>JAIOJX010000028.1:227023813-227641135 GCA_022376925.1 Tragulus kanchil | reverse complement strand
TGAAGACAGTTGCTTTGTTATTCTAACTATTATTTGAACTTGAATCTGTGGTCTGAATACATGGTATCTAGGATTGAAGTAGTGCAGGACAAACCCTTGATTTGATTCTAAAATTGATGATTCCTGAGGACTCTGGTTTATCAGAAAGTGTAATCTTTTACCTATACCCAGTTTCATTGTGTAAACAAAGTGAGAGATCCTGCCTACTCTCTGTTGTTTATATTGGTGACATATACACTCATAAGTTCTACCCTTCTTCTGGTTGAAAAGGTTTGAATGCTATGAAATATATTTCCCAGCCCTCCTTGCAGCTGGGTGTAGAAGCCATGCTGATTCACCAAATTGCCTGATTCCCTTGTTTGGCAAGTGAACCTAAGGTGGAAGCAATTCTCCAGCAGTGTGCAGCTATTGTTATCAGTCAGAAAACTCCAGAAATAGGAATTCTTTTAACCTCAGTGTTCCACTGTATATTTTCCAGCTTCCAGGGTGCGCAGAAGCAGAGATCAAGATGGTGGCTTCTTGATCCGGCCTTCCAGGCTTGAAGTCACAGCTGTTGATAGTCACTCTTCAGCTTCTTGGATGTAGAGAAGCTACTAGAGCCATGTTGTTTGGGCTTCTTTCTTGCAGTGCAGCTCCAATGGCAGCTTTCGTGGGTTCCTTTTGATCTTGATGTCATTCCATAAAGCCAAGCCTTGAAGCTGTTTCTTGAGCATCTCTGACAATTTTGTAAGCACCAGATTTCTCATTTTAAGTCTGTCTCAGTTTAAAACACTTAGGGTAGTTGCTCTGTCCTGCCCTGAATTCCTCCTTGCATGTTAGGTAAACAAATAAAGATGTGAATGTTTGGAATGCAAAGTTCTATCTCACTTTTTTTTGTTGTTGTTTAAACATTTATTTATTTATTTATTTTTGGCGGGGAGGCGGGGAGGGAGGGGTGGGCAGGCCACTTCCACTGGTCTTTCATTTGTCTAGTTTCATCCATCTTTGTTCTTTGGCTCCTGTGGGCCTCTGTTGTCACAAAAAGGGCACCAAACTCCCTGTGGCCAATTGGAGACCTGTGAGGGTGGAGTCCTCCTGTTCTAGGTCGATTTAGTCAAGACAGTTGCTTTGTTATTCTAACTATTATTTGAACTTGAATCTGTGGTCTGAATACATGGTATCTAGGATTGAAGTAGTGCAGGACAAACCCTTGATTTGATTCTAAAATTGATGATTCCTGAGGACTCTGGTTTATCAGAAAGTGTAATCTTTTACCTATACCCAGTTTCATTGTGTAAACAAAGTGAGAGATCCTGCCTACTCTCTGTTGTTTATATTGGTGACATATACACTCATAAGTTCTACCCTTCTTCTGGTTGAAAAGGTTTGAATGCTATGAAATATATTTCCCAGCCCTCCTTGCAGCTGGGTGTAGAAGCCATGCTGATTCACCAAATTGCCTGATTCCCTTGTTTGGCAAGTGAACCTAAGGTGGAAGCAATTCTCCAGCAGTGTGCAGCTATTGTTATCAGTCAGAAAACTCCAGAAATAGGAATTCTTTTAACCTCAGTGTTCCACTGTATATTTTCCAGCTTCCAGGGTGCGCAGAAGCAGAGATCAAGATGGTGGCTTCTTGATCCGGCCTTCCAGGCTTGAAGTCACAGCTGTTGATAGTCACTCTTCAGCTTCTTGGATGTAGAGAAGCTACTAGAGCCATGTTGTTTGGGCTTCTTTCTTGCAGTGCAGCTCCAATGGCAGCTTTCGTGGGTTCCTTTTGATCTTGATGTCATTCCATAAAGCCAAGCCTTGAAGCTGTTTCTTGAGCATCTCTGACAATTTTGTAAGCACCAGATTTCTCATTTTAAGTCTGTCTCAGTTTAAAACACTTAGGGTAGTTGCTCTGTCCTGCCCTGAATTCCTCCTTGCATGTTAGGTAAACAAATAAAGATGTGAATGTTTGGAATGCAAAGTTCTATCTCACTTTTTTTTGTTGTTGTTTAAACATTTATTTATTTATTTATTTTTTGGCGGGGAGGCGGGGAGGGAGGGGGTGGGCAGGCCACTTCCACTGGTCTTTCATTTGTCTAGTTTCATCCATCTTTGTTCTTTGGCTCCTGTGGGCCTCTGTTGTCACAGAGCACCAGCTCTGGGCACATGCGCTCCAGAGCTCCAGCTTGGTAATTGGACACATCGGTCCAGTCGTTCCGTGGCATGTGGGATCTTCCTAGGCCGGGGATGGAACTGGCGTCCCTTGCACTGCAAGGCGGTGTCCTTACCCACTGGACCACCAGGGGAAGCCCCTATCTCACTTTTAATGGTGCTAAATAGTCTTACTTTGGAATTATACCTCCATTTCTATCTACATTAAATAATGGAAGACTTGTTGTGCCCCAAAACCCAGTTTACAATCAGGTAAGTTAGAGAGTGGGCTTCCCTGGTGACTCAGATGGTAGAGAATCCACCTGCAATGTTGGAGACCCAGTTTCGATCCCTGGGTCAGGTTTAACCTCTACAGAAGGGAATAACTATCCACTCCACTATTATTGCCTGCAGAATTCTATAGACAAGAGAAACTTGGAAGGCTACAGTCCATGGCATCACAAAGAGTTGGACACGACTGAGTGAGTAACTCTCACTTTTCAAGTTAGAGAATAAATTTTCACAGTAAAATATTTTTTTCCTAGCATTCTGAACTGTTAAGAAAAAAGGATTAATTTATATTTGAACTCTAAGATATAAATCATTGGTGTCCTTAAAATAGCCTTCAAAAGCAGATATAGGATTTCAATTTCCAGATATCTTGTGGCAAGAGGAAAATGCAGCTGTACTTAAAAAAAGAGTAGAATAATATTCAATGAATTTAATAATAATAACATTGCAGTGTTGTGTTTTTTCCTGTCTGGATAGTTAAATGGTTTATGAAGACTGAGTGAGCAGGCAGTTCTATAGACATAAGTTTTCTATGGAAAACTCCTTGGATCCTATTCAAGGCCAGTGCTGTCTGAATTCTGTTTAAGTGATGGCTCAGAGTGATAGTCAACCATGGAGAAAAAGCATTGGCTTGGATGCTAAGAGCCCAGACTAACTTAGAGAAGGTCTCATGAGGATCACTGGACCTGAAATAAAGTGAATATTCTGTCTTCTGGTTTGGTTTCCATGGGAATTTGTGTTTATGGGGGAAGCCTGTCTCTTCCTGGCCAAAATATTTGGACAGTTCAGTCAGTTCAGCTATTCAGAGTTCAGCTGACTGGATTCTCTGTATTTCTGGCTGGCACAAAGTCTTGGTAGCATTGGCTGGGTAAAAAGTATTGTCAAGTCTGAGTCGGTGCACTTTCTGGTGATGTTAGGCAAATTTGGCTCATGGTTGGTTGATGGCAAGAAATAACATGAGCAGAGCACACTGAGTGAATAGCTAGGCCAGGAATGAGTTTGACTATTTCTTAATCCAAACTCCTTGTAGTTATTTAACAATAAGCTCAAAATCTTTCTTGCTTCCCTCCCTCTAGAGAGGACAAATGGTTCATCAGATTGGTATGGGTGACTTCACCATGTTTATGCTACTATCATAGAAGTGGAGGAAGGACAACAATAGTAAGGTTTTCTTTATTGAAAAAATGGTTTATGATGCATTTTTAGGACTTTTCAAGTCAATTCAGTTTAATTTACAAAAATCTTTATTGTACACTGAATCAGTACAGCTTAATGCGACCAACATGGGGGCATTAGTACAGGCTCGACTGGTGTCTCTCTGGGGGCCTTGAGTGTGGGTTCTCAATTGTGGTTGTATGGTAGGATCACTTGAGAAGCTTTCAAAAAATACATGTACTTATTTACAAAGCAGAACTAGAGACATGGACATAGAGAACAAGTTTATGGATACCAAGGCAGGAAGGGGGGAATGGGATGAACTGGGAAATTGGGATTGACATATGTACATCACTATGTATAAAATAAACAGTAAGAACCTACTGTATAGCACAGGGACAGGAAACACGACTCAGTGCTGTGTGGTGGCCTAAATGGGAAGAAGATCTAAAAAGAGGGATATAGGTATACCTACAACTGACTCATTTTACTGTATAGCAGAAACTAATGCAACATTGTAAAGCAACTATACTCAAATTTAAAAAGAAAATTCTGCCTAGGCCCCTCTTGGATGCTAAGAGCCCAGACTAACTTAGAAGGTCTCATGAGGATCACTGGACCTGAAATAAAGTGAATATTCTGTCTTCTGGTTTGGTTTCCATGGGAATTTGTGTTTATGGGGGAAGCCTGTCTCTTCCTGGCCAAAATATTTGGACAGTTCAGTCAGTTCAGCTATTCAGAGTTCAGCTGACTGGATTCTCTGTATTTCTGGCTGGCACAAAGTCTTGGTAGCATTGGCTGGGTAAAAAGTATTGTCAAGTCTGAGTCGGTGCACTTTCTGGTGATGTTAGGCAAATTTGGCTCATGGTTGGTTGATGGCAAGAAATAACATGAGCAGAGCACACTGAGTGAATAGCTAGGCCAGGAATGAGTTTGACTATTTCTTAATCCAAACTCCTTGTAGTTATTTAACAATAAGCTCAAAATCTTTCTTGCTTCCCTCCCTCTAGAGAGGACAAATGGTTCATCAGATTGGTATGGGTGACTTCACCATGTTTATGCTACTATCATAGAAGTGGAGGAAGGACAACAATAGTAAGGTTTTCTTTATTGAAAAAATGGTTTATGATGCATTTTTAGGACTTTTCAAGTCAATTCAGTTTAATTTACAAAAATCTTTATTGTACACTGAATCAGTACAGCTTAATGCGACCAACATGGGGGCATTAGTACAGGCTCGACTGGTGTCTCTCTGGGGGCCTTGAGTGTGGGTTCTCAATTGTGGTTGTATGGTAGGATCACTTGAGAAGCTTTCAAAAAATACATGTACTTATTTACAAAGCAGAACTAGAGACATGGACATAGAGAACAAGTTTATGGATACCAAGGCAGGAAGGGGGGAATGGGATGAACTGGGAAATTGGGATTGACATATGTACATCACTATGTATAAAATAAACAGTAAGAACCTACTGTATAGCACAGGGACAGGAAACACGACTCAGTGCTGTGTGGTGGCCTAAATGGGAAGAAGATCTAAAAAAGAGGGGATATAGGTATACCTACAACTGACTCATTTTACTGTATAGCAGAAACTAATGCAACATTGTAAAGCAACTATACTCAAATTTAAAAAGAAAATTCTGCCTAGGCCCCACTGTGGATGGACCACTTAAATCAGAATATCTGTAGGCCTCAGCTCTGGTGCTGGTGTTTGTTTTTTTTTTTTAAGTTTTCAAGTGTTTCTAATGTGTAATCAGAGTTAAAAATTATGTTTGCATGCTTAGTAGATCAGTTACGTCTGACTCTTTGCAACCTCATGGACTCCTTTGTCTGCCAGGCTCCTCTGTCTATGGGATTTCTCAGGCATGACTACTGAGTGGGTTGCCATTTCCTTCTCCAGGGGATCTTTTTGACCCAGGGATGAAACCTGAGTCTCCTGTCTCTCCTTCACTGCAGCTGAGTTCTCTACCTGCCGACTCATAAGGGAAGCCCTAAGAAGTATGTTTAGTGGAAAAGAAATATTAATACATACATATAGAATGTAATGAATGCTGAAAAATATGGCTTAAATTAGATTAGTAGTGAGCTTTTTTTTCTTGAGATCATCTATTACAAGCATAGACTCTATGAGCCCTCACAATAAGTTCCCTCTGGAATTTGTCTCCATGGCAAATTGCACTATCTTTTCATAATAAGTGCAGTCACATTTGACAGTACAAGTCACTATTCATTATCCATCCATGTGTGGAAACTCAGCAGGAATAAAGATCTTGTGACCCTATTACCTAACACTGTGCTAGACACATAGTAGCTAGTCAAAAACTATTTTTTTAATTAAACGAGCAAATATTTTACCGAAAGTAAATTACTGTACTCATATAACCCGTAATTCATTGCTAATCAGGTTCTCACCCATATTTAAGTCATCGATCTGCCCAGAAAATGCTGTCCAGTGCAAAAAACCAGATCTGGTGTGAAAGTTTAGACTTAGCACTAGTACTTAGAGTTACTTTTGTGCATGATTATTCAGCCAGGCTGGTTTCTCTCTCAAAATGCAGAAATTAAGAACGTTTTTGTGTCTGGAATTTTATTTTTTGCTATTCAGCTTTTGCTGAAAATCTTAGATTATTCCTTTTTATTTTTCCAATATCATAGTAGAAAATACTATTTCCATTATATGCCAAGTCAAACTATCCTCTCCTTAATGAAACTTTTATTGCTCTATTATCAAATTGCCTTTCTCATTCCCATTTTGGCACTATTCTAAGATATAATATATGTTAAAAACTCATTTCTTTGTCGTTGGTTACTAGGAGACAGAATTCTGTGAGCTGTGTGCCTCTTTACAGCTGAAGGGAAAATGATAGCTAACTCAAAAGCAGGAAATAATTAGCAAATTCACACATTATCCTTCTGGTAAGAATTCAAACCCAAAGTCTGCAGGTTAACAGGATACCTTATCTTTGAATCAAAGGGGTTCCAATTTTGAAAAAAATATAATGAGAATTTGGTTCAAAATATCAAATTCTCCACACCCCAAAACCTTTTTTTTAAAAATCTCTGTTGAAGACAGACCATAGTATTTGCTAAAGAAACAATGTGTTTGAATTTGAAACAGAAGATAATCATTTCCAGGCATGGACACACAAACACAAACACACACACACACACACACACGACAATGGAGAAGTCAGATCCATGACAATTAGTAATATGTATATAGATGTGTAGCTGGCTGAAAATAAGGACAATCAAATTTATTAAAGACAGAGACCATGTATCTCCAAGCAGGCTTGATATGTGTGTAGGCTTCACTGCAGGCAGATTCTTTACCATCTGAGCCACTAGGGGAGCCCAATAGTAGACTACCTTCTATTAATTAAAAAAAAAACTCTGCCAAAACGGAAGTCACTATGATCGATTGTATAGACACCTACTCTGGACACAGAGCGAGCTGAGACAGTGCTGGCATCCAAGGAGCCCACAAGTGTCCTCTGACTCACTGTGAACTCAGAAGATGGTATTTCAAGAGAAAGGAGAAAACATTCTCTACTATAAAACAACCTCTCATTCTACACGGCACAGCTCCCCAGTATACATCCTTTAATGAAGACAACAAAATAGAAATTGTTAGTTGCTAAACTTACTTTGCCGCTGTTCAGTCACTCAGTCATGTCTGATTCTTTGCAACCTCATGGACTGCAGAGCTCCAGGCTTCCCTGTCCTTTGTTATCTTGCAGAGTTTGCCGAAACTCATCCAATGAGTTGGTGATGCCATCCAACCATGTCATCCTCTGACATCCCTTTCTCCTCCTGTCCTCAATCTTTCCCAGAATCCAGGTCTTTTCCAAGGAGTCAGCTCTTCACATCAGGTAGCCAAAATATTGGAGTTTCAGCTTCAGCATCAGCACATCCTTCCAATGAATATTAAAATATGATTTCCTTTAGAATTGACTGGTTTGATTTCCTTACTCTCTAAGGAACTCTGAAGAGTCTTCTCCAGCATCACGCTTCAAAAACATCAATTCTTTGGCACTCAGCCTTCTTTATGGTTCAGCTCTCACATCTATATATGTACGTATTTCCCATTATAAAATAGCTTGGCATACTGAGGAAGAACCCAGTCTCTGTAACTAGAGTGCTCAGGTTCCAGAAACTGTAAGCGGATCTCACTTTTTAGGATTTAGCTTTCCCATCTGTACAATGGGGATAATGAAGGTGTTTCAGAGAATTTAATAAATATTTATAAAGACTCAAAATGGATGGGGCATTTAGTAAGGACAGTATGTATATTTGGTCAAATAAACAGATCATTGGGCGCCCATATATCTCTCTGCCTCAGAGAAACATCTGAAAACCCTCTTGATTTTGGACAGAGCTAGCCTGTAGTCGTTCCAGGAGAGCTCAGAGAGCACACAGATGCCATTCATACTTTCCCAGAAGAAATATTTCCTGGAAGCAAGAATTACATGATTTGTTCTGGTTTGTTCTTTAGCGTGACATCAATAAAAAGCTGAACCTTGATAAGGAGCATCCCAGAGATGTGGCCAAAGTAAAGATGGAGGGAATAAGGCACTTGAAAAAGTGCCTTAGAGGATCCTATTCCTGGGCCCTTTCTTGCTGCCCACACCTTACCTGCTCAGGAGCATCCTCTGTGAAAAGCTTGCTGCTCACTCCTCCTTCAGAGATGCTGCCAGCCTCTCTCTGCCTCTGGCCCCACTGCAGCCTATAGTCCATCCCTCTGAAGCCAGACTTACCACATTGCTGGCCACAGGGTCATCTGGTGTCAGGAGAGGTGAACTCAGAACAACCCCTCTTCCAAGCCTTGAATACTTCCTTCTCCAACCTCCTGAATAGTTATTTCAAACCTTCACCAGTCTTACTTCCCTGTTGTGTCTTTTTCTGCTTTCATCAGAAAATAAAGGCTTGATTGTTTTTAACTTTCTGGCTCTTCTTCTGCACACTTATCTGCACTTGCTGTTTGTGAACAATATCTTAGCAAAGGCATTGTATTGCTCTTCTTTTTTTTTTTTTAAACTTGCTTTTATTTATCTATTTGGCTGCACTGGGTCTTAGTTGCAACACATAAGACCTTTAGTTGCAGCTTGTGGGATATAGTTCCATGACCAGGAATTGAATCTTGGCCCCCTGCACTGTGAGCACACAGTCTTAACCCTTGGACCACCAGGGAATCCCTGTATTGCTCTTCCTGGTAATACCAACCTTCTATATTCTACTTCCTATTTCTTGGCACTGTCTTGGGAAACTTAACTAAAAAATGATCCTCAAAAAACAAAACAAAACAAAACACAAAAAAATGAAAACAAACCAAAACAAAAAAAATGATCCTTTCTTTCCTGTATCTATACTTATTCCCCATTGATGTTATCTTTAGCTTTGATAAAGATTTCTTTTTTCACCTAGATGAAACAGTTCCTAGACTCAGTTTCTCTACATAGTAACTGTCAATTTGTCTCTGTTCCTTCTCTTCAGTTGACATTGCCCACCTTTGTACTTTTGGTCTCACACTCACCATTCTGGTGACATTTTTCCAGCAGCCCTCATCACTGCTCTCCTAGGTGTTATATTGTTATATTCAATAGGAACATTTTATTTCTTTTCTTACCTGACCTTCCGTATACCATGAGTCTTGTTTATCATCTTCTTTGATTTTTATTCTTAGGTGAATTCTTTTCTATTTCTCTGGTTCTTGCTGCCCACACCTTACCTGCTCAGGAGCATCCTCTGTGAAAAGCTTGCTGCTCACTCCTCCTTCAGAGATGCTGCCAGCCTCTCTCTGCCTCTGGCCCCACTGCAGCCTATAGTCCATCCCTCTGAAGCCAGACTTACCACATTGCTGGCCACAGGGTCATCTGGTGTCAGGAGAGGTGAACTCAGAACAACCCCTCTTCCAAGCCTTGAATACTTCCTTCTCCAACCTCCTGAATAGTTATTTCAAACCTTCACCAGTCTTACTTCCCTGTTGTGTCTTTTTCTGCTTTCATCAGAAAATAAAGGCTTGATTGTTTTTAACTTTCTGGCTCTTCTTCTGCACACTTATCTGCACTTGCTGTTTGTGAACAATATCTTAGCAAAGGCATTGTATTGCTCTTCTTTTTTTTTTTAAACTTGCTTTTATTTATCTATTTGGCTGCACTGGGTCTTAGTTGCAACACATAAGACCTTTAGTTGCAGCTTGTGGGATATAGTTCCATGACCAGGAATTGAATCTTGGCCCCCTGCACTGTGAGCACACAGTCTTAACCCTTGGACCACCAGGGAATCCCTGTATTGCTCTTCCTGGTAATACCAACCTTCTATATTCTACTTCCTATTTCTTGGCACTGTCTTGGGAAACTTAACTAAAAAATGATCCTCAAAAAACAAAACAAAACAAAACACAAAAAAATGAAAACAAACCAAAACAAAAAAAATGATCCTTTCTTTCCTGTATCTATACTTATTCCCCATTGATGTTATCTTTAGCTTTGATAAAGATTTCTTTTTTCACCTAGATGAAACAGTTCCTAGACTCAGTTTCTCTACATAGTAACTGTCAATTTGTCTCTGTTCCTTCTCTTCAGTTGACATTGCCCACCTTTGTACTTTTGGTCTCACACTCACCATTCTGGTGACATTTTTCCAGCAGCCCTCATCACTGCTCTCCTAGGTGTTATATTGTTATATTCAATAGGAACATTTTATTTCTTTTCTTACCTGACCTTCCGTATACCATGAGTCTTGCTTATCATCTTCTTTGATTTTTATTCTTAGGTGAATTCTTTTCTATTTCTCTGGTTCTTCTCAGCATTCCTTGAAGTTCTCCTCCATTTGTCCATACCTTGAATATTGGCATTTACCAGTGCTTTGTTCTTAGTCTTTCTCTTTGTATTATTCCACAAGGGTAATTTTATCCCCTTTTGTACCTTCTTCTTTATTCAGTTCCTGATGAATCTCAAATTCCTTGGGTCAGCCAGTTCCCCTATTTGAGCTTCAAGAAAAATATTTTGTTCCTACCTGGGTACCTACACATGTTGTCCTGTTACTAAACGAATCTTCTTACCTCAAACTTACTGTGCTACCATATTCCCTGTGGTCTTAGACATTACCCCAGTTGCCCCCTTTCTTATATAGAGCATCGTTTCAGTGTATCACCACATCCTGTGAATATTCCTCCTCAATACCTTCTTCCCCACTTACTCTGTTATAGTATCAACACATCAATTCCTATCATCTCTTGCCACAACTTCTAACCTCAACAAAACCAGTTCTAATGTAAGGTGTGAGAATCGGGGAAAGAAAAGGAGGAGATAAAGTGAATATTATGATATAGTGTCATCTCAGGAATGATAAGAGAACATGAAAAGTTAATTAATTACACCTATCATGTCCCAGGGCATTGTTAGATATAATGGAGATATGACGTGAGCAAAACTAACAAACAAATCAAAAGCATAACCAGCCAATAGCAACAAGAATACATTACCTCTACCTTCATGGTCCTCGAAATCTATTGGAGGAAGACTGAAATCAATTAAAAATCATATTACAGCATGAAACGTTACTTGGATAAATGTTAGGAAAAAGAGTTACATGGCAAATAGATAAGCACAGGCAAGAAGGACCTTATTTGAAGCTGGTTGACAAAAAGCAAACACAGGTTCCCATGTAAACCAAAGCAAAAGAAACTGAAGACACTGTGCATCACATTCTTTGCAAATTTTGGATGAAATTTCCATCAAGTCCATCCTGAATTTTTTCAGCCCCTGTGCAGGTGGTGGGAGTTTATTTACTGACCAATGTTGCTAAGAGTTAGAAGTAATTGTTAAAGGGAGAAAATATTTTTCTATACTGTGCATCATTTACAGTGGGTGCTGCTTTAATATTAGCTATGCATGAATATCATCAGTAAAAAAAATCTTTGAAGCCAATTAACAGAGATGTATTTAAATCAAAGCTTACATCTCTCTTTTTAAAAATTCATTTTTATTGGTGTACAGTTGCTTTACAACATTTTGGTAGTCTTTGCTGTACATCAAAGTGAATCAGATATGCTTGTTTAGCCTCAAAGTTGTGTCTGACTCTTTGTGACCCATGAACTATAGCCCACCAGACTCTTCGGTCCATGGAATTATCCAGGCAAGAATTCTGGACTGAGTAGCCATCTCATACATCCCCTCTTTTTTTTATTTCCTTCCCATTTACATGACTACAGGGCATTAAGTAGAGTTCCCTGTGCTGTACAGTAGCTTCTCATTAGACAAGGCTGACATCTTCTCTGAAGAGACAATGATGGCACTCTAACTGGTAAAAAAAAATCTTGTGCAACTTTCTTCTCTCAGCTGATAAAAATGTCTTATGCTCTACATTGACAGTGCACATAGCAAATTCTCACTGGGACAAACATAAGTTGAAGGTAGACATTGTGGGACTGATCTGCTATCCGGGTTTTGGAATGTAATTTTGCAACTAGAAATGAATATGTAGATAAATCAGACTATGAAAATGTTGAGATCAGAGAGGTTGAATATGGATACATTGGGAAATTATAAAAATATCTAATATTGGGGCTTCCCTAGTGGTCCTGTGGGTAAAGAATCTGCCTTTCAGTGCAAGGGGCAATGGTTGGATCCCTGGTCTGGGAAGATTCCACATGCTGCGGAGCGGCTGGGCCGGTGTGTACAATAACCAGACAACACTCTGGAGCACCTGTGCCCAGAGCCAGTGCTCTGCAATGAGAGAGGCCACTGCAATGGGAGGCCCACATATGCCAAAGAATAAAAGAAGAGATGGATGAAAATAAATGATGACTTAGAGGCAAAAAAAAAAATCTGATATTTATTGGATATCTATGTGTCAAGTAGTCTGACAATTTCTTTGCTTATCAGTTTAAACATTACTTTCATGTCTTACGTGGTTATACCCACTCATGGAAAAGAAATCCATGAAATTCCAAAGGTACTATCTCTGAAGTTTTCAGCTAATATTAATATATGATAATTACAAAGGGCTTAAAGTAACGTAGAGACACGGGTTTTTATGGCCCATTGTTGTTTTAGTTGCTCAGTCATGTCTGATACTTTGCCACTCCCATGGACTGTATCCCAACAGACTCCTCTGTCCATAGGATTCTCCAGGCAAGAATACTGGAGTGAGTTGCCATTTCCTCCTCCTAGGGGATCTTCCTGATCTAAGGATTGAATCCACGACTCATGTGTCTCCTGCATTGACAGGTGGATTCTTTACTACTGAGCCCACCAGGGAAGCCCTTTATGGTCCATCCCAGTCAAAATCAACTTTTAGTGTTAAACTGAAATATATTAGCAGAAAACCATTAAAGTGAAATTTATAATATGCAAAGCAGATATAACACTTCTTTGAAATATATGAAAAGGTTCCAGAAAAGCTGACTCTATTAGAGTGGAGTTGGAAATGTGAAATGAATAACTTTTGGAGATCTACTATATAGCCTAATGACTATAGTTATAATATATTGTATACTTGAAATGTGCTGGGAGTAAATCCTTTTTTTAAATATTTTTTTGACATGGTTCATTTTAAAGTCTTTACTGAATTGTTGCAATATTTTGCTTCTGTTTTATGGTTTGATTTTTTTTGGCTGAATGGCGTGTTTGATCTTAACTCTGTGATCAGGGATAAAATCTATAGCCCTTGGATTGGATGGCGAGTCTTAACCATTGGATCACCAGGGGAGTCCCAAGGGAGTAAATCTTAAGTGTCCCCACAACACCCCAAGATGGTAGCTATGTGAAATGCTGGATATGTTAATGAGCATGATTGTGATAATTATTCCACAATGTACACATATGTCAACACATCACATTATACACCTTAAACAGGTACATGTTTTATTCATTAATCATATCTCAATAAAGCTGAAAAATAAATAAATATCTTGGAAAATCAGAAGAATCCATGCGCCTTAGTCAGTGGAGGGCAGTCATGATGGAGGGTTACTCTATTGAGATGGTCCACAGGGGAGAAAATCAACTCCTCAACGTTGAAAGTTTTAATGAGATTTATCATGGCAAAAGACAGAGGATTCACACTGCTTCATTTTGGGTTGGAATGGGCTTTATTTTCTATAAAGGAACAATTCCTTACTTGGATGAATGATAGGTTAATCAAATACAGAAATCCTTGGTTAACTGTGAGCACAAAGGGAAAGTTACTGAAAATGATCTTTAAATTTCCACTCTCTCTTCAGGATGAAATGTGGAATTGGTATTTTTCTTCCATTTGAAGTTACTGGTGACATAACACTCATGGTCTTCCCACCACCTCCACCTTTTTTTTGAAACTCTATTCTTATTAATGTGCTTCTCAGCCAGTAAAAATGACATTAGGAAAAACACATTGTACAGGTTATGGAAAGGGTAAAAATGGAAGTCCCAAAGTGAAATATTCTTCATAAAAATAATTGTTCTTTTATATCTTTTTGGTGGTAAAAATATCACTCAGTTTTTGTTTGGTTGGTTTTTTGTGGGGACACACTGTGTATCATGTGAGATCTTTAGTTCCCTGACCAGGGGTTGAACCCTTGCCTTTGCAGTGAAAGTGCAGAGTCTTAGCTTCTGGACCACCAGGGAAGTCCTATCACCAAATTTTAGAAACATTTTATATTTAATCGTTTTTGCCCCCCCCCCCCCCCAGTTTTTAAGAGAGTTGAGAACACTGAATTCCTTGATGGTCAGGTGGTGGTGGTTTAGTCCCTAAATTTGTCCAACTCTTTTCAACCCCATGGACTGTTGCCTGCCAGGCTCCTCTTTCCATGGGATTTTGCTGGCAAGAATACTGGAATGGGTTGCAATATCCTTCTCCAGGGGATCTTCCCAACCCAGGAATCGAGTCTCTTGCATTGCAGGCTGATTCTTTATTGCTGAGTCAATGGAGAAACCCCTTGATGGATAGACATAACTATAAATTATTGCTATTCAGATTTAGGAAGTTTACTCCCAATTTTATGAAAGCATATTTAGATATTCAAAGGGAAAAGGAGGATTAGGTCAAAGTTTTTATCCCATTAAATATCTGTTTTCCTTTGCTTCTTAGATGAAAATGTACATTGAAATGTTGACAATAGTTTTTCACCTATGATGTCTGAGTCATGTCCATGGATTTGTTACATGTCTAATGTTTGCTGATACATAGGCTTCATTCCATTTATCTCCTCTGAATAAGTAAGGGAGACTTCAGGAAGAATGAAATCTGTGTTTTTCTCCATGTTTTTCTGCTCTGATGAAAAAAATAAATTCAAAAATCTTTTCAAAGAATGGTTGTAGCGAAGCAATTCAAAAATCCTTGGTTAACTGTGAGCACAAAGGAAAGTTACTGAAAATGATCTTTAAATTTCCACTCTCTTCAGGATGAAATGTGGAATTTTCTTCCATTTGAAGTTACTGGTGACATAACACTCATGGTCTTCCCACCACCTCCACCTTTTTTTTGAAACTCTATTCTTATTAATGTGCTTCTCAGCCAGTAAAAATGACATTAGGAAAAACACATTGTACAGGTTATGGAAAGGGTAAAAATGGAAGTCCCAAAGTGAAATATTCTTCATAAAAATAATTGTTCTTTTATATCTTTTTGGTGGTAAAAATATCACTCAGTTTTTGTTTGGTTGGTTTTTTGTGGGGACACACTGTGTATCATGTGAGATCTTTAGTTCCCTGACCAGGGGTTGAACCCTTGCCTTTGCAGTGAAAGTGCAGAGTCTTAGCTTCTGGACCACCAGGGAAGTCCTATCACCAAATTTTAGAAACATTTTATATTTAATCGTATTTGCCCCCAGTTTTTAAGAGAGTTGAGAACACTGAATTCCTTGATGGTCAGGTGGTGGTGGTTTAGTCCCTAAATTTGTCCAACTCTTTTCAACCCCATGGACTGTTGCCTGCCAGGCTCCTCTTTCCATGGGATTTTGCTGGCAAGAATACTGGAATGGGTTGCAATATCCTTCTCCAGGGGATCTTCCCAACCCAGGAATCGAGTCTCTTGCATTGCAGGCTGATTCTTTATTGCTGAGTCAATGGAGAAACCCCTTGATGGATAGACATAACTATAAATTATTGCTATTCAGATTTAGGAAGTTTACTCCCAATTTTATGAAAGCATATTTAGATATTCAAAGGGAAAAGGAGGATTAGGTCAAAGTTTTTATCCCATTAAATATCTGTTTTCCTTTGCTTCTTAGATGAAAATGTACATTGAAATGTTGACAATAGTTTTTCACCTATGATGTCTGAGTCATGTCCATGGATTTGTTACATGTCTAATGTTTGCTGATACATAGGCTTCATTCCATTTATCTCCTCTGAATAAGTAAGGGAGACTTCAGGAAGAATGAAATCTGTGTTTTTCTCCATGTTTTTCTGCTCTGATGAAAAAAATAAATTCAAAAATCTTTTCAAAGAATGGTTGTAGCGAAGCCATTTGGTGCTAGTTATCCTGGGCTTATTAAAGCAAAGCTCAGTTTTCAAGTTACTCAAGCATTTTAAAATCCAGATTGGAAATGGGAACATATTTCTAATGATTTGTTTAGTCTGGTAATTATCATGAACCTTTACCATGGGTTGAACCAGCTCTCTCTGTGATTGGCACTCTTATCATCTGTTACATTGTTATTAAGCAGACATGCTCTCATAGGAAACGCTAGGGCAAGTTACCCTGGGCTTTTGAATTTGGATGTCTGTTCAGCAGTTTAGTCATGTAAGTGGATTTGAGGTTTCTTGGCAGAAGCCAACTTTTCAGCTGGTTCTTCTCTTTTTTGAAGTTGGTGATGGAGCAGGTTCTAGTGGAGAAAAAATGGACACTTCGAATATCCCAGAAGCCACCTCCTTTTCTGACAAAGAACAAAGTCTTGTTTGATAAACTGTCAGTTTGGGAAGCTTTACTATTGCTACATAGCTCACGATGTATCCAGTTGACTGCTTAATATCTGTGATGAAGTCTGTGGGCTCCAGTTCTTGGTGCCTCATTTCAACCAAATAGCCATAAATGCCTATGCTGGGCAAAGTACCCTTCTAAAAGCAACAAGATGTCACTGTGACCTCAGTTAGACTAGTGTTGAGGGAGAAAGGGATGGGAAAAAAGATACCAAAAAAAGCTATAATGATAGATCTGCATCTATGAAATACCATCTGCTAAGTGAACTATGAAGAGAAGTGTAAGGGAGGAATTTGACAAAACCCGGAGAAGATTAGGTCAAAGTTTTTATCCCATTAAATATCTGTTTTCCTTTGCTTCTTAGATGAAAATGTACATTGAAATGTTGACAATAGTTTTTCACCTATGATGTCTGAGTCATGTCCATGGATTTGTTACATGTCTAATGTTTGCTGATACATAGGCTTCATTCCATTTATCTCCTCTGAATAAGTAAGGGAGACTTCAGGAAGAATGAAATCTGTGTTTTTCTCCATGTTTTTCTGCTCTGATGAAAAAAATAAATTCAAAAATCTTTTCAAAGAATGGTTGTAGCGAAGCCATTTGGTGCTAGTTATCCTGGGCTTATTAAAGCAAAGCTCAGTTTTCAAGTTACTCAAGCATTTTAAAATCCAGATTGGAAATGGGAACATATTTCTAATGATTTGTTTAGTCTGGTAATTATCATGAACCTTTACCATGGGTTGAACCAGCTCTCTCTGTGATTGGCACTCTTATCATCTGTTACATTGTTATTAAGCAGACATGCTCTCATAGGAAACGCTAGGGCAAGTTACCCTGGGCTTTTGAATTTGGATGTCTGTTCAGCAGTTTAGTCATGTAAGTGGATTTGAGGTTTCTTGGCAGAAGCCAACTTTTCAGCTGGTTCTTCTCTTTTTTGAAGTTGGTGATGGAGCAGGTTCTAGTGGAGAAAAAATGGACACTTCGAATATCCCAGAAGCCACCTCCTTTTCTGACAAAGAACAAAGTCTTGTTTGATAAACTGTCAGTTTGGGAAGCTTTACTATTGCTACATAGCTCACGATGTATCCAGTTGACTGCTTAATATCTGTGATGAAGTCTGTGGGCTCCAGTTCTTGGTGCCTCATTTCAACCAAATAGCCATAAATGCCTATGCTGGGCAAAGTACCCTTCTAAAAGCAACAAGATGTCACTGTGACCTCAGTTAGACTAGTGTTGAGGGAGAAAGGGATGGGAAAAAAGATACCAAAAAAAGCTATAATGATAGATCTGCATCTATGAAATACCATCTGCTAAGTGAACTATGAAGAGAAGTGTAAGGGAGGAATTTGACACTGGAGAAGGATTTTGACACAGACCAAGAAGAAAGCCTTCTAGGCAGAGCAAGCATTTGGCTCTAGTTCTCTATCAATTGACCCCAAGCTATATTTCCAGTTGTGGTGTTTACTTTGTGTGCAGTCATTTAGTTATACGATGAGTCAAATGTGTGTGCATATGTGGATTAATTCTCAATGAATTAAGCTCCAAATTCATGAAGCTTGCAGCCTATCCAGCGGGAGCTACAGGTGGGGTGGGGGAGTAGGGAATCGTTATCTTAATGGGAAATGCTCAGAGTAAACTTCAAATTGGAAGGTCTCTGTTGTGAGGTGAGGTACTGTTTTAGGTATTGAAAGCACTGGATTTGAGATTAGTAGAAATGGATAAGAAAACAGTTACACAGACAAGAACAGAAAGCTCATGAGAGAGGTAGGTTAAGCTATTGCCTTGCTTTGTTGTTTTATGGAATGATGAGGTGCTGATTGTGTATGGTAGGTCAGAAATTATGCTGGTCATTGGAGGCAGAGGAACTAGACAAACAATGATTGTCTTCTTAAAGTATCCACACAGTGAAAAGGGAGGCCGGGTCTCCAAAATCAACTGTGAACATAGAGGAAAGAGGGACATTAGACTTCAACTGGGGATATAGGAATATGTACATATTAAGGAAATTGAGCTGAGCCTATTTTTTTATTATTATTATTTTTTTTTATTCTTTATTTTAAAGGTTTTACAGAGTTTTGTTGTTCACAGACATGTATGTTCCCAGATCAGTCATATGCATATCCCTAGTCTCAACCCCCCAGTTCCCCTTTCCCACCCCTCTGGACCATCGCCCCATGCTATTGTAAACACTCCTATTCACTTAGCACAATGACAATAGCTATCTTTTCCACACATGACAGTGTAGGTTTCCATGTTACTCCCTCCATGCCTCCCCCTCCCTATTTCTTCTCCACAATGTTCCTATGTCTATGCTCTGTCTGTTTTTCCATGAGTTCACTGCGTGTGTTATCAAGACCGTCCTACTAGATTCCATATATGTGTGCTGGTATACTGTATTTGTCTTTCTCTTTTTGACTGACTTCACTTTTTATGACAGGTTCTAGTGTCAGCCACTTCATTAGGATCGTGTCTTCTGCATTTCTTTTGACAGCTGAGTAGTATTCCATTGTATATATGTACCAGAGCTTTTGTATCCATTTATTCATAGATGGACACCTAGGTTGCTTCCATGTTCTGGCTATTGTATAGAAGAAAACTGAGCTGAGCCTTTTTTTAAAAGAAAAAAAATGTATTTATTTACTTTTGGTTCTGCTGGGTTTTTGCTGTAGCTCATAGGCTCTTGATGAACTAGGAGTTGTTAAACAACTGCAGAGGATGAGGGCAGTGCATACCCCAAAATCTGTATGCTATGAGAGAACATGAATTATTCAGTATATTTTTATTTGTTTTAAGAAGTACATATAGGATAGAAAGTTGAGAGGAGCAGATGAGTGAAAATGCTGTCAGAAAGTGATAGTGGGATAAGGCATGAGAATGCCACACTGTCTGCATAGAGATGAGACGCAGAAAGATTTTAGGATTGAGAAACACTGAAGCAATATTTTATAAGATATCGTTAAGACTTTAGAGAATGGCTGGATTCTAAGGCAGAAAACCTCATGGAGAAAAGATTTGAGGGACAGATATTTATAGTTAAGTAATATGCTGGAGAAGAAAATGAAGAAAATTGTTTAAGAACTGTCAGAAAGCAGAGAGAAGGCAAGATAAAAGATTGCTAAGACTATGACATAGAAGCCAAGGTAAAAGGCCATAAAGAGAAAGTTTCAGATAAATTGAAGGAGTCCTGTAGAATGAAAACCAAGAGGTCATCTGATATGGCAAAATTAAATAAAATCGTTGGTGACCTTTACAAGCAGAAGCTTGGCACATTATTGGAAATGGAAAGCAAACTGCAGGAGGTGAAGGGGAAGTAGGTGGAGAGGAAATGCATGTAATGGGTGTAGAAAATTCATTTGAGAAATCTGGCACAGCTCTTGCCTGGCAATGAATGGCTGAAGAGAACAGAGTTGATAGCTGAGCAAGGAAGTATGTTGTCATTTACTCTTATATGCAAACCCTGTGCTTCAGCCCAGATCCTCTAATCTCTGTTCCTAAGTGTGTATTTGGCATTTCCCCTTCTCTTCTCGTCTAAAGTGTATCGCTGCTCAGGTTAAGGCGATGACCTGCACTGAGAAAGCATTCAATGAATTCAACTGATTGAGCAGTTTCTTTTTGCTTAATTGTGTTTGGAGATTCTGCTAGCATAAGTCAGTTCCAGGAAGTAGAAGAATAAAAAGGATTAATGGCATCTTGGGAAGAATAGGCATCTCTCACCCATGAGCGACATCAAAACGGATTATATTAAATGTGTTAATGAAATATTTTCCTGCTACTTTCTATGGAAGACACTCAGCTGAAAACTAATTTTAAGCCAAAGCATCCACTGCACAAAGAAACAAAAAGAAAAAAACCTCCTGCCTCACAACTATTCTGAGTTACAAATGTTTCGGGATGATGCTTTGAAGATAAAGGCATACAATAAAAAAGTTCTCCTCTACTTCTTCTAGAAAAAAAAGTAAAATAATAAATAAAAATAAATTAATAAAGTTTCCCAAAGGGGAAATAAGATATTTTCGTTAAGACTTTAGAGAATGGCTGGATTCTAAGGCAGAAAACCTCATGGAGAAAAGATTTGAGGGACAGATATTTATAGTTAAGTAATATGCTGGAGAAGAAAATGAAGAAAATTGTTTAAGAACTGTCAGAAAGCAGAGAGAAGGCAAGATAAAAGATTGCTAAGACTATGACATAGAAGCCAAGGTAAAAGGCCATAAAGAGAAAGTTTCAGATAAATTGAAGGAGTCCTGTAGAATGAAAACCAAGAGGTCATCTGATATGGCAAAATTAAATAAAATCGTTGGTGACCTTTACAAGCAGAAGCTTGGCACATTATTGGAAATGGAAAGCAAACTGCAGGAGGTGAAGGGGAAGTAGGTGGAGAGGAAATGCATGTAATGGGTGTAGAAAATTCATTTGAGAAATCTGGCACAGCTCTTGCCTGGCAATGAATGGCTGAAGAGAACAGAGTTGATAGCTGAGCAAGGAAGTATGTTGTCATTTACTCTTATATGCAAACCCTGTGCTTCAGCCCAGATCCTCTAATCTCTGTTCCTAAGTGTGTATTTGGCATTTCCCCTTCTCTTCTCGTCTAAAGTGTATCGCTGCTCAGGTTAAGGCGATGACCTGCACTGAGAAAGCATTCAATGAATTCAACTGATTGAGCAGTTTCTTTTTGCTTAATTGTGTTTGGAGATTCTGCTAGCATAAGTCAGTTCCAGGAAGTAGAAGAATAAAAAGGATTAATGGCATCTTGGGAAGAATAGGCATCTCTCACCCATGAGCGACATCAAAACGGATTATATTAAATGTGTTAATGAAATATTTTCCTGCTACTTTCTATGGAAGACACTCAGCTGAAAACTAATTTTAAGCCAAAGCATCCACTGCACAAAGAAACAAAAAGAAAAAAACCTCCTGCCTCACAACTATTCTGAGTTACAAATGTTTCGGGATGATGCTTTGAAGATAAAGGCATACAATAAAAAAGTTCTCCTCTACTTCTTCTAGAAAAAAAAGTAAAATAATAAATAAAAATAAATTAATAAAGTTTCCCAAAGGGGAAATAAGCATCAGTTTTGCTTCTGTTATATAATAAACATTACGCTAATGAGTTTCATGTATGCTATTTCATTTCCTTCTCACAACAATCCTGGAAGAAGCAGAACATTAGTATGAATTCAAAGATGAGTAAATTCAATTTCAGAGGTACCTAGAAACAGGTCTTAAGTGATCTTTAAGACATATTACTTCTCCATTAACATTATTATATTGCATAATCATTTTGTCCTAAAGTTTATGTAAAAGCTTGGTTTTTCCAAAGTGCTTACTGTAAGCACTTAAAAACTGAAAAAATAAAGAAAGAAAGAAAGAAAGAGAAACCAGAGAGCTACTAGTGAGATAATATGTCAAAAAATATTGGAAATATCAACAATAAATAATAAAAATGCTAATGATGATACTACTACATTTTTTTCTGTCACATGGTACTCCAACTATGTTACAAATTGATTTTTTTTCCCACATGTGTTCTTATTCACTTGTATGGAACTAAGTGCTGGAAAATTCAGAACCTTGTTGGGCTGTTTTTAATAAAAAGATTTCTGGTTTGGAAAATGTACTGAACTGCATATGTTAGGAAAGATTGAACATTATAAAATCTGCTTCTTTCAACTACAACTGGTCAGCCCTGATCACACAGAACTATCACAAGAATATTGAGAATGAAAAACAGGAACTCCACCTTAGAGTGAGAGTTGGCCCTGCAGCTTTGGAGTGTAGCTTGAGGGTCTCTGAGACTGAAATTCAGTTGTCCAGCATAGCATAGCTGGCCAGCTCTGGAAATTTTCAGAAATTTCTGTCTGCTTTGTTGTGGCCTGGCTGGCGGCTTTTGGAGAGGCTGTGCTCTGGGTACTCCCTGGTCCAGAGAACAGCGCGCATGGCCAGCTGGCTCCTAAAATTGGCCCCAGTTCACAGATGAACGGATTCTACATTTGGAGGACCAGGAGAGGTTCATCATCAGCAAGGCCAAGAATGAGAAAGAAATTGGTAAACTAGCTGATAGATTCCAATTACCAGGGAAGAATAGTCCTTGACTGTAATTTTAGTACTACTTCCCTAAGCTGTGCTTCCTTGAATAGCAAAATTTTCTCTACTATTAGGTGAAATTCTATACTGATACTTGAACAATGAAAAATAATACTTTATGTGGTTGATTGTATGTATATATGTATAGGTTGTGTATATGTATACATACTTCTGTATATATACATAGTATACATCTTTGTAGATATATAAGTTTATACTAGAGAATGAAGTTCTAAGTTTTTTTTTAAACTTCTCAATTTCTTTACCAAATCATAAAGCTGATCCACAATGGTGGTAGAAAAATAAAATTCCTGCCCCTTAAGAAGTCCACATCCTAATCTCAACACATGTAATTATGTTCTTTTTCACACCAAAAAGGACTTTGCCAATGTAATTAGGGTAAGGATCCTAAGGTGAGGAAATTATCTTGAATTATTCAGTTGGACCGGTTATAATCACAGGGATCCTGATAAGAGGAAAGCAAGAAAGTCCAACTCACAGAGGGACTGAAAGATGTTTTACTGCAGGTTAAAATCTAATGATGATACTACTACATTTTTTCTGTCACATGGTACTCCAACTATGTTACAAATTGATTTTTTCCCACATGTGTTCTTATTCACTTGTATGGAACTAAGTGCTGGAAAATTCAGAACCTTGTTGGGCTGTTTTAATAAAAGATTTCTGGTTTGGAAAATGTACTGAACTGCATATGTTAGGAAAGATTGAACATTATAAAATCTGCTTCTTTCAACTACAACTGGTCAGCCCTGATCACACAGAACTATCACAAGAATATTGAGAATGAAAAACAGGAACTCCACCTTAGAGTGAGAGTTGGCCCTGCAGCTTTGGAGTGTAGCTTGAGGGTCTCTGAGACTGAAATTCAGTTGTCCAGCATAGCATAGCTGGCCAGCTCTGGAAATTTTCAGAAATTTCTGTCTGCTTTGTTGTGGCCTGGCTGGCGGCTTTTGGAGAGGCTGTGCTCTGGGTACTCCCTGGTCCAGAGAACAGCGCGCATGGCCAGCTGGCTCCTAAAATTGGCCCCAGTTCACAGATGAACGGATTCTACATTTGGAGGACCAGGAGAGGTTCATCATCAGCAAGGCCAAGAATGAGAAAGAAATTGGTAAACTAGCTGATAGATTCCAATTACCAGGGAAGAATAGTCCTTGACTGTAATTTTAGTACTACTTCCCTAAGCTGTGCTTCCTTGAATAGCAAAATTTTCTCTACTATTAGGTGAAATTCTATACTGATACTTGAACAATGAAAAATAATACTTTATGTGGTTGATTGTATGTATATATGTATAGGTTGTGTATATGTATACATACTTCTGTATATATACATAGTATACATCTTTGTAGATATATAAGTTTATACTAGAGAATGAAGTTCTAAGTTTTTTTTTAAACTTCTCAATTTCTTTACCAAATCATAAAGCTGATCCACAATGGTGGTAGAAAAATAAAATTCCTGCCCCTTAAGAAGTCCACATCCTAATCTCAACACATGTAATTATGTTCTTTTTCACACCAAAAAGGACTTTGCCAATGTAATTAGGGTAAGGATCCTAAGGTGAGGAAATTATCTTGAATTATTCAGTTGGACCGGTTATAATCACAGGGATCCTGATAAGAGGAAAGCAAGAAAGTCCAACTCACAGAGGGACTGAAAGATGTTTTACTGCAGGTTTTGAAGATACAGGAAGGGACTATGATTCAAGGAATATTAGCTAAGTTCCAGAATCTGGGAAAAGAAGGGCAGTAGATTTCCTCTTAGAGCCTTTAGAAGAAACCAGCCATGCAGACATTTTGCTTTAATTCCAGTGAAACTTATTTTGCACTTCTGACCTCCAGAATTACAAGGTAATGACTTTGTGTTGCTAGAAACCATTGTTTGTGGTGATCTATTTTAGCAGTAGTAAGAATCCATCTAGTGTGTGTTAGTGCCTCAGCCATTTCTGACTCTTTGTGAACCCATAGACCATAGTCTGTCAAGCTCCTCTGTTCATGGAAGTTTCCAGAAAAGAATACTGGAGTAGGCAGCCATTCTCTTCTCCAGGGGATCTTACAGGCCCAGGGACTGAACTGGAGTCTGCTGCATTTCAGGCAAATTCTTTAGCATCTGAGTCACCAATCCAATGCAACCATCTAAACTTATCTGGAATGAATTTTCCCATATTGAAAAATTAAGAAAACTAAATCTGTCTTGGGTGGCGTCCTTGGGGTTCCCTATCTCCTTTACTTTGAATTAAACATCACTTTTCTTTTTGTGCTATTGATTTTTGTTTTATTTATTTCTATTGATTGAAGTATAACTATAATTTACAACAAAGTGATTTGGTTACATTAGATGGACACACTTCTCTCATGCTTATTTCTTTTTCTCTGAATTAAAATTGTGATAGTTACTTGTGGGGAGTTAGTCTTTTGAAATATTCTGTATTTCCAACCTTCCAGTGCACCACACCCAGATAGTCTCCTACACAGCAGAATCTTTTTTATTTGCTTATCACGATTTTCTGATTAAATTTTTGAACTTCACAATTTCTTTACCAAATCATAAAGCTGATCCACAATGGTGGTAGAAAAATAAAATTCCTGCCCCTTAAGAAGTCCACATCCTAATCTCAACACATGTAATTATGTTCTTTTTCACACCAAAAAGGACTTTGCCAATGTAATTAGGGTAAGGATCCTAAGGTGAGGAAATTATCTTGAATTATTCAGTTGGACCGGTTATAATCACAGGGATCCTGATAAGAGGAAAGCAAGAAAGTCCAACTCACAGAGGGACTGAAAGATGTTTTACTGCAGGTTTTGAAGATACAGGAAGGGACTATGATTCAAGGAATATTAGCTAAGTTCCAGAATCTGGGAAAAGAAGGGCAGTAGATTTCCTCTTAGAGCCTTTAGAAGAAACCAGCCATGCAGACATTTTGCTTTAATTCCAGTGAAACTTATTTTGCACTTCTGACCTCCAGAATTACAAGGTAATGACTTTGTGTTGCTAGAAACCATTGTTTGTGGTGATCTATTTTAGCAGTAGTAAGAATCCATCTAGTGTGTGTTAGTGCCTCAGCCATTTCTGACTCTTTGTGAACCCATAGACCATAGTCTGTCAAGCTCCTCTGTTCATGGAAGTTTCCAGAAAAGAATACTGGAGTAGGCAGCCATTCTCTTCTCCAGGGGATCTTACAGGCCCAGGGACTGAACTGGAGTCTGCTGCATTTCAGGCAAATTCTTTAGCATCTGAGTCACCAATCCAATGCAACCATCTAAACTTATCTGGAATGAATTTTCCCATATTGAAAAATTAAGAAAACTAAATCTGTCTTGGGTGGCGTCCTTGGGGTTCCCTATCTCCTTTACTTTGAATTAAACATCACTTTTCTTTTTGTGCTATTGATTTTTGTTTTATTTATTTCTATTGATTGAAGTATAACTATAATTTACAACAAAGTGATTTGGTTACATTAGATGGACACACTTCTCTCATGCTTATTTCTTTTTCTCTGAATTAAAATTGTGATAGTTACTTGTGGGGAGTTAGTCTTTTGAAATATTCTGTATTTCCAACCTTCCAGTGCACCACACCCAGATAGTCTCCTACACAGCAGAATCTTGATGCAAACTTGATTTATTGATCTCATTTGCTTATCACGATTTTCTGAGTTAAGCATCTTGTTAGCAATTTTCTCAGAAAAAATTATGAGTACAATATAAGCTGGAATGAAATTCAAAAAGTGATTTCCCTGTTTTCCTTCTCTATGCCTGTGTTTTGAAACATTTAATTTAAATTTATTTTAATTTGTGTACAGATGATTCTCATACCAGAGCCATTACAGAATGTATGAAATACAGGTTGATAGAAAAATAACATAAAACAGACACTGCTTTTCTCCAGATATTTAAGAAATAAAAATAGTCTTGTTTCTGTCCAAAATTTTTCTGATTATCAAAAATATTTCTGAAGCCCTCAATGCCTGTCTTCACCTTCCCATTGGCTTTTCCTTTTCTGCAGATTTCTGTATCCTAATTTCATTCTTTTGCTATGTGCTGTTTATTTAGACAGACTGAACAATAGTGTTATCAAAGTTATATCCAAAATGTGGTCTGCTACAAGGATATGTCTTAAAGGAGGACATTAATACTCCATTGAAATTTAAACATCTTCTAGAATATGGCATTCTAACCCATAGTTATCCAGCATAGTTATCTCAGAAAAAATATTTGTCTAGGAAAAGTTAGATTTTTTTATATATAATTTATTCAGAGATAGTTTGAACTTGAACAAAAATTTACTGATAGTGAAAATGAGTTGGCATTTTTCTTCACACTCATGATATTTTCTACCACACAAACCATGCATATATATGCAATTTTTGCTTTAAAAGGGAAGGCTGCTTAAAAATAAGAGCACTTTTCTTATCTTTAGGTATCAGTGGCTTGACAAAATAATCTCAATAATCAGCTCAGGTATATATTTTTTTGATAAGCAATTGGATATTTATAGTATATGTAAATAAATTAACAATTGATTAAATTATTTAAAATTAATTAAAATAATTAAATTTAGTTATTAAATTTAACTATTCTTACAGTATTCCTTCTTAAAGTGAAAAATGTACTTAATTATTTGGCTGCGCTGGATTTTCATTACTGCAAGGGCTTCTGTTCTACTTGCAGCGAGTGAAGGCTACTCTCTAATTGTGGTGCACGGGCTTCTTACTGGGATGGCTTTCCTTCTTGTGGAACATAGGCTCTAGAGCATTCAGGTTTCAGTAGTTCTGACTCCTGGGCTCTAGAGCAGAGACTCAGAAGCTGTGGCACATGGGCTTCGTTGCCCTGTGGCATGTGAGATTTTCCTGGACCAGGGTCCAAACCTGCATCTTCTGCATTGGCAGGTAGATTCTTTACCTCTGAGCCATCAGGGACACCCTTGAAGGCAGGCATTATATAATTTATTGGTTAGCAGAAACTGAATTTGTGATACATCTTACTTTTAGTGTAGCCTATCTATCCGTGATCGATCTATCTGTGTATCTATCAACCATTTAGCATGTCTCACTAACCAAAAAGTTGCACAATCAGACTTTTAAACTGAATGGAGATTTTCTGTCCAAGCCTCAATGCTTTTGTTTTTTAGATTTCTGTATCCTAATTTCATTCTTTTGCTATGTGCTATTTATTTAGACAGACTGAACAATAGTGTTATCAAAGTTATATCCAAAATGTGGTCTGCTACAAGGATATGTCTTAAAGGAGGACATTAATACTCCATTGAAATTTAAACATCTTCTAGAATATGGCATTCTAACCCATAGTTATCCAGCATAGTTATCTCAGAAAAAATATTTGTCTAGGAAAAGTTAGATTTTTTTATATATAATTTATTCAGAGATAGTTTGAACTTGAACAAAAATTTACTGATAGTGAAAATGAGTTGGCATTTTTCTTCACACTCATGATATTTTCTACCACACAAACCATGCATATATATGCAATTTTTGCTTTAAAAGGGAAGGCTGCTTAAAAATAAGAGCACTTTTCTTATCTTTAGGTATCAGTGGCTTGACAAAATAATCTCAATAATCAGCTCAGGTATATATTTTTTTGATAAGCAATTGGATATTTATAGTATATGTAAATAAATTAACAATTGATTAAATTATTTAAAATTAATTAAAATAATTAAATTTAGTTATTAAATTTAACTATTCTTACAGTATTCCTTCTTAAAGTGAAAAATGTACTTAATTATTTGGCTGCGCTGGATTTTCATTACTGCAAGGGCTTCTGTTCTACTTGCAGCGAGTGAAGGCTACTCTCTAATTGTGGTGCACGGGCTTCTTACTGGGATGGCTTTCCTTCTTGTGGAACACAGGCTCTAGAGCATTCAGGTTTCAGTAGTTCTGACTCCTGGGCTCTAGAGCAGAGACTCAGAAGCTGTGGCACATGGGCTTCGTTGCCCTGTGGCATGTGAGATTTTCCTGGACCAGGGTCCAAACCTGCATCTTCTGCATTGGCAGGTAGATTCTTTACCTCTGAGCCATCAGGGACACCCTTGAAGGCAGGCATTATATAATTTATTGGTTGCAGAAACTGAATTTGTGATACATCTTACTTTTAGTGTAGCCTATCTATCCGTGATCGATCTATCTGTGTATCTATCAACCATTTAGCATGTCTCACTAACCAAAAAGTTGCACAATCAGACTTTTAAACTGAATGGAGAGGGTTAAGATTTTCTCTTATCATTTGGTTACACAAACAAGAACTATTCAGGTATTGCTCTCTGGGAAATTTCACATAATATCTTTTTTTTTTTTTTGTAGGGGGCGGGTTGGGGAGGGAGGGTAGCAGGCGGGCCACTTCTATTGGTCTTTCGTTTATCTATTTTCATCCATCTTTGTTCTTTGGCCCCTATGGGCCTCCCATCGTAGTGGCCTCTGTTTGAAAGTTTGAATGTCATCACTGGCTTTCTTTCTCTTTTTAAGTGCAGGCTAACTGGCATAGAAACTGTGGCATGCATAATGTAATTTTAATCCATCTGAGATTATTCAAATATTTTTAAATATTAGCTTCCTTTATTTTTTCCTGAATTAAAAAAATTCAATCTTCTCTCATATCCATGTACCCTTAATGAGTACATGCAATAATATACTCAAATATGAATATTTTCTTTTTAATAGTCAAATGAATCAAACTTACACAAAAATTCATTTGTACATTCTATCAAATTTGTACATTTATATTATCCTATCATTTGCACATTCATTCTACAGATAAGGTTAAGACATATTTATGTAAAAATAAAGAAATAAATAACATAATAATCAAATAGCAACAGAGCTTTCATGTCTTTTATTTAGATGACTTAATTCTGGAGAAACGATTCTGGAGAATTTTATTAAAGCGTAGTACTAACCACAAAGGTATTAAGCAAAACATATTGCTACCCAGACCACTGCCTTGATGAAAGTTTTTTGGCTTAGTGGAGGACCCCACAGAAATCCAAATTATTTGGGATGTTTTTATTTGGAGGTGTATGTCAGTGGCTTTAATTTTCAAGGTCCTTACACTTTTACTGCAAAAGGACAAAGAACTCATCACACAGATAATATTTCATAGCCCATCTCATCTATATCTTTTAGACTATTCTCAGGCTCCTTATTATATAGGAGATGACTTAATGCATGCTTTGGGAATAATGTGTGTTTAACTTTGGTAGATTGAACTGAGTCATAAGCAAAAAACTGGAATAAAATTTTAATTTTCTATTTTAATTTTGATATCTAGTAGCTGAACTTTGTTGAGTAAAAATCAAAAATGCTTCATAGAACACTATTAAAGAACAAGAACACTATTTAAAATAATAAAAAAAATGGCTCCAAAAGGGAAAAAAATGTCATTTTTATTTTAATTTTCATAGTTAAATAGATACATTCTTATTAAATGAGACAAGAAAATACTCTAAAAGAGGATATAGAAATGTGAATAAAATATTTTTTAAAGATAGTACTAGTATAACCAGATAATCTTCACGAAGTTGATAATAATATGAATTCTGCACTTAGAATTAGTTATGCACAATGTCAGTAAGAAAAGAACTATACTTAAGTCAGATCTTTTAAGAACCAGTTATGAAGTTTCTCAAAAAAAATATGATTCTAGTTTTGCAAACCTAAAGAGGCCCCTATATGCATGAAATATATTACTGCATACTCTTTTACAGTCCTATAGCAAACTTTTTTAATAAATAAGTTTTTGTTTAAACTGTGGACAAAGGCTATGTTTAATATTAAATACTTAAGCTAATATTTACCATTCAAAAAACTAAGATCACAGCAAGATCACAGTCTCATCATTTTATAGCAAATAGATGAGCAAAGTTTCTTAAAGTTGAGAAATGGCTTCTATTTAGGAATGTAACTCATGTTCAGCCTTTTTCTTTTTTTAAGTCTTTATTGAATTTGTTACAATATCGCTTCAGTTTTATCTTTCGGTGTTTTGGCCGTGAGGCATGTGGAATCGCTCCATAGCCACTGGTATTAAGCAAAACATATTGCTACCCACACTGCCTTGATGAAAGTTTTTGGCTTAGTGGAGGACCCCACAGAAATCCAAATTATTTAGGATGTTTTTATTTGGAGGTGTATGTCAGTGGCTTTAATTTTCAAGGTCCTTACACTTTTACTGCAAAGGACAAAGAACTCATCACACAGATAATATTTCATAGCCCATCTCATCTATATCTTTTAGACTATTCTCAGGCTCCTTATTATATAGGAGATGACTTAATGCATGCTTTGGGAATAATGTGTGTTTAACTTTGGTAGATTGAACTGAGTCATAAGCAAAAAACTGGAATAAAATTTTAATTTTCTATTTTAATTTTGATATCTAGTAGCTGAACTTTGTTGAGTAAAAATCAAAAATGCTTCATAGAACACTATTAAAGAACAAGAACACTATTTAAAATAATAAAAAAAATGGCTCCAAAAGGGAAAAAAATGTCATTTTTATTTTAATTTTCATAGTTAAATAGATACATTCTTATTAAATGAGACAAGAAAATACTCTAAAAGAGGATATAGAAATGTGAATAAAATATTTTTTAAAGATAGTACTAGTATAACCAGATAATCTTCACGAAGTTGATAATAATATGAATTCTGCACTTAGAATTAGTTATGCACAATGTCAGTAAGAAAAGAACTATACTTAAGTCAGATCTTTTAAGAACCAGTTATGAAGTTTCTCAAAAAAAATATGATTCTAGTTTTGCAAACCTAAAGAGGCCCCTATATGCATGAAATATATTACTGCATACTCTTTTACAGTCCTATAGCAAACTTTTTTAATAAATAAGTTTTTGTTTAAACTGTGGACAAAGGCTATGTTTAATATTAAATACTTAAGCTAATATTTACCATTCAAAAAACTAAGATCACAGCAAGATCACAGTCTCATCATTTTATAGCAAATAGATGAGCAAAGTTTCTTAAAGTTGAGAAATGGCTTCTATTTAGGAATGTAACTCATGTTCAGCCTTTTTCTTTTTTTAAGTCTTTATTGAATTTGTTACAATATCGCTTCAGTTTTATCTTTCGGTGTTTTGGCCGTGAGGCATGTGGAATCTTAGCTCCATAGCCAGGGATTGAACCTGCACCTCTTGCATTGGACGGCAGTGCCTTAACCACTGGACCACTAGGAAGGGCCCATGGCCTAGTCTTTAAGGCAGAAAACCACAGAGTGAGCTAGACAGAAAGAACAATTTCGTAGATCAATGTAGCTGTTTATTTTAACCTGTGAATACAGCTTTCATAGTCAGGGGGCACTAGATGTTAAAGGAACCTAAAATTGTAGTGTCTTTTACTTTTTTTTTTTTTAAACATTTATTTATTTATTTATTTTTGGGATGGGGTGAGGCAGGGGTGGGGTGGGGAGGGAGGGGGCGGGTAGGCCACTTCTATTGGTCTTTCATTTGTCTATTTTCATCCATCTTTGTTCTTTGGCCCCTGTGGGCCTCCCATCGTGGTGGCCTCTGTTGTCCCAGAGCACCGGCTCTGGGCGCATGAGCTCCAGAACTCCGGCTCAGTAGTCGGACACATCGGTCCAGCTGCTCCGCGGCATGTGGGATCTTCCCAGGCCAGGGATCGAACCGGCGCCCCTTGCACTGCAAGGCAGTGTCCTTACCCACTGGACCACCAGGGAAGCCCAGTGTCTTTTACTTTTGCCTATTTTTAAAAAGCTATTTAAAATTTAAAATAGCAAAACAGGAGGAAAAATATCCGCGCTTGCCTCTAATCAGCAGATCAACCTTGCTTGTTAATCAGTTGTGGGTTACTGGAATAGTGATTATTCTCATTCAGCTTGCTGAGAGTCATCCCTCTAGGTCAAAGCTTGACTTGGTGGCAACACATGTGCCTACTAATCAATTAAGGTCAAAGAGTATGCAGAACTTGTCATGGTTTCATGGATCAAGTTTGTGACTGAATGGAGATTGACCAGTTAGCAGGCTAGGAAGCAAAGCAGCTAGAACAAGTGAGGAAAATCTGAGAAAACAAGCAAGTAGCAAGTATCCAGCAAGTAGTCTTACACATTCACCTGAGTGTAGCTGGCTGTTATTAGGTACATATATATTCAAGTCAAGAATCAGTAATTAGAAGACTTCCCTGGTCCAGTGGGAGTGATTATTGATTAGGGAGCTAAGATCCCACATGCCTCACAGCCAAAAAAACTAAAAGATAAAACAGAAGCAATATTGTAACAAATTTAATAAATACTTTAAAAAATTATCCACATCCAAAAAATATCTTTAAAAAGAATTGGTAATTAGAAATGAGCTTGGATCAATTACATTTGCTACACCAATATATGCTCTATATGCTATACCAATGTGTGTAACTAACAACTGTAAGACTGCAGTGACCAATAACAATGAATTTGTTTTTGCATATACTTTTATCATTGGCTTGGTGATCCTGTTGAAGGGGGCTGATCTTAGCTGTGCACACTCATGCACCTGCACTCAGCTGGTGAGTCGGATGGGGTTTGGTTCATGGAAGATGTCTGCAGTTGATATGGGTGGTCTCTGCTTCATATGATCTTTCATCCTCGAGGAGGTCTGTCCTTGTTCTTCTGGCAAAGATGATGTTCTGACAGGATAACAGTGCATAGAGCTCAAAGTCTGGAGGTCTGGCTCAAAAGTGTCCAGCTGGCAAATTTATCACATGCTATTAATTGGTCAAAACAAGTTAGAAGGCCAATCCTGCTTTAACTATTAGGGAAATAGACACCATGCTAGTTGGGAGGATCTGAAAATCACAATGCAATGGGTATAGATTAAAGGAAGACATAAGATGGGGTCAACAACACAATAAACCACAGTACTCATGAAAGTGAAAGTGTTAGTAGCTCAGTCATGTCAGACTCTTTGTGGACAGAATGGACTGTGTAACCCAAGTTTCTCTGTTCATAAAATCCTCCAGGCACGAATACTGAAGTGAGTTGCATTTCCTTCTCCAGGGGATCTTCCTGACCCAAGGATTGAAGCTGAATCTCCTGCATTTTAGGCTATTTCTTTATCGATTGAGCTACCAGGGAGGGCCCACAGTATCCGTGTCATAGTTAAATAAATTAAAGTGAAAGTCACTCAGTCATGTTCAACTTTTAGGGATCCCATGGACTGTAGCTTGCCAGGCTCCTCTGTTCATGGAATTTTCCAGGCAAGAATATTGGAACAACAACAAAAAAGACTACTGGAACAATTGTCATTTGCTTTTCCAGGAGATAATCTTGACCTAGGGATTAAACCTTCATCTCTTGTGTCTCCTACATTGGCTAGTGGATTCCTTACCAAGGGCAATATTGCCAAAAACTAAAAGATAAAACAGAAGCAATATTGTAACAAATTTAATAAATACTTTAAAAAATTATCCACATCCAAAAAATATCTTTAAAAAGAATTGGTAATTAGAAATGAGCTTGGATCAATTACATTTGCTACACCAATATATGCTCTATATGCTATACCAATGTGTGTAACTAACAACTGTAAGACTGCAGTGACCAATAACAATGAATTTGTTTTTGCATATACTTTTATCATTGGCTTGGTGATCCTGTTGAAGGGGGCTGATCTTAGCTGTGCACACTCATGCACCTGCACTCAGCTGGTGAGTCGGATGGGGTTTGGTTCATGGAAGATGTCTGCAGTTGATATGGGTGGTCTCTGCTTCATATGATCTTTCATCCTCGAGGAGGTCTGTCCTTGTTCTTCTGGCAAAGATGATGTTCTGACAGGATAACAGTGCATAGAGCTCAAAGTCTGGAGGTCTGGCTCAAAAGTGTCCAGCTGGCAAATTTATCACATGCTATTAATTGGTCAAAACAAGTTAGAAGGCCAATCCTGCTTTAACTATTAGGGAAATAGACACCATGCTAGTTGGGAGGATCTGAAAAATCACAATGCAATGGGTATAGATTAAAGGAAGACATAAGATGGGGTCAACAACACAATAAACCACAGTACTCATGAAAGTGAAAGTGTTAGTAGCTCAGTCATGTCAGACTCTTTGTGGACAGAATGGACTGTGTAACCCAAGTTTCTCTGTTCATAAAATCCTCCAGGCACGAATACTGAAGTGAGTTGCATTTCCTTCTCCAGGGGATCTTCCTGACCCAAGGATTGAAGCTGAATCTCCTGCATTTTAGGCTATTTCTTTATCGATTGAGCTACCAGGGAGGGCCCACAGTATCCGTGTCATAGTTAAATAAATTAAAGTGAAAGTCACTCAGTCATGTTCAACTTTTAGGGATCCCATGGACTGTAGCTTGCCAGGCTCCTCTGTTCATGGAATTTTCCAGGCAAGAATATTGGAACAACAACAAAAAAGACTACTGGAACAATTGTCATTTGCTTTTCCAGGAGATAATCTTGACCTAGGGATTAAACCTTCATCTCTTGTGTCTCCTACATTGGCTAGTGGATTCCTTACCACAGTGCCACCTACTTCCTGGTACCCATACAAAATTGGTGTTAATACCGACTTCACACTGGTAGGTACTCTGGATCTGTGTTAAACTAAGGTATTAGTTTGAAGGATTTGGACACTAAGAGGGGGGAAGCGAGGAGAAAACAATGACTCTAATTACTAGGAATATGTTCTTTAGAGCTGAGAAATCAGTTTTCCATGTCTTTGGGGGGGTTTCCCTAGATGGTGCTAGCAGTAAAGAACCCACCTGCCAATGCAGGAAATGTGAGATGTGGGTTCGATCCCTGGGTTAGGTTTGATTCCCTGGAGGAGGGCATGGCAACTCATTCCAGTATTCTTGCCTGAGAAATCCCATGGGTGGAGGAGACTGGCGGGCTACATCCACGGGGTTACAAAGACTTAGACACAATTGAGTGACTAACACACAACAGTGGGGGAAATAGTAATGTGTTATCATTTGAAATTTTGGCTGTTTCTTGGTACTCATGTCCATGTTCTATAGGCTATGAGCAAAATGTGTCCTTAATCAAGGGCCAAATTCAACCTAAGAACAGAACTAATACAGGTCTCCTAAAAATGTAGATAGTTTGTGATGATTAATGTTAGGGCCCAAAACACCCACAAGTTTTTCCTGTAGAAACCTCAGGAAATTCCTACTATTACTATGGTCTTTTCACTTTCCTTCCAAAGGAAAAAAAGAATAGTAAAAGATTTAATTTTTCCACCAACGCTTAAAGTAGATAATTCACATATTAAATCCTTTATTTCGTTCTTTTACTTGGTTTTATTAAGACATAGTATATTCTGGCCCTATCATAGTAGTGTTGCAGCATTTATTCTAGCTTCTAAAGAAAGACTGTTCTGAGAATGCAGATGTCTAAGCAGTTAACATCACAGTCTTCTTCAGTTGCCAAGGGAAATCTTGAACTCTTCTGCAAAACTAATTTGCTAAGCTGTGCATCTTTATTTGGGTTATAACTACATGCTTTCAGCTATTGGTTTTCTCTTCTTTAGCCTCTCATCTCTTTTTGATTCTGCTTTTATGTCTTGGTTGTCAGTGAGGTTGTATTAAGAGCAATCTAGCAGGTTCCATATCTAGTTGCTGCTGTTCATTTTTTAATTTATAAATGTGGATGTATTACTTTCCTCTACTCATTCAAATAAAATTTTCAGTATCTACTATGTTGCCTGCCTATTATAACATGACTCTGGAATAGTGGATAGTATTAAATTATTTCAACTTTTCTTAATACAACTCAAGTAGTCATTTTGGTGTGATGCATTTAGATCATACATATGTCATCTGTTTTTTGTGCTCAGACTGGCTAAAATGTCAGCACCATCAATTAATGGGTGAGATTAAATTAGTACAATGCAAATAATATATCAGGAATATACATAGTTTTCACTAAGTTATTACTCTTTTTAAATGAGGCCTATCATTATGTCATCTATTGATGTAAAAATCACCGTATGTTTGAATAGTAGACTTGTCTGGAAAATGATTATATTTATTCCCTCATGATTTTACAACTGGTCTCAGTTCAGTTCAGTCACTCAGTCATGTCTGACTGTTTGTGACTCTACAGACTACAGCACACCAGGCTTCCCTGTGCTTCACCATCTCCCAGAGCCTGCTCAAACGCATGCCCATTGAGTCAGTGGTGTCATCCAATCATCTCCTCCTCTATTGTTCCCCTTCTCTTTTTTCCCTTCTATTTTCCCAGCATCAGGGTCTTTTCCAGCGACACAACTGGTCTAGCTAAATGTAATATTCAAAGATTTATCCCTGAAGTAATTGCTCTGATGATCACTGAATTGCATTTTCTCAAAAACAGAAATTGTCTAAACCCAGATTGTGATTATTAAATGTTTGTTTCAGCAAAGGAATTATGTAACATATGCTAATATGTTCTCTGTTTTCCTCAAGCATAATATTATTTGCCACAGGAAAGAGAAGCTTCCAGATCTCCTAATTTTGAAAGGACAGTCTGCAAAATGATCAAAATGCCTGACTCAGAGAAGTTTATCTTGCTTCTGAGTAACTGCCTGTTAATTCCATACAACACTCTTTAAAACATAAACTTTCCTGCAGAGTTCATTTAGAGTACTGTCTTTTAAGGAGATTTAGCAGCTGAAACCTTATTCTGAACCCAACATCCAGGGAAGACACGTAACTACGCTTTCTTTATAGGCTTTCACAGATACGGAGGACAAGTTCTATTTTGGTTAGGACACAGAGTGTAAGACTAAAAAACAAAACAAATGCCTTCGAAGTGAAGATAGGATAATGATGGGTAGGAATCAAAATTGTCTTTCTCCTGCATGCAAGAATTTATAAATTGACAGTCTACAAATTTGTTTACAGCTGAAGTTCACATATATTATTTCAACCTATAAATGTTTAGAAAGGAAATGCCTGTTACAGATTGGAATGGTGCTGGAAAAGGGGAAAAACTCTTAATTTGGACAAAAAATAATTTATTCAATAAGGATTTGTTGCCATCCAATGAATGATGGCACAAGTGCCTTGGACAATTTTTCTGGACATTTTTTGTTTAAATGTAACTAAGTACAAAACAATAGATAGAAGAATCTTAGCCAGTATGATCCTGATTTGCTCAAATCAGCTCTGGCACTTCTCAGCCAGAACTCCATTAAGATTATGAGTCTTCTCTTTCTGGCTGCATAATTGCTTCAGGCAACATTCAAAGAGAAATTCCTGGGTGGCTTAGTGGTAAAGAACTCGCTTGCCAATGCAGGAGACTTGGGTCTGATCCCTGGATTGGAAAGATCTCCCGGTGAAGGAAATGACATATACTCCAGTATTCCTGCCTGGGAAATTCCATGGACAGATGAACCAGGTGTGCTATAGTCCATGAGGCCACAAAGAGTTGGACATGGCTTAGTGAAGAAGCAACAACAATGTTCATAGGACAACTTATACCAAGGCACAATGACTTTGGTACTCTCGTATACTCTGGTGAGGGGGTGGTAAAAAATTCTACTTTTCTGGAAAGAAGTGAGCCACTATGTGTGAAGATTTCTTAATCAAGTAAATTTACATTTAAGAGTTAAAGAATTAAATATATATGAAAGATATGATTACATGTAAATGTTCATAAGAATATTTTTATAGAGATTAAAATATGGAAAAGACATTGAAAATTTATTTAAAGGGAATTACAATAAATTGATATTAGAAGCTTTTTGCCACTATTAATCATCATTTGTTTGATTGAAAGCAAACTTAATGTTCATTGGTAAGGGATTTAGCAGCTGAAACCTTATTCTGAACCCAACATCCAGGGAAGACACGTAACTACGCTTTCTTTATAGGCTTTCACAGATACGGAGGACAAGTTCTATTTTGGTTAGGACACAGAGTGTAAGACTAAAAAACAAAACAAATGCCTTCGAAGTGAAGATAGGATAATGATGGGTAGGAATCAAAATTGTCTTTCTCCTGCATGCAAGAATTTATAAATTGACAGTCTACAAATTTGTTTACAGCTGAAGTTCACATATATTATTTCAACCTATAAATGTTTAGAAAGGAAATGCCTGTTACAGATTGGAATGGTGCTGGAAAAGGGGAAAAACTCTTAATTTGGACAAAAAGTAATTTATTCAATAAGGATTTGTTGCCATCCAATGAATGATGGCACAAGTGCCTTGGACAATTTTTCTGGACATTTTTTGTTTAAATGTAACTAAGTACAAAACAATAGATAGAAGAATCTTAGCCAGTATGATCCTGATTTGCTCAAATCAGCTCTGGCACTTCTCAGCCAGAACTCCATTAAGATTATGAGTCTTCTCTTTCTGGCTGCATAATTGCTTCAGGCAACATTCAAAGAGAAATTCCTGGGTGGCTTAGTGGTAAAGAACTCGCTTGCCAATGCAGGAGACTTGGGTCTGATCCCTGGATTGGAAAGATCTCCCGGTGAAGGAAATGACATATACTCCAGTATTCCTGCCTGGGAAATTCCATGGACAGATGAACCAGGTGTGCTATAGTCCATGAGGCCACAAAGAGTTGGACATGGCTTAGTGAAGAAGCAACAACAATGTTCATAGGACAACTTATACCAAGGCACAATGACTTTGGTACTCTCGTATACTCTGGTGAGGGGGTGGTAAAAAATTCTACTTTTCTGGAAAGAAGTGAGCCACTATGTGTGAAGATTTCTTAATCAAGTAAATTTACATTTAAGAGTTAAAGAATTAAATATATATGAAAGATATGATTACATGTAAATGTTCATAAGAATATTTTTATAGAGATTAAAATATGGAAAAGACATTGAAAATTTATTTAAAGGGAATTACAATAAATTGATATTAGAAGCTTTTTGCCACTATTAATCATCATTTGTTTGATTGAAAGCAAACTTAATGTTCATTGGTAAGGGAATGTAGAATATTGGCAAATTGTATGGGTTGACTAGTGTGCATTAAAAAATAACATATTTGAGTTATATCAGTTGACTCAGGGTTACTGTGAAATGTTAGTTAAAAAGCAAGATCAGAAAGTGTTTATGATAGCTCTTCTCTAGGTAAAATAACAAAGAAAAAAGCTCTGTGTATTTCTGTGTATGCATGTATGCATCTATGTGCATAAGTAGGGTTATACAGGCACAGAAAAGATATAGAAAGATAACTACTGGGATGCACTGTGATTTATTTTATGGCAGAGGAAAGCTGATGGTGAACAAGAGGTAGGAAAGCAAAATAAAAAGGAAAAAAAAATTCTTAGAGAAACACGATCACATTCTAAAACATTAAGCAAAATTTTACATGCCTAGTTAATTGTATAAAAAAATAAATACATGTTTTCACTTACCCTTTTGATGGAATGTAATCCAGTAGAGAACGTTTAGTATTTGAATGTATGTTGAAGAGATGCAAAATCCTGTTTCAGCTTCAATCTCTAACTTCCACAGAGACTATTTCTATAAAGGTTACTTACTCCTGACCTCCATGCTGCCACCATCAATGGGTCCACTTCTTAAAAATATTTATTTTAGGGACTTCCCTGGTGGTCCAGTGGGTAGAGAGGCCACTTTGGACTGCAAGGGGCATCGGTTCCATCCCTGGCCCAGGAAGATCCCGCATGCTGTGGAGAGGCTGCATCGGTGTGTCCAATTACGAGCCGGCCCTCTGGAGCGAGAGGGGCCACTGCGATGGGAGGCCCACACAGGCTAAGGAATAAGGATGGATGAAAATAAAAAAATAGAAAACCAATGAAGGAGACTAAAATTTAAAAAAAATAATGTTTTACTTCATTGGGAGCTGACTGTGGCTCAGATCATGTACTCCTTATTGCAAAATTCAGACTTACAGTGCAGGAAACCTGGGTTTGATTCCTGGTTAGGAAGACCCCCTAGAAAAGGGAATGGCAGCCCAGTCCAGTATTCTAGCCTGGAAAATCCCATGGACAGAGGAATCTGGTGGTCTATAGCCCATGGAGTTGCAAAGGGTTGGACAGGACCGAGCTACTAACCCGTTCTTAACTATATAGTCTAAAGTAGCCATCAGGACACACTCTATAAACCCACCCCACTCTATTTCTCCAAACTGTGTTTATCTCTGTATGATATATGTCTCTCTCTCTCTATATATATGTATATACAGAAAGAAGCCTTTATAACCTTCCTTTTGCATGTCAGAAGTTGTGTAGGGTCATTGCCTTGTTTGTCTAATTGATCAGATCTTGGCACATAGTATCAGTAAGTATCGGTTGGATGAATGGATGAACAAACAGTGCGTGTTTTATTCAACTTCCTTATCTGTAATTAATCTGGCAATAGTACCTATATCTTTGAAGAGAAGAAACATTTATTGAATAACATGTCCTAGAGCATGGTTTGACTTTATGTATTTTTATCTCATTAATATTTGAAAACAAATGTATAAATTAACTATACTCCTTTTATTTTATAGAAAGAAACATAATTCGAAAATATTAAGAGTCCAAGGCCACTTAGGTCAGTATTTGAATATAACCTTATTTGCTTGCCTTTTGTAAAGTTATCACACAACCTCCTTGACATTTTGTTGCTCTTTACTTACCAATATTCAGTTCTGGATAATCCATCAACTGAAAAAGCATTTTATCTACTTATTTTCTGTGAGTAGAGGCCACTTTGGACTGCAAGGGGCATCGGTTCCATCCCTGGCCCAGGAAGATCCCGCATGCTGTGGAGAGGCTGCATCGGTGTGTCCAATTACGAGCCGGCCCTCTGGAGCGAGAGGGGCCACTGCGATGGGAGGCCCACACAGGCTAAGGAATAAGGAGGGATGGAAAATAACAAATAGAAAACAGATGAAGGAGACTAAAATTTAAAAAAAATAATGTTTTACTTCATTGGGAGCTGACTGTGGCTCAGATCATGTACTCCTTATTGCAAAATTCAGACTTACAGTGCAGGAAACCTGGGTTTGATTCCTGGTTAGGAAGACCCCCTAGAAAAGGGAATGGCAGCCCAGTCCAGTATTCTAGCCTGGAAAATCCCATGGACAGAGGAATCTGGTGGTCTATAGCCCATGGAGTTGCAAAGGGTTGGACAGGACCGAGCTACTAACCCATTCTTAACTACATAGTCTAAAGTAGCCATCAGGACACACTCTATAAACCCACCCCACTCTATTTCTCCAAACTGTGTTTATCTCTGTATGATATATGTCTCTCTCTCTCTATATATATGTATATACAGAAAGAAGCCTTTATAACCTTCCTTTTGCATGTCAGAAGTTGTGTAGGGTCATTGCCTTGTTTGTCTAATTGATCAGATCTTGGCACATAGTATCAGTAAGTATCGGTTGGATGAATGGATGAACAAACAGTGCGTGTTTTATTCAACTTCCTTATCTGTAATTAATCTGGCAATAGTACCTATATCTTTGAAGAGAAGAAACATTTATTGAATAACATGTCCTAGAGCATGGTTTGACTTTATGTATTTTTATCTCATTAATATTTGAAAACAAATGTATAAATTAACTATACTCCTTTTTATTTTATAGAAAGAAACATAATTCGAAAATATTAAGAGTCCAAGGCCACTTAGGTCAGTATTTGAATATAACCTTATTTGCTTGCCTTTTGTAAAGTTATCACACAACCTCCTTGACATTTTGTTGCTCTTTACTTACCAATATTCAGTTCTGGATAATCCATCAACTGAAAAAGCATTTTATCTACTTATTTTTTGTGGGTTTCAAACATTTGCCAGGATCTTTGTTAACTATCTTGAGTCAGTTTCTACAAATTTTGTGCTGCACCTCTTGTGTGGGGTTCATTGTATTTCCAAAATAATATTCTTCATTTTATGCTTTGTTATTGTTGATCATTCACTAAATCGTGTCTGACTCCTCACAACTCTGAACTGAAGCATGCCAGGCTTCCCTGTCCTTCACTGTCTCCCAGAGTTTGAACTCATCTCCAAGGATGATATCCAACCATCTCATCCTCCATAGCCCCCTTCTCTTCCTTCCCTCAATCATTTCCAGTCTCAGGGTGTTTCCTGAGAAGTCAGCTCTCTGCATCAGGTGGCCAAACTATTGGAGCTTCAGTTTCAGCATCAGTCCTTCTAGTGAATATTCAGGGTTCATTTGTTTTAGGATTGACCTGTTTGATCTTCTTGAAGTTCAAGGGACTCGCAAGAGTCTTCCTCAGCACCACAACTCAAACTCATCAATTCTTCAGTGCTCAGGCTTCTTTATGGTCCAACTATCACATCCATATCTGACTACTAGAAAAACCATAGCTTTGACTATAAGACCTTTGTTGGCAAAGTGATGTCTCTATTTTTTAATATGCTGTCTAGATTTATCATATTTGTCCTTCCAAGGAGCAAGCACACTGATTTTGGAGTCAAAGAAAATAAAGCCTGTTACTGTTTATCCTTTTTCCTAATCTATTTACCAGAAAGTGATGAGTAAAAATGTCATGATCTTACTTTTTTGAATGTTGAGTCTTAAGCCATATTTTTCACTTTTCTCTTTCATCCTCATCAAGAGGCTGTTTAGTTCCTCTTCAATTTCTGCCATTAGAAGTGATAATCATTCATGTATCTGAGGCTGTTGATATTTCTCCCAGCAATCTTGATTCCAGCTTGTGAGTCAACCAGGCCAGCATTTTGCTTGATGTACTCTGCATATAAGTTAAGTAAGCAGAGTGACAATATACAGCCTTAACATGCTCCTTTCCCAATTTTGAACTAGTCCACTGTTCCATATCTAGTTCTAACTGTTGCTTCTTGTCCTGTATACAGGTTTCTCAAGAGACAGGTAAGCTTGTTCGATATTCCCTTGTATTCAAGAATTTTCCACAGTTTGTTCACTTTGTTGTGATCTACAGAGTCAAAGGCTTTAGCACAGTCAGTGAAGCAGATGTCTTTTTGGAATTTCCTTACTTTTTCTCTGATTCAATGGATGTTGATTCAATGGATGATGTGGCCAACACCTGTTGGAACATTTTATGTTTACTGTTTTTTTAAAATAGCTTCTCTTCTAAACCTGCTCTATATTGGCTAATGGAGAAGGAAATGGCAATCCACTCCAGTATTCTTGCCTGGAAAATCTCATGGATAGAAGAACCTGACAGGCTAAAGTTCAGAGGGTCATAAAGAGTCAAATATGACTTAGTGACTAAACAAAAACATATTGTCTAAAATGATTTTCCCTCATTTCTGTTTCTAGAAGTGCTCTGAAGCTTCCCTAGTGTTTAATCCATTCGTTTTCAAGAGGGCACTGAAGTTCAGGTTAGTGTGCGTTGACCCTCTTCTCATTTTCACGCTTCTCTTCAAGGTCATTTTTTTCAGTAATCAGATCAGTGTGGCTAGCTTCCTGCCCTAATCTTTCCTCTAAACTCTAAGGCGGTTTGGGGATACTTTCTTGTGGACCTTCTTAATCAACTGAAACCAAACACATTCGTTATTTCTTTTCTTGTAATGACCTCAGCCATTGATACTTATTTCTCTTACTCTCTCTTACAATAACATCATTATTAATTTTTCTTATTGTCACTACCATTCTTCACTTCACCAGAGGATTCAGAGTGGTTTTGAACACAGTGTCCTTTTCAAACAGTCTCATTGTTTATGCATTGTACCTTTGCTTCTTTGATTTTGAAAACTGAATGTCTTCACTAAATGTATCTAGGAAATGTTAGTCTATTTTAAGACTCTGCTTCAGTGTTACCTTTCTCACTTCTCTTTGGAAGTCAGCAACTGACTTTTCTACCTTGCCATCCTGAATGGAGAAACATGAGTTAAAATGGTCAGAAGATGACCTTTTCTGGTGTAAGAATCAGGAACTCATGGTTTAGTTCTGCACTTCCTGTGTTCATTTCCTTTTAATGAGACATTTCAAGCTTTATCTCTAAAACTGTGTAACTTTGACCTTTTGCTTCTTTAGGCTAATGATTACCTGATTAACTTTGAAAGCATGTCTCATGCCACAGTTTATCCCTCTCCCACAAAGGCATTTGGATCAACATTATTTCCACCTTTTCCTACCTTTGTGTCCACAAGTCAGATCTCAATCTGCCAATACAAACATCCTTCACATTTTTAGTTTAACCTGAGGGCAGAAGCCAAGGAAATGCCTAAACTTATAAACCTTTTTGCACACTTCTGATGATAAAATTCATAAATGTTCATTGTAAAATTTGAAAGTGAGTCACTCAATCGTTTCCAGCTCTTCTCAATCCCATAGATAAAGCCTGCCAAGCTCCTCTGTCTGTGGAATTCTCCAGACAAGATTATTGGAGTGGATTACCATTGCCTTCTCCAGGGGATCTTCCTGATCCAGGGATTGAACCTTGGTCTCCTGCATGGCAGGTAGATTGTTTACCATTTGAGCCACCAGTGAAAAACACTAGAAAAATCACATACATACACACACATACACAAAATATAGCCTGAATGCTACAACACAAAAACCACTATTACTTAACAATATTGTATTAGTTTCTTCTGTAGAAGGAAGTGAATCAGCCATATGTATCCTCCTCTGAAGCCTCCCTCCCACGCTCCCCATCCTACCTGTTTAGGTCATCAGAGAACACTGAGCTGCACTCCCTCCACTTTATAGCAGGTTCTCACTAGCTATCTTTTTTACACATAGCGGTGCATATATGTCAGTTCCAATATCATAAGCAACTATATCCCAATGGAAAAAAAAAGGATAATAAACTCATGGTTACCAGGGGTAAGGGGAGGAGGGCTAAATTTGAAGACTGGGATTGAAATATACAAAAAATATATTATCACTGTGCCATGCACTAGAAGATGTGTGTATGCAAATATAAATATACATATATTTGCATATATGTGAGTTTAAGTAAGAACACTCTGTGCATGCCGCTGAAGTATGTATGTTTTAAGCTAATATTTCCCATGTAAAGAATCATATGCTGTTCTAATGACTACATAGTCTGATCTCATTTAGGCAAGATTTTAAATCATTTAATTATTTTTGAGCTTTTAGGTTCCTCTGGTTTTTTACTCATACAAACAATACATAGATAAAAACTCTGCAATTAATTAATAATTACTGATTAAAGCTTATTCTAGTTTATAAAATGAATTTTAACTATTGTGCCTAAATTCTGTTTTACAGCCTGGCCCTTTAGATGCAGTCTAAAAATAATTCATATTTAATTCCTTTAGTTATTTCAGAGATTCTGGGAGCACTATACAGAACTTTCTGGAAGTCCTCTGTTATCGTTTTTGCTTGAATGGTCATCATCATCAGAAGCCTTTATTTTGGTCTTGAAATTGCAAATTATTATCTCTTAGATAGTTAGAAAGTACTTTTACACTGAGTTTGAACTTACGGTGATTTCTCACTTTCATTCTTCCCACGGACCGTTCCTGTGCTTCCCTGGTGGCTCAGCAGTTAAAAAGAATCCACCTGCAATGCAGGAGATACGAGGGTTGGAGCCCTACGTTGAGAAGATCCCCTGAAGGAGGAAATGGCAACTCATTCCAGTATTGTTGCTGGGAAAATCCTGTGGACAGAAGAATCTGATAGGTTACAGTTCATGGGGTCCCAAAGAGGTGCACACAACTGAGAATGCATACATGGGCATATATTAAGTGCATAACACATTCAAGCACTATGCTGAAGGGTGGGAACAAAACAGGAGCCAGATTTGTCCTGATGAAGTGCAGAAGAGAAACATTTGAGTACATGGACACAGAGCACATTTGATTGGCCCCTATAATTCAGGGTGGCTGGTAAGAATGTAGGCAGAGCAGTCCTAGGCTTGGTGGTACATGGGGACTTGAGGGAAATCTTCTCAGTGGAAATATCACCTGGGTTGAGCTTTAAAGATACATGACTTAAATAGGCACAAAACTGAACTTGATTGACTGTTATGATTGTTTTCTCTGGAATTAAGCATGAAATGAGGTACACTTTGTGCTCTTGAAACAAGAAAGGTCAGGCAACTTTAAATGCACAGTTTGGCTCATTTTATAGATTAGCTGATTCCTTCATTCTTTTGTCACTTGATAATGTATGTATGTGTGTAGGTAAGCAATGGTGATTTAGAAATCACATGTGTATTTCTATAATGGACAAAAGATTTTAGATCTCACCTTCTAGATCTTAGCATTTTCCCCTTTCTTTTAAACATTTAATAAATAAAAAATCAATGATTTTAAAAATATTTCACATTCAGCAAATTGTTCTTAATAGCACAGTCTAGCTTGCAGTTTTTTTTTTAACTTATTTCTAGACATGTTGTCCTTACTATTTATGGCAAATTACTTTGTTCCTCTTAATATCATCTGAATTTAAGATAACATGAGAGAGAATGATAATTCCTTTGAAATTTTCAAATCGACTGAAACATCAGGTGTTTATTCTATTTTAAAAGTTTCCACGAGGATAGGGATACTTTCTATAATGTTTACTCTGTGTAATGGTTATGTAAATCAGATGGAATAAGAAAGATAATATTAATTTTACTGTGCTTTCAAAAATTACTGAACTGCTATTCACAATAGCCAAGAGATGAAAACAACATAAAAATGTTCATCGACTGAGAAATGGAGAAAGAAGATGTATGTGCATACAATAGCATACTACTCAGTCATAAAAGTGAATGAAATAATGCCATTTGAAGTTACCTGAATGGACCTAGATATTTTCATACCAAGTGAGATAAGTCAGAAAGAGAAAGAAATATCACATGATGTAGTTTATACCTGGAATCTAAACAATGACACAAATGAACTTGTGTATGTAACAGAAACAGACTTACAGATATAGAAAATAAATATGGTTGCCAAGGGGAAGGAGTTTGGAAAGGGTAGGATTGGGAGTTTGGGATTGTTAGAGACAAACTATTATATATAAGATGGATAAACAACAAGGTCCCACTGCATAGCATATTCAATATCCTGTAAAAAACCATAATGGAAATGAAAAAAGTTATTGCATTGATAAAGACTTTAAAACTATATATTGTAGTGCAGCCATGTCATTTAAGAGATGTGAAGATGAAGATTCCAGAGAGGTATCTCTGTGTGTATGTGTCTTATCATAAAGTTGATTGATGGGAAAGTATGATACACTTTGTGCTCTTGAAACAAGAAAGGTCAGGCAACTTTAAATGCACAGTTTGGCTCATTTTATAGATTAGCTGATTCCTTCATTCTTTTGTCACTTGATAATGTATGTATGTGTGTAGGTAAGCAATGGTGATTTAGAAATCACATGTGTATTTCTATAATGGACAAAGATTTTAGATCTCACCTTCTAGATCTTAGCATTTTCCCCTTTCTTTTAAACATTTAATAAATAAAAAATCAATGATTTTAAAAATATTTCACATTCAGCAAATTGTTCTTAATAGCACAGTCTAGCTTGCAGTTTTTTTTTTAACTTATTTCTAGACATGTTGTCCTTACTATTTATGGCAAATTACTTTGTTCCTCTTAATATCATCTGAATTTAAGATAACATGAGAGAGAATGATAATTCCTTTGAAATTTTCAAATCGACTGAAACATCAGGTGTTTATTCTATTTTAAAAGTTTCCACGAGGATAGGGATACTTTCTATAATGTTTACTCTGTGTAATGGTTATGTAAATCAGATGGAATAAGAAAGATAATATTAATTTTACTGTGCTTTCAAAATTACTGAACTGCTATTCACAATAGCCAAGAGATGAAAACAACATAAAAATGTTCATCGACTGAGAAATGGAGAAAGAAGATGTATGTGCATACAATAGCATACTACTCAGTCATAAAAGTGAATGAAATAATGCCATTTGAAGTTACCTGAATGGACCTAGATATTTTCATACCAAGTGAGATAAGTCAGAAAGAGAAAGAAATATCACATGATGTAGTTTATACCTGGAATCTAAACAATGACACAAATGAACTTGTGTATGTAACAGAAACAGACTTACAGATATAGAAAATAAATATGGTTGCCAAGGGGAAGGAGTTTGGAAAGGGTAGGATTGGGAGTTTGGGATTGTTAGAGACAAACTATTATATATAAGATGGATAAACAACAAGGTCCCACTGCATAGCATATTCAATATCCTGTAAAAAACCATAATGGAAATGAAAAAAGTTATTGCATTGATAAAGACTTTAAAACTATATATTGTAGTGCAGCCATGTCATTTAAGAGATGTGAAGATGAAGATTCCAGAGAGGTATCTCTGTGTGTATGTGTCTTATCATAAAGTTGATTGATGGGAAAGTATGAAATTATGCCTTGTTTTTTGCCCTTCTCAATGATTCATCATTTCTTACTGTCACATCATTTGGTGATAGTCAATAAAAACCAAAAAAAAGATTAGAATATGTTCTTGTAACATTCCCATCAATGAAAGAGGCTGATACCAAAAATAGTAAATTTATTATCAAAATTATCATTTTTATTTCTAGTCCAGGAAAATGTGGCCAAAGTTAGTAAAACTAACCCTCAAGGACCCTACAGGTTCTTTCCAACTTAAAAAACTTTAGGGAAAGGAAACAGCATAAAACAAGCTATGAGTAGGAAGTCTTGTGTTGTGTAGATAACGTATGGGAGCCCTGTAGAAGATGCAGTTGAGAGTCATTTGTGTTTTCTTCAACATGATTACCTAATTCATCCATCTCCATCTGGAATGCATTTCGCAGACTGCTCTGATATCTAGGTACATTTTCTAAATGAGACTTGTATTCTCATCTAGTGGTATAACTCTCAGATTTGAGAAGAAAGTTTTCCACTCTCTAGGGAGCTGATGAGTTATTTGTTCAACACAGCTATTTCTTCAATTTGTATTAATTCATTCAATAAATATTCAGCACATTCTCTGTGCCTGGCCTTCTAAGAACTTTTACTTGAATGTGGTGATCCACACAGCAAACATTATATATAATAAATAAGCAAACTTTGCACTCTGTTAGATAAGTGGTAAGGAAGAATGCAACAAAGGAGAGAGCAAGACCATTCCAGAGTATTGATGTGGATAAGTGGGGCTTTCCTGATGGCTCAGATGGTAAAAAACAATCTGTCTGCAATGCAGGAGACTCAGGTTCGATTCCTGGATCAGGAAAATCCCTGTAAAAGAGAATGGCAACCCACTCCAGTATTCTTGCCTGGAGAATTCCATGGACAGAGGAGCCTGGATGGCTACAATCTTTAGGGTGGCAAAGAGTTGGACAATACTGAGCGACGAACCCACACAAAGTAGCTTCTATTAGCCACTGGGTCAAAGATTCCTCTATCAGGGTTTTCCATGCATTCTCTAGTTATTTCAGACAACCATTCTACCAACATAGGAACAGAGACACAGTCAGATTAGTGACCGGGTCACACTGCTAGTAAGAAAAGAATCAGAATTAAAATCTAGTACTGCTGACTCCAAGACTCACAGTCTCTGTAGAAGAGACTCAATTTGGGGAAAGAGGGTGCTTAAATAGAGACCCGCTGACTTCCGTGAAATAAATGATGTAAGGCAGATCCAAAGAGCAGGGATTGGCAAACTACTGCCTTCTAGCCAAATCTGCCCTGCCTCTTGTTTTTCTAAGTAAAATTTTGTTGAAACTCAGCTGTATTCATTTCTAAGCCACACATATGGTGACTTAACACAGGACATATTTAGCCTTTTCCAGTACTTGAGGTTGGAAATCTGCAATCATTTTCACTGGAACAAAGTTAAGGTTCTGGTACGGCTGTGTTCTCTCTGGAATCTCCAGGAGAGAATCCTTTGCTTTGCCCTTTCCAACTTCTAGAAGCACATTCCCTGAATTCCCTGCCTTATGGTCCTTTTCTTCATCTTCAAAGTCAGCATTCTGGCATATTGCTTTGGTTGTCACACTGCCTTGTGTTTTCCCTGTGGTTTAATGCCCTCTGCTTCCTTCTTATATGGACACTTGTGATTACATTTAAAGCCCACCCAGATAATCTGGAATAACCTCTCCCAACCCACCCCATTTCAAGATACTTGACATAATCGCATCTGCAAAGCCCCTTTTGCCACAGAAAGTGACATTCATAAGTTTCAGGGATTAAGACCTGGATGTCTTTGGGGACAAGTTCCCCAGGTGGTAAAGAATCCACCTGCCGAAGTACAAGAGACGGGTTTGAACCCTGGGTTAGGAAGATCCCCCGGAGAAGGAAATGGCAATCCACTCCAGTATTCTTGCCTGGGAAATCCCATGGAGAGAGTGGGCTACAGTCCATTACGTTGCAAAAGAGTCAGACATAACTTAGCCACTAAGCAACAACAACATCAACAGCAAGTCCTTGGGGACATATCACACAAGACATATTCATTTGTTAATGTGTTGTCTATGGACAGTTTCTTGCTTCAACAAAAGAACTGACTATTTTCAAAGAAGAATATAGGACCTAAAATATTTATACATAGTTCTTTACAGTAAAAGTTTGCAGGCCTTCACTCCAAAAAAAAAAATACCTACTTTGAGAGAAGAAAATTTTTTGACATAAGAAAGCACTGTGCCCTGGGTAGGAAAGGACTTAAGTTAAAATTCACTCAATCAAATTTGAAATGAATCAAACTTTGCTTCAGTGTCTGCTACATAAAATAGGATCTTCAAGCAGAGGAAGACTTTCTTATGCTGTCCCATGTGACTGACATCTTTATTATGACCCACTGGAACAAATATCCTTTCAGAATTAAAAGCAAAACACTCATTTAAAGTCTGTAGAGTAAAAATGTCTAAACTGGATTGATGGCACGCACCAACATAGTTTCCCAATGATATTCTGTCAAACAATGAAGTAACTAGTTAAGTGAAGTTCATGCTTACACAAAAGTCTTTTTAATTAAAAAATATTCTTAAACTAGTATTTTGGACCCACATTATGTAAGTCTTGTTATTGTACAAATGGAAATTTAAATTTCAGGTTTACGTAATGTTTATCCTCTAAGTATCATCATAACTGCCATAGAAGTACACAAGACCTCTGGGGACACAGCACTGTTTTGAAAACTATAGTTTTCATAGTATTGCAACAATGCTGTCAGTAAACATACAATTATAACTGATCTTGAATTTGCAAATGCAGGCAAAAAAAAAAAAACACGAAGAATAAAACGTGCAGCATTTTGATGAAAGGAAGCTGTTCATGTGGCTGAGTTCTGTGTAGAATTTTAAGATTTCTAAAGATCATTGAAATGCTAGTTCCTACAGTGGAGAAAAAACAAAAGCCAACTCTTTATGTTTAGAATCCTGTTCATGACTTAACTACTTTGGATTTGAATTGTTGTGCATCATAGTTTTATCATTAAACATAATGACAGCTTAGGGCTAGCTATAGCCAATATTTATGATGTTTCCCATGGGCCAGGCACCAATGCAAGTGTTTCATTCACATGTAGACATTTCATCCTTCCAGCTAGAGCTATTATTACCACTCTACAGGAGGAAAAGTCAAGGTTTCTTGGCCAAACTTACATCAGTAAATAATAGAAGATGAAAGATACAAACCAAGAATAAAAAAGATACCCTCACTATCCTGGGCTGCCTCTCTCACATGCGTTTGTGCCAAGGAGCTCCTGATCTGAGATATACAGGAGATAGTAAGTAGATAAGTGAGTGAGCCAGCAGTCCTGTTAGGTCAGAAGAATTTCTTTCTAGAAGTTTCTGAAAATCCTCTGACGAGGGTTATATTATATTATAATATACCTATAATTCATTTCAGATTCCGATTGTTAATTTCAAGCTTTTCTTCATAAGGTATTAACCTTGGCTGCATATTAGAATTTACTGGAGAGTTACTAGAAAACCAATGCCTGGTTCCTCCTCAGACCAACAAAGTCAGAGGGTCTGGGACCCTGAGTGTCGAGATTCACTGACAACTCTGAGCAATATATCCAGAGATGAGAACCTACTGTGAGCCCTGACATACCTCATTGGTGCCGTTTTGAGGTTGCACATGCCTTTCCATTAATCATAGCATTATGTATTAGAATACTTTCCACTAACTAATTATTGATCAAGACTGAAACAGACTGTGTACTTGGGTAAGTACTTATATATTTTGGATTCACTAGGGAATCTCTGAGTGTTTTTTGATACCTTCAGCATTTTCCAGAGCCAGAATTTTGAGACTTTTAACATAGCTTCGACATCAGTGAGCTGGATCTATGGAACGAGATGGGAGAAATTCCTTTCTGATGTACATTCTAAACTTCCTAGTGTCTGCCAACCCTGAGGTAAGGGGAATATGTTTGTGGCCACCCCCACTGGACTCTGTTTTTATGCACCAGCCTGTTGTTACTCATCATGCTGCCTGATCAGTTTCCTTTCTATTAAAGAAAGAAGAGGCTTGTAATTCATAAGAAGAGCACAAGGATTTTGCCACACATTTCCAGAGTTCTGGTTATGACACTGAACAGATCAACATACTCTATTTCACTTGAAGCAATTGTAACATCCAGCTCTGCCATAAATTTCTGCTTTTCTTTCCATGATGGAATGAGCCCCAAGCAGGCCAGTCCTGGAGGATGTATGTTAAAACTGTTAGTGCTCATTAGCACAGAGCAGCAGGCTTGTCAGATGTCGATAACTGCTGAGATTTTCCTTCAGTTCAGGCACCCACACCCACACACACACACCCACACCACACACACACACACACACACACAGAGTGAGAGAGTTCCGCTGGATGAGTCTTCCAGTTTATTAATAGCAAAGGAAGGAATCATTGCATATGAATGTGTTAAAATGTAATTTTTCCTTGAATTCAATGTCATGTTTATTAATCCTAGGAAAAAGGCACACTGGGAGGTGACATATGGCGATCAAGGATAGTATGTGTTTTCATCATTCTTATAATGAATCTTAGAGACCTGTTTGGCTAACTGACTGGGCATCTATGTGAGTTCCAGAGACCTTTCTTGCCCTTGTCTTTGGAAACACACTACAAGAGAATTTCATCTGATACCATGTTGGAGTATTTTGAGAGAATCCAGAGGAACAGTCAACAAGATGATCTAAGGGAACTTTTCTGCTTTCTACTTTTTTTTCAATTGGGTGGAAATAATAAGCAAACTTCCAGAAGTAGACGTTGTCCTTCAATAGTTGAAATAGAAAGTGTTCATATTTGTACACATTTGTACACATTTGTAAATATTCTTTCATGCACAAATTCCCATAGTTGTGGATCAGTAGAAAAAGAGCAGCAGAAATGCAGACCAGAAGTTAGGTGTGGCTGTTACTATTATGGCCACATTTAAGTGATCATAACTTCTCCAGCCAGAAGTGTGTCCATAATAGCTCTTGGAGATGAAACTGTTGGCCACAGTAATGTGTTGATTCACAGTAAAACTCTTTGAATGGTAAGCTGGCTTTGGTCCAAAATATTTCTCTTCTAGCTGCTGATCAGTTTCCTTTCTATTAAAGAAAGAAGAGGCTTGTAATTCATAAGAAGAGCACAAGGATTTTGCCACACATTTCCAGAGTTCTGGTTATGACACTGAACAGATCAACATACTCTATTTCACTTGAAGCAATTGTAACATCCAGCTCTGCCATAAATTTCTGCTTTTCTTTCCATGATGGAATGAGCCCCAAGCAGGCCAGTCCTGGAGGATGTATGTTAAAACTGTTAGTGCTCATTAGCACAGAGCAGCAGGCTTGTCAGATGTCGATAACTGCTGAGATTTTCCTTCAGTTCAGGCACCCACACCCACACACACACACCCACACCCACACACACACACACACACACACACAGAGTGAGAGAGTTCCGCTGGATGAGTCTTCCAGTTTATTAATAGCAAAGGAAGGAATCATTGCATATGAATGTGTTAAAATGTAATTTTTCCTTGAATTCAATGTCATGTTTATTAATCCTAGGAAAAAGGCACACTGGGAGGTGACATATGGCGATCAAGGATAGTATGTGTTTTCATCATTCTTATAATGAATCTTAGAGACCTGTTTGGCTAACTGACTGGGCATCTATGTGAGTTCCAGAGACCTTTCTTGCCCTTGTCTTTGGAAACACACTACAAGAGAATTTCATCTGATACCATGTTGGAGTATTTTGAGAGAATCCAGAGGAACAGTCAACAAGATGATCTAAGGGAACTTTTCTGCTTTCTACTTTTTTTTCAATTGGGTGGAAATAATAAGCAAACTTCCAGAAGTAGACGTTGTCCTTCAATAGTTGAAATAGAAAGTGTTCATATTTGTACACATTTGTACACATTTGTAAATATTCTTTCATGCACAAATTCCCATAGTTGTGGATCAGTAGAAAAAGAGCAGCAGAAATGCAGACCAGAAGTTAGGTGTGGCTGTTACTATTATGGCCACATTTAAGTGATCATAACTTCTCCAGCCAGAAGTGTGTCCATAATAGCTCTTGGAGATGAAACTGTTGGCCACAGTAATGTGTTGATTCACAGTAAAACTCTTTGAATGGTAAGCTGGCTTTGGTCCAAAATATTTCTCTTCTAGCTTTCTCCATCTCTCAGTATTTTTTTTACTTGGGCCCTTTTGGACTGGAACAGTGATGCTCACCTCTGTCATGGTCATAAGAAATTCTGTTATTTTTTTAGAATACAAAGGTTATTACTGTACTTGAACCAACATTAATTTTAAATAGGGTGGGGACATATCAGAGGAAAGTCTTGACGCTTTGATATGGGCATACTTAGAAGATGTGGCTTAAATTTACTTTTTTCTTCTAAGTGTAGAATGAGGACAGATGAATTCTCATAGAGTTTTCTACAATGATGGGATACACATGAGACTATGTGAAAATAAAAGGTGACACACAACAAAAGTGTTAATGGTCACAGGCTTTTCCCATAACTTGAGAGCATGGTCCTTGGCATTTGCCACTGTTGGCATCATTTTTGCATATTGTGGCTTTTTCAGCTAGACTCCCTGAAGATTTCTGCTTGTTAGTGTTCTCTGTGCTTTGTTGGCTGGGTACTTAGGAAGACAGCACCATTTATTCTATGCAGATAAGGAGGGTTCCTTGGAATTATCTGTTGAGTCATGTACCCAACCAGATGTGAATATGACTACTTGACTTCTCTTTTTTTTTCTGTCCTTTAGAGTTTTCTACATTCTCTTATTATCCAGAAAACTCTTTCCCTAGATAGACTGTGTGCACATTTTCCTAGATTGTGGATACATTTTGGCAACCACTGGCCATATACTGCTCTTTAGATTTAGTTTGAAGTCTGAAGAAATAGTATGAGTATACAATGTGATTAGATATAAATATTACCTCAAGGATAATAATAAAAAATATTTTGCAAAAGCAGAACAATGAAGAAGCAGTAGAAAGTAGAAGGAGGAGAGGGAAGAAAAATAATATTTGACATATGAGGTCAGGACAAGTCCCTGCCACCTCCAAAGAAAATTATATGTTAAAGCAGGTCTCTGATACTTTGGCCACCTGATGCAAACAGATGACTCATTAGACAAGACTCTGATGCTGGGAAAAATAGAAGGCAGAAGAAGAAGGAGACACTAGAGAACGAAATGGTTGGACGGCATCACTGACTCATTGGACATGACTTTGGGCAAGCTCTGGGATATGGGAAGGACAGGGAAACATGCAATGCTGCTGTCCATGGGGTTTCAAAGATTTGGATATGACCCAACAGACTGAACTGAACTGAAAGCTGGTCTTGGGCTTCCCAGGTGGCTCAGTGGTAAAGAATCCTCCTGCCAAGGAAAGAAACTCAGATTCAATCCCTAATCAGGGAGGGTTACATATACCTCAGAGCAAATAAGCCTGTGAGGCACAAATACTGAGCCTGTGCTCCAGAGCCCTGGAATTGCAGCTACTGAAGCCCTAGACCCCATGCTGAGCAACAAAAGAAGCAACCACAATGAGAAGCTTCCATACTGCAACTATTTAAGAGTAGTTCCCACTCTCTGCAACTAGAGAAAAGCCCCAACAGCAAATGAGACGTGGTACAGCCAAAAATTTAAAAAATGTCGGTCTTTTACTTTTGTAATCTCATAAAAGAATTTCCCTTGCAGGTATTCAGGTAGTGAATATTTCTGCTTGTTAGTGTTCTCTGTGCTTTGTTGGCTGGGTACTTAGGAAGACAGCACCATTTATTCTATGCAGATAAGGAGGGTTCCTTGGAATTATCTGTTGAGTCATGTACCCAACCAGATGTGAATATGACTACTTGACTTCTCTTTTTTTTTCTGTCCTTTAGAGTTTTCTACATTCTCTTATTATCCAGAAAACTCTTTCCTAGATAGACTGTGTGCACATTTTCCTAGATTGTGGATACATTTTGGCAACCACTGGCCATATACTGCTCTTTAGATTTAGTTTGAAGTCTGAAGAAATAGTATGAGTATACAATGTGATTAGATATAAATATTACCTCAAGGATAATAATAAAAAATATTTTGCAAAAGCAGAACAATGAAGAAGCAGTAGAAAGTAGAAGGAGGAGAGGGAAGAAAAATAATATTTGACATATGAGGTCAGGACAAGTCCCTGCCACCTCCAAAGAAAATTATATGTTAAAGCAGGTCTCTGATACTTTGGCCACCTGATGCAAACAGATGACTCATTAGACAAGACTCTGATGCTGGGAAAAATAGAAGGCAGAAGAAGAAGGAGACACTAGAGAACGAAATGGTTGGACGGCATCACTGACTCATTGGACATGACTTTGGGCAAGCTCTGGGATATGGGAAGGACAGGGAAACATGCAATGCTGCTGTCCATGGGGTTTCAAAGATTTGGATATGACCCAACAGACTGAACTGAACTGAAAGCTGGTCTTGGGCTTCCCAGGTGGCTCAGTGGTAAAGAATCCTCCTGCCAAGGAAAGAAACTCAGATTCAATCCCTAATCAGGGAGGGTTACATATACCTCAGAGCAAATAAGCCTGTGAGGCACAAATACTGAGCCTGTGCTCCAGAGCCCTGGAATTGCAGCTACTGAAGCCCTAGACCCCATGCTGAGCAACAAAAGAAGCAACCACAATGAGAAGCTTCCATACTGCAACTATTTAAGAGTAGTTCCCACTCTCTGCAACTAGAGAAAAGCCCCAACAGCAAATGAGACGTGGTACAGCCAAAAATTTAAAAAATGTCGGTCTTTTACTTTTGTAATCTCATAAAAAAGAATTTCCCCTTGCAGGTATTCAGGTAGTGAATAGTAGCCATCTGAAAGAATGCATAATTAGCATAGATCAACATTTTACGAGGCATACAGCTGTTGATTAATTGTTTTATGTCTCTTTTTCATATTCATCAATCCCTTTCTTTGTGATAAAATTTTATTCCTTTAGGACATAACAACAGCAATTAAAAAATGCTCTTTATAGCAATACTGATGCATACTGAGCACAGCAGTTATGGTAGATTGTATTTCCCACACACTCTTACAAACTTCACCTCTCTGCACAGAGTTGTAGAGTTTATTTCCCTTTTCATTAAATCTTGGTAGTAGAATGTTGACTTCCTTTTGGAATTAGTCTGAGGTTGAAGATGTTAATCTGGAAGAAATCAGCCTGAGGAGGTCAGATGAGAAGACAGGATCAGAAAATAAGGTCATAAAGTTATGTAGTTACATTTGGACAGTTGAATTAGAATAAGTTAGTAAGCTATAAACCTATTTTAGATTTTAACTATATTTTTTTTAGCAAAAGGCAAAATAAAAGGCTCTCTTTTTTCTTTTAGGTCGGTCTACTTAAGTAAATAATAAATATGTTATTGGTAGAACAGCCATGATTGGCTTCAGCAAAGTATACAGGATCTCAAATCACCTTTAAAATTTTTAAGGATTTAAGTCAGTGTCCTTTGCCTGATAACCTCTAAATTTTACTTTGATATCTCTATTACTGTATAGTTTCCATAGTTGTTTATCTCTCTTTGATGATGAAATTTATCACCAGTTACGCGTTCTGATTTTTTTTTTTCAATGACTGACAGCTAAACACAATTATAGCAATGTAATATCTTTGCAGTTCTAGTCTTCCCCAAGTAATTTCATCTGCTCTCATGGCTTTAATTAAATACTACTTAAAAATAAATGACTCTAAAATTTATATTTAAGTTCTAACTACTCTTCTGGGAAGATATCAGACTTCTTAATTGCATGAATATCAGTCATTTATTAGAAATGGTAAGAACAATCTGTTCAAAACAGAACAGTACAACAAATGATGAGTGCTGTTTTTTAAATAATATATAGAAGTATTAATGTCAATTATTAGGCACAACATGATATTCCTTTTTTCCCTTTCAAAAATAATCTAATTGTTAGTCTGATATTTCACTTTCACAGTAATATAAAAAATGTGGCAATAATTATTATCCAAAACAGTTATGCATTGCAGATTGATGAGTCTTTCCTTCCACTTCCTGTTTTCCTCTTATTATTTGAACCAGAGTTTATTAGTAGTTATAAGGAGAGACATCCAAAAACTTAATCCATCTTCCAAATGAACTGAATGGATTTACCTGACACAAAATAGCCTAGAATCATGTGTCCATAGATATTACGAATTTGTGGATTTCCTGCATGGAAGAAAAATTATTTTTATCTATCAGCTTCTCCAACACCAGTTTCCTTTGCTTGGCTGTTTTTTATTCTGTTTTGCAAACTGACTTCATTTAAAAAGCAGATCTAGAAATTTAACAGTAAAGCCAGTAAACTGGGAGAAGTCACCTTAAGAAAACTTGGAAAAATTATGAGACATAAGATAAAGAATAAGCAGGAATGTACTTGGAAAAGGACAAGCATGGACAAGAGAAGTAACGGAGTAGTGGACTTCCAAGTACTGTCAAGACTCTATTTGGGGATAAAAGCAGGAATGAAGATCTTTAAGTTTCAGGTGCAGCAGCTGAACTCACTACAGAACCACCTATGAACTCAATAATACACATAATATTGTCAACTACAAACTGGCATTTACCAATCATGGTAAATGGTAAGGTAAATTAATCATTTACCTTGTTGTCAATGCCTGGACAACAAGGACATTTGCCCTCTGCCTCTTCAGAGACTGGACTCTGTGCTTTTGAGAGCTGCTGACCATACCTCCTGATGGACATCAGGGTGGGGTAGAGACACTCTGTGCTCCAGGGAATCTGGTGGGGCAGGCCTTTAGACAGGTGGATGCTTTTAGGAGCAGCTTTTATTATCTCAATCCTTGCATCTCCTCATATTTGGAAAAGCACTAAATCTCCTCATGGTGACATCAGATCCTCATGGCTAACTGAAGACCCTTTGTAAAATGACTGTTTAATGATATGAAACTCCCCCCTCACCAAAATCCTTAAATATCGACCCTCCTGCTGCCTCTTTGGAGGAGTCTCTCAGAGCAATCTGGGGTGCTGCCTCCCGGGCTGCAGTCCTAATCATGCTCCCAATAAAACTTAACCCACAACTCTCAAGTTGTTCATCTTTTTTTATTTTTTGGCCACTTCTGTTGGTATTTCATTTACTTATTTTCATCCATCTTTGTTCTTTGGCCTGTGTGGGCCTCCCATCACAGTGGCGTCTGTCGCTGCAGAACACCGGCTCTGGGCACATCCGCTCCAGAGCTCTGGCTTGGTAATTGGACACATCCGTCCAGCCACTCCACGGCACGTGGGATCTTCCCAGGCCCGGGATCGAACCGCCGCCCCTTGCACTGCCAGGCGGTGTCCTTACCCACTGGACCACCAGGGAAGCCCTGTTCATCTTTTTTTAGTCGACAATATCATTGTTAAAACTAATACAAAATATTACCATAACTGTTCATAGTAATATATCAACAACTACCTAACTGAGAGCATGGCAAACGCTGGACATGTAAGCATGATATAAAGATTTATTAAATAACTCTAAGAGATGTATAGTATGGACATTTACAGCTGAGAAGCTATTCCTTCCCTCCTCCATCCTTCACTCTCTCACCTTCAAAATGACTCCCATAACTATCAGCTTTGTTCAGCTCAACAAATATTAATCAGATGCTTACAATGTAACACAATTACAGATGACACAATTACTTTGCTCTTAAACGAATCATAATTTAGAGGGGCAAAGTTGCAAAGAAAGAGTGAAAAAGAGAAAAATTCAGAAAGAAAAGGAAAGGAAAAGAAGGAACTCCTTAAAAGACTTAAGTGATCAACATGATAAAAAGCTATCTATAAGGCAGAACTATAGTTTGTGTAAACAAAGGAGACTTCACTTTTGTTGGGCTGACTTGTTTTGGTTCAGCCAACTCGCGAGCAGTGATGCTCTAGAATGTATTAATTGAATTGTGATTAACCTTCAACAAGCAGCTAAGGATAGGAATGCTTTCTGCCATTGTTAATATTTCTTAGCCCCCTAACCAAGAGGTCCACTGAGACTCAGGAAAGTCATCGAATAAAGCAAACACTTGGCCAGTTGTTCTTAGGTTATCATAATGATTGAGAAGTGCTGGAAGGAATTATCACTGGAGGTTAAAGAGAAGCCTCCAGTGATGGACTTCCTCCAGACTGATCTCAATGACCTTTGCCCTAGTGGCATCTCCCAGGCACCAATGCACTGGTAACTATAATCTGATTCCAAAGCTTTGCTTGCTTTACTGTGCAATTCTCCCCTTAAATCATGGTGAGCGTACCAGCCCTGGAGTCATTTCCTTACTGTACTATAATTGATATTTAATATAATTCTTTCATCCCTTTTTAAGTGATTTTAATATTGAAGGCTTATTTTCTCTTCTTTTCCTGGCCAAGTTTCTTTCCATTGCTTTCAGCTTTATTGTCTTTAGAAATCCTTTAAATTCCATGGCGGAGCACTGGAGGAAATGAGGCAAGGAGCTGAGTATATACCACTGGAAACCAGTCCAGAGTTAATACTTACACCATTTCTCTTGCATGGATGTCTGATTTAATAGCTTTGTCCAGAACACAGGTGATGAAATGATTTGTGACAGATGGGCATGGAGAACTCCAGAATCCTCACTCTCCCTCCACAAAAGGAGGTAGGGAGGGGATTTCTGCAATGAGGCGATGGATGCATTTCCCACATATTCAGAGGCTCTTATAAAGGCTCTTGGAGGACACTCCTGTTCCTTTCCTGACACCAGCAGGGTAGGGGCACAGCTGTCAGTGGATGATAAGTGGCAGTGAGAGCAGAGGAAGAGGTCAAAGAAGGACAGGAAAAAGAGTACATCACAGGAGTGTCCTTTTAAAAGTTATTTTAGTTTATCATTATTTTTTATTATTAGTTTTTTTTTGGTCATGCTCTGTGGCATGTAAGATCTTAGTTTCTTCACTGGGGATCCAAAATACCCTCAAGCAGTAGAAACACAGAGCCTTAAAGGCTGGACTGCCAGGGAAGTCGTTAAGAGTGTACTTTGATACCAAATCTAGTGGAACAACTCTTGATTTGTCCATCATTTCAAAGGATACAGTTAGTTAGTGATGGCTAGCACAGCCTGTGAGCTTTTTTAACAGTCGTAGCACATATTATTTAGCAAATGTCAATGGATACTCTTTTGCTCTGATGTTGAAATAAATGTGGAAAAATCCAGGTCTTTTCTATACAAGCAATTGTAAGAGGCATCTTGACTTTTCACGTAATAGAGGCAAATTTTGATGGCATAGGTTTGTGTTCTATGAAGCATGCTAGCTGTCAGTGTGGAAAACCCTAATTATATTTTCTTTCACTAAGAGAGACTGATCTCTAACCAGTGATGCCTTTTTCCTAGGGGCCAAGTTACAACCTTTTCAGAAATCAATTTCTTTTAAAACAAACATTAATTGTTTGTTTAAAATCCTGAATATCTAAGTTATATCTCCTCTTCAGAGGGTGTAGTTTGAACTTCTACTATTTAATAAGAAACAATTTCATCAGTACTTCAGCTTTATTGTCTTTAGAAATCCTTTAAATTCGGGGATGAAAACAAGGAGCTTAGTATATAAAACTGAAAACCAGTCCAGAGTTAATACTTACACCCTTTCTCTTGCATTGATGTCTGATTTAATAGCTTTGTCCAGAACACAGGTGATGAAATGATTTGTGACAGATGGGCATGGAGAACTCCAGAATCCTCACTCTCCCTCCACAAAAGGAGGTAGGGAGGGGATTTCTGCAATGAGGCGATGGATGCATTTCCCACATATTCAGAGGCTCTTATAAAGGCTCTTGGAGGACACTCCTGTTCCTTTCCTGACACCAGCAGGGTAGGGGCACAGCTGTCAGTGGATGATAAGTGGCAGTGAGAGCAGAGGAAGAGGTCAAAGAAGGACAGGAAAAAGAGTACATCACAGGAGTGTCCTTTTAAAAGTTATTTTAGTTTATCATTATTTTTTATTATTAGTTTTTTTTTGGTCATGCTCTGTGGCATGTAAGATCTTAGTTTCTTCACTGGGGATCCAAAATACCCTCAAGCAGTAGAAACACAGAGCCTTAAAGGCTGGACTGCCAGGGAAGTCGTTAAGAGTGTACTTTGATACCAAATCTAGTGGAACAACTCTTGATTTGTCCATCATTTCAAAGGATACAGTTAGTTAGTGATGGCTAGCACAGCCTGTGAGCTTTTTTAACAGTCGTAGCACATATTATTTAGCAAATGTCAATGGATACTCTTTTGCTCTGATGTTGAAATAAATGTGGAAAAATCCAGGTCTTTTCTATACAAGCAATTGTAAGAGGCATCTTGACTTTTCACGTAATAGAGGCAAATTTTGATGGCATAGGTTTGTGTTCTATGAAGCATGCTAGCTGTCAGTGTGGAAAACCCTAATTATATTTTCTTTCACTAAGAGAGACTGATCTCTAACCAGTGATGCCTTTTTCCTAGGGGCCAAGTTACAACCTTTTTCAGAAATCAATTTCTTTTTAAAACAAACATTAATTGTTTGTTTAAAATCCTGAATATCTAAGTTATATCTCCTCTTCAGAGGGTGTAGTTTGAACTTCTCTATTCTTACTCTGTCTTCAGAGGTGACAGAGAACAACAGATTATCATCTTTAATCAGTCAACTTCACGCAGTTGCTGGAGGCTATTAATTCATTCATCAACTTGGGTCGCTAGTATGGAATAATCATTTTAACATTCAAGGAAATCATAGCTTTGAACACCAGTCAAGAGCCTTCATTTATTTCATCGGACTTTCCTCTGTAGCGGTCAGTGTTTTCATATTAAAGTGATAAAGTCATAGATAGGAGAGCATGCAATGTCAGAAAAAGCAGAGAATCTTCAACTTTCTCCCCTGCCCTCGACCACTCATTTTTCAGCAGAGATGAAACAAAAATATTAGACTGATAAATGAAAAAAAGGGCAACCATCCCAGGACTGGAGTAACTTTACTATTAAAGATACTAGCCTAGATCTTGCCTGGTACTTCATGCTTAAGAAAGTTAGCCCTGAATGGTTGACAATGGGAATCTTTCCTGAATTGCACTGTGAGTGAAAACACTCGTTAGTTTAGAATAATTTTGAAAAAAAATTATGTTTTTCTAGCATTTTCAATTCATTAATTTGGTGAAAGGTCTGGATTTGTAGTCAAATGTTTAATCTGTCTCTCTCTAGGATATGAGTGTTGACCTGAGGCTGTTCCTTGCCTCTACCCCATTCTCATTCCCATTGGATCAGCTCCAACTTTCTCTTTCAGGAACTCTCATAGTCCTTAAACAACTTAGATAAGGAGCCACCCAAGCATTGTACTGTAATCCTAAATTGTTCCCAGGTATACAGTAGTTCATAAAGAGAAGGTTAAAAGAGTATAGAAAAAAGTTCATTTATTAAATCATCTTTAGTTTGTACATTCCTAGGACTCTAAATAGTCTTAATCTTTCATGTTACTACTTATTGATTTTTTTTGTTGTTTACTATAAAGTCATCACATATTCTCTCAAGCTAGACCTTTGATTATCCTAACTCAATGGCACTGAATTATAGGGCTTGAATTTGAAATACGTCATTATCTGTGATGAGCTGCCTGTGGTGGGTACTTCTAAAATATGACTCAGTGTATAACTTTATCATCATTAGGATGATAATTTTTAGAAATTGTGGTTGCTGTTGTTGTTTAGTCACTAAGTCATGTCCGAGTCTTTGTGACCCCATGGACTCCAGTGTGCCAGGCTTCCCTGTCCTTCACTATTTCCTGAAGTCTGCCCAAATTCATGTTTATTGAGTCAGTGATAGCATCCAACCCTCTCATCCTCTGATGCACCTTTCTCCTTTTGGAGACCTTTTCTCCAGTCTTTCCTAGAAGAAGAGCCTTCATTTATTTCATCGGACTTTCCTCTGTAGCGGTCAGTGTTTTCATATTAAAGTGATAAAGTCATAGATAGGAGAGCATGCAATGTCAGAAAAAGCAGAGAATCTTCAACTTTCTCCCCTGCCCTCGACCACTCATTTTTCAGCAGAGATGAAACAAAAATATTAGACTGATAAATGAAAAAAAGGGCAACCATCCCAGGACTGGAGTAACTTTACTATTAAAGATACTAGCCTAGATCTTGCCTGGTACTTCATGCTTAAGAAAGTTAGCCCTGAATGGTTGACAATGGGAATCTTTCCTGAATTGCACTGTGAGTGAAAACACTCGTTAGTTTAGAATAATTTTGAAAAAAAATTATGTTTTTCTAGCATTTTCAATTCATTAATTTGGTGAAAGGTCTGGATTTGTAGTCAAATGTTTAATCTGTCTCTCTCTAGGATATGAGTGTTGACCTGAGGCTGTTCCTTGCCTCTACCCCATTCTCATTCCCATTGGATCAGCTCCAACTTTCTCTTTCAGGAACTCTCATAGTCCTTAAACAACTTAGATAAGGAGCCACCCAAGCATTGTACTGTAATCCTAAATTGTTCCCAGGTATACAGTAGTTCATAAAGAGAAGGTTAAAAGAGTATAGAAAAAAGTTCATTTATTAAATCATCTTTAGTTTGTACATTCCTAGGACTCTAAATAGTCTTAATCTTTCATGTTACTACTTATTGATTTTTTTTGTTGTTTACTATAAAGTCATCACATATTCTCTCAAGCTAGACCTTTGATTATCCTAACTCAATGGCACTGAATTATAGGGCTTGAATTTGAAATACGTCATTATCTGTGATGAGCTGCCTGTGGTGGGTACTTCTAAAATATGACTCAGTGTATAACTTTATCATCATTAGGATGATAATTTTTAGAAATTGTGGTTGCTGTTGTTGTTTAGTCACTAAGTCATGTCCGAGTCTTTGTGACCCCATGGACTCCAGTGTGCCAGGCTTCCCTGTCCTTCACTATTTCCTGAAGTCTGCCCAAATTCATGTTTATTGAGTCAGTGATAGCATCCAACCCTCTCATCCTCTGATGCACCTTTCTCCTTTTGGAGACCTTTTCTCCAGTCTTTCCTAGAAGAAGAGTCTTTTTTCCATGAGTCAGTTCTTTGCATCAGTTGGCCAAAGTATTTAATTTCCAGCTTCAGTCCTTCCAATACATGGTCAGCATAGATTTCCTTTAGGATTGACTGGTTTAATTTCTTTGTCGCCCAAGGGACTTTTTAGAGTCTTCTCCAGCACCACAACTTGAAAGCATCAATTATATGGCACTCAGCTTTCTTTATAGTCCAACTCTCACATCCACACTTGATTACTGGAAAGGCCATAGCTTTAACTGTTACGGACTTTGTTGTCAAAGTGATATCTCTGCTTTTTAATACCCTTTCTAGGTTTGTTGTAGCTTTCTTTCCAAGGATCAAACATTTTATATTCATTATCATTTATTATCTTATTATGACACATTCATACATGGGAGACAATTAGTTTAATGTCTATAAATCCAACAAAAGTGTCAATTTTCTGACACATTTTTTCCATTAATTATTTTCCTATGTTTTAGGACTATATTTTGTTTTATCAAAATATATAACTCATGAGTGAAAAAAATGTGACCTATGGGCATATTACTATTTCCTTATTTTTCTTTCTTAAAAAAGTGATTGCATGTGATAGCTCAAAATGGAATTTTTGAAAACTTGTTAAATTTTAGTCATGGAGAGGGTGAACTTGGTGTATTTCATTACGTATTTTAAAAAATTCCAGGTTTAGGATAGCACAATGCATAGTTGATAAAATTCTCAAATAAATAGAACGAAAAATGTGAAGACCTAGGGACAATAGGTCAAAGAATGAAAGCTTTAATTAGCTAAATTTCACACAACACTGATTGTATCCCTTTTAACATATGATTACTAACCAAACATTCATGTCCAATAAGAGTCTATCAGAACTGAAGCAGACAGAAGGTCACTCATGACTCAGTAGGTAAAGAATATGCCTGCAATGCAGGAAAGTCAAGAGAGGGCAGTTTGATCCCTGTACTGGGAAGATCCCCTAGAGATGGACATGGAAAGCCACTCCAATATTCTTGCCTGGAGAATCCCCATGAACAAAGAAACTTGGGAGACTATAGTTCAAAAGGTCTCAGAGTGTTGGACAAGACTGAAGTGACTGAGCACATGTATGTACATGAACCATGATCCACAGGGCTGCTTAGTGATGGGGAGAAGATCTCTGTGGCTTATTTTGAAATTGGCATGCTTTGAAAGATACTCAACACCATAGGGATTCATTTCAAGCAACTGCGGGCCCTCTGCTTTCCCATCTGTTGGTTTCGACTTGTATTTTGACCAACCTGTCAAGTTCATGACTTCTGTTGTCCTCCTAGACAAATCTTTCATGACAAAGGAAAAACATCCTTGTATTATTTCAGATCTTTTTTACTGAGTTTCAAAGGGCAACTGGTTAGGAGCCATATGGTGAAGTCTCTTTTCTGTTAGATCTCTTTTGGTCATTTCCCTGTCCAGCTCTAAATACACATATCCAAGATTCCTCTCAATAGTGAGCCATACTGAATTCCTGAGGATATGATCAAATCAAAACCCTATCTATGTGTGTCTGGAAAACCAAAAAGTGCCAGAGTGTACTAGCCCTTGATTACAATTCTATGTCCATAATCAAATTGTAACTGAAAGGTTCTTTCACCTAAATATAATTTAAAAGCATGTATCTCAAGATATTAGTAAAGCAGGTATGTTGTGTGGCTCCAAATTAGGCATTTTTGATTTCTTAATGGAAATTTTTTAAAGTTGATATGAAACTTCCCATTTAGACCAGCAGTTGGAAAATGTTTGAAGAATGCAGCGTGAAGAAACTGTCTCAGTTGTTTAAAAATGCTTCTTTATACTATATGCTTAAGATTTTGGCATATTCAAATAATATATCTGAATATTTGTAGATGGAGCACAGATTAGAATAAATTTCATTTGAAAGATTCATTTACTGGTTTTAAGCAGCTTCTTTCTTTTGCAATTCATACATTTAATAGAAACTGAAGCAGACAGAAGGTCACTCATGACTCAGTAGGTAAAGAATATGCCTGCAATGCAGGAAAGTCAAGAGAGGGCAGTTTGATCCCTGTACTGGGAAGATCCCCTAGAGATGGACATGGAAAGCCACTCCAATATTCTTGCCTGGAGAATCCCCATGAACAAAGAAACTTGGGAGACTATAGTTCAAAAGGTCTCAGAGTGTTGGACAAGACTGAAGTGACTGAGCACATGTATGTACATGAACCATGATCCACAGGGCTGCTTAGTGATGGGGAGAAGATCTCTGTGGCTTATTTTGAAATTGGCATGCTTTGAAAGATACTCAACACCATAGGGATTCATTTCAAGCAACTGCGGGCCCTCTGCTTTCCCATCTGTTGGTTTCGACTTGTATTTTGACCAACCTGTCAAGTTCATGACTTCTGTTGTCCTCCTAGACAAATCTTTCATGACAAAGGAAAAACATCCTTGTATTATTTCAGATCTTTTTTACTGAGTTTCAAAGGGCAACTGGTTAGGAGCCATATGGTGAAGTCTCTTTTCTGTTAGATCTCTTTTGGTCATTTCCCTGTCCAGCTCTAAATACACATATCCAAGATTCCTCTCAATAGTGAGCCATACTGAATTCCTGAGGATATGATCAAATCAAAACCCTATCTATGTGTGTCTGGAAAACCAAAAAGTGCCAGAGTGTACTAGCCCTTGATTACAATTCTATGTCCATAATCAAATTGTAACTGAAAGGTTCTTTCACCTAAATATAATTTAAAAGCATGTATCTCAAGATATTAGTAAAGCAGGTATGTTGTGTGGCTCCAAATTAGGCATTTTTGATTTCTTAATGGAAATTTTTTAAAGTTGATATGAAACTTCCCATTTAGACCAGCAGTTGGAAAATGTTTGAAGAATGCAGCGTGAAGAAACTGTCTCAGTTGTTTAAAAATGCTTCTTTATACTATATGCTTAAGATTTTGGCATATTCAAATAATATATCTGAATATTTGTAGATGGAGCACAGATTAGAATAAATTTCATTTGAAAGATTCATTTACTGGTTTTAAGCAGCTTCTTTCTTTTGCAATTCATACATTTAATAGAAACTCAGTCATTCAAAATGACATTTAAAATACATATAATGTATAAGATGCATAATATTTAAGAAAGTGAAGTAGATATTTGGCCAAATTTTCAGAGGTCTTAATTAATTTCTTTAATGTTACCTTATGTACTTAGTCACACAGTCATGTCTGACTCTTTGCAACCCCACAGATTGTAGCCCACCAAGATCCTCTGTTCATGAGATTCTCCAGGCAAGAATACTGGAGTAGCCATCAAGTTTTCCACTATTATAGATTTCATTAACTTATTTGATATTTTCTTTATTTCTATAGCCATAAGATTACTATAACTTTTTTTTTTTAACTTGCGAACCTATACATCTGGATAGTCTGAAAGAGTTCCTAAACTTTTTAAACTCTACTCTTAGAATTTATTTTGAAATATGTTAATTCAAATTTAAAGAGGATAAAGCTTGGTTGTATTTTTCAAGCTTAAAACATAGTGGAATCCTCTCTTTCCCTCTTAATGTTGAAGGAAATGCAGCAGATCTACATGCAGACATGAGAAATAAACAATTAGAGCACTAGGAGTGTCCAGAAGAGCATCCTAATTTTGCTTCTTGGTTCCTTGGTGGCATGGTAAAGTCTACCAATGCATAGACTGCAAGGATATCAAGCCACTCAAACCTAAAGGAAATCAACCCTGAATATTCACTGGAAGGACTGCTGTTGAAGATCCAATACCTTGGCCACCTGATGGGAAGAGATGACTCATTGGAAAAGACTTTGATGTTGGGAAAAATAAAGGCAAAAGGAGAAGGGGATGACAGAGGATGAGGTGGTTGGATGGCATCACTGACTCAATAGACGTGAGTTTGAGCAAACTCTGGGAGATGGTGAAGGACAGGGAAGCCTGGCATGCTGCAGTCCATGGCATCACAAAGAGCTGGACATGACTGAGCACTAAACTGAACTGAAACAATGCAGGAGATACGAAGCTGTCTAAAAATGCTTCTTTATACTATATGCTTAAGATTTTGGCATATTCAAATAATATATCTGAATATTTGTAGATGGAGCACAGATTAGAATAAATTTCATTTGAAAGATTCATTTACTGGTTTTAAGCAGCTTCTTTCTTTTGCAATTCATACATTTAATAGAAACTCAGTCATTCAAAATGACATTTAAAATACATATAATGTATAAGATGCATAATATTTAAGAAAGTGAAGTAGATATTTGGCCAAATTTTCAGAGGTCTTAATTAATTTCTTTAATGTTACCTTATGTACTTAGTCACACAGTCATGTCTGACTCTTTGCAACCCCACAGATTGTAGCCCACCAAGATCCTCTGTTCATGAGATTCTCCAGGCAAGAATACTGGAGTAGCCATCAAGTTTTCCACTATTATAGATTTCATTAACTTATTTGATATTTTCTTTATTTCTATAGCCATAAGATTACTATAACTTTTTTTTTTTAACTTGCGAACCTATACATCTGGATAGTCTGAAAGAGTTCCTAAACTTTTTAAACTCTACTCTTAGAATTTATTTTGAAATATGTTAATTCAAATTTAAAGAGGATAAAGCTTGGTTGTATTTTTCAAGCTTAAAACATAGTGGAATCCTCTCTTTCCCTCTTAATGTTGAAGGAAATGCAGCAGATCTACATGCAGACATGAGAAATAAACAATTAGAGCACTAGGAGTGTCCAGAAGAGCATCCTAATTTTGCTTCTTGGTTCCTTGGTGGCATGGTAAAGTCTACCAATGCATAGACTGCAAGGATATCAAGCCACTCAAACCTAAAGGAAATCAACCCTGAATATTCACTGGAAGGACTGCTGTTGAAGATCCAATACCTTGGCCACCTGATGGGAAGAGATGACTCATTGGAAAAGACTTTGATGTTGGGAAAAATAAAGGCAAAAGGAGAAGGGGATGACAGAGGATGAGGTGGTTGGATGGCATCACTGACTCAATAGACGTGAGTTTGAGCAAACTCTGGGAGATGGTGAAGGACAGGGAAGCCTGGCATGCTGCAGTCCATGGCATCACAAAGAGCTGGACATGACTGAGCAACTAAACTGAACTGAAACAATGCAGGAGATACAAGAGATGCAGGTTTGTCTTCTGGGTCAGGAAGATTCCCTAGAGAAGTGAATGGCGGCTCACTCCAGTTTTCTTGCCTGGGAAATTTCATGGACTGAGAAGCCTGGTGGTCTACAGTTCGTGCAGTCACGAAAGAGTTGGACATGACTTAACAACTAAACAACAACAATGATCTGGAACAAAGTTTATTTTGAAATTATATCATAATTTGATATAAGCTATATGTGCCCCCTGAAGTCCATTCTTTCTTTTTTACTCCTTTAATGATTACTAGTCCCCACACTTATCTCTAAACAAAGTTTTCATGCCATCTTTATTGCTAGTGAGGAACCAGTGATCTAAATAAATCCTTCTTTGAGTGCATCACATCCAGGAGTGAGTATGTTACCCAATATAGGTTCAAATCTCTGATCTAAAAATCTTTGGACCAGATAAGTTTTGGAATTCAGAAATTTACAACTTCAGATTTTGATAGGTGGTATTATATCTATCTATCTATCTATCTATCTATCTATCTATCTATATCCCTAACTTGTAATCAAATACACTCATATTTTTGCAGTGGAAGGTAGCAACTAATTGTAATAAAATACAGACTATGAGTAACTTTAATTCAGATTTTACACTAAGTAAATTGGGAAAAGCCCAAACTTTCCATTTCTTGGATTTCAGAATGACAAATAAATGATTGTTGTTGAGTCACTAAGTCATATGGAGTGTCCAGAAGAGCATCCTAATTTTGCTTCTTGGTTCCTTGGTGGCATGGTAAAGTCTACCAATGCATAGACTGCAAGGATATCAAGCCACTCAAACCTAAAGGAAATCAACCCTGAATATTCACTGGAAGGACTGCTGTTGAAGATCCAATACCTTGGCCACCTGATGGGAAGAGATGACTCATTGGAAAAGACTTTGATGTTGGGAAAAATAAAGGCAAAAGGAGAAGGGGATGACAGAGGATGAGGTGGTTGGATGGCATCACTGACTCAATAGACGTGAGTTTGAGCAAACTCTGGGAGATGGTGAAGGACAGGGAAGCCTGGCATGCTGCAGTCCATGGCATCACAAAGAGCTGGACATGACTGAGCAACTAAACTGAACTGAAACAATGCAGGAGATACAAGAGATGCAGGTTTGTCTTCTGGGTCAGGAAGATTCCCTAGAGAAGTGAATGGCGGCTCACTCCAGTTTTCTTGCCTGGGAAATTTCATGGACTGAGAAGCCTGGTGGTCTACAGTTCGTGCAGTCACGAAAGAGTTGGACATGACTTAACAACTAAACAACAACAATGATCTGGAACAAAGTTTATTTTGAAATTATATCATAATTTGATATAAGCTATATGTGCCCCCTGAAGTCCATTCTTTCTTTTTTACTCCTTTAATGATTACTAGTCCCCACACTTATCTCTAAACAAAGTTTTCATGCCATCTTTATTGCTAGTGAGGAACCAGTGATCTAAATAAATCCTTCTTTGAGTGCATCACATCCAGGAGTGAGTATGTTACCCAATATAGGTTCAAATCTCTGATCTAAAAATCTTTGGACCAGATAAGTTTTGGAATTCAGAAATTTACAACTTCAGATTTTGATAGGTGGTATTATATCTATCTATCTATCTATCTATCTATCTATCTATCTATATCCCTAACTTGTAATCAAATACACTCATATTTTTGCAGTGGAAGGTAGCAACTAATTGTAATAAAATACAGACTATGAGTAACTTTAATTCAGATTTTACACTAAGTAAATTGGGAAAAGCCCAAACTTTCCATTTCTTGGATTTCAGAATGACAAATAAATGATTGTTGTTGAGTCACTAAGTCATATCCAACTTTTGTGCAACCCTGTGGACTGTCACCCTTCAGGCTCCTCTGTCCATGGGGTTCTCCAGACAAGAATACAGAGGAGGTTGTCATGCCTTCCTCCAGGGGATCTACCCAATCCAGGTACTGAACTACATTTCCTGCATCGTCAGGCAGATTCTTTCACCACAGAGCCACCAGAGAAACCCCTAGATAAATGATTATGAACCTGTGAAAGCATCACAAGGAAATAGAATTTATTAAATGAATTTGTGGGGTTGGAATGTGAGACAGAGGTAGACCTTGCCTTAAGTTTCTTTTATCTGTAGGGAAGTGAATACTGATAGATAACCAACTTATTCTTCACAGGGAGACAGGGAATCTTTGATGGCATTTATTTTTCCAGAAATGATTGTATTAAGACCCTGCTCCTTAGAGCTTCTTTTCAAAAATTCTGCAAGCAGCTATACCTCACTTAATCCCCCAATACATAGATATACACATCAACACAGAATCACACATTTGGAAGGTAAATGATGATACATTTATTTTTTAATGAATAAGTTATTTATTATTTTATTTTTGGTTATGCTTTGTATTTGGTAAGGCTTGAGGGCTTTCTCTAGTTTCAGAGAGTGGGGTACTCTCTAGTCCCTGTGCATGGGCTTCTCATTGCAGTGGCTTCTTTGTTCAGTAGTTGTGGTGTTTGGGCTTAGCTTTGTCATGGCATGTGGAATCTTCTCAGAGCAGGGAGTGGACCTTTGTTCCCTGCATTGGCAGTTGGATGCTTAACCACTGGACCAATGTGGAAGTCCAATAATAAACCTGTTTTGCAAAATACTTTCTTACAAATGACAATATGTGGTTAATTGTAGAATACAGACAAGATAAGAAAAGCTCGATTTCTTTGAAATTGTATAAGTATAATTGTATTTAAGGATGAAAATGTTTGCTCTACTTTTTATTTAAATTTCCTTTAAGTTTAAATGCTAGGAGGGAAAAGCTTTCTAATACAAATTAAAACAGACTATGAGTAACTTTAATTCAGATTTTACACTAAGTAAATTGGGAAAAGCCCAAACTTTCCATTTCTTGGATTTCAGAATGACAAATAAATGATTGTTGTTGAGTCACTAAGTCATATCCAACTTTTGTGCAACCCTGTGGACTGTCACCCTTCAGGCTCCTCTGTCCATGGGGTTCTCCAGACAAGAACACAGAGGAGGTTGTCATGCCTTCCTCCGGGGGATCTACCCAATCCAGGTACTGAACTACATTTCCTGCATCGTCAGGCAGATTCTTTCACCACAGAGCCACCAGAGAAACCCCTAGATAAATGATTATGAACCTGTGAAAGCATCACAAGGAAATAGAATTTATTAAATGAATTTGTGGGGTTGGAATGTGAGACAGAGGTAGACCTTGCCTTAAGTTTCTTTTATCTGTAGGGAAGTGAATACTGATAGATAACCAACTTATTCTTCACAGGGAGACAGGGAATCTTTGATGGCATTTATTTTTCCAGAAATGATTGTATTAAGACCCTGCTCCTTAGAGCTTCTTTTCAAAAATTCTGCAAGCAGCTATACCTCACTTAATCCCCCAATACATAGATATACACATCAACACAGAATCACACATTTGGAAGGTAAATGATGATACATTTATTTTTTAATGAATAAGTTATTTATTATTTTATTTTTGGTTATGCTTTGTATTTGGTAAGGCTTGAGGGCTTTCTCTAGTTTCAGAGAGTGGGGTACTCTCTAGTCCCTGTGCATGGGCTTCTCATTGCAGTGGCTTCTTTGTTCAGTAGTTGTGGTGTTTGGGCTTAGCTTTGTCATGGCATGTGGAATCTTCTCAGAGCAGGGAGTGGACCTTTGTTCCCTGCATTGGCAGTTGGATGCTTAACCACTGGACCAATGTGGAAGTCCAATAATAAACCTGTTTTGCAAAATACTTTCTTACAAATGACAATATGTGGTTAATTGTAGAATACAGACAAGATAAGAAAAGCTCGATTTCTTTGAAATTGTATAAGTATAATTGTATTTAAGGATGAAAATGTTTGCTCTACTTTTTATTTAAATTTCCTTTAAGTTTAAATGCTAGGAGGGAAAAGCTTTCTAAACACTATTTTTGTGGGGACAGTAAAGGAATGTTTTTTGATCCTTTTTGGACAAAATTGGTATTGGCTCTTGATATTACCACAGTCAGAAAGGCATTCAGATCAATCAGAAAGAGCCAAATGCATGTCAACTTTAAAGGCTGAAGAAAGTTTGAAATCATAAAATGTGGCTTTCGGTAAATAAGGAACAACAAAAGAAATTTTCTTGAAAAATACAAAGTGGTTAGAAAATATACATGAGCTTAACTGCTTTGGAATGAGCATGAGACCTATTTAAACAAAAATTACTCCCTATTCCAGCAATTCAGAGAGAAGTACAATTTCACCATTCATGTTGATGTTCATGCATTTTAGCGATACCAGTGTCACATGGGGACAGGCTTGCTCTGCATATTAATTTTACTGATTTCAGTTTAGGACTAAAAACCACTAAGGGTTCCATTGAAAATGAATGACTTCTGGGAGAAATACTTAAGAGAACACTGGAACTGATAGTTCTTCTGTATAACCCAGAGTGGAGTCAGAAGCTATTTTAACTCCTCCAAGGTACTCTGCATACACAAGGAGCTTATTCTGAGGCAGAAAAGAATCGAGGTGAGTTGACTTCATCCTGGCCATTAGGGTAGCATTGAAGGAAAAGAAATGGACTCTTGCAAGTGCTGACTAATGTTGCCTGACCCAGTTTCTGGGAAAATAATGCAAAAGTCACCAATAGTGGAGGCTGGAAGGGGCCTTGAGGAGTCCATCTTTTTTGCAAAGCTGATGTAAGGCACTGGTACAGGGACAGTACTCAAAGAAGTTGGAGCTGCATTAGCAGAAGACTGGACAGCATCCTTCTGCTAACCTTAGCATAAGGTTAGCATCAAAGGTCAGTGTCGGCATAAAGATAAGTTTCAAGCCAAAATCCAGCCAATGTCATTGGGAGAAGGAATTCTACGGTTATGGAATCAGGTGATAAGAAAGTGGAGTGGAGAGCCCAGCCACCCAGAATGAAAGTCTTGGAAAGATTGCCAAAGAGAACATCTGCGCTGTTAGGCTAGTGTGGCCAGTTAAGCAAGGGACACATAAAACAGACCCCTGGTGGCAGGAAACTGGACACGTTGTCTCTGACAGCTTTTCCAGTACTGTTTTGTGATTTCTAAGCAAAATCCAGAAAGGATGTAACAAAATCATTTCCACTGTCCAAAATGAGAGATTTTTATGCCTGAGGTGTTTTGTTATGTGATTACTGATTTTTCCGCTTCTGCACTTTTGTTTTCATTGGTCAAGAAGCATGCAGTGGAAGGAAACCATCTATCAGTTCCTGCAGCTCTTCCTCCGGGAAAGGCATATCAGATGGGCAAGATGAGAGCAATACAGTATCCCAACAATAGCCCTGCCAATGTGGAGAGCTCATGTGCCCTTCAGCAAGAGAGTCCCCAAACAGGTATACGGCACAGACTTCACAGAGGTTTTTTAGTGGAGGAACCTGAATGTTCAGAGATTTGAATCCTTGCGTGTTTTATTTTAACTGAGGCTCCTATTGGGAGAGTACTTAGACGCCTTGAGGAGTCCTATCATGTACAGGAAGCCCATTAGTTATAGGATGAAAGACTAAGATGAGGGTGATCTGACCCAAAAAATGTAAATTATGCTTTTCAAATGGAAATTCTGAATTATACTCATCTGTCTCCATCATCTCCCAGGTAAAAGTATAATGTGAATTTTTCCTGAGAAGGTGACTTTATTTTTGCTTATTTTGAGGCGATGTTTGCTTATTCTTTTAATTCTAGTGCTATATCGTTAGGCCAAATATACCTCTTTAGGAGAGCACTATGCAATGTAGCAAAAGGTACACTGAGTTATGGTCTCCATGTAAGAAGTGTCTCCCAACCCCATGACTGATTCAAAATCAAGTTCAAGTCCAGTCCCCACGATACCTTTTCAGTCGAAGGGCTACTTCAAATTCCCTTTTAAACAGAAATTATCTGCTGGCTGGAAATAATTCCACTGTATCTGCCATAACCTTTGTAAGTTTTCCTGAGATAATTTTATAGCCACAATAGTGAGAAAGAAACCATAGTTTATTCCTTCACTGGGTCCAGAATACACTTGTTACTCAAGGGCAGTTGGCAGCACTTTTTAATCATCCTCTCATGTAGCTGACAAGCTGGTAATATTAAAAAATACTTTTAAAAAGGCCACATGTTTCTGGAATTGGAAAGTAAACATTGAGTTGGTACCAATGAGAACTTTTGCATTTTCTTTCTAACATTCGATGACTAATCTTATATTTCTTAGATTACAAGAACAATTAAGAGTTAAAATCACTTTTTGAGCTGGACTTCCCAAGTGATGCTACAATAGCCCACCAGGCTCCACTGTGCATGGAATTCTCCAGGTAAGAACACTGGAGTGGGTTCCTTGTCCTCCTCCAGGGGATCTTCCTGATCTAGGGATCAAACTCCTGTCTCTTCTGTCTCCTGAATTGGGTGGCAGGTTCTCTACCACTAGCGTCACCTGGGAGGCCTAGTGGTAAGGAATCTGCCTAAATGCAAGAGACATGGAAGAAACCCTGGAAAGGGAGATGGCAACCCACTCCAGTTTTCTTGCCTGGAGAATCATGGAGGAAGCAGAGTCCTATCATGTACAGGAAGCCCTTTTTTTAGGTGTAGGATGAAAGACTAAGATGAGGGTGATCTGACCCAAAAAATGTAAATTATGCTTTTCAAATGGAAATTCTGAATTATACTCATCTGTCTCCATCATCTCCCAGGTAAAAGTATAATGTGAATTTTTCCTGAGAAGGTGACTTTATTTTTGCTTATTTTGAGGCGATGTTTGCTTATTCTTTTAATTCTAGTGCTATATCGTTAGGCCAAATATACCTCTTTAGGAGAGCACTATGCAATGTAGCAAAAGGTACACTGAGTTATGGTCTCCATGTAAGAAGTGTCTCCCAACCCCATGACTGATTCAAAATCAAGTTCAAGTCCAGTCCCCACGATACCTTTTCAGTCGAAGGGCTACTTCAAATTCCCTTTTAAACAGAAATTATCTGCTGGCTGGAAATAATTCCACTGTATCTGCCATAACCTTTGTAAGTTTTCCTGAGATAATTTTATAGCCACAATAGTGAGAAAGAAACCATAGTTTATTCCTTCACTGGGTCCAGAATACACTTGTTACTCAAGGGCAGTTGGCAGCACTTTTTAATCATCCTCTCATGTAGCTGACAAGCTGGTAATATTAAAAAATACTTTTAAAAAGGCCACATGTTTCTGGAATTGGAAAGTAAACATTGAGTTGGTACCAATGAGAACTTTTGCATTTTCTTTCTAACATTCGATGACTAATCTTATATTTCTTAGATTACAAGAACAATTAAGAGTTAAAATCACTTTTTGAGCTGGACTTCCCAAGTGATGCTACAATAGCCCACCAGGCTCCACTGTGCATGGAATTCTCCAGGTAAGAACACTGGAGTGGGTTCCTTGTCCTCCTCCAGGGGATCTTCCTGATCTAGGGATCAAACTCCTGTCTCTTCTGTCTCCTGAATTGGGTGGCAGGTTCTCTACCACTAGCGTCACCTGGGAGGCCTAGTGGTAAGGAATCTGCCTAAATGCAAGAGACATGGAAGAAACCCTGGAAAGGGAGATGGCAACCCACTCCAGTTTTCTTGCCTGGAGAATCTCATGGTCAGAGGAACCTGGAAGCTTACAGTCCATGAGGTCGCAAAGAGTTGGATGTGACTGAGGCTACTTAGCTTGCAAAATCATTTTTGGACATAGATGCAGTAGTGAAATAAAATATCAATTGGTCACATAATGAGAAATCACAAGGGCTAAAAACTGTTCTAATTTTGTGTAGTAAATCTGAGCTTTTTTTTCCCCCTTTTTGTCAGTTTTTTTTTCTTTCAAGTTGAAATGCCTAAACTTTGAAACATTTTGAAAACTGACTTCTGTTGAATGAATATCCAGGAACTCCCTGATAGAGAAAATATTAAGGCTCCAAGACTTGCAAATTCTTTGCAGCGTCTCAGTGAGATGGTGATATCTTCTTGTCTTCACTTGTAACATGGTACCATCCAAAAGTTCTATGAAAATCCTGCCAATTGTAATTTTTGCTTCAAGAATCTAAGAGTTATTTAAGAGTAAAACTGAGGATAAGTCTTTAATTCTGAGTAGCCCATTTTTAAGTACTTATGTATTGGAAATCTAGTGATGGTTTAAGGGACCTACAGTCTGAAGTTCACTCTTTTTTTGTGTGTGTTCTGCTCCCTTAAATATTTGCAGAACCCTCCAAGCTGGGTTCAGAATGCCTCAGAATCTTTCTTGCAACTAGCATTCTTGATGAAAACTGAGATACTAGATAGACACAAGATGGCAGTAGCATACCATGTAAACCTTTACAATTTGATCTCAAGGTTTGGGAGTTAAAATCAGAAGCATTTTTTTCCATGGTTATTTTTATTCCTTTTTTAGGTTATGTATGGGGGGCAAGGAGGGGTGGGCATGTTTCAGACCTCTTTGAGAATCAGATGAAAATAAATTATGGCTTCTCTCCACCTCAAGATCATATATGTATGTATACAAGTGTCTGCTGAAGCTTTTCCATAGACTCCTATGACTAAAAATCCCCAATTTTGAGCTTTGTTCTTTGAACTCTAACTGATATCCTCAATTTGAAAATAAATACTCAATAGGAACAGAATAGTAAAAAAGAGCTCAGTAATGTAAGTCTCAAGGGAAAACAGACTCTGAAGTCCAGATCAACTTTTTTTTTTAATAGGATTTCATTTTCTGTGCTGTCTTTCTAGGGAGGAATGATTAACTGGAAGCCTCTAAACATTTGCTTTCTTTCCTAGGACTTGCCACTATAAGAGTAGAGATATCAGGTAATTTAGTGATTTTTTTGTTGTTGTGTTCGTTATTGACTGGTCTTTTTTTGTTTGCTTGATGCTAAATCCCATAAATAATTTTACAAAAGTTTTACAGTCTATCAGCTAGGCTGAGTTAAAAACAGCACATTCGACTTTTCCTAATTTGTAAAAGTTGTAATTTTTAAAAAGTAGAAACTTGTTTTCCTTTATTGTACTTACTATTGCTTTTAAATATATAGCACAATATAATCTCTGTGGTCCAGGTTATCAACTAACAATTCAACAATTAAGATGCATAAATGTATCCAAAGTTTAAAAATATGTTTAACTTAAAATGAAATTTCAAACAGAATAGCATATGGTTTTAATTAAAGTTTTATTATTTGTCTCTACAAATCTTAGTAAAAATCCTGAAGAATGAGTTCTAAATCTGGCACAGGTACAGATAAAGTAACCAACTTCCATGACTGGTCTGTGCAAACTTAGGGAAAAAAGAACAAGGGGAGGGGCACCACTAATTATTCTAGAATTCTGGTTAAGAGTTACAACTTTCGACTTAGCAAGAGAAGTATGGGCAATTTACCAGAAGCAAGCCGCTCTCTAGGATTTTAGAGAACACCAGGGGGCAGAATTGTTCTTTTTTAAGTCAATCCTGCTAATCAAAGTTGAGAAAATTTATTAAAGGGCAATAATTGTTGGTAAAGGTTGAGACGCTAAATATCCAAAAATTTTAAGGGGATAGTACATCTAACAAAAGAAAAAAAATCTTAACATGAAAAGCACATTGCACTGGTTTCTTGTAACTTACATAGAGAAAAAAAGTGAATTTTTTTTTTTTTTTTTTAACAAATTTGTTTAGTAAGTTACTAGGGGGTCACAGTGAATCATTCTCATAATTTAATAATTACTTGTGTTTTTTTATCAGTTACAATAATGGTTATATTTCAAGTTAGAAAGCACACACTCAACAGGTATCATTTTAGTATAGGACTTTAGCTGAAATTTCACCCAAAGTCTAAAATGTATGTTGACATCAGATTTTCTTACGTAAGAATACAAATTTTGTTTACTACATAGGTATATCAAAACATTTTATAATTATAGAAAAGAGAAGAAAAAGGAACCCTTAAAGATTATTGGTGGGAATGTAAGTTGGTGCAGCCACTATGGAAAATATTTAGTATTCAGGTTTCTCAAAAAACGAAACCACTATATGATTCAGCAATCTTATGGTTGACCATATATCCAAAGGAAATGAAAACTGGGTCTTAAAGAGATTTCTGCACTTCTATATTCATTGTGGCATTATTCACAATTGCCAAGATAAGGAAACAACAGATGTTGTCAACAGATAAATGTGTCAACAGATGAATGGATAAAGAAGACATATGTGGTATGGGTATTACTCAGTCATGAGAAAAAGGGAAACTTTCCATTTGTGAAAACATGGAGAGACCCTGAGGGCATTATTCTAAGTGAAGTCAGAGAAAGACAAATACTATACAATACCACTTACATGTGAAATCTAAAAAGAGCTGAACCACTAGAAACAAAGAGAAGGATGGCAACTACCAGAGGGGAAATGGGAAGACATTAGTCAAAGAATACAAATTTCAATTATAAGATGAATAAATTTTGGGATGCAATGTACTGACAGTGGTTATAGTTTATAATACTATATTACACATTGGAAAGTTGCCTGAGAAGTAAATCTCAAATGTTCTCGCCACACACATGAAAGTATTAGGTAATATGGTATAGGTATTAGCTAATGCTGTGGTGGTGATCATTTCGCAATATGTAAGTGTATTAAATCAAGAGATTGTATCTTTTTAATCTCTGTGATTTAAGTCAGTCATATATATCGCAATACATGTAGAAAACAATAAAATAGGTGTGTCATGTCTCCACATTAATTTTTCAACATGTTTTCTAACATCTTACAATTCAATAATTCATACAATAAGATTTTGCCTATTCTAGTAGGGAGGTCAGTTTTTTTTTTTTTTATAGGAGGTCAACTTAATTATAAAGAAAGATGGGGACTTATCACTGCTCTTTGGGCAGTGTTCACTCTTCAGATTTTGAACTCTCAGTCTGAAGAATTCTCCTTTGTCTTAGTTGTGTGCATGTTTTAGTTGCTCAGTCTTGTCTGACTTTCAATTTCATGGACCATAGCCCACCAGGTTCCTCTGTCCATGAGAGTCTCCAGGCAAGAATACTGGAGAGGGTTGCCATATCTTTCTACAGGGGATCTTCTCAAACCAGAGGTTAAACCTGGGTATCCTACACTACAGGAGAATTTCTACCATTTGAGTCACCAGGAAAGCCCATGTCTTAGAATAACTAAAAAAATGCTCAGTTTCTCATTGTGTTCATGAGTCAGTGTGATTACAGATGATGTACAAAACATCCATAATGTTTAACAGAGCACAGAACCTTATGAGATGAAAGAAACAGGCTAGTGTTTTATGGGTGTTCTGTTTGAATTTATATTACCAAAAAGTCTCAAGTAGAGCTAGAAAGTTACTTTTCAATTTTAATGCCATTCAAAGCTGCAACATTTCTAAGACCACACATTCCTCTGAATTGTGTCTACTAGATTTTATAGTTATAAGAGACAAAATCTTGTCAAAGATTCTTGATAAACACTATTTAAATAATTTGGGTATAACTTTTTCTTTGACATATTGCCAAAGTTTTCCTCCAAAACAAGCATGTGCTTCAAAATAAAAGAGAGGTACATTTAAAATCATGAATAAAAATGAAAACATTTGAAAAAAATGTCCTAAGGCCTGAACTCAAATATACTAATTAGTCTTTTATCAGACCAATATGTTTTGCCAAAACAATATTCTGCTTGATTTTAGTGTTGTTTTTCAGTGAAGATCAGTTTTTGGATATCTTTCATAAAGAACTAGAATGGGGAAAAATAGAATGAAGAGCTATTTGTGTATAATAGGGCTTTTAATCTCTGTGATTTAAGTCAGTCATATATATCGCAATACATGTAGAAAACAATAAAATAGGTGTGTCATGTCTCCACATTAATTTTTCAACATGTTTTCTAACATCTTACAATTCAATAATTCATACAATAAGATTTTGCCTATTCTAGTAGGGAGGTCAGTTTTTTTTTTTTTTATAGGAGGTCAACTTAATTATAAAGAAAGATGGGGACTTATCACTGCTCTTTGGGCAGTGTTCACTCTTCAGATTTTGAACTCTCAGTCTGAAGAATTCTCCTTTGTCTTAGTTGTGTGCATGTTTTAGTTGCTCAGTCTTGTCTGACTTTCAATTTCATGGACCATAGCCCACCAGGTTCCTCTGTCCATGAGAGTCTCCAGGCAAGAATACTGGAGAGGGTTGCCATATCTTTCTACAGGGGATCTTCTCAAACCAGAGGTTAAACCTGGGTATCCTACACTACAGGAGAATTTCTACCATTTGAGTCACCAGGAAAGCCCATGTCTTAGAATAACTAAAAAAATGCTCAGTTTCTCATTGTGTTCATGAGTCAGTGTGATTACAGATGATGTACAAAACATCCATAATGTTTAACAGAGCACAGAACCTTATGAGATGAAAGAAACAGGCTAGTGTTTTATGGGTGTTCTGTTTGAATTTATATTACCAAAAAGTCTCAAGTAGAGCTAGAAAGTTACTTTTCAATTTTAATGCCATTCAAAGCTGCAACATTTCTAAGACCACACATTCCTCTGAATTGTGTCTACTAGATTTTATAGTTATAAGAGACAAAATCTTGTCAAAGATTCTTGATAAACACTATTTAAATAATTTGGGTATAACTTTTTCTTTGACATATTGCCAAAGTTTTCCTCCAAAACAAGCATGTGCTTCAAAATAAAAGAGAGGTACATTTAAAATCATGAATAAAAATGAAAACATTTGAAAAAAATGTCCTAAGGCCTGAACTCAAATATACTAATTAGTCTTTTATCAGACCAATATGTTTTGCCAAAACAATATTCTGCTTGATTTTAGTGTTGTTTTTCAGTGAAGATCAGTTTTTGGATATCTTTCATAAAGAACTAGAATGGGGAAAAAATAGAATGAAGAGCTATTTGTGTATGGTAAGAAAATGTACAGGATTATTATTTCATTTCAAAACACTAAATACAGATTTAGGTAGAGTTTTACATGGAGAAGACAGCCTATGGTTATTTCTACTTGAATTTTCACCAAATCCATTTTTATAATTTCACCATGGCAATTGAATGCTACGGATTCTTCTACAAACAGTTGTACTTTCTTATTCTATCTAGATCCCCACACTCAGAGTACTGGTATGTGATTATGAATCAAACAAAATTAACCAAATATAATCTACAGAATTATGGGAAAAACATAAAGAAAGAAAGAAGAAAGCTCATAGTCATGAAAGCAAGTATATGAAAGAATGTCCTTAATCTTGGAAAGTATACTCAAAAATAGTCAGTAAATAAATAAAAATGATGTCTGCAAGTTAATCTCAAAGCTTTAGATTTATATATTTATATTCTCATGTTATTTACATATATATATAAAGAGATATGAGATGAAGAGAGAGAATGAGTGAGGAATTTGGCAAAAAGTTAATTTTGAACCGTGACTAGAGGAAATAAAATGTTTTTGTAAATTTTTAACATTTCTGTAACTCAGAAGTTATTTTAAAATAAAATATTAATGTATAACATGACAACAAGAAATAAAAATCATTGAGTCAAGTAGGAAAACAGAAGTGATATTGCACTTAGATTCTTTTCACATTCACTTTGTTCAGAAATGTTCTCTTGTTGAATTAGAATTCATTTTCCTTTCATCAGCAAAACTCTGATAACAAACATAATAAACAGCAAATATAAATCGAATAGACATGGAGATAACATGATTAGACTGGAAACATGGGACATTTAGCTTCTCTTCATCTTTTGAAGCCTGCTTTGGGCTCTGCTGTAGCTCGAGCTGCCAGAACAAAATACTGTAAACAGAGTGGCCTAAACAACAGAAATTTATTTTCTCACAATTCTGAAGGGTAGCAACCCAAGGTCAAGATTCTGGCCAATCTGTTTCTGATGAGATGTCCCTTCCTGGCCATCTTGCTATGTCCTCATATGGCCTTTCATCAGCGCTTGTGTGTGGAGAGTGAGAGAGCAAGCGCTGGTGTCTCTTTAATGACACTAATCTTGTACAGGATTATTATTTCAAACACTAAATACAGATTTAGGTAGAGTTTTACATGGAGAAGACAGCCTATGGTTATTTCTACTTGAATTTTCACCAAATCCATTTTTATAATTTCACCATGGCAATTGAATGCTACGGATTCTTCTACAAACAGTTGTACTTTCTTATTCTATCTAGATCCCCACACTCAGAGTACTGGTATGTGATTATGAATCAAACAAAATTAACCAAATATAATCTACAGAATTATGGGAAAAACATAAAGAAAGAAAGAAGAAAGCTCATAGTCATGAAAGCAAGTATATGAAAGAATGTCCTTAATCTTGGAAAGTATACTCAAAAATAGTCAGTAAATAAATAAAAATGATGTCTGCAAGTTAATCTCAAAGCTTTAGATTTATATATTTATATTCTCATGTTATTTACATATATATATAAAGAGATATGAGATGAAGAGAGAGAATGAGTGAGGAATTTGGCAAAAAGTTAATTTTGAACCGTGACTAGAGGAAATAAAATGTTTTTGTAAATTTTTAACATTTCTGTAACTCAGAAGTTATTTTAAAATAAAATATTAATGTATAACATGACAACAAGAAATAAAAATCATTGAGTCAAGTAGGAAAACAGAAGTGATATTGCACTTAGATTCTTTTCACATTCACTTTGTTCAGAAATGTTCTCTTGTTGAATTAGAATTCATTTTCCTTTCATCAGCAAAACTCTGATAACAAACATAATAAACAGCAAATATAAATCGAATAGACATGGAGATAACATGATTAGACTGGAAACATGGGACATTTAGCTTCTCTTCATCTTTTGAAGCCTGCTTTGGGCTCTGCTGTAGCTCGAGCTGCCAGAACAAAATACTGTAAACAGAGTGGCCTAAACAACAGAAATTTATTTTCTCACAATTCTGAAGGGTAGCAACCCAAGGTCAAGATTCTGGCCAATCTGTTTCTGATGAGATGTCCCTTCCTGGCCATCTTGCTATGTCCTCATATGGCCTTTCATCAGCGCTTGTGTGTGGAGAGTGAGAGAGAGCAAGCGCTGGTGTCTCTTTAATGACACTAATCTTGTCAGAACACAGTCCCACCCTTATGACTTCATTTCAACTTCATTGCTTCCTCAGAGGTCCCATCACCAATACAATCCCATCGGGGTTAAGTCTTCAAGATATGAATTTAGGGAAGGGGACACAAACGCTGAATCTATAACAGTCACCCTCAAAGAAAACCAGGTTTTCAAGAATCATAGAGGATCAATGCTTTCTATTCTATGCTAAATTATTTCTATGGTGCAGAGTACAATTATATGGAATAGCATTCCTGACTCCAGCCCATACTTCTCTCTATGAAATATCATGCTGTATTTTATTATGTTGCCATTGTCTCAAAAGTTTGTAGCTAGTAAAGAGCATCACATCATGTCCTTATTCTTGTGTTCTATGACTTGGTTAATATATGTTATGATAATATATTATATATAAGCATCATCATTATGTGTTAGGGCTCCTATTTCTCAAGTGTGGATTTCATTTGTATTCTGTTTTGTGATAAGAATTTAGTTATCTGAGTATTATATAAGCTGAATCTAAGAGTTGAAAAGCATAAACTGCAGTTCAATTCACGTGTTTATCTAAATAATCTTTGAAACAGTGTCAAGTGGTATGATACAATTGCCTCTCCTATTCTAGAGTGACACTGACATAACTCCATTGAGGTTGCTAGGAGAATGTTTACGTCAATTCTCACTTCTTATTGAGCTTCCAAATGCTCAAGATCATGACCTATTTTCATTTCCTTCATATTTTCACCATGTTTTTTGGACTATCTGGGGTTTGTAAATGCTTTTATTTTGTTTTTCTTGTTGGAAAGAAGAAACATATGCTTTCTTTGCCATATCTTCTAGCTTTTTGCTCATTCTTTCTATTGCTTAAAATCTGTTCTGTTTTTCTCAAAAAGGCCACAGGCTTCCTGTTTTAATTTGGACCAGTAATTTGTTATGTGAGCCACAATTGCTTATGCAGATGTTTGTTTCACTTGGAAGTTTGAATTGATTTCTTCTTCTTTTTTTTTTAATTTCAGGTTTTAATCATAGGCTTCATTTTGTCTTTTATCTCAGTCATGCTATGTATTATACAGTTTTGCTTTGTTTTGTTTTTTCACCTGGAGACTCTTCTGCTGAGGTTCACATCCTATGACCTGTCCAAACTGGTTACTTTCTGATTTACACAATTATCATCCTTGGGTCAACAATTTATGACTTTCAAGGTTTTGAATTTGCCACTTTATTGATCTAATGTCTTTATTTTTGACATTTCTCCTTTGCTGCTAGTGACCTTCAGAAATTAACAGGCATTGCTTGGCTTCCACTGTTCAAATTTTGTGCAATTTCTCTTTTTGTCTACCCTTATCCAAAAATATAGAAGAAAGAGAATTCATTAAGACCTAATTTTAACTTAACTAATTTGATATCACAGAAAGATATTATAGTCTTCTCTTTGTTGAGTAGACATTCAACTTGATTCTTTTATTTTTTTTTAATTTTTATTTTGCTTTTAACTTTTACATAACTTGATTCTTTTCAGTGAAGTGAAAGTTGCTCAGTTGTGTCGGACTCTTAGCGACCCATGGACAAGTCATGGAATTCCCTGGGCAAGAACACTGGAGTTGGCAGCCTTTCCCTTCTCTGGAGGATCTTCCCAACTGTGGGATTGAACCCAGGTCTCCTGCAGTACAGGCAGATTCTTTACCAGATGACTTACCAGGGAAGCCCCTGATTCTTTGATCTTCTAAATAAGGATATAGAAAAACAATGTTTCTCATTAACAGCTGAACACATGCTGACTATCTCATGAGAAGAGAACACAAGATCCCTCTGGCCATCTTTGGATAGTGTATTTCCTTTTCTAGTTTTCACAGTATCTGTTGAATCCTATGAAGCTTAAATGTTGAGATATAAGGTTAATTACTTATGAATTAATTAAACATAAGGTTAGATCAAACCAGCCAATCCTAAAGGAAATCAACCCTGAATATTCATTGGAAGGACTGATGCTGAAGCTCCAATATTTTGACCACCTGATGAGAAAGACCTCACCTCATTGAAAAGACCATGATTCTGGGAAAGACTGAGAGCAGGAGGAGAAGGAGGTGACAGGGGATGAGATGATTGGATGTCATCATCAACTCAATGGATTTGAACTGAGCCAACTCCAGGTGATAGTGCAAGATAGGGAAGCTTGGCCTACCACTCTATAGTCTTATTTTGGCCCATCTTCTGCTGAGGTTCACATCCTATGACCTGTCCAAACTGGTTACTTTCTGATTTACACAATTATCATCCTTGGGTCAACAATTTATGACTTTCAAGGTTTTGAATTTGCCACTTTATTGATCTAATGTCTTTATTTTTGACATTTCTCCTTTGCTGCTAGTGACCTTCAGAAATTAACAGGCATTGCTTGGCTTCCACTGTTCAAATTTTGTGCAATTTCTCTTTTTGTCTACCCTTATCCAAAAATATAGAAGAAAGAGAATTCATTAAGACCTAATTTTAACTTAACTAATTTGATATCACAGAAAGATATTATAGTCTTCTCTTTGTTGAGTAGACATTCAACTTGATTCTTTTATTTTTTTTTAATTTTTATTTTGCTTTTAACTTTTACATAACTTGATTCTTTTCAGTGAAGTGAAAGTTGCTCAGTTGTGTCGGACTCTTAGCGACCCATGGACAAGTCATGGAATTCCCTGGGCAAGAACACTGGAGTTGGCAGCCTTTCCCTTCTCTGGAGGATCTTCCCAACTGTGGGATTGAACCCAGGTCTCCTGCAGTACAGGCAGATTCTTTACCAGATGACTTACCAGGGAAGCCCCTGATTCTTTGATCTTCTAAATAAGGATATAGAAAAACAATGTTTCTCATTAACAGCTGAACACATGCTGACTATCTCATGAGAAGAGAACACAAGATCCCTCTGGCCATCTTTGGATAGTGTATTTCCTTTTCTAGTTTTCACAGTATCTGTTGAATCCTATGAAGCTTAAATGTTGAGATATAAGGTTAATTACTTATGAATTAATTAAACATAAGGTTAGATCAAACCAGCCAATCCTAAAGGAAATCAACCCTGAATATTCATTGGAAGGACTGATGCTGAAGCTCCAATATTTTGACCACCTGATGAGAAAGACCTCACCTCATTGAAAAAGACCATGATTCTGGGAAAGACTGAGAGCAGGAGGAGAAGGAGGTGACAGGGGATGAGATGATTGGATGTCATCATCAACTCAATGGATTTGAACTGAGCCAACTCCAGGTGATAGTGCAAGATAGGGAAGCTTGGCCTACCACAGTTCTCACAAAGGGCCAAACATGACTGAACAACTTAACAACAACAGCAAAGGTTATTCGTTATATAGATTTTATGTTAATAAGGGAATGAGACAATAATACTTAATTTTTTTGATTTTAAAAATAAGCTAACATATACAGTGGTATATTCATGTTAATATAATAAATGTTGATAACAGTATAATTCTACTTTCTGCAATTTATGTTGTCATTGCACATTTTTGAAGGTTAAAGTGGAATTGCCTGCTCTCTTCATCATAATGTATGCTGCATAGAAGGAACATCTATATTGTAATTATTTATTCCTTTATACCTGAGCACAACAACTAATACAGAGCAGACATTTAGATAGCATTTAATTAGTACTGGACCAGTTTTTGTGTATGTGTGTGTGTGTGTGTGAATGTGCATGGACCTTGATGTTCCTGGGTATTTTAAGAAGAACAGCTTTCAAGCTGAATGCTGCCTAAAGAAATCTAGCTACCGTACAGAAACAAGTTCAATACTGTTTCCCAGCATCCGCACTAAACAAATGTCCCCTCTTGCTCCTTTGTGCCAGTTTAGTCTCCAGCTACAGCCACTTGAAATTCTGCTGTTTAAGAGTTTCATGACTGCTTTGATGTGAATTCCTCTTCATAAATGTTTTCTTTTGTTGTTGTTCCTCGGAGATGCCCAGCATGGTGCACAGAGTAGCTTACAATTTTTCTAATTTACAAATAAGAAAGTACTCAGAGGAGAAGTTGTGTCATCAGTGGTCATAAGAACTCAAATTCAGGTCATTTGATTATTAACCCAGTGCCCCTACCACTCCAGCATATTGGTATTTCATGATCTAAAATGTTTACTAATGCACTGAACTTGAGCAGTACACTAATGGAAACATTAAATGGATTTCCTCTTCCTACAGTTGTGGTTTTGAAACCACATAATATTACTCAAGGGACAAACTAAATGTAGGTTTCTCTGCTGTAGTTCATTCAGATGACACATGATTAGAGGCATATAAAAATCACTAATAAAGATAGTTAATGAAAGCATTTCTAGACATTTGGCATGACTCACTGTATTGTTGCAAACTATTTTTGATTTTTTGGCCCTTATTCTACAGGATTTGGCTGTTTTTCTGGTCATTTTGTCACCAATACTGACTCTCTGTTTGGGTATGTGCTTCACATTCCCTCACTCACATCTCTGTGGTTTGGAAAACTGAAAGTGGTGGCTCATTTTCTCTATCAAAGGACTTCAACACTTTGAAATGCTGATGACATTTATTGAACACAACCCTGAAAAAAAATTTCCATATGCTTTTGGTTTGTCAAATTCTTATCCAAAGCAACTGTATGTAAGGAGATACTTTTCAAATGCCAACAAAGTCATTTTTAATGGACATTCTTTGTCAAGAAAGTACAGATTCACATTTTATTTTTTGGATTTGAGGTTGTATAAGAGTATGGTCTGTCTCCTTCTACTTAAAAAAAAATAACAGATTAATAAAACCTTTCCACTTTATAATTGGACTTGGAAGAAGAACTTAGTTTCACATTCCAATACTATGGGAACAAGTCATCATTCTGTTGAATCTGTTCCCCATTACAAAAGGGCATCTATTACTTGAATAAATGCTTTCAAGGTCTTTTTCCATGACATGCCTTTGGCATAAAAAAGACACTATGACATTGCACACCATAATTGGATGATCTGAAGGAGCCCAAGGTTGTAAACCATGAAGGAATTTTAAGAGGGTTCATAATATAGATGATTATATTTATTCTGAATTTTATTCATTTTCCATCTCTACAAGGGGGTATCTAGGTTGATTTTTGCTTTATGCATTTCTATACTTTCAAAATTAAAGGAATGGATCTTTCTTATTAGCTGAACATCCAGAAAAAAAGGAAAAGTTTTTGAAACAGGCCCCCAAAGCCAAATTTGGACAACGCACCTAGTACTAAATCCTATTGGGGTTATAAATCCTGTATTAAGCAGGTGGCTGCTGGGAATCTGATCATTCCTTTTCATGACAGAATTTTGCAAGAGATACTAATTGTGTGGTTTTGCCCTTCCTGGGCTCTCGAATCTGAACTGTGCCAGTCAGGTAAGTCTATTCTCTATAATCAGACATCTCATATTGAGTTAGTAAGCCTTTGTGTCTTCTCCGTGGTTTGACCCTTTTCACCTTAGAAAGATCATTATATCCTACTTGCCCTTACATGAGTTGTTTCCTTGTTTCAAGACCCTCACTTTAAGTCATGGATGCATAGTTATTTATGCACTTGATCAAAGTTTCCTCTCAGGGTGATTTTAAAATTCAATCTTTCTCAAAAGAATTTCTGTTTTTGAAAATATAGATTAGATGTATCCCTACTATTTAGAATTGAAAACACTAGACATTATAGATAAAGCAAACATAAGGAGACTTTGAAAGATTGAAGAAATCAGACAAGATTGAAACCCAAGGAATGATGTCATGAGTTTGTATATTTTTAATGGACATTCTTTGTCAAGAAAGTACAGATTCACATTTTATTTTTTGGATTTGAGGTTGTATAAGAGTATGGTCTGTCTCCTTCTACTTAAAAAAAAATAACAGATTAATAAAACCTTTCCACTTTATAATTGGACTTGGAAGAAGAACTTAGTTTCACATTCCAATACTATGGGAACAAGTCATCATTCTGTTGAATCTGTTCCCCATTACAAAAGGGCATCTATTACTTGAATAAATGCTTTCAAGGTCTTTTCCATGACATGCCTTTGGCATAAAAATACACTATGACATTGCACACCATAATTGGATGATCTGAAGGAGCCCAAGGTTGTAAACCATGAAGGAATTTTAAGAGGGTTCATAATATAGATGATTATATTTATTCTGAATTTTATTCATTTTCCATCTCTACAAGGGGGTATCTAGGTTGATTTTGCTTTATGCATTTCTATACTTTCAAAATTAAAGGAATGGATCTTTCTTATTAGCTGAACATCCAGAAAAAAGGAAAAGTTTTTGAAACAGGCCCCCAAAGCCAAATTTGGACAACGCACCTAGTACTAAATCCTATTGGGGTTATAAATCCTGTATTAAGCAGGTGGCTGCTGGGAATCTGATCATTCCTTTTCATGACAGAATTTTGCAAGAGATACTAATTGTGTGGTTTTGCCCTTCCTGGGCTCTCGAATCTGAACTGTGCCAGTCAGGTAAGTCTATTCTCTATAATCAGACATCTCATATTGAGTTAGTAAGCCTTTGTGTCTTCTCCGTGGTTTGACCCTTTTCACCTTAGAAAGATCATTATATCCTACTTGCCCTTACATGAGTTGTTTCCTTGTTTCAAGACCCTCACTTTAAGTCATGGATGCATAGTTATTTATGCACTTGATCAAAGTTTCCTCTCAGGGTGATTTTAAAATTCAATCTTTCTCAAAAGAATTTCTGTTTTTGAAAATATAGATTAGATGTATCCCTACTATTTAGAATTGAAAACACTAGACATTATAGATAAAGCAAACATAAGGAGACTTTGAAAGATTGAAGAAATCAGACTAAGATTCTTGAAACCCAAGGAATGATGTCATGAGTTTGTATATTTTCTTTTTGCCTCATATATCTCAAACCTGGGGCTGAAGAAGCTGGAAACCCAGAAATGTCCAGTTGTGGAAACAAAAATCACACTTCCTATTTACTCTAGCTAAAGGACCAGGAAAGGGACAGACTGGCAAGCAATAAAACTTGTAGATAATCACTGTCCTACTCTGGCCAAATGCACCACAGAGAAAACTGGTTTTACCCCAAACCCTGGAAGCAAAGGCCAAGGAAGGAGCCTAGATTTCCACTGGTGCTAGGTTATACAGAGGTACCCTAAACTTTATTTATGATGATATCAAAGAAGGCTGATTAGGAAGTTGTAACTTTAACCCCTACTCAGGGAAATGAATCACCCTTGTTGGGCTGTGGCAATTTCTCCTCTTCCTTTCTAGAGGCGAGTCAGACTGTCACCACTAAAAGGACTTATTCCACTGCCCATGGTGTCAGTGGAGGCCACACAAGAAGCAATAATAAAACACTTACTCTTCCCGGCCAATGTGGTACCAGCAGGTGTCTAACTGGGGTAGAGATCCCACATCCATCCAACAGCAACATGAGCTCTGCTCCATGACAGCAGAGTGTAAATGGGAAATCCGGATTTCTACCCTCTCCTGGCAGTAACAAGAAGTCTTCTGTCTGTGCAGAGAAAGCCAACTAAAACAGGCTTAAATAAGATCCAGACTCTCGTAAGATAATGCCCCAAATGTCCATATTTTAATAGAACATCGCTGGTTATGCCCCCAAATTGGAGCATCTCTGAGTGAAAAAAGACAATCAAAAGATGTCAATACAATGAAACTACTAGAATTATCTGACAAAAGTTTCAATATGGCCCTCATAAAAATGCTTCAACAAGAAATTACAAAGACAGTGAAAATAAAAAGTATCAGCGAAGAATCAGAAGATATAAAGTAAGGCCAAATGAAATATTTAAAACTTATTAGTACAATACCAACCCCCATCTTCAAAAAAAAAACCCAGAAACTTCAATAAATGGGTTTAACAGCAGAATGATTAGTTCAGAGAATAGAATCAGTAAGTGAGAAGGTAAAGCAACAGAAATTATCCAATTTAAAATTATAAAAATATTAAATATTTATGCCATCAAAGTTCCACCAAGTGAGGAAAAAGATGATGGAGTTAAAAAAAAATCCAAAGAAACAAAACTAAAAACTTCTCAAATTTGAAAAATTCTAAATGTAGAGCCAAGATGTTAAGAAAATCCAAAAAGGATAAACCCAGGAACATTCACAGAAAGAGAGCTCATAGTTAAATTTTTGAAAACTTAAAGGCAAATATAAATATTAAAAGCAGTTAGTGGGAATTGAAAGTTTACCTATAGTATAAAAACAACTTGAACAGCATTAGATTTCTTCTGAAAAATCAGTGGCCCAACAATTTTTTATATGCTGAAAGAAGAGAATTGTCCACTCATCATTCTGCATGCAGGGAACATTTCCATCAGAAATGCAGAAAAAATTATGACATTTTCCAAGGAAGGAAAATTAAGATACTTTATCTAAAAGAATGAGTAGATAAAGCCCTCGGTATTAGTTTGAAGGAGAGCATGGCAACCCACTCCAATATTTATTCTTGCCTGGAGAATCCCACGGACTGAGGAGCCTGGCAGTCCATAGGGTCACAAAGAGTTGGACATAACTGAAGTGACTTAGCACACATGCATGCCATAGCAAAACACTACACCCTGAATGACTTAACCATCATTTGTTTTTCTTATAATTCTGGGGCTTAATGTGCAAGATCAGACAGTCAGGATTGTTGGTTTCTGGTGAGGTCTCTCCTCCTGTGTTGTAGAAGGTGACTGACATCTGATTGTTTGCTCATATGACCTCTTTTCAGTAGAAAGAGTGGTCAAGAGCAACTGAAAAATGATTTCGAATTCTCTGCTGTCTCTTCTTTTAAGGCCACTAATCCTATCATATCAGAGCCCTACCCATATGATCTCATTTCATTTTAATTGCCTACTTAGAGGTCCTATCTCCAGATTCAACCACATTCATATATTTGTTCATTCAATGTATGAATTTTGGAAAGACACATTTCAGTCTACAGCACTCACTGAAAAAAAAAGAAAACCATAAAAGAAAAAATCCTTGGAATATAAGGAAGGAAGATAGACCATGTTAAAAGCAAAAGTATGGTAAACAGAGTAAAATTTACTCCTCTTGAATTTTCTAAGTCATAATTAATAATTGAGGCAATAATTATTACACAGATTGATTCAGTTGTTCTTGGAATTAGAATTATAAATGTAGAGCCAAGATGTTAAGAAAATCCAAAAAGGATAAACCCAGGAACATTCACAGAAAGAGAGCTCATAGTTAAATTTTTGAAAACTTAAAGGCAAATATAAATATTAAAAGCAGTTAGTGGGAATTGAAAGTTTACCTATAGTATAAAAACAACTTGAACAGCATTAGATTTCTTCTGAAAAATCAGTGGCCCAACAATTTTTTATATGCTGAAAGAAGAGAATTGTCCACTCATCATTCTGCATGCAGGGAACATTTCCATCAGAAATGCAGAAAAAATTATGACATTTTCCAAGGAAGGAAAATTAAGATACTTTATCTAAAAGAATGAGTAGATAAAGCCCTCGGTATTAGTTTGAAGGAGAGCATGGCAACCCACTCCAATATTTATTCTTGCCTGGAGAATCCCACGGACTGAGGAGCCTGGCAGTCCATAGGGTCACAAAGAGTTGGACATAACTGAAGTGACTTAGCACACATGCATGCCATAGCAAAACACTACACCCTGAATGACTTAACCATCATTTGTTTTTCTTATAATTCTGGGGCTTAATGTGCAAGATCAGACAGTCAGGATTGTTGGTTTCTGGTGAGGTCTCTCCTCCTGTGTTGTAGAAGGTGACTGACATCTGATTGTTTGCTCATATGACCTCTTTTCAGTAGAAAGAGTGGTCAAGAGCAACTGAAAAATGATTTCGAATTCTCTGCTGTCTCTTCTTTTAAGGCCACTAATCCTATCATATCAGAGCCCTACCCATATGATCTCATTTCGTTTTAATTGCCTACTTAGAGGTCCTATCTCCAGATTCAACCACATTCATATATTTGTTCATTCAATGTATGAATTTTGGAAAGACACATTTCAGTCTACAGCACTCACTGAAAAAAAAAAAAAGAAAACCATAAAAGAAAAAAATCCTTGGAATATAAGGAAGGAAGATAGACCATGTTAAAAGCAAAAAGTATGGTAAACAGAGTAAAATTTACTCCTCTTGAATTTTCTAAGTCATAATTAATAATTGAGGCAATAATTATTACACAGATTGATTCAGTTGTTCTTAGGGAATGTTTAAGACAATTATAAATGGCAAGAGGAAAGTGATGAAAAAGGAAATAAAGCTTCAACACTTCACTTGAAGTGGTAAATGTTCAACAGTAGTAGAACTGGGAAGTTATATAGATATGTACTGTAATACCTAGTGCTGTGTGTGTGTGTGTGTGTGTGTACACGTGTGAAGTAGCTTCAGTCGTGTCCGATTCTTCACTAACACATGGACTGTAGCCCACCAGGCTCCTCTGTCCATGGGATTCTCCAGGCAAGAATACTGGAGTGGGCTGCCATGCCCTCCTCCAGGGGTGGGTTGCCATGCCCAACTGCATGCCTTTTCCTTCCTTCTCTTCCCAACCCAGGGATGGAACCTGAGTGTCTTATGTCTCCTGCATTTGCAGGCTGTTTCTTTACCACTGGAGTCACCTGGGACACCCCACTGTAATGCTTAGAACAATCACTAAAAAGCTAACTTTGTTGGGCTTAGCAACACAAACTTATAAATGTACTCTTTGAACAGAGCTTGTTTATATGTAGAGAACTTACTGTAGGGGAAGTTAGGAACACCACACATGCTAACTATTTGCACCGAGATCCACCTTTCTTTTGTGAGCAAGCTATAGATAAGGAGTCCTCCACCCACAGGTCAAGGAACCAGGCTACACAACAGGACAAGAGCAGCTGGCAGTGAGCTTCATTTGTATTTATAGCTGCTCCTCTTCGTTTCTTGCATTCCCACCTTAGCTCCACCTCCTGTTAGATGGGAGCAGCATAATAATGCACTTGAATCATCCCCAAGACATCCCCTGAATCTTGTCCATTGAAAAATTGTCTTCCATGAAACTAGTCCCTGGTGCCAAAAAGGTTGGGCATGGCTGTTATAGAGAACGGAAAAGCTTTGACTAATTTTCAAAGGTGTGAAAATGTCAATTCAGAAAATTTATGTCTGTGTTCTCATAGTTTTTATAGAAAAATGGATTATTTTCAGAGGTCTTTGTGCTGCTGAACATGTTTCTACCTTTTAAATTTTAATCATCCATGAGAATCAATTCCTGTTTCCTTACATTTACAGAAAAATATATACCAAGTTTATATTATATGAGTTAGTTTACCATATGAAAAGCTTTTGTTTGTGAGTATTGGAATAGTAATAGAATAAACTACAAGTTGGTGTTAGTATTAATTCACTAGTAATTGGTCTAAGCTTTATTTTTTCTGAGTTTTGGTGTTATCAGTCTCTGTATTACAACATGTTTAAAGATGCTGAGATGTCTAGAGATCTGGGGTAGAAAGGTACAGATATAACAAACTGGCTCTTCAGTACTAGACATGTTAAGAAATGAGGATTAGGTCACACACAAAATCAGAGATAATAGAAACCTCTTCTTTAAAAACATTGCATCTTTCATCTTTTGGTCTGTTCTTTCCTTTGAACATCATCTGCCAACTCCTTTTCCAAAGATATAAATGTTATACACAGTAAAACACTCAGTTAGTATGCTAGAAAGTCACTCTCCCTCTAAATCCCTATTAAGAGTCTCCTTCCTACACATTTACTGAGGCTTCTCTTATTTGATTTTCAAGGCACAAGTTATATAAACCATAATCTTGTTTATATCTTTGTCCCATTGCTAATGTGGTATCTGCTCAAGATTTTCAAAGGTCAAATAAGGTAATCAAAATTTTGAAGCTTAGATCATCCTATAATCATTTAAAGAATAACATACAGCTGATATTCAGACGTTTTACCCTAAATATGACTCTCTGCCTTTTTGGTTTTCCTTCATTTCTATCAGATAGTAGAAGACTGGCTTTTTAAACAAATTGTATCTGTGTGTGTGTGTGTGTGTGTGTGTGTATCCACTCCTAGTTTTCCCTTAGGAAAACTTTGATTTGTTAAGGGAGATAGAATTTTGCTTTCTTCTTTCTACATAACTATACCTTTTACCATCTAATAATGATATAATATTTCAAAGTGTTTTCTTTAGAAAAAAGTGATATAATTATGCCATTTGTCATTGTTTAACATTTAAATCAATGCCTAGGACACAACACATCCTGAAAATTGAGTCATATTGTTATTGTTAGATTAACAGTGTAATCTTCTGAAACTTATTTCTGCTTTATGGGGCAATAAAGGTAATCCTGTTTTTGAAAGAAAAATATTTTCCCATTTTTCAAAAGTGGACTTAACTCTCAAGGATAACTTATTTATATGATATTTTATTAAGGCTAGATATGACATTCTAATACCAATATAAAACTGCTTTTGAAGTCATTCAATACCATGTTTTAAGTAAAAAGTCATCTATCCACTACACATTTTTTTGTTGTTTTAGTTTATTTTCTTCTCTCATATCTCTCCATTGCAGACTGATTAATGACAGTAATTCCATTCTTGTAAAAAAGAGCATACTGTATGCATTTAAAAACCTTCAGACAAAATATTTTCTTAATCTTGGAGGAATTCTTTCTCAGAGAATAAGTTTTAGAGGTTGTTCTGCAAGAAGGGTGGGATAGAGAGAGAGACACGAGGGGACGTTTGGGGAGGGACATATGTATGCCTATGGCAGCTTCAGGTCAAGGTGTGGCAGTGACAACAAAACTCTGTAAAAAACAAAAACATTGTGCTTTACCCTTAATAAAGAACATCCCCCAAATGATGTAAGGCTTCCCAGGTGGTGCTAGTGGCTAAGAATCATCCTGCCAGTGCAGGAGACATAAGAGACATAGGTTCCATCCCTGAGTTGGGAAGTTACCTTGGAGGAGGATATGGCAACTCTCTACAGTATTCTTGCCTGGAGAATCCCATGGACAGAGGAGCCTGGCAGGCTATGGTTCATAGGGTCAAAAAGAATTTATTTCTATACATACATATATATATATATATATATATATATATATATATACACACATATATATAAATCACTTCAAGGTACTAATTTCTGCACTAGTGAGAGTATGCTAACTTATGCTAAAATATAGGCAAAATAGATAGTAGCTCAACACAAAGGATGTTTATTTTCTCCCATAGTAACAATCCTGGGTATGTATTCCCAACTAGCGGACAGTTCTTTTCTATATTGGAATTCAGGTACCCAAGTTACTCCCATCTTCTGTCAGTCCCTAGGAACACAATCATTGTACCTAGTTTGTGGAAAGAGCAAGAGAGCATGGAGAAGGCATAAGGGTTTTGATCTTGGTCAGAAAGTGGTGTGCCTAATTTTCACTTTGCAAATATGAACTATTTAAAAGTCATAACTAGCTGCAAGATAGTCTTGGCAATGGAGCTTCTAGTTCCATCAACCAGCTACAGTGGTACACAGGAGGTGGAGAGGCAATTTTGATGGACAGCCAGTTGTCTTTGTCTCTTAGGGTAATTAACATTAGTATGTGTCTGTGTAAATAATAAAGCACCTATCACTGAATAATGGAAATATTTTAGCAATTTTATAATATAAGAACAATTATCTGCAGAGAAATTAGTGATTTGCCCAAAATCATATAGCTTGTAAAAGTCAGAATCTAGATATGAACCCTGAACTTCTTCTTCCAAAATATTTTCCGGTACTTTCAAATAAAGCACCTTTTTTTTCTTACCAATAGAATTAGAGAGAGAGACACGAGGGGACGTTTGGGGAGGGACATATGTATGCCTATGGCAGCTTCAGGTCAAGGTGTGGCAGTGACAACAAAACTCTGTAAAAAACAAAAACATTGTGCTTTACCCTTAATAAAGAACATCCCCCAAATGATGTAAGGCTTCCCAGGTGGTGCTAGTGGCTAAGAATCATCCTGCCAGTGCAGGAGACATAAGAGACATAGGTTCCATCCCTGAGTTGGGAAGTTACCTTGGAGGAGGATATGGCAACTCTCTACAGTATTCTTGCCTGGAGAATCCCATGGACAGAGGAGCCTGGCAGGCTATGGTTCATAGGGTCAAAAAGAATTTATTTCTATACATACATATATATATATATGTATATATATATATATATACACACATATATATAAATCACTTCAAGGTACTAATTTCTGCACTAGTGAGAGTATGCTAACTTATGCTAAAATATAGGCAAAATAGATAGTAGCTCAACACAAAGGATGTTTATTTTCTCCCATAGTAACAATCCTGGGTATGTATTCCCAACTAGCGGACAGTTCTTTTCTATATTGGAATTCAGGTACCCAAGTTACTCCCATCTTCTGTCAGTCCCTAGGAACACAATCATTGTACCTAGTTTGTGGAAAGAGCAAGAGAGCATGGAGAAGGCATAAGGGTTTTGATCTTGGTCAGAAAGTGGTGTGCCTAATTTTCACTTTGCAAATATGAACTATTTAAAAGTCATAACTAGCTGCAAGATAGTCTTGGCAATGGAGCTTCTAGTTCCATCAACCAGCTACAGTGGTACACAGGAGGTGGAGAGGCAATTTTGATGGACAGCCAGTTGTCTTTGTCTCTTAGGGTAATTAACATTAGTATGTGTCTGTGTAAATAATAAAGCACCTATCACTGAATAATGGAAATATTTTAGCAATTTTATAATATAAGAACAATTATCTGCAGAGAAATTAGTGATTTGCCCAAAATCATATAGCTTGTAAAAGTCAGAATCTAGATATGAACCCTGAACTTCTTCTTCCAAAATATTTTCCGGTACTTTCAAATATTGATCAGTATCACATGGCCACAAATTTTAGATTATTTAATATTACATTTTTCTTACCATAATAAAATTATAGAATCTAATATTCTTAGTGAATTTAACAAAGGTATATTTTTCTTTCATAATGTCAAAATTGACCAGAGTCTTCAATTATAACTCCTGTTATTTTAAGATAAAGGAATAAAATAATTTTTTTTGTGTGTGAATGGCAACTCACAGTTCATATCTGCCAGTCTCTGAATAAAAGATGTAGTTAGTAGTTTATTTAAGATTTCAAAACTAATTTTCCTAATGCACAGTGTATATATATATTACTTCTCATTAGATAGTCATTTATTCCTCTCTCTCTCTCTTTTATAAGTCATTCAGAAATAACAGCTTGGAAGGAGGCTCTGTACTAACTGTTCCAATATTGAAAAAAACATAAAAAGAAAGTTCAGTGAAGATAAATTTCCTTCATTTCTGTGCTTTAAAACAAAATCAAATAAATACAGTCAGTCTCATGGAGGGAATTGTATTTGTCTTCATTATGTCTTATCTTTTTCTACTTCATATCTATTACACATTGTAGAATCACAAAATTTTAAATTGAAAAGAGCTTTGAGATCTCTCTCAATCTCTCATTCAACTTCCGTAAAATTTAATGTAGTTATAATAGTCTTAATACAGTTTAAAGAAATCAGCAAACGGCATACAGACTTTTCTCTTTCATAGGTCAGGCAGTTTAAGTCCATTATCTCAGCTGGATAATTCTCTAAGGATAACTTTCTAACTTTCTAAATTTTTTTGTAGCGACAAGGAAAGTTCTGATGGTCTGCGCTTTCATTGGACAAAACTATTGCCACTGGCTCTTCATTTTGGTGGAAAAGGTCTTATAAATTCTATTACTTTTCTTATTTTTTGTTGTTGTAAATGGTCTGACATAGCCTTTAAGTATGCATCAGTAATATTTTCTACTTTAAGAGCAAATGTGTTTAATTAGCTGCACAGGGACACTGTTTTTGGTGGTGTTATCATGGCTCAATAATTACTGCTGACTGAAGAGAAAGAGGAAAAATCTCTTTTTTTGCACAACTTTATTGACAAAATGACATTTACAATTACTACTACACATTCATTGTTTTTAGAGTCAAACTTGCTATTTATAAAAATTAAAATTCTTCACAGATTGACTATGATTTCTGTAGGCTAACCTAATAGACTTCCCAGATAGCTCAGTGGTAAAGAATCCTCCTGCCAGTGCAGTAGATGTGGATTTGATCTAATTTCCCTGCTGGATTAGGAAGATCCTGTGGATGGGGAAATGGCAACCCACTCCAGTATTCTTGCCTGGAAAATCCTATGGACAGAGGAGCCTAGTGGGCTACAGTCCATGGAGTCGCAAAAGAGTCAGACATGATTGAGCAACTCAGTAACAGCATAACTTTATTTAAATATTGGGAGTTTGACTAATTTAATGTACTGGATTAGACAAATAATTAACAAATGCTGTGTAATAGTATCTTTGCTAGCTTGACAGTTTCCTGTACATAGTAAGATTAATCTTAGAATTTAATATCAAGGATGCTTTGAATTCAGCCATCTGTCACCATATATAATGTTAGACAAGTTTTATTTGACATACGTTCCCACTTCTCTAGAGATTTACTATTTTTGCATTTTTCTTCAGCGATTTTGTGAGAAAAAAAAAATTCAAGTTATGTAACAACAGAATAGCCTCTACATAGGGATTTGTGGCTCACTGTCTAAAGTGTCGTCTAGACAATAGCAAATTCCTCAGTTCTGAACAGGCAGAATATAAGTTGCCAACTTGAACATGGATTTAGCTGAAACATTGCATTTCATATTTCAATGCTGCATTCCATTTGATTGTATTAAAATGTTGGACATAGAAACAGAATTCTGGAGTTCTTATTCCATGACCTAGTTATGAGTTTATGCTGCCTGGATACAACCCAGAAGACCCTGAAGCCTGCCCAGAACACTAAACACCAACTCCTCGACTGCAAGCACTCGGACTGTGTATGCTTCTTTCCTGTTTGTTAAAACCAGAGTAAAAGCCCAATACACAATGAGTCAGATTCTTCCATTGTCATATTTTTGAGCAAATGTGTTTAATTAGCTGCACAGGGACACTGTTTTTGGTGGTGTTATCATGGCTCAATAATTACTGCTGACTGAAGAGAAAGAGGAAAAATCTCTTTTTTTGCACAACTTTATTGACAAAATGACATTTACAATTACTACTACACATTCATTGTTTTTAGAGTCAAACTTGCTATTTATAAAAATTAAAATTCTTCACAGATTGACTATGATTTCTGTAGGCTAACCTAATAGACTTCCCAGATAGCTCAGTGGTAAAGAATCCTCCTGCCAGTGCAGTAGATGTGGATTTGATCTAATTTCCCTGCTGGATTAGGAAGATCCTGTGGATGGGGAAATGGCAACCCTCTCCAGTATTATTGCCTGGGAAATCCCATGGACAGAGAACCCTGGTGGGCTACAGTCCATGGAGCCCAAAAGAGTCAGAAATGATTGAGCAACTCAGTAACAGCATAACTTTATTTAAATATTGGGAGTTTGACTAATTTAATGTACTGGATTAGACAAATAATTAACAAATGCTGTGTAATAGTATCTTTGCTAGCTTGACAGTTTCCTGTACATAGTAAGATTAATCTTAGAATTTAATATCAAGGATGCTTTGAATTCAGCCATCTGTCACCATATATAATGTTAGACAAGTTTTATTTGACATACGTTCCCACTTCTCTAGAGATTTACTATTTTTGCATTTTTCTTCAGCGATTTTGTGAGAAAAAAATTCAAGTTATGTAACAACAGAATAGCCTCTACATAGGGATTTGTGGCTCACTGTCTAAAGTGTCGTCTAGACAATAGCAAATTCCTCAGTTCTGAACAGGCAGAATATAAGTTGCCAACTTGAACATGGATTTAGCTGAAACATTGCATTTCATATTTCAATGCTGCATTCCATTTGATTGTATTAAAATGTTGGACATAGAAACAGAATTCTGGAGTTCTTATTCCATGACCTAGTTATGAGTTTATGCTGCCTGGATACAACCCAGAAGACCCTGAAGCCTGCCCAGAACACTAAACACCAACTCCTCGACTGCAAGCACTCGGACTGTGTATGCTTCTTTCCTGTTTGTTAAAAACCAGAGTAAAAAGCCCAATACACAATGAGTCAGATTCTTCCAGTGTGTTGGTCATATCCTTGATGCTAGCATGCCATCTTGGTAATCAAGGTAATCATCACAGGGCAGTTCAGTTCACTTCAGTCTCTCAGTTTTGTCTGACTCTTTGTGACCCCATGGGCTACAGCACACCAGGCTTCCCTGTCCTTCACCATCTCCTAGAACTTGCTCAGGCTCATGTCCACTGACTCTGTGATGCCATCCAACCACCTCGTCCTCTGTTGTCCCTTTCTCCTTTGCCTTCATTTTCCCCAAATTCAGGTTCTTTTCCAATGAGTCATCTCTTTGCATCAGGTAGCTGAAGTATTGGAGCTTCAGCTTCAGTATCACTCCTTCCAGTGAATATCCCAATGAACATTCAGGAATATTACAGGTCACTAAAAGGCTAAAGAGATCATGTATTGAAAGGTATGTCTTCCAAAGTCATGTAATTTTCTGCCTGAATAAGTAATACTAAAAAAGCAATCAAAATCATGGAATACCTGAAGCAGTGCATTTTTATAATACATTAAGTTGCTTACATATGAATGAGTTTCATTCTGAGAGAGCATTCATTAAGTCCAACAAAGTTGGCCTGGGTACCAAACAAATCATTTGCAGCTATTACACTTGCTCCCGGACATCCTGGGCTTGAATAAAGATCCTGTCCTACTGTACTCTATACAGTACTCTACAGTAGAGTATGTAAATGGACAGCCAGTTGTAGAGGATGCACACAATGACAATATATGCCAGACATGTGAACTGACCTACATAATTGTCAGGTTAATGCATGTTTCCAGTTTTGAAAGTTTGCAACTTGAAGGTTCATAGTAGGACAATTACTGTATTCTATTTTGATAAAACATGACAGTCCTTGTTATTTAACCAAAGACTAATTTAAAATGGCTTTTGTTTATCAAATGAGCACTGCTGATGAAGCAAAGTATTCCTTGTCCCTTCTGATTTCTACTGGAAGAATTAAAAAAGATAAACCGATGTGATCAAAGAGAAATGGGAAAGGAGCCACCACTGCAGTCTTCTTCCAGGACTGTGTATGCTTCTTTCCTGTTTGTTAAAAACCAGAGTAAAAAGCCCAATACACAATGAGTCAGATTCTTCCAGTGTGTTGGTCATATCCTTGATGCTAGCATGCCATCTTGGTAATCAAGGTAATCATCACAGGGCAGTTCAGTTCACTTCAGTCTCTCAGTTTTGTCTGACTCTTTGTGACCCCATGGGCTACAGCACACCAGGCTTCCCTGTCCTTCACCATCTCCTAGAACTTGCTCAGGCTCATGTCCACTGACTCTGTGATGCCATCCAACCACCTCGTCCTCTGTTGTCCCTTTCTCCTTTGCCTTCATTTTCCCCAAATTCAGGTTCTTTTCCAATGAGTCATCTCTTTGCATCAGGTAGCTGAAGTATTGGAGCTTCAGCTTCAGTATCACTCCTTCCAGTGAATATCCCAATGAACATTCAGGAATATTACAGGTCACTAAAAGGCTAAAGAGATCATGTATTGAAAGGTATGTCTTCCAAAGTCATGTAATTTTCTGCCTGAATAAGTAATACTAAAAAAGCAATCAAAATCATGGAATACCTGAAGCAGTGCATTTTTATAATACATTAAGTTGCTTACATATGAATGAGTTTCATTCTGAGAGAGCATTCATTAAGTCCAACAAAGTTGGCCTGGGTACCAAACAAATCATTTGCAGCTATTACACTTGCTCCCGGACATCCTGGGCTTGAATAAAGATCCTGTCCTACTGTACTCTATACAGTACTCTACAGTAGAGTATGTAAATGGACAGCCAGTTGTAGAGGATGCACACAATGACAATATATGCCAGACATGTGAACTGACCTACATAATTGTCAGGTTAATGCATGTTTCCAGTTTTGAAAGTTTGCAACTTGAAGGTTCATAGTAGGACAATTACTGTATTCTATTTTGATAAAACATGACAGTCCTTGTTATTTAACCAAAGACTAATTTAAAATGGCTTTTGTTTATCAAATGAGCACTGCTGATGAAGCAAAGTATTCCTTGTCCCTTCTGATTTCTACTGGAAGAATTAAAAAAGATAAACCGATGTGATCAAAGAGAAATGGGAAAGGAGCCACCACTGCAAGTGAGATGGCAATAAATGCCCACACAGGTGAGACCACAGAAAGCGAGCCAGTTCACACCACAGAGAGAAGGACATGGAGGCTTTACATTCTTAGCAGAGCATGCCAGCTAAGTCATGTGGAATGCTTATTATGGAAGAATTGAATGAAAATCTGTGTACAGATTGAATTTTAGTGCCCTCTATAATGTATCACACACAATCTTACCCAAGGATGCTACATAAGGGAAGATTTCGACAGTGGATTCTACAAACTGAACCTGAGATCATATAGAGGGTGTCTTAGCTCAGGCTGCCACAATAAAAGTCATAGACTGGGTGGCTTCACAGCAAAAATTAATGTTCTCACAGTTCTGGAGCCTGAAAGTCCAAGACTTGGTGCGAGGTTATTGTGGTAAGACTTCCTAGCTAGTACTTTTGCAGGATGTCTTCATAAGGCAGAGATGGGAAGAGACCTCTTATGTTCCTCTTCTTTATACATCTTCCTTATAAGGCTGTCGTCTGTTAGAATAAGGCCCTCCACTTATGATCTCACTAAACCTTAATTGCCTCCTAAAGTCACTATCTCCATATATAGTCACATTGAGGGTTAATGCCACAACATATGAACTTGGAAAAGAGGCACAAGTCAATCCAAGGCCATATGTGACTGAAATAGACAAGTCTTGAGTCTATGTGTGCTCATTAGGCATACAGTCCTAGCATAATCTAATAAAATACCTTATTTCTAGAAGTTTCAAAGATTCAGGAGCTCAAGGGTTATTGTCGTTTTTGTTTACCATCATACTTACATTCTTAGCTTTAAAATCTATTGAAAATCTGAAATCTCAACCAATCATAATTTGGCAAGTTAACCAAATAGGCTGCCATGAAATTAGCTAAAAAAATGAGATGTTCTGTAACTAAAAAAGGAGAGAAAAGAATTTGTAGATGACTGGCAGCCCCTACAACAGTGACTGTGCAATTTAATTTCATTTAATGAGCTGTAGTTAATATTGGGGAAATAATATCTTACAGGAAATGTAAAGTGAGTGGCTAGTGGCAAGCAACTTGAGTTTCTTTTCCTTCTTCCTTCCTCATTTCCAACCTGGCTTAACCTACCACCAATATGAGAATTCCCTTTCCCAACATTCTTGAACATAAACTTTTTGGTATAATGATTTCAAAGACAGGAAGCCCATTTTCTTACAAGTCAACTTACTCCATTGTTTAAAATTGCCCCTATATGGAGGTTGTGTCTCATTATTGAGCTGAGATCAGCTTTCTGTAACTCAGGAATATGCTAATAACTTAGTTATATTGTAGTGAGCCACAGACACAAGTGGCGAAAAGTGCCCACTGACTCTTTTGGGCTCCAGGAGAGACCACAGACAGTGCTAAAATACAGGCTAGTTAGATGTTGGTCCTTCAGGCATAAGCATATAAAAAATTCAGTCAAACCCTTGTTGAGGAAAGTCCAAGACTTGGTGCGAGGTTATTGTGGTAAGACTTCCTAGCTAGTACTTTTGCAGGATGTCTTCATAAGGCAGAGATGGAAGAGACCTCTTATGTTCCTCTTCTTTATACATCTTCCTTATAAGGCTGTCGTCTGTTAGAATAAGGCCCTCCACTTATGATCTCACTAAACCTTAATTGCCTCCTAAAGTCACTATCTCCATATATAGTCACATTGAGGGTTAATGCCACAACATATGAACTTGGAAAAGAGGCACAAGTCAATCCAAGGCCATATGTGACTGAAATAGACAAGTCTTGAGTCTATGTGTGCTCATTAGGCATACAGTCCTAGCATAATCTAATAAAATACCTTATTTCTAGAAGTTTCAAAGATTCAGGAGCTCAAGGGTTATTGTCGTTTTTGTTTACCATCATACTTACATTCTTAGCTTTAAAATCTATTGAAAATCTGAAATCTCAACCAATCATAATTTGGCAAGTTAACCAAATAGGCTGCCATGAAATTAGCTAAAAAAATGAGATGTTCTGTAACTAAAAAAGGAGAGAAAAGAATTTGTAGATGACTGGCAGCCCCTACAACAGTGACTGTGCAATTTAATTTCATTTAATGAGCTGTAGTTAATATTGGGGAAATAATATCTTACAGGAAATGTAAAGTGAGTGGCTAGTGGCAAGCAACTTGAGTTTCTTTTCCTTCTTCCTTCCTCATTTCCAACCTGGCTTAACCTACCACCAATATGAGAATTCCCTTTCCCAACATTCTTGAACATAAACTTTTTGGTATAATGATTTCAAAGACAGGAAGCCCATTTTCTTACAAGTCAACTTACTCCATTGTTTAAAATTGCCCCTATATGGAGGTTGTGTCTCATTATTGAGCTGAGATCAGCTTTCTGTAACTCAGGAATATGCTAATAACTTAGTTATATTGTAGTGAGCCACAGACACAAGTGGCGAAAAGTGCCCACTGACTCTTTTGGGCTCCAGGAGAGACCACAGACAGTGCTAAAATACAGGCTAGTTAGATGTTGGTCCTTCAGGCATAAGCATATAAAAAATTCAGTCAAACCCTTGTTGAGGAAAGACAGGGAGGTGGGCATTTTTAACTACTCCCTCTGTACTGGACTTCCTTGGGGGTATAGCCATGGTGAGTGCTCATTGCCCACTAAGAACTTCTTCGTTAATGCTCTGGTCTCCTGGGAGTTATGATCATATCATGAACTGTGGGTTTTCTGAGCTAAGTGATTTCGGGGCATGTCTCTCAGGTGTCAACCTCAACAGTTGGGGTGAAAGATGCTTGATTTAACCTTTTACTTCTCAGAGAGAAGTTGTGAGTTGGAGGTTCCCTCCTAACTGTAAAACACTATGCCAGGGGTGGGCTTTATGGTGAGTCTCCTCTGTTGCCATCTTGGTGACATGGAAAGAGATTATTAATATAGAGGAAATAAGTAGGCAACAGGGGGTGATTATCTTGGGAAATGTTGATCTAGTCATAAAGAAATTACTGAAACATGTTTTTAAAACTCTTTGTAATTTAAGTTATGTAAGTCCAAATATGACCATAAATATCAGTCTAGTTCCAATAGATATAATATGCTTATGGCCAAATTAGTGTAGGTGATTTTCTTTTATTGCTGTACATTGGCAAGTACTTGTGAAGTGAACTGTGTGATATTATGTTCTTTAGGATTTGTGTCAATTTCAGATTAAGGAAATAAATCTGAAGAATAAGTGAGCATTTGCAAATACTAAAAAAAAATAAAACACAAAAATGTGATTTGGATTTTATTTAATTTCCTGTTGTCATCACATGAAGAATTCTTCAAGTTCTTCTGAAAAAAAGGAAAAGGGGCAATCATGTTTCTTATATTTAATGATCTTGGCCCAAGGTGACAAATGTTTTTTGACTATCAATTCAACACTGTATGACTGCCAGCTATTGGCAATTGCTTATTTCAAAATAAGTTTAGTAGGCAGAAGGAGGATTCCAAGCCTTGCAGTTGGAGTACTAAATTCAGGCTATGTCTGTAAAGCAAGACAAACAGTACCTTGGAATATCAGATCTTCACCACCATCTTAAGAACACATTAGAATATTAAACAAATAATCTTGTTATCAATCATATTGTTTAAAGTGACCTCTAATTCAATATTAAATGAAAATGGAGGTCCAGTAACTGTGTCTAAATCCTTGATACGGGTGCTAATCAAACAATTGATACCAGTGCTAATCAAGCCTGGGTTTGCTGTTTCATGTGGCAATAGTTAACACTTTAGTACATGTGACTGGCACATAGGAAGTCTTCAAGGAATGTTAACAATTGTAATACTTTTAACTAAGGATTCCTCAGCACAGCCCACAGGAAAGGATAAGTGAGAAATCACCACACTATTTTACTTGCAAGTAGGAAGTTACAGATTTCTTTTTAATCAATAGCTAAAAAGGAGAGTGTGTTGATCAATTCAGATTGAGAGTCAATATTATATCATTTCTATACTTTTCAAAAGTCAAATTGAATTCAAAAAGTTGATCATGTAGCCATGGTAAAATACCTTATTTCCTGTATTGTATATTTTATTGTTATATAAAGCCAAATGTATTACTGGAAAAGTTTATTCTTTGATGATCCACATTTTATAATGTGGGAAAAAATGATTTGTAGAGAGGAAAAAAAAAAGAGTTTGATCTTCCCAAATGATGGGATTTTACTGGAACAGGAACACAGGAGCAATATACAATGTCTATGCTACTTTAGAATTTTCATGTTGTTAACAGTCTTATTCTCCATGTAAATAATTAGATAATCCTTTAATCTAATAGAAGTGTGTCTACCTGTCTGTTTCTTATATCAACCACAGCCTGCGTATTAGTTTCTTACAGCTGCCATAGCAATGTACCCCAGACTAGGCTGGTTCCTTCTGAGGGTTTTGAGGGCCAGTATATTCCATGTTTCTGTCAAAATTCACAAGAAGCAAGTTTAAAGCCACCAAATTAATAAGTAGTATCTAGGCTTCCCAGGTGGCTCAGTGGTAAAGAATCTGTCAAGGCAGGAGCCACTGGAGAAATTTTGATCCCTGGGTCAGGAGGATCCCCGGAGGAGGAAGTGGCAGCCCATTCCAGTACTCTAGTTTGGGAAATCCTGTGGACAGAGGAGCATGGTAAACTACAGTCCATGAGTTGCAAAGTCAGACACAACTTACCAATGGAGCACATACACCATAAGAGTTTACTGTGCATATAAAAACAGTTCATGAACTGACAGCTCCCAAATTCAAAGGCTAATATGAAGCTCAGGGTATGAAGTGATATGATGGCTTGTAAAGTGAAAATGAGGAAGTTACTGACCTTTACACTGATTGTTAATTAACAATGGGAGTTTATAAATGGCAAGAGACTGGTTAAAGTGACTGTCTCATACCAGTTTTAGGAAAATGACTTAAGTTTCCTTTATGATTGTCAGAGGTATTTACAAAATATAGCCTAAGTTAAGTTTCCTTTATGTTCATGAAAAATGTTGATTTAGTTTTGCTTATATGGCTTAGGGAGTTTTGTCTACTCAGAAAAAAAAAAAAAAACCCTCAAGTTTAGCCTCTATTTTTTATTTAATTTTAAAACCTTGCTTCTAGTTTCTGGTGAAAGTCAACCATATTTGGCCTCCCTTGGCTTGTCTTCTTTGATCTGTGTCCTCATCTTCACATGATGCTTTCTCTGTCTCTCTTTACATGGTCATACTTATGAGAACATCAATTATGCTGGCTTAGGAACACATCCTTCCCCAAAATGACTTTATTTTAACTCAACTAATTGCATCTGCAAAACCCTTATTTCCAAATATGTTCTGAGGTACTGAGGATTTTGATACCAGCATATATTTCTTTTCTGAGGAGGGCAGGATTGGGCAGCGATTCAATCCATAAGAGCTGTGGACCTAACTATAATTTTACTTAAATTTTTCTTCCTAATTTTTATCTTTGACTTATATATCCAGACTAGGCTGGTTCCTTCTGAGGGTTTTGAGGGCCAGTATATTCCATGTTTCTGTCAAAATTCACAAGAAGCAAGTTTAAAGCCACCAAATTAATAAGTAGTATCTAGGCTTCCCAGGTGGCTCAGTGGTAAAGAATCTGTCAAGGCAGGAGCCACTGGAGAAATTTTGATCCCTGGGTCAGGAGGATCCCCGGAGGAGGAAGTGGCAGCCCATTCCAGTACTCTAGTTTGGGAAATCCTGTGGACAGAGGAGCATGGTAAACTACAGTCCATGAGTTGCAAAGTCAGACACAACTTACCAATGGAGCACATACACCATAAGAGTTTACTGTGCATATAAAAACAGTTCATGAACTGACAGCTCCCAAATTCAAAGGCTAATATGAAGCTCAGGGTATGAAGTGATATGATGGCTTGTAAAGTGAAAATGAGGAAGTTACTGACCTTTACACTGATTGTTAATTAACAATGGGAGTTTATAAATGGCAAGAGACTGGTTAAAGTGACTGTCTCATACCAGTTTTAGGAAAATGACTTAAGTTTCCTTTATGATTGTCAGAGGTATTTACAAAATATAGCCTAAGTTAAGTTTCCTTTATTTTCATGAAAAATGTTGATTTATTTTTGCTTATATGGCTTAGGGAGTTTTGTCTACTAAAAAAAAAAAAAAAAAACCCTCAAGTTTAGCCTCTATTTTTTATTTAATTTTAAAACCTTGCTTCTAGTTTCTGGTGAAAGTCAACCATATTTGGCCTCCCTTGGCTTGTCTTCTTTGATCTGTGTCCTCATCTTCACATGATGCTTTCTCTGTCTCTCTTTACATGGTCATACTTATGAGAACATCAATTATGCTGGCTTAGGAACACATCCTTCCCCAAAATGACTTTATTTTAACTCAACTAATTGCATCTGCAAAACCCTTATTTCCAAATATGTTCTGAGGTACTGAGGATTTTGATACCAGCATATATTTCTTTTCTGAGGAGGGCAGGATTGGGCAGCGATTCAATCCATAAGAGCTGTGGACCTAACTATAATTTTACTTAAATTTTTTTTCTTCCTAATTTTTATCTTTGACTTATATATATCATGAAGGAAAAAAATGGGTGTATTTTATTTCTTAGTCATCTTTTATAGATGATTAAGTTATAGAACTTGGCTTCTGGAAGGAAAATCAAAGAATGAGTATTTGCTACTCACTCCAAGATATGTGTTCCTAGATATGAGTATCAGAAGTGAGCAGAGTTAAGACACAACATGGTGTGAATAAGTCTTAGAAGGAAACAGAGTGAGTCCAACAGAGACTTCCTGGGAAATACCATTGTCCATGCTAATGCAGGTAGCAATATGGAGAGACAGAGTGGAGATAGGAAGGAGGACACAGGATGCAGACAATGGCACAAGGGCCTCATGATAATGAACCAAGTTAGAAAGAATACTCTTTTGTAAAAGCAGAAGTTAGGGGAGTAATTCTACTCAACATTAATTGAAGACATAATTGGGTTAAACAATGCTGGTAGGGACTTCCCTGGTGGTCCAGCAAGTAAGACTCTATGCTCCCAAAGCAAGGGTGTAGCTTCAGTCTCTGTCAGGGAACTTGATCTTGCATATCACATTTAAGACCTAGAGCAACCAAATAAATAATACAATAAAAAACTAAAAAAAATGCTGGCAAAAAAAAAGGAAATTTAGAAAAATTCTGAAATTATAACAGGCAAACATATGCATCCTACAAAAAGTCCCTAAACGTTAAAAAGCCAGGCTAAGAGTCAAGAGCCTGATAGAACAGAGGTGAGAGATGAACAATCTGGACATGCTATACTGTCACTAAGGAATGAAATGTGTGAAAAAAGAAGACAGCTATCAGTCTAGATAGATCCAAAAGGTGAGCAAAAGCAGACCACAGATCATGAAAACCTATTGCTCTCCCAGTCAAGAAACTATAAATGCAGGAATCAATTTCATCCTGGAACCTGCACTAGCCCAGGCAGCGCACCTGCTGGAAAGACAAAGTCCATCTAAATGCATTTCATCCTGGAGTACTGCTTTTGATACCAGCATATATTTCTTTTCTGAGGAGGGCAGGATTGGGCAGCGATTCAATCCATAAGAGCTGTGGACCTAACTATAATTTTACTTAAATTTTTTTTCTTCCTAATTTTTATCTTTGACTTATATATATCATGAAGGAAAAAAATGGGTGTATTTTATTTCTTAGTCATCTTTTATAGATGATTAAGTTATAGAACTTGGCTTCTGGAAGGAAAATCAAAGAATGAGTATTTGCTACTCACTCCAAGATATGTGTTCCTAGATATGAGTATCAGAAGTGAGCAGAGTTAAGACACAACATGGTGTGAATAAGTCTTAGAAGGAAACAGAGTGAGTCCAACAGAGACTTCCTGGGAAATACCATTGTCCATGCTAATGCAGGTAGCAATATGGAGAGACAGAGTGGAGATAGGAAGGAGGACACAGGATGCAGACAATGGCACAAGGGCCTCATGATAATGAACCAAGTTAGAAAGAATACTCTTTTGTAAAAGCAGAAGTTAGGGGAGTAATTCTACTCAACATTAATTGAAGACATAATTGGGTTAAACAATGCTGGTAGGGACTTCCCTGGTGGTCCAGCAAGTAAGACTCTATGCTCCCAAAGCAAGGGTGTAGCTTCAGTCTCTGTCAGGGAACTTGATCTTGCATATCACATTTAAGACCTAGAGCAACCAAATAAATAATACAATAAAAAACTAAAAAAAATGCTGGCAAAAAAAAAGGAAATTTAGAAAAATTCTGAAATTATAACAGGCAAACATATGCATCCTACAAAAAGTCCCTAAACGTTAAAAAGCCAGGCTAAGAGTCAAGAGCCTGATAGAACAGAGGTGAGAGATGAACAATCTGGACATGCTATACTGTCACTAAGGAATGAAATGTGTGAAAAAAGAAGACAGCTATCAGTCTAGATAGATCCAAAAGGTGAGCAAAAGCAGACCACAGATCATGAAAACCTATTGCTCTCCCAGTCAAGAAACTATAAATGCAGGAATCAATTTCATCCTGGAACCTGCACTAGCCCAGGCAGCGCACCTGCTGGAAAGACAAAGTCCATCTAAATGCACTTGAGAGCTTGCTGGAGGTGGAGACAGGACAGAGAATGTAGAGTTTGCACTGCTGGGTGAGGTTGGGGAATTGAGTTTGAATGAATCCATGAGGATTCTCAAAGACAGTTGAGACAGTTTTTCTCCTCAAGTGGAAAAAAGGAACACATCCTCATTAGGCAAGAATGGCAAGTACTATGCAGGTTTGCACCTGACACTGCAGTCTCCAGCTGGCATCTTCCCAGGAGGCACTGCCAGTCCATGACCCTCATCATCCACCTGAATATGGTTCCAAGTCATAGCTGTAAGAGGCACATGAGAAGCTCTTTGGGCAAGATGGCCTTAAAGGTTGAGAATTGTTAGATATCTGGATTTTACTTATGAAATAAAAAATGTTGGAAATACCCTGGAGATCTAGTGGTTAAGAATCCATGCTTTCACTAAAGGGGAGAAGGTTTCAATTCCTGGCCAGGGAAGATCCTACATACTCTGTGGTACAGCAGAAAAAAAAAAAGTTTTGATAGTGGATTGCAAAAAGTCACATGTTACCTTTTTTGATTAATGGAACACATGAAAGTTATTAAGGAAGTATAAATGTATGAAGAATCTCTGTTAAGGAAAAAGAATTTTCAATATTAAGTTCAAATGTGATTTTAAAAGCTAGTCTTTTGTTCAAATGGAAGAAAAAAGGGTCACATAAGAGCTCTCTGGCATGCATCATAGAGCATATATGCAGGACTATTTTGTGAAACATTTCTGAGTCTGAGAAAGGTTAAAATAAATATTAAAAAAAAAATCAATGTGATTGCTATATATATATAATAACAATCTAGCTTGAACAAGGAGGATTAAAGAAATAAAGAAAAAAGCATGTCAATTTGGATGAGAAATAACTATTTCTGGCCAATGAACTGATTTTAAGTTTTAATACAGTGCTTACCTCTGCAGCACATATAGTAAGCTTTAACATACCATTGTCATAAAAGGTAGCAGATGCAGACCACAGATCATGAAAACCTATTGCTCTCCCAGTCAAGAAACTATAAATGCAGGAATCAATTTCATCCTGGAACCTGCACTAGCCCAGGCAGCGCACCTGCTGGAAAGACAAAGTCCATCTAAATGCACTTGAGAGCTTGCTGGAGGTGGAGACAGGACAGAGAATGTAGAGTTTGCACTGCTGGGTGAGGTTGGGGAATTGAGTTTGAATGAATCCATGAGGATTCTCAAAGACAGTTGAGACAGTTTTTCTCCTCAAGTGGAAAAAAGGAACACATCCTCATTAGGCAAGAATGGCAAGTACTATGCAGGTTTGCACCTGACACTGCAGTCTCCAGCTGGCATCTTCCCAGGAGGCACTGCCAGTCCATGACCCTCATCATCCACCTGAATATGGTTCCAAGTCATAGCTGTAAGAGGCACATGAGAAGCTCTTTGGGCAAGATGGCCTTAAAGGTTGAGAATTGTTAGATATCTGGATTTTACTTATGAAATAAAAAATGTTGGAAATACCCTGGAGATCTAGTGGTTAAGAATCCATGCTTTCACTAAAGGGGAGAAGGTTTCAATTCCTGGCCAGGGAAGATCCTACATACTCTGTGGTACAGCAGAAAAAAAAAAAGTTTTGATAGTGGATTGCAAAAAGTCACATGTTACCTTTTTTGATTAATGGAACACATGAAAGTTATTAAGGAAGTATAAATGTATGAAGAATCTCTGTTAAGGAAAAAGAATTTTCAATATTAAGTTCAAATGTGATTTTAAAAGCTAGTCTTTTGTTCAAATGGAAGAAAAAAGGGTCACATAAGAGCTCTCTGGCATGCATCATAGAGCATATATGCAGGACTATTTTGTGAAACATTTCTGAGTCTGAGAAAGGTTAAAATAATAAAATAAAAAAAAAATCAATGTGATTGCTATATATATATAATAACAATCTAGCTTGAACAAGGAGGATTAAAGAAATAAAGAAAAAAGCATGTCAATTTGGATGAGAAATAACTATTTCTGGCCAATGAACTGATTTTAAGTTTTAATACAGTGCTTACCTCTGCAGCACATATAGTAAGCTTTAACATACCATTGTCATAAAAGGTAGCTGATACGTGTATATATGTTTCTATGGAAAATGTCTCCAAAATGCGTGTTACGTTGTGTGTTATGTTAAGTCGCTTCAGTTGTCTCTGACGCTTTGCAACCCTAGGGAATATATCCCACTGGGCTCCTCTGTCCATGGGATTTCCTATGGATACTGGAGTGGGTCGCCATGCCTTCCTCCAGGGGATCATCCAGACCCAGGGATCGAACCCATGTTTCTTTTGTCTCGTGTACTGGCAGGTGGGTTCTTTACCACTAGTGCCACATAGTAATGGTAGCTAAATCAGGATTCAAGGAATTACTGAGTGACAGGGGTTCAGAAATAGGAGGAAGATAAAAAATAGAAGAAATGTGTATATTTTACTGTATAACATTCATACATTGTCAGTTTTACACAATGTAGTATCTATAGAATTATTAATAAAAGTAAAAATATAGTAAAGTAGGAAAGTTTAGAATGCTATCATATTATAATGACATTTATGCATATTTTCAGAAAGATCTTACCTGTTGAAAATGATGTATATTGGATATGTTTAATAACTATGTAAATCTAAGCATACAAAATGAGCTACAAGAATGCAGGGCAAAATACTAGGTCTGATGTCTCAGAGATATATGTGGAGGAAAGAGCTGGAGATGGGAAAGATGATTAGTGAGAAATTTAGTATCATCTGCAGGATTTAATTCTTAAAAAATTGATTGACAATGTTTGAAAATGTTACCATGGGTAATTCTAGTAGTATGAATATGTCTATTTGTTACAGAATGCTTTGTATTATCACTGTATTTGTATTTTTTGATTTAAAACATTTTATTATTAGAGTATAATTGTGTATCACTATCTCTTTGAAGTATTTGATAGTTAATACAGTTGGCTTTACCCTTTATAGACCTGTGCGGGAATGTCTTTGAGCCACATATCCAGTCACAAAATTAGAGCTGTGCAGGCTATAGCCTTTCCAGTCTACCTATCTGTTGAGAGATTTGGTCTCCAGATTGGCACTATTCACAAGGGCTCCTATATCCTTGAATTCGCACCAGTATATGGCATTATCTAGTCTTTGTCTAAAAGTTTCAAAGTAAAGTCTCATTTCCATTTACATTGCCTCATTACTATGACACTAATCATCATTTAATGATTTTAAGTCTCTCTTTATGTGCTTTTCTAGTTTCGTCTAAAAAGATGAACTAGATCGGTGGGGGAGGGTGGGAGGGAGACTCAAAAGGGATGGTGCATGTATATGCATGTAGCTGATTCACTTCATTGAACAGCAGAAGCTAATACAACATTGTAAAGCAATTATATTCCAATAGAAATAATCTGCTCTGCTCATGAGTTTTGCTTTTTTTCCCTCCCAGAGGACGTCTTCATTTATTTCTTTGGTGACTAGTAGAAATCTATCCAATAATGTTTTACAAATTTCAATTACCTTCTGCCCTTTGGCCATCTGCCTCTTATTTTTTTCAACGCTGTGATTCATTGACTAGGAATCTTTATCTCAGTGTAGTAAAGACGATCAGTTTTTGCTTTATATTTGTGGTTTTGACACTTTTTAAACATGTATTTATTTAGTTAGTTATTTTGGTTGGGGGGAGGAGGGTGGGGGAGTGGGGAGGAAGGGGGAGTGGGGAGGGAGTGGGGTTGGGTGGGCCATTTCCACTGGTCTTTCATTTGTTTGGTTTCATCCATCTTTGTTCTTTGGCCCGCGTGGGCCTCCCATCGCGGTGGCCTCTGTCGTCGCAGAGTACCGGCTCTGGGCGCATGTGCTCCAGAGCTCCGGCTCGGTAGTTGGACACATCGGTCCAGCTGCTCCGCGGCACGTGGGGTCTTCCCAGGCCAGGGATCGAACCGGTGCCCCTTGCACTGCAAGGCGGTGTCTTTACCCACTGGACCACCAGGGAAGCCCGGTTTTGACACTTTTAAAAGATATTTTTTCAAGATCCTGCCAAAAGATATTCTATGACCTTTCTCCATAAATTAAACCATTTTACCATTTTCACTTAGGTCATTAATGGATCTAGAGACCAGACTTGCATGTGATGTTATGTAAGAATTCAGACTATTTTTCTGTTTATAGTATGAATCTTCTCCAAATTGAGATCTTATTGCTGCTCTAGGTAAAAAAAAAAAAAAAAAGGAATTATAACAACATTAAGAAAAATGTCTTTTTCCATAAAAAAAAAATTAGGAAAAGGTAAAATAGAGAACCAAAAAAGAGAACTACTCGAAAGATCCAAGCAAATGAACACTCCTGTCAAAATATCATTAGCCAAGCATCAGTTTATGTTTGGTATTCTGGAATCATAGGATATTAGGAAAACCTCAGGCTTAGTTAACAGAAGCTGTTGGTCAGAGTGTGGTTTTTCTTATATCCAGTGGTTTTCATGTGGAGGTCAACTGACAGATGGAACAAGAAAACCTTTTCCCATTGTTTCAAGCACTCTGACTTGAGAAGCTAATACAACATTGTAAAGCATTTCAATAGAAATAATCTGCTCTGCTCATGAGTTTTGCTTTTTTTCCCTCCCAGAGGACGTCTTCATTTATTTCTTTGGTGACTAGTAGAAATCTATCCAATAATGTTTTACAAATTTCAATTACCTTCTGCCCTTTGGCCATCTGCCTCTTATTTTTTTCAACGCTGTGATTCATTGACTAGGAATCTTTATCTCAGTGTAGTAAAGACGATCAGTTTTTGCTTTATATTTGTGGTTTTGACACTTTTTAAACATGTATTTATTTAGTTAGTTATTTTGGTTGGGGGGAGGAGGGTGGGGGAGTGGGGAGGAAGGGGGAGTGGGGAGGGAGTGGGGTTGGGTGGGCCATTTCCACTGGTCTTTCATTTGTTTGGTTTCATCCATCTTTGTTCTTTGGCCCGCGTGGGCCTCCCATCGCGGTGGCCTCTGTCGTCGCAGAGTACCGGCTCTGGGCGCATGTGCTCCAGAGCTCCGGCTCGGTAGTTGGACACATCGGTCCAGCTGCTCCGCGGCACGTGGGGTCTTCCCAGGCCAGGGATCGAACCGGTGCCCCTTGCACTGCAAGGCGGTGTCTTTACCCACTGGACCACCAGGGAAGCCCGGTTTTGACACTTTTAAAAGATATTTTTTCAAGATCCTGCCAAAAGATATTCTATGACCTTTCTCCATAAATTAAACCATTTTACCATTTTCACTTAGGTCATTAATGGATCTAGAGACCAGACTTGCATGTGATGTTATGTAAGAATTCAGACTATTTTTCTGTTTATAGTATGAATCTTCTCCAAATTGAGATCTTATTGCTGCTCTAGGTAAAAAAAAAAAAAAAAAAGGAATTATAACAACATTAAGAAAAATGTCTTTTTCCATAAAAAAAAAATTAGGAAAAGGTAAAATAGAGAACCAAAAAAGAGAACTACTCGAAAGATCCAAGCAAATGAACACTCCTGTCAAAATATCATTAGCCAAGCATCAGTTTATGTTTGGTATTCTGGAATCATAGGATATTAGGAAAACCTCAGGCTTAGTTAACAGAAGCTGTTGGTCAGAGTGTGGTTTTTCTTATATCCAGTGGTTTTCATGTGGAGGTCAACTGACAGATGGAACAAGAAAACCTCTTTTTGATAAGGTACAAACAATTGTTTCAAGCACTCTGACTTCACCTTGACCTGTTTTCTAGTGATTTATTCCAGTGCGTAAACAGCTTCAGATGAGATAAGCCTATACCCCTGGCTCTCTGGCCTTAATTCCTTTACTATTTATATCCTTAGAGGCTGGCACCACTTATTCATGTAACAATGAAACAATGACTCCTAAATTGAGATCTTTTTATCTTCTGCCTAACCTCAGAAAAAGTGCTGACATTCAGAGTGTAGTACAGTAGACAGACAATCCATCAAGTCTGTTGCTCTGGCCGACCTGCTGACTTCTGTGTGAATAGAATTCAAAGACTTGAAAAGTAAACAAATATAGCAAAAAGCACATCCAAAATTACACATACCCATAAATAAGTTATCATAGGTAATTTACCAAGAGCTATTTTGTCACATAGATTGCCTATGTTTCCAGTCAACATACTATGCCTAGCACTGGCTGGCATTGGATTATTCCAGTCGGCCTGATGCACTTTCATGCATATCACAACAAGCCTAGAGTAATCCGTTTGGAATTTATTGAAGGACTGTGTGGCAAGCCTGCCAGAGCTTCTGGTCTTTTGTTTGTAATCACTGTTATCTTCTCTTTGAGTCCTGAGCACAGTTTATCGTTCCTCAGAAAGGCAGATATGGAAATGCCTGAGGGGTACCCACAGTTTCTCCCCAATGATAAATAATCAAGTCCAAAAACTAATTAAAATGAGGATATATCTGGCAACTTCTCAGCTACTGGGTCTGTCTGTCTGATTTCTAAATAGTTCCTGCTTTTGTTAAGGACGTGTCGTGCTCTTTCAAATCCAGCCCAAGGAAAGTATCTGTTGTAGAACTGGTCTAATGTCAATTAAGCTTAAAACGATTTACTTTTAGGAGACTACAAACCAAAGGAATTTGCTAAAGTGTGTTAACAGTTATGGCTCCATTTATATGTTACACATGAAATACTTTAGTTCTAATTCTAATTGATTTTAGAGGTCCATGATCAAGTAACTAAACTGTAGCTGTTTTTCTGGATCCTACCGGAGAGTAATTTAATAACATCACATATGTCTAGGGCTCAGCAGTCTAACAAACTTTCCTGTCTTGAACATTGCCAGGAATTGGAATGGAGGACTAAACAGTTGCTAAACCTGTCTGAATGGCTACAGTTAATGCCTCAAAAGCCCAGCTTGAACGTGGCAGTAAATCCTATAAGTGAATCTCCTGCAACATCTAGTTGATTAACTTGATTTATAAAATGACTTTTCCCCTTTTTACGTGCGAGAGAACTGAAACACAGTGATGTGCGGAGAACAAGCTGGGTTCATATTACTTTAGCCACCGTACAGATGAGAAAACTCAGGCTTAGTGAGGTGAAATCACCTATCTGATGTTTTCCTTTTTTTTTTTTTTTGAAGAATATAACTAGTTCAATAAATACATCCCAACATGCTTAACTAACAGAAATTTCCCTCTCTGAGCGCAGGATGAAGGCACAGGACAGTCCTCGCAGGCTGGCGTCTATCCAAGGGAGAGCTGGCTATTGCTGGCCCTTCAGCTACCTGCTCTGTCTGTCAGCCTTCCTGAGTCCTGAAGGTGTTTTGCCAACTTATAATAAGTGACTGAACTAGATCAGAAGAGAGTTAAAGAAGGTCTAAACCAGGGAAGTGGTAGCAGGAGCAGAACCGAGGTAGATTTAAGAAGTGTTTTGGAAACAATATTTGGGGCTGACTGCAGTCAGTTTTCTTCATATGCTCACCTCCTCTTTGGAAAATATCTGATGGTCTGTGGTGAGCTTCAGATGTATCACTTCATATTATTTGCACTCATACGAAACATTAGTGAGTATTTAAATAGCTACCAGTTACATTTGACCTCACCATGGTGAGGTGAAATAGAATAAAATTCAAATAGAAGAAAATGTTGTGAGGAGAGGCTTGGAATAGTCTAACCTCATATATCTACTAGAAGCAATAGTTCAGTATTTGCAATTTCAGTGTTTATAGGGAGACTTTCTACAATGTACAAGCCCAAATAGTAACTGACTCTGTTTGTCTTAGAGACAGGAGGATTTTTTGTTTTACAAAACAGATTTCCATAACTATATCATAGATTATTAATAAGTACTATTAAAATGATTGATCATGTAGTAAAATAAATAATACAAAAACAATTAAAAATTAAGATCACCCAATTTCTTAAATACTAGGTGAAAAAATTAAACTTCAGGAACTAATGTCCTTTTCTGAGTAACTCAGACCTATTGAAATATGAATCTGAAAAAATAAATCATATTTAGCTTGGTCTCAATATAATTTGTCTAAAGACTTTTTAATGGAATAATAAAATATATTTCTTAGGACTTCCCTGGTGGTCCAGTGCTTGTGCTTCCAATGCAGGGGGTGGGGCATTGGTCCCTGTTTTGGGAACTAAGATCCCACACACCATGCAGTGGCATAGCCAGATATTTTCCTCAGCACTTTTCATGGACAAGGCATCAGTTTAAACACTTCTGTATTAATGCACTTTAGCATCATAGTGACAGTATGAGGATATGGCTAATTTCTTTTATAATTTTCAAGATGAGAAAATTAAAACAAAGAAATGTAAAGCACCTTGCCCAAAGCAACAACTATTATTGATTAGAGCCCAGGCAAACTGTCTTTACTCTGTACTGTATTATAGTTTACTAAGCACACTTACGCAAATAAGGCCTCAACTTGAAGAATCAAGCATTAGATCCTAGAACTCAAAACTCAAGGTTGTTTTTAACTTGATCTTGTGGTTCCCTGGTGGCTCAGATGGTAAAGAATCTGCCTGCAATGCTGGAGGCCTGGGTTTGGTCTCCAAGTCAGGAAGATCCCCTGGAGAAGGGAATGGCTATCCATTCTAGTATTCTTGCATGGAGAGCTGCATAGAAAGAGTTACTACTGTCCATGGGGTCACAAAGAGTCAGATATAGCTGAGTGACTAATAATTTCACTTTTACATTTACTTGACTCATCTGTGCAGTCTCACGTCCAGTTTTCATTAAACAACTTCACTTTAGTAAAGTCAGTTGCCGGCTGACCAGGCCTCAAGCTTTCTGCCACTGCCCACATGCCACACTAAGGTGCTAAGCATCTTTCTCTCCAGAAATTCAATTCTAATTCATCAGTGAAACCTCACTGGAACTTTCTAGCAAAGAGAAGGGGAAAACAATGAATATCTGTTGTGACACCTTATTAAAATCACTTGTTTTTGCATGTGTGCTAAGTCGTTTCAGTAATATCCAAATCTTTGTGATGCTATAGACCACAGTCTGCCAGGTTCCTCTGTCTGTGGGATTCTCCAGGCAAGAATAATACTGGAGTATTCTTTCTCTACCCAGGGATTGAAGCTGGGTCCTCTGGATTGTAGATAGGTTCTTTATCATCTGAGCCATGCAATGTTCTTTCTACTCTGACAAGACAAGCCAACTTCAAGAAGATATTGACAAATCAATATGCAGTGATATAATAGTATCACTGCAATGTAGAAAATGCTTAGAAGAGAGAGTGTTGTATATGGAGGGACTGCCAGGTTAAGGGATTTCTTATCCCTGACTTTAGAAAATATTCTGTTTTCCTAACCAAACTCCTTGAAATGATAGGGACTGTGGAGTCTGTTATTTCCCCTGTACAACATGGAACCATATTTTATATACAATGTGGTATCACACATTACAGGAACATCACTGCCTGTAAAAAGTTACACACATGTTGACACTGTATACGTTAGAAAGCCAAAATAAAGTGAATGTCTTCTTTTAACCAAAAAGTATGCTTACATATACAAATGTCTTTTGTTGAAATTTTTAGCATCCCCTTGAAAACATAGTCTTTAACTTGGAGAGAAATAAATGATCATTTGAACATGTTTTTATTATAATTTAATAATAAACATGAAATCATGCTTGTTAAACAAAATACAGTGAAGAAAAGAATTCTCAAGTTTGTGTTGCTTGAGGCTAACAACGAGTTAACAGAGTTTGAGTAATCTTTCACCTTTTTATATAAATAGAAAAAGATAGATTTTGTAACAAGTCAGTGTTGGACAACTATAATTTTCATGTGCTTTTGGAAATAAGCCAACTATTAGAGAAGACATTGAAAAAAAGACTTGGATGGTGATCAAATATGAGTCCACAACAAAGAAATATACATCTGGCCAGAATTTAAACAATAAAATTTGATGAATATCTTTTTTCTTTATGCATATAGGAAGAAGTGGTAGTTTATCATTCATAAATATTTATTTGGTTCATTTATTTGGTTATATATTTTTCACTTTTATCGTGCGATGTATACTTCCAATACGACAGACTGAGGCACTTTCTTTTTTCTCATGTGGACTGGTCTTTTATTTTCTGGATGTGAATATCCTTTCCAAGACGAGGGGCACAATGAGACTGTTGTCAAAGAGGCCCGTGTTCCAGCTGGACCTTCTATATGAAGGTCAATGAGATAACTTCTTATCACTCTTTATTAGGATTTTACTGTTGCTGTAGCGAATAATCACAAACTTAATAGTTTATTTATTTAGTTTTAGATTCTTCTGCTCATTTAATGACAATAACAAACCCCAAATTCCAGAGGAAAGTAGAACAGAGGATGGGTGTTTGGGTCACAGATTCAGCTCCATTTCTTTCTGACTGTCTCAGAAATCCCCTCCTCTCGGTGTTGGCTTCATCTCTGAACTGCTAGGAAGATGGCTGTGGCAGTTTCAGATCTTCTATCCATGTATAGCAAAGGCCTTTCTTCCAGTGACCTTATCTCATAAAGAAGGAAACTTGTCCCTATTCCCATCAAAATTTCAGTTACCTTTCACTGGGTTGACATGATTTAGTACTTTAGAACAACATACATTTATTCTTCTATAAAACAGTTAACTGACGAAAGACAATATGCTCCATTGTATGAGTCCATTCTCAATGAGATTACAAAAGAGAAATTTCAGAGCCAAAATGAATCATTTAATTTTGCTGAGCCAAACTGGCAATTGAAAAACTGGCCATATTTCATCCTGGGATATATCAGAAATTTGCTTTATTTTTTCATAAAACTAACAGTATAGAAGATAGAACTTATGTGCACAACTTAATTAGTTATTTCTGGCACACACATAACATCATTCTTGAGCCTTTGTTGTCAACACCTACAGAAAACTAAGTTTTTGGAGCAAATCACACACCTAAATGGATGTTCATGCTAAATCAGCAATTTCTTATCAAAATTCATTGAGTCTAAACATAATTTATAATTCAGTTAAACATAATTTATAATTTAGGTACTCCCTTATGTCTCTAACAGGATCTAAGGCAGTACCTTCCAATGTGACATAATAAAGTGATATAGCAAAGTATATTATATTCACATTTTGGATAAATATAGATTAGAGCTGAGTTTATATCAGTTTTTACTTCAGTCAGAAGAATTTGAAAAATAATATGGTTTTTAGGACTCTTTGGATTTTGGAACTACCAATAATGGATTATGAGTCTTCTGTCTCTTTTCCCCCACCCCACCACCACGCCTAAGGAATTGGGCCCTAATGTGGCAAACACAAGACAAGTTGATTTCATTATAAATTATCCATCAGCATACTCACAAGGGCCCTCAAGATTGCTTGGAAATACTACCAAGTTTCTCTGGTCTCTCAAAATTTTAACTGAACAGTTTTTCTCTTTGTTTTTCAGTAGTTGACTCCATGTTGCAATTTCTAATGAAAATAAAAGCAATTGGGGGAGACCCAGTTTTTCTGGTACTAAACACGACTCTTGCTATAATAAAGGAATTTCCTGCATCTCCTTCTTAAGGTCGGCTTTATGCTCTACTTGTAATCCTATTCTCGTCTACTTTCACAGGAACAGTATGCTATCAATTTGTCCTTTTATATATTGAACAGGACAATTCTTTGTTTTCCGTTTTGATTACTGAATGAGTGATGATGAACTAGGTACTACTGGAACTTTGGAAGATAATATAATCAGATCAAGTTTGTGTTTGTGAGTCATGTGGAACGGGAGCTATCAATTTATAAAAAGTTTATGATTTATAAATGGTCATGAAAATTTGGACATTTGAAAATAAGGAGTATATAGGGTGAAAAGAGAAGAGGATTCATATCTAGGCCATGAGTTAAATATCAGGAAGACAGGATTCTTTCAAGAGAGATTGATGAAAAGTGTCCAGAGAGAAGGAAAATGGAAACAGCACACTTGATACAGAAATTACACACAAACCTTCCAGAAATCTGAATTAAAGGGAAAGATCAAGCCAAAGAGCTATAACTGGAGAGGAATAAGAAGATTATGCAAGGATTATTTTTATTTATTCTTCTAATGTGGGGGTACACTGTTACAAAGTTATGAGTGTGTTTCTTCCAGGGAATCGTGAACTCCTAATTATGGTTATGGTCATAAAACTAATGATGTCCTAGGATTATTAGTTTGTTTGTTTTAGTTGGTAAGTCATGTCCGACTCTGCAACCCCATGGACTGTGGCCCACCAGGCTCCTCTGACCATGGGATTTTCCAGGCAAGAATACTGGAGTGGGTTGCAGACTTCTTCTCCATAGTATTAATCATGTCCTATCAATTGGTCAAGAAAGCTAAATATTAAATCCTGTTAAATCTGTTAGGTTCAGAGACTAGAAGTTGAATAAGTCATATTTGGTGCCCTCAGAATTATCACACACAAGTGAGCTTGCTATCTAGTAATTGTTACAGAATGTTGTCACTGTACCTGTATTATGGTGGATATTAATCTCCCTATAAAGTGGTAAGGGAAAGAAAATTGAAGACATCTTAAGGACAAAAAAAAAAAAAAAAAAGGGACAACATAGTAATAACCTTTGCCTTTAATTGTGTGGTTCAAGGCACCTTTGAAGTCAGAGAAGATGAAAACAACATAAAACAAGAAGCCAGATCAGTGTTGTTATCACAGAATAGTTTCCAAATGGACAGACTGCAAGATCCTAACCTTTGCTATTACAGTTATATGATTCAGGACATCTTTCTTCTTAAAGTATTTTTTTTGCAAATAGATTATTCATCAGTGAGTTTCTAAGAATATTTTCATTGTAAAAATCACATTTTGAGATAAAATACCATATTGGACTCACAGGATTCAGTATCATGTATAGCACAGGAAACTCTGCTTAATGTTATGTGGCAGTCTGGATGGGAGGAGAGTTTGGGGGATTATGGATACATGCATATGTATGACTGAGTCCCTTTGTCTTCCACCTGAAACTACTGAGACATTGTTAATAGGCTATACCCCAATACAAAATTAAAAGGATAATTAAAAAAAATCATGACGAGATAGATGCACTGCTGCTTTGCTGTATATTCTGAGTTTTTCCACAATCTGTCTATGGGACAGTCTAATACACTTAAAAATTATTGCTTATCTCTGATGACCTTAGACTTGTTAAATAATGTGTTTCAAACACAGACTATTTCAGAGGGTAAGTTGGTTTTTTCTTCTAATGTGGGGGTACACTGTTACAAAGTTATGAGTGTGTTTCTTCCAGGGAATCGTGAACTCCTAATTATGGTTATGGTCATAAAACTAATGATGTCCTAGGATTATTAGTTTGTTTGTTTTAGTTGGTAAGTCATGTCCGACTCTGCAACCCCATGGACTGTGGCCCACCAGGCTCCTCTGACCATGGGATTTTCCAGGCAAGAATACTGGAGTGGGTTGCAGACTTCTTCTCCATAGTATTAATCATGTCCTATCAATTGGTCAAGAAAGCTAAATATTAAATCCTGTTAAATCTGTTAGGTTCAGAGACTAGAAGTTGAATAAGTCATATTTGGTGCCCTCAGAATTATCACACACAAGTGAGCTTGCTATCTAGTAATTGTTACAGAATGTTGTCACTGTACCTGTATTATGGTGGATATTAATCTCCCTATAAAGTGGTAAGGGAAAGAAAATTGAAGACATCTTAAGGACAAAAAAAAAAAAAAAAAAGGGACAACATAGTAATAACCTTTGCCTTTAATTGTGTGGTTCAAGGCACCTTTGAAGTCAGAGAAGATGAAAACAACATAAAACAAGAAGCCAGATCAGTGTTGTTATCACAGAATAGTTTCCAAATGGACAGACTGCAAGATCCTAACCTTTGCTATTACAGTTATATGATTCAGGACATCTTTCTTCTTAAAGTATTTTTTTTGCAAATAGATTATTCATCAGTGAGTTTCTAAGAATATTTTCATTGTAAAAATCACATTTTGAGATAAAATACCATATTGGACTCACAGGATTCAGTATCATGTATAGCACAGGAAACTCTGCTTAATGTTATGTGGCAGTCTGGATGGGAGGAGAGTTTGGGGGATTATGGATACATGCATATGTATGACTGAGTCCCTTTGTCTTCCACCTGAAACTACTGAGACATTGTTAATAGGCTATACCCCAATACAAAATTAAAAGGATAATTAAAAAAAATCATGACGAGATAGATGCACTGCTGCTTTGCTGTATATTCTGAGTTTTTCCACAATCTGTCTATGGGACAGTCTAATACACTTAAAAATTATTGCTTATCTCTGATGACCTTAGACTTGTTAAATAATGTGTTTCAAACACAGACTATTTCAGGAAAATTGTTGTATGCAAATATTTCCCATATATCATAAACAAATGCTCAAAATGTATGTTTTAATTTATTTTTTAACTGGACAAATATTACTTTATCCTTTGAATATTAAATCTTCTGGAGTAAGTGAAATAATGGATTTCTTTTTTATCTCTAAGAGAGGATAATTGTCATATAATATATGATCTGTTTATTGTTTCTGTGGTTGTTATCTAACCTAAAACATGAGTGACCAGCATGAAGAAATGCAGATGGTAAAGCATCTGGTTTGTGTCTGCGAGTGAGTGTCCAAAAGCTGCAATGTCCCTAAACAACAGTGGGCCATCGTCATGCCCATTGCCATTCTGCAAAGAGGTCCTTTGAGACTGTTGTCATTATCCTTCAATTATTTGGAAACTTTGAGATTAGAAAGCATCTGACAAAAACTCCCATTTTTCTTAGGCCTTTCGTTTGGATTATTCTTCCTCACACAGATATATATATATATATATATATACACACCAACAAAAACATAGACTTTGCAATGAAAGATTATATGCAATTTAAAATATAAAACATACAAACTTTAGCTTCTATGAATTACAAATTTTATAGAAATTAACACTGATTTTGCATTCAACGTTGATATGAATTTCACTTTTGGAGCTAGAACCACTATTAGGTTTCTTGGCCTGGAACTGTATTTATAGACATTGGTAGAGGGTTCTTTGCAAGTGTATACCTCTGATAGATTGCCAACATTGTATTTTTGCGGAATTTTGTATTGGCTTTCATAAATCACATTTGAGATAAAAAAAACCATATTGGACTCACAGGATTCAGTATCATGTATAGCACAGGAAACTCTGCTTAATGTTATGTGGCAGTCTGGATGGGAGGAGAGTTTGGGGGATTATGGATACATGCATATGTATGACTGAGTCCCTTTGTCTTCCACCTGAAACTACTGAGACATTGTTAATAGGCTATACCCCAATACAAAATTAAAAGGATAATTAAAAAAAATCATGACGAGATAGATGCACTGCTGCTTTGCTGTATATTCTGAGTTTTTCCACAATCTGTCTATGGGACAGTCTAATACACTTAAAAATTATTGCTTATCTCTGATGACCTTAGACTTGTTAAATAATGTGTTTCAAACACAGACTATTTCAGGAAAATTGTTGTATGCAAATATTTCCCATATATCATAAACAAATGCTCAAAATGTATGTTTTAATTTATTTTTTAACTGGACAAATATTACTTTATCCTTTGAATATTAAATCTTCTGGAGTAAGTGAAATAATGGATTTCTTTTTTATCTCTAAGAGAGGATAATTGTCATATAATATATGATCTGTTTATTGTTTCTGTGGTTGTTATCTAACCTAAAACATGAGTGACCAGCATGAAGAAATGCAGATGGTAAAGCATCTGGTTTGTGTCTGCGAGTGAGTGTCCAAAAGCTGCAATGTCCCTAAACAACAGTGGGCCATCGTCATGCCCATTGCCATTCTGCAAAGAGGTCCTTTGAGACTGTTGTCATTATCCTTCAATTATTTGGAAACTTTGAGATTAGAAAGCATCTGACAAAAACTCCCATTTTTCTTAGGCCTTTCGTTTGGATTATTCTTCCTCACACAGATATATATATATATATATATATACACACCAACAAAAACATAGACTTTGCAATGAAAGATTATATGCAATTTAAAATATAAAACATACAAACTTTAGCTTCTATGAATTACAAATTTTATAGAAATTAACACTGATTTTGCATTCAACGTTGATATGAATTTCACTTTTGGAGCTAGAACCACTATTAGGTTTCTTGGCCTGGAACTGTATTTTATAGACATTGGTAGAGGGTTCTTTGCAAGTGTATACCTCTGATAGATTGCCAACATTGTATTTTTGCAAGGTAATGATGCTTCTGTATCTGTCTTTTTGCTATGAGTTCTTGTGGGTATAATTTCCATCTTATTGTTGTATCCAGGCCCCTTAGGCATGTGCTAGAATATACTGCATTCTCAGAAGAATTCTTCAGTAGAAGATAGATATTGTACCCATCTGTCCATTATAACCACATACAATGTCCATTATACTTACTAAATAAATAAATTAGAAAGAAGATATCTTTGCATTTATAACATATTTTTCATGACTTACAAGGTCTGGAATGAGAATATATTTAATAAAATATATTTATCTTACATTTTATTTAATTGTAAGACCATGGGGTCACATAGAGTGAGACATGACTTAGCAACAATAAAATATTTGCATTGTCTTTGTCAGATTCAAATTCTAAATAAAGTTGAAATCAGTTATCTTACAGTTGCATTAAACATAACTATAGATGCATGTATATCAACAAGTCAGTGGATATATAGGAAACAATTCATAAGAAGAGTGTTTACAACTTTTAACTTCATTAAATTGTTAGTGTGAGCTTTCCTTAGTTCATTTATTGCAAAGTGTGTGTAGAGAAAATATTACAATTTCATATTTAAAGCTTCAATTGTCTTAAGAACTGCTATAGAGTTAAATGAAAATCAAAAGTACAATGAGATATCACCTCACACTGGTCAAAATCTACAAGCAATAAATGCTAAAGAGAATGTGGAGAAAAGAGAACCTTCCTACACTGTTGGTGGAAATGTAAATTGGTACAGTCACTATGGAGAACAATATGAAAATTCCTTAAATAAAAAAAGCAAAAAACTAAAAATGGAGCTAGCATATGATTCAGCAACTCCCCTCCTGGGCATGTATCCAGAGAAAACCATTGTTCAGAGATACAAGCACTCAAGTGTTCACTGCAGCAGTATTTATAATAGCCAAGACATGGAAGCAACTTAAATATCTACACAGAGAGGAACAGATAAAGATGAGGTAGTTTAAGCCAAGCTAAACCTGAAATTGTCATGGCCTGGAACTGTATTTTATAGACATTGGTAGAGGGTTCTTTGCAAGTGTATACCTCTGATAGATTGCCAACATTGTATTTTTGCAAGGTAATGATGCTTCTGTATCTGTCTTTTTGCTATGAGTTCTTGTGGGTATAATTTCCATCTTATTGTTGTATCCAGGCCCCTTAGGCATGTGCTAGAATATACTGCATTCTCAGAAGAATTCTTCAGTAGAAGATAGATATTGTACCCATCTGTCCATTATAACCACATACAATGTCCATTATACTTACTAAATAAATAAATTAGAAAGAAGATATCTTTGCATTTATAACATATTTTTCATGACTTACAAGGTCTGGAATGAGAATATATTTAATAAAATATATTTATCTTACATTTTATTTAATTGTAAGACCATGGGGTCACATAGAGTGAGACATGACTTAGCAACAATAAAATATTTGCATTGTCTTTGTCAGATTCAAATTCTAAATAAAGTTGAAATCAGTTATCTTACAGTTGCATTAAACATAACTATAGATGCATGTATATCAACAAGTCAGTGGATATATAGGAAACAATTCATAAGAAGAGTGTTTACAACTTTTAACTTCATTAAATTGTTAGTGTGAGCTTTCCTTAGTTCATTTATTGCAAAGTGTGTGTAGAGAAAATATTACAATTTCATATTTAAAGCTTCAATTGTCTTAAGAACTGCTATAGAGTTAAATGAAAATCAAAAGTACAATGAGATATCACCTCACACTGGTCAAAATCTACAAGCAATAAATGCTAAAGAGAATGTGGAGAAAAGAGAACCTTCCTACACTGTTGGTGGAAATGTAAATTGGTACAGTCACTATGGAGAACAATATGAAAATTCCTTAAATAAAAAAAGCAAAAAACTAAAAATGGAGCTAGCATATGATTCAGCAACTCCCCTCCTGGGCATGTATCCAGAGAAAACCATTGTTCAGAGATACAAGCACTCAAGTGTTCACTGCAGCAGTATTTATAATAGCCAAGACATGGAAGCAACTTAAATATCTACACAGAGAGGAACAGATAAAGATGAGGTAGTACATACATATAATGGAATATTATTCAACCATAAAAGAATGAATAATGCCATTTGCAGCAACATGGATGGACCTAGAAATTGTCATACTGAGAGAAGTCAGATACTAAAAGACAAATATCATATAATATCATATGTGGGATCTAAAAAAATAATACAAATGAATCTGTTCACGAAACAAAAATAGAGTACAGATGTAGAAAACAAACATGGACACGAGAGTAATCATTGGGGAAGGGATAAATATGGAGATTGGGATTGACAGACACACACTACTATACATAAAATGGATAACTAGTGAGGACCAGTTGTATGGCATAGAGAGCTCTTCTCAATACTCTGCACTGAGGAAAGAATAGCAGTAAAGAATCCAAAAAACTGTGGATAGGATATGTATAATTGATTCACATTGCTGTACACTTGAAAATAAGACAGCATTGAAAATAACTACACTTCAATGTAAAGTATTAAAATAAATAAAAAAATAAAATAGCAGTAAGAGACATCATTACCACCTATTGCCTTTCACTGAATATATTAGTAAATTCAAGCTGTGGATTTGAACTTACATCTAAACTTAATGATTATGTTCTTTATCAACAGGCCTTTCTGGATGATATGCTCTACAGTACCTTGTAAAATATTTTATTAATTGAACAATGATTTATATTTGTGTACACCCATGTAATCACAATCTACATCAAGGTTTGGAAGTTTTCAAACACTCTAGATGACTCCCATGTGTTTGTTCCCACTCTGTACTGTGCTGAATAAATACACTGTAAAGTGTACTTATGTCTGTTTTGTAGTACATATGTGTTATTCATCCAGCCTGGCATTTCACATAATGTACTCTGCATAGAAGCGAAATAAGCAGTGTAACAATATACAGCCTTGTGCATTCCTTTCCCAATATTGAACCAGTCAGTTGTTTCATGTCTGGTTCTAACTGATGCTTCTTGCCTTGCATATAGGTTGTGATCCATATATTTAGTATAGTCAATGAAGCAGAAGCTGATGTTTTCCTGGAACTCCCTTGCTTTTCTCCACAATCCAACAAATGTGTGAAATGAAAGTGAAAGTTGCAAATGAAAGTGAAAATTGCTCAATCGTGTCTGACTCGGAAACTCATGGATGAACCATGGAATTCCCCAGTCAAGAGTATTGGAGTGAGTAGATTTTCCCTCCCTACCTAGGGATAAAATCCATGTTTCCCACATGGCAGACAGACTTTTTACCAGCTGAGCTACAAGGGAAGTCCACAAATGTGCAAGAATGGTAGAAAATCTGAAGTGATTCTTAATAGGAACAGGGATGTATCATTTGAAAAGAAGCTCCTAGGGGATCTTTTGGACCTTCTGCTCTAGCCACGGAATAAAAACATACAAAAAAACAAAAAAGCCCATTTCTTTCTGTGCTTGATTTTCATAAGGTTTATACTTCTGTATCTTGTCTCTTCATAAGATGAAGTTGTGAATATAGGGGAAAAAGACAAAGACGTTCATATGTTCGTGCTGATTTTACAGAAGCAAAGTCCTTGAGATATAGATGTGGGTACAAGGTCATCTATTCCATGGAACCAAACAACAAAACTCATATTGGTACAAATCATATGGTATCCTTAATTTTAAATTTAGCATCTTACATATTATGTGTTATTTGTTATCTCTATAAAACTAAACCAATGATATTTCAACAGCTCTCACAGAAACTCAGCAGTCCATTTTCAAATTACCACAAAATAATAGAAATAACCCTAAATATTTATATGAAAGAAACTAAGAAATGGGAACAACAAAAACCTAGAAAGCTGTCAATACAATTAAACCACCTTTTGAGATTATTTGAATTATCAACCAGTGTTATTGGCCCTTCAAAATACATGTAGTGGCTCTGTGATTTCTTTTTCTTCTAGAAAAGAAATAGTATTGGACATTATATTTTCTAGAATAAAACATGACTCTATGTCACAGTTTTTAGCAACATTGGATTTTGTACTCCTATTTTGCTTCAGTGTTTATTTTGATTTTGAAATAAATGTACCTTCTAGAAGCTGAGGAAGTCAAAGAAGAAACTTTCACAACTAAAGACAAAACAAATATATCCAGTAGAGGTTTTGATAACTATTGTGGTAAAATATTGTCAAAAAAGGAAAGTCTAAAATTTGTATTTAAATTTAGTTCAACTGGGAAAAGAGTAACCGATTACCTTTTTCTGGATTGTTTACACCCATAAGGTTTCAAGGAAAAGAGATAACAGTTAATTCAATCAGCACGATTTCAATCCAGGTTCTTTCAGTAATTTTATTATTGTGTTTTTAAAAAGGAAAGTAAGCTATTGACCAAATCTTAGGAAATTAATGAGTCTGTCGACAACAGTTGATTTCAAAACAGTTCCAAGTCAATCATTGGCCAAATGGTGAGAACTAATTCAAATACCTTGGTATTTGAGGATTTGGGAAAAGGTTTGGAAAATTTGATTGAACATTTTTATTTCCTTTACCCTTTTTTATTCTTGAAAGTACTAAAGTTTCTTTTTTTTTTTTTTAACAGATGCCAAATTCTTAGAGAAAAACATCATTTCATCTTACACATGCACATAACTTAATCAATTTGAACTCTTTAGGAATTTTTATATATGTAAATCAGAAATAAAACCATTGTTGCCACTATTAATATTGCATAAATTTTTTTTCTTGGCTAGGATTAACAGCAATTCATTCATACTTTCCTTATGTAACTATGTTTATTGAACTGGTGACTCTTTATGTGGAGAGGTTTAATTACTTGATAAGCATTCCTCTGTAAAACAAGTTTTGAAGTCATGAATGTCTTCATATAAATCAAAATCTTAACACAAAAAACTGCCAGTAAATAATAAAACACAAATCTATCTATATAAGCAATAAATTATATTATTAAAACTGTAAGATTTAATTTTATACTACTTTAATGATCTTACTACATACTTTCCTGATTATGAATATAATCAAATAAATATTTTGGAGACATAATTAAATTTTAAAGAGAATTATCTTTTTCCATCCTAAAGTACTCTTCCAAGAGAAAGAAAAAAAATTATATTTATTAAGATTTTTAGGAATATAAAAAGTTATTATCATCAACTGCATGGTCTCCAGTTTCCCATAAGTTAATAAGATTAATTCTACAGAAACCAGTACTTGGAAGTAAAATTATTTCATACACTCAAAAGAATGAGGTCAAGAGTCAGAATCTTAGGGGTTAATCTTGTTTTATCACTTACTGACTATGTGATCTTGGGCATATTGCTTAATATCTTCATTCTCTCACTTTTTTCTTCTGCAAAATAATTTACTTCCTAAGGTGTGATGATTAAATAAGATGATGTACATGCCTTGATATTCCCAAAATTTTATAATAGCTAGTGCTATTACATCACAATCTAATTGAAATTAACATTTCTTATTAGTCAAGAAATTAAACTTTAGTTGTGACTGCATATCGATAATCTATTCAAGTCAATCATTGGCCAAATGGTGAGAACTAATTCAAATACCTTGGTATTTGAGGATTTGGGAAAAGGTTTGGAAAATTTGATTGAACATTTTTATTTCCTTTACCCTTTTTTATTCTTGAAAGTACTAAAGTTTCTTTTTTTTTTTTTTAACAGATGCCAAATTCTTAGAGAAAAACATCATTTCATCTTACACATGCACATAACTTAATCAATTTGAACTCTTTAGGAATTTTTATATATGTAAATCAGAAATAAAACCATTGTTGCCACTATTAATATTGCATAAATTTTTTTTCTTGGCTAGGATTAACAGCAATTCATTCATACTTTCCTTATGTAACTATGTTTATTGAACTGGTGACTCTTTATGTGGAGAGGTTTAATTACTTGATAAGCATTCCTCTGTAAAACAAGTTTTGAAGTCATGAATGTCTTCATATAAATCAAAATCTTAACACAAAAAACTGCCAGTAAATAATAAAACACAAATCTATCTATATAAGCAATAAATTATATTATTAAAACTGTAAGATTTAATTTTATACTACTTTAATGATCTTACTACATACTTTCCTGATTATGAATATAATCAAATAAATATTTTGGAGACATAATTAAATTTTAAAGAGAATTATCTTTTTCCATCCTAAAGTACTCTTCCAAGAGAAAGAAAAAAAATTATATTTATTAAGATTTTTAGGAATATAAAAAGTTATTATCATCAACTGCATGGTCTCCAGTTTCCCATAAGTTAATAAGATTAATTCTACAGAAACCAGTACTTGGAAGTAAAATTATTTCATACACTTAAAAGAATGAGGTCAAGAGTCAGAATCTTAGGGGTTAATCTTGTTTTTATCACTTACTGACTATGTGATCTTGGGCATATTGCTTAATATCTTCATTCTCTCACTTTTTTCTTCTGCAAAATAATTTACTTCCTAAGGTGTGATGATTAAATAAGATGATGTACATGCCTTGATATTCCCAAAATTTTATAATAGCTAGTGCTATTACATCACAATCTAATTGAAATTAACATTTCTTATTAGGCAAGAAATTAAACTTTTAGTTGTGACTGCATATCGATAATCTATTCACATGGACAACAATTTCCTTTTTTCACTTAATTGTCATAATAACTCCAAGTCATAAGAATTCAGCCATTAGATTCCTAACATCTTAGGACATCAAACAATGACTTTGTGCCAAGAATACAGGCAAGCTTTAGATATTGGTCTTCCCAGGTGACACTAGTGGTAATGAACCCACTTATCATGCAGGAGACATAAGAGATGTGGGTTTGATTGCAGACAAACTTTGGATATTAGCTGAACATTATATATAAAATACCTTGTTTTTAAAAGTTACCTTAATATTGGTTAGTGATTGTACTGGTGACTGAAGTAAGTTCCCATCAAACTTCCATCTCTTATGGCTTTCAGGGAAGTTTCTCTTGGTTCTAAATTAAGCAAAGTTGTAGTTTAGTTACTAAGTCATGTCCAACTCTTGTGACCCCATGGATTGTAGTTTGCCAGGCTTCTCTGTGTATGGGATTTCCCAGGCAAGAATACTCACTGAAGTGGGTTGCCATTTTCTTCTCTAGAGAATTTTTCAGACCAAGGAATCAAACCCAGGTCTCTTGCATTGCAGGCAGATTCTTTACTGACTGAGCTATGAGGAAATCCCTAAATTATGCATAGAGGATAAAAGAAAGTGAAAAAATAGTATCTATTAATTTATTATCCCATCCTGGGTTTAAGTGTTTCTAGTATCCTCAAACTATGAACTTGAATTGAAAAAATCTTGGAACCGACAGTGTTCCAGGAATCTGAGGCAAATCCTTGAGGAAACCAATTTCATCTAATCCTTAAAGAAGCCCATGAATTATTTTAAGCGTGTGTATCCTTCTAAAATAAATATACAAATACACAAGAAAACAAATACACAAGAAAATAGAGCATCATTACAAGCACGAACAGGAAAAAAAAAAAAGAATCAGCAAAAACAGACCCACAGAGGTTTCAAATACAGCAACTACAGAACATCAGAAAATCACAGCTAATTAATAGTAATTAGTAGTCTAAGATTTAAGTTCAAAAAAATTACCCAAAATGGTGTAAATGGAAACAAAATGATGGAAAATATGGAAAAGATGTTAAAGAGATATGCTATAATTAGCAATCACAGTATATGTTTGATTACAGTTTTAGAAAAAGAGTGGAAATAAAATGGAATAGATGCAAAATTTGGAGGTACTACAATTGAGAATTTTACAGAAATGATGGAATATATCATCCATAGATTCAAAATCCCAGTGAAATCACAGTAGGGTAACTGATAAGAAATTCACACTGAAATACATTATAGTGGCACAACTAGATGGCAGCACCAGAAGGATTATCTTCAGAATAGCCAGAGATGGAAGGGCAGGTCTCTTTTAATTGAATGCCTATTAGCTTGTCAGACTATTTTTCAACAGTCACACTATAAGTGAAGGAAAACTTTCATTTCAGAATTCCAGACTTTGGAAAATATATTTCAAGAATAAGGAGTAAATAAACATGAATGGTCCTAGAGATTGTCACATTAAGTGAGGTAAATCAGACAGAAAACAACAAATATTATATAATATCACTTATATGTGGGATCTAAAAAAAGTTATACAAACTTATTTACAAGACAGAAATAGACTCACAGCTATAGAAAGCAAACTTAACGTTTACCAAAGTGAAACAGGAGGAAACGGAGTAGGACACAACCTTTAAACAAATGACATAGCCCGAGGACAGGACATAAACTGGGTTTAGCACTGTCTTAGTTCTCTACCCACTAGGTGCTGCCAGGAGTATCTCTTCCCTCTTCCCTCTCCCAACACCTCTGTTATGACAATCAATAGCCATCAGTAGAGACTGACAAATGCCGCTGGGAAGCAAATATCCTCTGCTGAAAACAACTGATTTAAATACATATTCATTTATAAAACAACAGTAAGTAATGTTGTATCCTTAAAAATGATTGAGTTAAGGCAACATCAATCTATAAATCAGGAGTGGAGAAGGGAATCTGATAGAAGAGAAAAAAAAATAAAATCAACAGTAATAACACAAAGGAAAGGATAGCAGGAGAGAAAGATCAACATAGAACTGGTAGGAGACAGAGAAAATATCAGTTAAAATGGGAGATTTAAAGCATAAATAAATCAGTACTTATGTTAAAGGTAAGTGAAAAAAATGGTCTGATTCAGGGCAATGCTCTACAGACCTGATAGGGTAGTGAAATTCTAACTATATGCTGCTGATGAGTAACACATATAAAGCCAAAGGACATGGACAATTTGAGAATGAAGAAGGAAAGAAAAGATGTATCTTGAATGAAGGAACAGAAGAAACTTGGTGTAACTATTATCAGACAAAACCTTTCTTAACTATTGTGAATTAGTCAGTATGTCCACCTTGATTGCTTCACGTCTGTGATACAATGGAAAGAGTCAGCCTTATGTTGGCTGATCTTGGTGTGTTTACTAAGTTTGTTTTGCACATGTAAATCCAAGAAGAGAAGACTTGGGAGAGAATAACAGGGCTACACTATAGCCAGGAGCAAAACTGATAACAATGAGTAACAGGTTTTATGCCAAAAACAGGCTGGCTTTCATCTTACTGACAGAAAGAATAACCTAGACAATATATATTGAAACTCTTTTAATGAGAAAGCAAGGCCTTTGAGTTGTATTGAAAACGTTGTTAATTAAAAAAAATACAGAGCTGTGTGAACTAGCTTTTGATGGCTCTACAGTTATGATCTTTCTCTTGTTCTTAGCTCTGCAGTGCCTTCTCTTTCACACACACTAATAAACAAGAGCCAGCATATGGAGACATTGGGTGCTCCTTAGAAAGAAATCTGAACCTATTTAAAAATTGTTTAGCATAACCCACAGGAGGAAACGGAGTAGGACACAACCTTTAAACAAATGACATAGCCCGAGGACAGGACATAAACTGGGTTTAGCACTGTCTTAGTTCTCTACCCACTAGGTGCTGCCAGGAGTATCTCTTCCCTCTTCCCTCTCCCAACACCTCTGTTATGACAATCAATAGCCATCAGTAGAGACTGACAAATGCCGCTGGGAAGCAAATATCCTCTGCTGAAAACAACTGATTTAAATACATATTCATTTATAAAACAACAGTAAGTAATGTTGTATCCTTAAAAATGATTGAGTTAAGGCAACATCAATCTATAAATCAGGAGTGGAGAAGGGAATCTGATAGAAGAGAAAAAAAAATAAAATCAACAGTAATAACACAAAGGAAAGGATAGCAGGAGAGAAAGATCAACATAGAACTGGTAGGAGACAGAGAAAATATCAGTTAAAATGGGAGATTTAAAGCATAAATAAATCAGTACTTATGTTAAAGGTAAGTGAAAAAAATGGTCTGATTCAGGGCAATGCTCTACAGACCTGATAGGGTAGTGAAATTCTAACTATATGCTGCTGATGAGTAACACATATAAAGCCAAAGGACATGGACAATTTGAGAATGAAGAAGGAAAGAAAAGATGTATCTTGAATGAAGGAACAGAAGAAACTTGGTGTAACTATTATCAGACAAAACCTTTCTTAACTATTGTGAATTAGTCAGTATGTCCACCTTGATTGCTTCACGTCTGTGATACAATGGAAAGAGTCAGCCTTATGTTGGCTGATCTTGGTGTGTTTACTAAGTTTGTTTTGCACATGTAAATCCAAGAAGAGAAGACTTGGGAGAGAATAACAGGGCTACACTATAGCCAGGAGCAAAACTGATAACAATGAGTAACAGGTTTTATGCCAAAAACAGGCTGGCTTTCATCTTACTGACAGAAAGAATAACCTAGACAATATATATTGAAACTCTTTTAATGAGAAAGCAAGGCCTTTGAGTTGTATTGAAAACGTTGTTAATTAAAAAAAATACAGAGCTGTGTGAACTAGCTTTTGATGGCTCTACAGTTATGATCTTTCTCTTGTTCTTAGCTCTGCAGTGCCTTCTCTTTCACACACACTAATAAACAAGAGCCAGCATATGGAGACATTGGGTGCTCCCTTAGAAAGAAATCTGAACCTATTTAAAAAATTGTTTAGCATAACCCCACAGAATCATCTGCTTAATTTTATTTGTTTTGGCAAAGATGCTGTCACAGATGTTCATTATTACACAATGAAAAGGCATTCAGAGTGTAGTAGATGGCTTAAAGTGGAGAGGAGGGGCTGTGCGTAAAACGAAGAACCACAGTAAAATTTATAAGGGAGTGGATGTGTGACCTGGTCATGAGTTAGTACGTGTATATTAGCAACTTTTAGAGTCTGGTTTTCTTTCAGAACACGGGAAGTAAATTCACTTAGCCCTATGAGAAGCTGTTGAGATATCCAGCCGTGGCGTTAATGGAAGGGGATTGGAATTGCACGTAGGTAAAAAACCCTTCAAAGGAGGTTTTAGAGGATCTGGGGAAGATAAAGTGTCCAAACTGCTCTTTTATCACGTTCTCATGCCAGCGTAGCTTCTTTTCAACCTGGGAAATTTGGACCTGGAGGTTAGTGTCTCTTCACACAGGAATTCTGGGTGACCTTGTCAACTCTCAGAGCAGTAGGATAAACGGCCCAGATCTCTCAGGAATGACCATGTTTTTAAAGTTCTATAAATAGGCTCCGTGGTTAATGATTAAGCTCTCCAGGCTGTCTAGTAAGTGAACAATGAAACTAGCAACCTGAAAAAGCTAATTCCTATGCAGTTTCAAAGCCTCTGAAGTTTGGATCAGCTTCCTTCCTCACACTAGTTATTGACAGAGCTTCTCCTTCTCTTCCTGTATTACTGAACATGCATGTTGCTTTTTCTAGCTTCACATTACTTGCGTGGTAGTAAAAACCTTGTATATACAGGCAGCGTCTCAATTCAATGAATGCATCAAACTTACTTTCCTACATATAAATGTAATTTTAAGAAAGAAATGATCTTCAAAAGGGATCATTCGAAATAGATACATTATATTATAGATGTGTGCATTTGCTAAAATGCACTGTTTCAGTTGTATATTCTACTCTATTTTCTTTACTCCGATTTTACTAACAAAATGCCTTCTTTATGGTAAACATTAACTCTTTATTCTCTAAAAGGTTGTCTATACCATTACAAATTCCTCAGACGTTCATCCTCTTTAAAACTACCCACATCTCTATTCAATATTTTGTAAAATATTACGTAAAATATTTTCAAATATTTTGTAAAAGCCTATTATGTTTTAAGACCAGCTTATATAATATTCAGATACAATAATCTAAGAATTATAATACTAAAACAACAATGTCTTTGTTTAAGATGCTTGCTCCTACATAGCAGGACTGGTGAAAGCATATGTCAAAATTCGCCGTAACTAGATCAGGCAACCACTGTTACTATAGGCAACCTTCCAGGGCATCTTTCAGTTTGTATATGGCCATTACAAATGTTTTTAGAGTCTGGTTTTCTTTCAGAACACGGGAAGTAAATTCACTTAGCCCTATGAGAAGCTGTTGAGATATCCAGCCGTGGCGTTAATGGAAGGGGATTGGAATTGCACGTAGGTAAAAAACCCTTCAAAGGAGGTTTTAGAGGATCTGGGGAAGATAAAGTGTCCAAACTGCTCTTTTATCACGTTCTCATGCCAGCGTAGCTTCTTTTCAACCTGGGAAATTTGGACCTGGAGGTTAGTGTCTCTTCACACAGGAATTCTGGGTGACCTTGTCAACTCTCAGAGCAGTAGGATAAACGGCCCAGATCTCTCAGGAATGACCATGTTTTTAAAGTTCTATAAATAGGCTCCGTGGTTAATGATTAAGCTCTCCAGGCTGTCTAGTAAGTGAACAATGAAACTAGCAACCTGAAAAAGCTAATTCCTATGCAGTTTCAAAGCCTCTGAAGTTTGGATCAGCTTCCTTCCTCACACTAGTTATTGACAGAGCTTCTCCTTCTCTTCCTGTATTACTGAACATGCATGTTGCTTTTTCTAGCTTCACATTACTTGCGTGGTAGTAAAAACCTTGTATATACAGGCAGCGTCTCAATTCAATGAATGCATCAAACTTACTTTCCTACATATAAATGTAATTTTAAGAAAGAAATGATCTTCAAAAGGGATCATTCAAATAGATACATTATATTATAGATGTGTGCATTTGCTAAAATGCACTGTTTCAGTTGTATATTCTACTCTATTTTCTTTACTCCGATTTTACTAACAAAATGCCTTCTTTATGGTAAACATTAACTCTTTATTCTCTAAAAGGTTGTCTATACCATTACAAATTCCTCAGACGTTCATCCTCTTTAAAACTACCCACATCTCTATTCAATATTTTGTAAAATATTACGTAAAATATTTTCAAATATTTTGTAAAAGCCTATTATGTTTTAAGACCAGCTTATATAATATTCAGATACAATAATCTAAGAATTATAATACTAAAACAACAATGTCTTTGTTTAAGATGCTTGCTCCTACATAGCAGGACTGGTGAAAGCATATGTCAAAATTCGCCGTAACTAGATCAGGCAACCACTGTTACTATAGGCAACCTTCCAGGGCATCTTTCAGTTTGTATATGGAACCAGCCATTACAATGGTTTTCATTTAGATGAATTCTGCTTCTGGGGCCAAAAACATGTTTAGGCTCAAGGAAATATTCACTCTCTTATATGAATAGGTTCTGCACATGGTTACCACAATCATTTTTTCATTTCAGTACTCATTTCTCATGTCTATCCTAGGACTAAGATTGTGTTGTCTTCTCTCACCAAAGATGATACATTTTATATATATATATATATATATTACTCTGCATTACTGAATGGCAATTCACTGATGAATGGTGAGTGTGAATGGTGATTCATACTCTGCCAAAATGGTGATTGTGACCAAGACTCAGGGTATATTGCTAATATTTTAAACCTCTGAAACTAAATAATAAAGGCAGCAAGATCCACAGGGAAAGAAGATAAAAATAAGCTGAGATTTGTATTTGCATAATATTGCTTCCTAGAGGTTCCTTGGTGGCTCAGTGGTAAAGAACTTGCCTGCCAATGCAGGAAACATGGGTTCGATCCCTGGGTTAGGAAGATCCCTTGGAGAAATGGAGCCTGGCAGGCTACAGTCCATGGGGTGACAAAAAGTCAGACAAGACTTAATGACTGAGCACACACACAAGGATATTGTGTCTTGGTGTTTGGATGAATTCAACAAATGTACGTAGAATTCTTTTTTTTTTAGGGCTCCATTCTTGGCAATGGAGATGAAAAGATTCAACCTCCAGGGATTGACAGACTAGTTATCAAGTTGGCCACTATCCTGGGTTCATTTCATGCCTGTGACTAAAAGAATTTAAACTTCTTGAAAGCAGGAAATTGTTGTCTGTTTTGTTCACTGATCTGAGAATCTACAAATGGACCTTGTAGTTAATACATTGTTGGTGAGTAAAAGAACCTACTCTACACTAATATTATAAACCATTGGATTTGTTATATTGCAGATGTCATTGAGTTTAAGCCTTAATTGGGTCCCATCTAGAATTATAATACTAAAACAACAATGTCTTTGTTTAAGATGCTTGCTCCTACATAGCAGGACTGGTGAAAGCATATGTCAAAATTCGCCGTAACTAGATCAGGCAACCACTGTTACTATAGGCAACCTTCCAGGGCATCTTTCAGTTTGTATATGGAACCAGCCATTACAATGGTTTTCATTTAGATGAATTCTGCTTCTGGGGCCAAAAACATGTTTAGGCTCAAGGAAATATTCACTCTCTTATATGAATAGGTTCTGCACATGGTTACCACAATCATTTTTTCATTTCAGTACTCATTTCTCATGTCTATCCTAGGACTAAGATTGTGTTGTCTTCTCTCACCAAAGATGATACTTTTATATATATATATATATATATTACTCTGCATTACTGAATGGCAATTCACTGATGAATGGTGAGTGTGAATGGTGATTCATACTCTGCCAAAATGGTGATTGTGACCAAGACTCAGGGTATATTGCTAATATTTTAAACCTCTGAAACTAAATAATAAAGGCAGCAAGATCCACAGGGAAAGAAGATAAAAATAAGCTGAGATTTGTATTTGCATAATATTGCTTCCTAGAGGTTCCTTGGTGGCTCAGTGGTAAAGAACTTGCCTGCCAATGCAGGAAACATGGGTTCGATCCCTGGGTTAGGAAGACCCCTTTGGGAGAAATGGAGCCTGGCAGGCTACAGTCCATGGGGTGACAAAAAGTCAGACAAGACTTAATGACTGAGCACACACACAAGGATATTGTGTCTTGGTGTTTGGATGAATTCAACAAATGTACGTAGAATTCTTTTTTTTTTAGGGCTCCATTCTTGGCAATGGAGATGAAAAGATTCAACCTCCAGGGATTGACAGACTAGTTATCAAGTTGGCCACTATCCTGGGTTCATTTCATGCCTGTGACTAAAAGAATTTAAACTTCTTGAAAGCAGGAAATTGTTGTCTGTTTTGTTCACTGATCTGAGAATCTACAAATGGACCTTGTAGTTAATACATTGTTGGTGAGTAAAAGAACCTACTCTACACTAATATTATAAACCATTGGATTTGTTATATTGCAGATGTCATTGAGTTTGTTCCCAGAAGCCTTGAGGGTGAACATTGAGGAAGGCCTACCCCACTCACCAGGTCTGTTCCATTGAAGGAAGCGTTTGGCATTTATTTGACTTGTCTGGAATTTTTAAACATTTTAACATGGCTTTTGGTTAGCATTTCTAAGAGATTATAGGCTCTGGGCATAATATACCTTACTAGATAAATAAAACTGTAATCTTGTTATCACTATTCAAAGTCAACCTTTTTGAAACTATGCTCCTATTTTTCATGGTTTAAGAGCAAATGTAAACTTGAAAATTAGTCATGCAGTAACCACCAGTGGAACATCTGCGTAGCGTGCTGAAGGGAGGAGGCAAGAGAAACACAAAATACGCCCTTGAATAAGTCAGGGTCTCCACAGCACAATACTCTGCTGAATGAAAACATTCCAGAGAGTGATGATGCTGTGCCTTGCTCATAATAGGAAGGGAACAAGCAGGAGAGGCAAAGTGGGTAACTTAAAAGCTTTTTCTTTTTCCCACTGTCTTCTCTTTTGAGAAAATGCAAAGCACAGATCATCATGGGTAAATCAAAATCATAGTAGTGACACATCATACAGCAGGAACAACAACAACAGAAAAGGGCAGAATGTTGTTTTGAACATCTGCATTGTATTTAAGGAGTAGGGACAATGGATTTTCTTTTATGTATTTTTTTAAAAATTTAAAAATTTTTTAAATTAAAAAATTAAAATTAAAAAAAATTGATTCAAGTATAATTGTTCTATAATGTGTCAGTTTCTGCTGGACAACAACGTAGGTCAGCTCTAAGTATGCATGTATCTTGAGTCTTCCTCCCATGCCACCTCTCCCTACTCCCCCACCCCTCCCACCATTCCTCTAGGTCATCAGAAGAGGCAACAGATTCAGAACAGTAGGTGGTAGGCAAGGTCAAAAATGAATTTAAAAAAGATGCACATTATATAACACAGGAGGTTGACTTTGCATAAAAACTTCAGAGATGTATTAGAAATGCTTGCAGATTGAGAGGTAAAATAGGACTATGTTAATACTCTTATGTTGGGCACAGCTCTGCTGATAATCTGTGAATAATCATTCTCTAGCTGTTAAACATTCAAGAATAACTCATGCAGTGGACCAGAAAAACTGCTCATCAGTGACTTCTGTCTCCTTTAGCTATGCTCAAGAATGTTTCGGAGTTTTGAAAAACATTACTCTTATACTGAGTATATTTAATTTTTCCTCTGACAAATTTATTTAATTGAGCTTCAGCCTTCTCTCCATCTCACTTCTTTCTCACGGGTGGCATATCCACATCTTCTTCTCTTTTTTTTTTTCAATTTGATCATGCAATTAATTGATAGTTTATGTCTCCCTAAGAAATTTAAGATGCCATCCATTTGTCATTTCTAATCCACACTGAGATGATTTGACAGTGAAAGACAACATTATGGAAAACCTATTCTTTTTCTTTAAAACATTTCAACTTAATGTTAATAATGTAAAAAAATTAATGTATTTAAAGTATGTTTACAGTGAGTGGGAAGAGTGGAACCCCACCTGTCAAGCTTACTTCATCAGATACAAAGCCGGTAAGTGTTTTAAGGTTTTTGTCAATGAAGTCTAGGGACCTGGCCTAAGAAGAAACCTGGATAGAGTTGTCAGATATAGTCAATAAAAATACAGGGTGCCCAGTTATATTTGAATTTCAGATGAGCAAAGAATGTTTTTTCAGTATAAGCATGTCTGAAGTATTGAGTAGTATCCCAACTATTGTCTGAGACATACTTATCCTGAAAGATTACTTATTATTTCTATGAAATCCAAAGTGAATGAGATGCCCCATGTTTTGTCTGACAACCCAGAACTGAAACACACAATGGAAGAGGCTGTTCTCAATAATCATGGTCAGATTATTCCTTGGCAAGAGGAAGAATACCACATGTGAGAGGATTTGTAGTATGATTAGGCTGGTACTATGGCAGATTAATTAAAAAAATAAAAGCTAAATTCTCTATGGAGAAATTGTCTACAGAGCTCAGCATGCCCCAGGGAAAGCATGCATGTGATGATGTCTGATTATAAGAAGCTATTTTATTTAACAAATGCTTATTGCTTACCCTTTCACAAGCATTATAAAAAACAGCTTGTGATGTTTCTTATAAAAAAAAAGAACTAAGATGCATGCATGGTGCACCTAAACTGACAATGTTATAGTATTCAATATTCAATGTTTCCCATTTCTTCATTACTGAATTTTGTTTGCATAAGCCTCTGTATGTTATAACTACCCATCTGCATGGAAGTGTAGGATGTGATATAGCTTCTGCATCTCAGCAGCATTCTTTGAATTTCTAGAACTCTTATAAACTGTATCATATTATTCCTTTCTTACTTGTATCCTTTCTTAGATGATTTTGATTTGACTGTTGCACATGCTTGAACTTCCTCACAAATAAGATGAAATTTTGAAAATATTTTGTTTCCCTTTAATAATTTGTGGTATTTACTTTACTAAATAAATAATAAGCCCTGAAAAAGATTTCCTAATTAGCTTGCAAATTTACTCAGAAACTGTCAAGGTATTAATAAGCCCATTAATATTTACTTCTGAGAATTCCTGTGAGAACAGAAAGTAATCATGGATAAACAAGCGAGATTTTCTTTTGTTCTTCATCTTTAACCTTGTATTCAGAAGGAATCGTACACATTCTTTATAAGCTGGCCTCTTAGAGAAGTCTGGAACCCAGTAAGTAGATGAAAAATTGTAATGCATGTATTAAATGAGTTAATATATAATGATGATTCATATTAATGGTTTTTAATTTTAATGACCTCAGCAATAATACCCAAAACAAACTACTGCCATAAAGAGTTATAATTATACCAATAATCTACTGAAATCAGCATAAGTTTTGTAGGTCTTTGTATATATCCCTCATCACATGCTTTGGTGACTTTTCTATAAAATTGGCAAACGGCCATGTATTTTTTTTCCCATTTGTCCTGATCACCGTGTGTTCACTGGTTTATTCTGTCCTGCTTCAAATCAACTACTGAATTTTCTTTCGAAAGTAGCTCATTTTTAATTGCTTTCTTCAGGACAAATTTCATTCTGTTCATTGTCCTTTGACCAAAACAACTCTTTAATGATAGGATCATTAGTAAACTAACTTCAGTGATGATGTCTTTAAGCTTTTTTGCTTATTGCTTACCCTTTCACAAGCATTATAAAAACAGCTTGTGATGTTTCTTATAAAAAAGAACTAAGATGCATGCATGGTGCACCTAAACTGACAATGTTATAGTATTCAATATTCAATGTTTCCCATTTCTTCATTACTGAATTTTGTTTGCATAAGCCTCTGTATGTTATAACTACCCATCTGCATGGAAGTGTAGGATGTGATATAGCTTCTGCATCTCAGCAGCATTCTTTGAATTTCTAGAACTCTTATAAACTGTATCATATTATTCCTTTCTTACTTGTATCCTTTCTTAGATGATTTTGATTTGACTGTTGCACATGCTTGAACTTCCTCACAAATAAGATGAAATTTTGAAAATATTTTGTTTCCCTTTAATAATTTGTGGTATTTACTTTACTAAATAAATAATAAGCCCTGAAAAAGATTTCCTAATTAGCTTGCAAATTTACTCAGAAACTGTCAAGGTATTAATAAGCCCATTAATATTTACTTCTGAGAATTCCTGTGAGAACAGAAAGTAATCATGGATAAACAAGCGAGATTTTCTTTTGTTCTTCATCTTTAACCTTGTATTCAGAAGGAATCGTACACATTCTTTATAAGCTGGCCTCTTAGAGAAGTCTGGAACCCAGTAAGTAGATGAAAAATTGTAATGCATGTATTAAATGAGTTAATATATAATGATGATTCATATTAATGGTTTTTAATTTTAATGACCTCAGCAATAATACCCAAAACAAACTACTGCCATAAAGAGTTATAATTATACCAATAATCTACTGAAATCAGCATAAGTTTTGTAGGTCTTTGTATATATCCCTCATCACATGCTTTGGTGACTTTTCTATAAAATTGGCAAACGGCCATGTATTTTTTTTCCCATTTGTCCTGATCACCGTGTGTTCACTGGTTTATTCTGTCCTGCTTCAAATCAACTACTGAATTTTCTTTCGAAAGTAGCTCATTTTTAATTGCTTTCTTCAGGACAAATTTCATTCTGTTCATTGTCCTTTGACCAAAACAACTCTTTAATGATAGGATCATTAGTAAACTAACTTCAGATTTCATAAACCACTCATGAATTGTATATAAATTAATTTTTGTGAGAGGGACCCAAAAGCCACCTATGTTGATTAAAACTAAATTAGAATGTAGAACAACAAGAAACCTGGGACATCATTTTTGGGAAAGCTTTGGACAGAAACACAAACCTAAAGGAGATAATTCCTTTGCTGTGGATTTAAGTAGTGTGGCGCCATAGAAACATGATAAATGTGCTGACATTTACAGAGGCCCCAATTAGAGCCAAGATATCTTAATGCACTTGGCATCTTGGAGCACACATACTGTATATGAAGGACTTGCAGATTTATGGTGTGAAAGCAGGCTACCATATGCACCAGAGAGCTTTCTTACTTAGCACTTCCTTCATGTATTTGTACAAACATGCTTTTTTGTTTTGATCATTCCTTGCTTAACTATTTGTGGACTAATTTCTTTTCCCCTAAAACTTTCTCATGGATTTTCTTCTCATTCTAATCTTCCAATATCTATTTGAAATTGAATAGAGACAGGTATTTATGTCAATTTCACTACTCATAACAGGAGTCCTTTTATGTTATTAACCTACCTGTGATATTCTCCCCTACTGAATTTAGCTATTTTTGAGGGAGGGTGGATAGGGAATGTGGTGAAAACAGGTATGGTACATTTTGATTGTTCTGGGTTATATATACCATTGAAGTAATTTTCACTAAGGAATGTATTGCTTAAAGACCTCAGCAATAATACCCAAAACAAACTACTGCCATAAAGAGTTATAATTATACCAATAATCTACTGAAATCAGCATAAGTTTTGTAGGTCTTTGTATATATCCCTCATCACATGCTTTGGTGACTTTTCTATAAAATTGGCAAACGGCCATGTATTTTTTTTCCCATTTGTCCTGATCACCGTGTGTTCACTGGTTTATTCTGTCCTGCTTCAAATCAACTACTGAATTTTCTTTCGAAAGTAGCTCATTTTTAATTGCTTTCTTCAGGACAAATTTCATTCTGTTCATTGTCCTTTGACCAAAACAACTCTTTAATGATAGGATCATTAGTAAACTAACTTCAGATTTCATAAACCACTCATGAATTGTATATAAATTAATTTTTGTGAGAGGGACCCAAAAGCCACCTATGTTGATTAAAACTAAATTAGAATGTAGAACAACAAGAAACCTGGGACATCATTTTTGGGAAAGCTTTGGACAGAAACACAAACCTAAAGGAGATAATTCCTTTGCTGTGGATTTAAGTAGTGTGGCGCCATAGAAACATGATAAATGTGCTGACATTTACAGAGGCCCCAATTAGAGCCAAGATATCTTAATGCACTTGGCATCTTGGAGCACACATACTGTATATGAAGGACTTGCAGATTTATGGTGTGAAAGCAGGCTACCATATGCACCAGAGAGCTTTCTTACTTAGCACTTCCTTCATGTATTTGTACAAACATGCTTTTTTGTTTTGATCATTCCTTGCTTAACTATTTGTGGACTAATTTCTTTTCCCCTAAAACTTTCTCATGGATTTTCTTCTCATTCTAATCTTCCAATATCTATTTGAAATTGAATAGAGACAGGTATTTATGTCAATTTCACTACTCATAACAGGAGTCCTTTTATGTTATTAACCTACCTGTGATATTCTCCCCTACTGAATTTAGCTATTTTTGAGGGAGGGTGGATAGGGAATGTGGTGAAAACAGGTATGGTACATTTTGATTGTTCTGGGTTATATATACCATTGAAGTAATTTTCACTAAGGAATGTATTGCTTAAAGATGAATATAGATTGAATCACACACAGAATGGGCCTCACCAAGTGGCTCAGTGATAAAGAATCTGTCTACCAATGCAGGAGATATGGATTCAATCCCAGGGTTGGGAAAATCCTTTGCAGAAGCAAGGACAATGCACTCCAGGATTCTTGTCTGGCAAATCCCATGGACAGAAGTGTTTGGTGGGCTGCAGCCCAAGGGTTACAAAGAGTGAGAGATGACTGAGCAACTGAGCAAGCACATATAGGATAACTTTTGTGAACAACCAAATGTGTGATAATCATTTCAGTTGAAAGCACTCTCAGACACACAATGGTTGAAAACCTAAAGATTACTTCTGGATTGAGTCTGTTTAGAAATTGATATGACAACCAATCTGAGTATATGCCAATCTCGAGTATTTTAGGTGTCAAAAATGTCATCAATGGAGTAAAGTCATTTCAATTTGTATGTGGCTGAGTTTTTTTTGAATGTTTTTACAGTGGTTAAAGTCATATTGTAAGTGTGCGTACTCAGTGTCTTTAGCCATGACCAGTTCTTTGTAACCCCATGGACTATAGCCCACTAGACTCTGCTGTCCATAGGATTTTCCAGGCCAGAATACTGCAGTGGGTTGCTATACCCTACCTGAAGGGATCTTCCTGACCCAGGGATTGAACCCACTTCTACTGTATTATAAGTGGATTCTTTACCCACTGAGACACCCAGAAAGCCCATATCATCATATTGAATTGAAACTAATTTTTAAAAAATTATCTCAAATATATTGAACTTATGTCAGTTGAGTCATATTATCTCTGTTACATTTGAATGGACAGCATTTATTTAAATTTAATGCAGTGTGCTGCTTTGAGGAAGTTTCTCTGATGAGAAGTTAGGAATATTGCCATGAAATTTAAGTATAGAATCCTTCTAGTTTTAATTTTTATTTCAAGGTTTTATACTTGTCTTATCCACATGTAAAACCAACAACAATACTTTTAGAAATTCATTTTAATCAGATTCTCTAATTTTTTAATTATTCAGTGCTTTGAATTGCTTTCTCCATTCACTTGTTTTCCATAAAACAGATTTGTAATAGTTACGTTTAACCTATTCATGGATAAATTAATGACATAATCAAAATAACAGGCATAAATAAAATAAGCAGGTTTAAGGAAAACATAATTGACTTGGAAACTAAATCTCAAACAGAGAGAGTGTCAGTACAGAAAGTAACTATTGTAGGATGCATTAGGAGAGATAAAGAGATATAAGCAAATTGGTTAAGGAGAGCTCCATTAAAAGAGCTCTGCATTGAAAAACATGCTGAAGGAAATAAGCATGTCACTTGCTAAGAATATTCATAAGAATGAATAATATGTTATATACTTCCTTTCAGAGGTATACAGCTATACTTAGCTGAGAGTTATCATCTTTATTCCCTGACAGTAGGCTAAAAAAGACACACAAGGGAAAACCTAAAGATTACTTCTGGATTGAGTCTGTTTAGAAATTGATATGACAACCAATCTGAGTATATGCCAATCTCGAGTATTTTAGGTGTCAAAAATGTCATCAATGGAGTAAAGTCATTTCAATTTGTATGTGGCTGAGTTTTTTTTGAATGTTTTTACAGTGGTTAAAGTCATATTGTAAGTGTGCGTACTCAGTGTCTTTAGCCATGACCAGTTCTTTGTAACCCCATGGACTATAGCCCACTAGACTCTGCTGTCCATAGGATTTTCCAGGCCAGAATACTGCAGTGGGTTGCTATACCCTACCTGAAGGGATCTTCCTGACCCAGGGATTGAACCCACTTCTACTGTATTATAAGTGGATTCTTTACCCACTGAGACACCCAGAAAGCCCATATCATCATATTGAATTGAAACTAATTTTTAAAAAATTATCTCAAATATATTGAACTTATGTCAGTTGAGTCATATTATCTCTGTTACATTTGAATGGACAGCATTTATTTAAATTTAATGCAGTGTGCTGCTTTGAGGAAGTTTCTCTGATGAGAAGTTAGGAATATTGCCATGAAATTTAAGTATAGAATCCTTCTAGTTTTAATTTTATTTCAAGGTTTTATACTTGTCTTATCCACATGTAAAACCAACAACAATACTTTTAGAAATTCATTTTAATCAGATTCTCTAATTTTTTAATTATTCAGTGCTTTGAATTGCTTTCTCCATTCACTTGTTTTCCATAAAACAGATTTGTAATAGTTACGTTTAACCTATTCATGGATAAATTAATGACATAATCAAAATAACAGGCATAAATAAAATAAGCAGGTTTAAGGAAAACATAATTGACTTGGAAACTAAATCTCAAACAGAGAGAGTGTCAGTACAGAAAGTAACTATTGTAGGATGCATTAGGAGAGATAAAGAGATATAAGCAAATTGGTTAAGGAGAGCTCCATTAAAAGAGCTCTGCATTGAAAAAACATGCAGAAGGAAATAAGCATGTCACTTGCTAAGAATATTCATAAGAATGAATAATATGTTATATACTTCCTTTCAGAGGTATACAGCTATACTTAGCTGAGAGTTATCATCTTTATTCCCCTGACAGTAGGCTAAATGATTTATCTTACTTAAAAATCAAGATGACTAGATAATGCCAGTTCAGGAATGCCAGTTTGAAACCTAATCAAATAAAAGCTGACGTTTCTATGAATAAAATTTGTTTCCTAGAGCTAAAAAGGAAATTTTCAACTAGACTATTTTAGTAACCCTCATATTTCCAGTAATCATCATTAAACTCAGACTTATTAGATCAAATAAAAAATGATTTCATTATTATTATAATGAAATATTGCTATATCAATAGATTATATCAAATTATTAATATGATGAGAAAACTGGGATATTCCTGGTGCTTCAGGGATTAAGATTTTGCCTTCTACTGCAGGAGGTTCAGATTTGATCTCTGGTCATGGAACTGAGATCCCACATGCCTCATGATCTAAAATCCAAAACATAAACAGAAGCAATATTGTAATAGCTTCAGTAAAGACTTTAAAAATGTTCTGCATCAAGAAAAACATCTTTAAAAAACAATATAAGATTGACAATCATTTCCATATATCTGAGTCAGTTAATAAAGTTCTTGTTACCAAAAGTAAATATAGTAGAAAGTTGGAAATGCATAAAATAGCATATGGAATAAAATAAAAAGGGTTGTTTATAATCTCATCATCCAGTTATAAGTATGATCATAATTTTGGTGCTTGGTGTTTTAGTCATTTCCATGTATGGGTATATGTGCTAACAAAACATGATTATTCTATTCAGACAATTTTGTTACATCACAGGTATGTTGGATGAGAACCATTTCAATACTGTATAATGTTTAAAAATTCAGGTTTCTGGAATCTGATTTCCTAATGGATGATACTCTGGTTCCAACTCTTCCTAGCTGTGTGGCCCCAGCAAGACAAAAGGTTTCCAAAGCCTTAGATTCCTCATTGCTAACATGAGAAGAACAGCAAAATGTGACTTGTAGATTTAAATGGAGGTTGATCCCTATGGAGTGTTTGGTTCAGGAAATATTAAATATTTCTTCTTTGCTAGTTAGTGAGCTATCAGTTTTACATGTACTAGTTAAACAAATACACTGGTGTTTCATAGAAAATTCTTTTATTAGTAAGGGAAACATATCTATTTGTTACACTAATTTTCTGACATTATGATTATTTCACTTTATGTACTCATTTACATGAGGCAATTAAATCATGAAAGGTGAAATTTCACAGAAAAAAACCCAGAAGTAACTTTCAACTGAAATAAGAAAATGGTTTATGAAAAACTTAAATTACCTATCTCCTTTTAAGTGGACTTTCTTCTTTGTTACTTTTATTCTTTTGCAAAGATTGTATTTTGCCCCTGGGACAAAAAAGATTACACCCTGAGTGTTTAGAATTTGAACTTCCAGAATGTGATCAAGGTTTTTGACTAGCTACTAAGCCTGTGTTGATAGAAAATGTAACAGGTTAATAAGGCATAAAGCATTGTTTAAAATTGTCATTCTTGGTCTAACACAGTGGTTAATATTTTACCAACTTAAATGTTTTTCCTGTTCACGCTTATTGAGTCCCTTAAATCCAATGATTCAAAGAATTAATTAACTGGAAGAGTTTCTATTTGCAAGCATCTCATTTCTGGGAATGAATGACTTTACAATAAAATCTATGTCACTATTTTTACACTGGTTAGTATTACAAAACCAGGATGAATCATAAAATATTCATTAATTTTTAAATGTCTCAATAATGTATTATGGAAGTGGGGAATTCTCTTTCTCTGTATAATGACACAGTGAAATCTTGATGAGAATTGAGTCTTTGGGTATATGATAAATGATGGTCTTCAATTTCTTCTCACTCTGAAAGATTATAATTGAGCTTGTGATATGCAAAGACATCTTTCCCTTTCATTTATTATCCTTCTGACTTTCTTCAGTCCTCCAACCCCATTACTTCCTTCAAGTGTGCCTTTTCTCAAATGTATTATAAAGTAAGACAGATCTAGAGATGTTATAGAAGTCTTATAAAATCTTGGAAACTATAATATCCTTGACCATGCTGATTAATGTTCAACAATGCAAACAAAAGGTTTCAAAGCTTATTTTTGAAGGCTTTTTTTTCCAGGTTTTAAAAACCAGTGTACAAAGTTAAACAAAAATACACTGGTGTTTCATAGAAAATTCTTTTATTAGTAAGGGAAACATATCTATTTGTTACACTAATTTTCTGACATTATGATTATTTCACTTTATGTACTCATTTACATGAGGCAATTAAATCATGAAAGGTGAAATTTCACAGAAAAAAACCCAGAAGTAACTTTCAACTGAAATAAGAAAATGGTTTATGAAAAACTTAAATTACCTATCTCCTTTTAAGTGGACTTTCTTCTTTGTTACTTTTATTCTTTTGCAAAGATTGTATTTTGCCCCTGGGACAAAAAAGATTACACCCTGAGTGTTTAGAATTTGAACTTCCAGAATGTGATCAAGGTTTTTGACTAGCTACTAAGCCTGTGTTGATAGAAAATGTAACAGGTTAATAAGGCATAAAGCATTGTTTAAAATTGTCATTCTTGGTCTAACACAGTGGTTAATATTTTACCAACTTAAATGTTTTTCCTGTTCACGCTTATTGAGTCCCTTAAATCCAATGATTCAAAGAATTAATTAACTGGAAGAGTTTCTATTTGCAAGCATCTCATTTCTGGGAATGAATGACTTTACAATAAAATCTATGTCACTATTTTTACACTGGTTAGTATTACAAAACCAGGATGAATCATAAAATATTCATTAATTTTTAAATGTCTCAATAATGTATTATGGAAGTGGGGAATTCTCTTTCTCTGTATAATGACACAGTGAAATCTTGATGAGAATTGAGTCTTTGGGTATATGATAAATGATGGTCTTCAATTTCTTCTCACTCTGAAAGATTATAATTGAGCTTGTGATATGCAAAGACATCTTTCCCTTTCATTTATTATCCTTCTGACTTTCTTCAGTCCTCCAACCCCATTACTTCCTTCAAGTGTGCCTTTTCTCAAATGTATTATAAAGTAAGACAGATCTAGAGATGTTATAGAAGTCTTATAAAATCTTGGAAACTATAATATCCTTGACCATGCTGATTAATGTTCAAAAATGCAAACAAAATTCTCTCACTTGTTTACAAAGTTTTAGTTTGGAAGACTGAAGTGGGCTTACTGTGACCAAAAGTCCAAAAATCGCTGAAGCAGTAATGAGCAGAGAGTGGGTTTCAGTGAAAAAGCAGTTGATTACCAGTATGCCTCTATCTTTGATTAATAATCTTCTCTGTATGTGCCTTGAAAGCTGAGACATTTTATTTTTCTTTGTATTCTAAACATGTTGCCTAACCCATCATATTAGTTTGATAAATATTTATTGGATATATGAATAAGAAAATATATTCATTTTCTAATCCAAATTTCTACTGGAATAAGGAATCCTTTTAATATCTTGACAGACAAGTATCCTATTATATTTAGATGTAGAGTCACAAAACTTACCATTCCACAATTTGCTCATTTTGCCTCTGGGTAGAATCTTCTCTCTTCACTATTTTCTTGGAGATCTTAAGCACAGAATTTAAATATTTCAAGTTATTTTCATCAAATATATATTTATGATTGTAACGATGACTTCAAGATGTTTCCTACTATTTAACATATAGGAAAATTCTAGTGTAGCTTTGGGCTCATCATTTGTGCTCAGTGTATTGTAATTCAACTTCAAATGGATTTATTTCACTCAGTCAGTTGCCTGAAACAAATGCTTATATTTGAATCATGCCATTCTTGTAAAACTTACTATTTTTTTCTAGACTTTTGACTTTGTAGGCATTAAGTAAAAGGGATATATGTCTTTAATTTGTAGCAACTAACAGTTGATTCTTAGTTATACAATTTGGTTAGTGGGTCACTTTCTTTCTAAATGAATTTTTGGTTAAGTAAAATTTTATGTGTTGCATTCCTGTTCAAATTATTCTGTGATTTCTTTTCATCATTCTCTCAGACCCATCCATGACTTCTTTCTTGCTTCCTGTTTTGGTTTTTTGGATTAAAAATTATATATTTTTTTGCTTTTCAATTCCTTTTGTATTTAGTTGCAAAGTCTCCTATATATATATCATTCTAAGTATATTTTCTGAAATGTAGAAACCTTTTCTTCTCGCATATTATGGTTTAATATGAAGTCTGATGCCCTATAATCCTTTTTTCTAATGTATAAAAGTAAGACAGATCTAGAGATGTTATAGAAGTCTTATAAAATCTTGGAAACTATAATATCCTTGACCATGCTGATTAATGTTCAAAAATGCAAACAAAATTCTCTCACTTGTTTACAAAGTTTTAGTTTGGAAGACTGAAGTGGGCTTACTGTGACCAAAAGTCCAAAAATCGCTGAAGCAGTAATGAGCAGAGAGTGGGTTTCAGTGAAAAAGCAGTTGATTACCAGTATGCCTCTATCTTTGATTAATAATCTTCTCTGTATGTGCCTTGAAAGCTGAGACATTTTATTTTTCTTTGTATTCTAAACATGTTGCCTAACCCATCATATTAGTTTGATAAATATTTATTGGATATATGAATAAGAAAATATATTCATTTTCTAATCCAAATTTCTACTGGAATAAGGAATCCTTTTAATATCTTGACAGACAAGTATCCTATTATATTTAGATGTAGAGTCACAAAACTTACCATTCCACAATTTGCTCATTTTGCCTCTGGGTAGAATCTTCTCTCTTCACTATTTTCTTGGAGATCTTAAGCACAGAATTTAAATATTTCAAGTTATTTTCATCAAATATATATTTATGATTGTAACGATGACTTCAAGATGTTTCCTACTATTTAACATATAGGAAAATTCTAGTGTAGCTTTGGGCTCATCATTTGTGCTCAGTGTATTGTAATTCAACTTCAAATGGATTTATTTCACTCAGTCAGTTGCCTGAAACAAATGCTTATATTTGAATCATGCCATTCTTGTAAAACTTACTATTTTTTTCTAGACTTTTGACTTTGTAGGCATTAAGTAAAAGGGATATATGTCTTTAATTTGTAGCAACTAACAGTTGATTCTTAGTTATACAATTTGGTTAGTGGGTCACTTTCTTTCTAAATGAATTTTTGGTTAAGTAAAATTTTATGTGTTGCATTCCTGTTCAAATTATTCTGTGATTTCTTTTCATCATTCTCTCAGACCCATCCATGACTTCTTTCTTGCTTCCTGTTTTGGTTTTTTGGATTAAAAATTATATATTTTTTTTGCTTTTAAATTCCTTTTGTATTTAGTTGAAAAGTCTCCTATATATATATCATTCTAAGTATATTTTCTGAAATGTTGAAACCTTTTCTTCTGGCATATTATGGTTTAATATGAAGTCTGATGCCCATATAATCCTTTTTCTTCTGTAGTTTATTTTTTTTTCCCAGTGGATAAATTTTTATGATTTTCTTTTTATATTTGGAATTCTGAAATTTCACAGTTTTCTTTGAATTTGTACCTCTTTTCATTTTTCTAATAATTGTGGATTCCTTCAATTTGAATGTTTTTCATATTGATCTATTTGTATTAACTCTGTGACTATTTGTACCCATCAATTGGCCCTCTTTCTTTCTGGACCTCCAAGGGTCTTTGACATTCTGGGTATAAATGATTGGCATTCGATTTTTAGAATACTTTCCATTTCTTAGTTTTTCACATTTTATATATCCTGAAAGATATCCTGTCTTTATCTTCCAGACTATTAATCCAGGATTGTTTATTGTGTTAGGTATTCTTATGGATTCTTTTCAATTAATATTGGAAATCATAGTTTTAATTTCCAAAAATTCTTCCTCATTTATTATTATTTTTTAATGGCAACTTGTTTTTATTTTAGTCAGTCAACAGCTCCTAAATCTCTCTGAGGTTATTAACATTTTTTTTTTAGATTGTTCTTACTGTTTCCATTTTTTCATTTCTCCTGTGACCACTAGTTTTCTCTGTTTAGATTTTTTAAGTGCTGAATCTCAGTGTATCACTCACTAATACTGATGAACTGACTGTTAAGCTGATGAATCTCTTTGCAGTTTTGCAGATTCATAGATCTGTTGCCATGAAAGCCCTTCTTGTGTGAACAGAAGACTGACTGTGACTCAGTCCAGTTTCTAGGCAAGCCTTTCTTTAGGTTAAATTCTCTCTCTACAGTAGGTATGACAATGACTGTAGGGTGGAAAGGGATGGAATATGTTTATTTATTTTGTTTTGCATAGAACTGTTTCTCGTTCTCTCTCCACAACATCCAGATTTTTGGTTAAGTAAATTTATGGTATTTAATATTGAAGTCTGTTTTTGCCCATAAAAATTATATATTTTTTTTGCTTTTAAATTCCTTTTGTATTTAGTTGAAAAGTCTCCTATATATATATCATTCTAAGTATATTTTCTGAAATGTTGAAACCTTTTCTTCTGGCATATTATGGTTTAATATGAAGTCTGATGCCCATATAATCCTTTTTCTTCTGTAGTTTATTTTTTTTTCCCAGTGGATAAATTTTTATGATTTTCTTTTTATATTTGGAATTCTGAAATTTCACAGTTTTCTTTGAATTTGTACCTCTTTTCATTTTTCTAATAATTGTGGATTCCTTCAATTTGAATGTTTTTCATATTGATCTATTTGTATTAACTCTGTGACTATTTGTACCCATCAATTGGCCCTCTTTCTTTCTGGACCTCCAAGGGTCTTTGACATTCTGGGTATAAATGATTGGCATTCGATTTTTAGAATACTTTCCATTTCTTAGTTTTTCACATTTTATATATCCTGAAAGATATCCTGTCTTTATCTTCCAGACTATTAATCCAGGATTGTTTATTGTGTTAGGTATTCTTATGGATTCTTTTCAATTAATATTGGAAATCATAGTTTTAATTTCCAAAAATTCTTCCTCATTTATTATTATTTTTTAATGGCAACTTGTTTTTATTTTAGTCAGTCAACAGCTCCTAAATCTCTCTGAGGTTATTAACATTTTTTTTTTAGATTGTTCTTACTGTTTCCATTTTTTCATTTCTCCTGTGACCACTAGTTTTCTCTGTTTAGATTTTTTAAGTGCTGAATCTCAGTGTATCACTCACTAATACTGATGAACTGACTGTTAAGCTGATGAATCTCTTTGCAGTTTTGCAGATTCATAGATCTGTTGCCATGAAAGCCCTTCTTGTGTGAACAGAAGACTGACTGTGACTCAGTCCAGTTTCTAGGCAAGCCTTTCTTTAGGTTAAATTCTCTCTCTACAGTAGGTATGACAATGACTGTAGGGTGGAAAGGGATGGAATATGTTTATTTATTTTGTTTTGCATAGAACTGTTTCTCGTTCTCTCTCCACAACATCCAGATTCATTGAACTCTAGAGCCATTAGATACTGCTTTCTGATTCTCCTTTCAACCACCATGACTACCTTTGTGGACCATCCAAGAGGATCTTCTACTCAAACTGAAGGTGAGATCTTCACTTGGGAAGATAAATGACTATAGTCAACTGCTCCACTTATTATTGAGGCAGGGGTAACAGCTGAATGGCACAGAAGTCTGTAAATAGATCTTTGCTTAAACTCTGTCAAGCCACCTAGAGCTCTCTCTTATTTTCTGTAATTCATAACTGCAGAGCTAGGGCTGCTTAATTGTTTTTTTTTTCACCACTCCGTAACAGCTCCAATCATTTGTAACCTCCTCACATATCTATATTAAGATGCAATTTATTCGACTTAGGTGTAGATTACTCTTACAGATCTCCTTGCTCTCTTCTAAAATTTTATTAACATTTCTTGTCTGCTCATGGGAAACATCTTTTTCCACTTTTAGCCTTCTTATGGGTTTATTTACTTATTTGTAATATGCATTTACTCCCATTTCAGGTACCTTCGGAAAAGGTGGTTCAGTATACTGTATCAGGAAACAGATTACTTTATAAATATGATTTGGATGTAGACAGAACTTCTGAATGTTGACAACTGCACATCGGTTCATTTCTTTGGCAAAAAGTAATGATAACTTTTTTAAAAAAAAGTAATGATAATTGAAGAAAGTTCAATAGAGCGGATTAGTTCCAAGAGTTTGGGCAATGTTCAAGGAAACCAGTTTAAGGTAGAGTATTGTCCTGGGGCTAGTAAAAGGTAGACAGTGGTAGTGTACATTCCAAATGTTAAGAGACACTAATGTGGCAAGAAAAAAGAGTGACTATTATAACTCAGAAAGATAACCAATGAAAAGCTTGTCTTGTAGGAGCTGTGGCCTTTGATAGAGTGATAGAGTCAACCCATGGAAGTAAATAGGGCAATACATTCATCTCACTCCTCCTCCCTCTTCCTCTGATCTGCTGGTAACTCCCATGAGCTAAACCCAACTGGTAGCCAGAAGGTGAGAAAGCTCCTTGGTGTCTTTTACGTAGGTCAGTCTCCCAGGGCACAGTAGGTAGAAAAAGATGAAGAATGGGTCTGGATGAACAAACAGGATTGATTAAGCATTCACTCTTATATTTGTCCATTTGAAATGTACCTAACCCAGGGATCACTCACATTTTTCTTAGTTTTAATGATAGCAAATCAGTGATCTGCCCCCCTGAAACTGAAACAGAAGATATCACCAGTATGTTCTTATAAGGTAGGAAAGTGAGGCAGGAAAGGGAAGGTGAAAAGTGAATATTTAACATAACATTTTATTGTGGTAGTCCTTTCTGATGCTAGTCATCAGGCCTGATTCTAGGTAATTCTAGCTCCCTTTCTTTACTATTTGGTTCATGTTTTTTCACACCTGCCAGGATCTCAGCTGCAGGTAAGTCCTTACCCGATGAGATGACCCTGCATAATCTTGTCCACTAAGGTCTGATCCTTATTGTGTTGCTATATTTTCTATTGACCATGGTACTTAGGAAATAATGTACCAAGAAGCACCCCAGTTAACCCCCTGGGTTTCACACATAGTCCTCCGTGTTCCAACTGGCTAACAGCAATTAAATTTCACTTTGGTGAATAAGATTAACCACTTTGGTTTATATGTGAATCTCTTTTCTTTTTTCTGGGCTCCATTTATGAGGATCCCAGAAGAGGAGATGATCAGCCAAGAATAAATGAGAGCACAAGCAGAGATGAAAGGAAACAGACTGACAGACTTAGAAAACAAACTTATGGTTACAAAGGGGGAAGATTGAGGGAAAGGATAAATCGGGAGGTTAGGATGGACATATACACATTACTATATATAAAATAGGTAACCAGCAAGGACCTACTATAGAGCACAGGGAAACTGATTAATTTTCTATAGTAACTTAAATGGGGAAATAGTTTGAAAAATAATAGATACATGAGTGTGTATAACTCATTCACTTTGCTCTACACTTGAAACTAACACAACATTGTAAGTCAACTATAGTTCAATATAAACTAAAAAATAAAATGCCTAAAGAAAGGCAGGAAGTGGAATTATAAGGAAGTATGAAAGGTGAGTAGTTTAGTATGGTTCTCATGGGTTATGTGAGAAGGAAAGAATTAGGAAATGTCTGGGGAGGAAGCTAAGGTATATTATCTATATTTCCACCTCCATTAATACATACAAATGACTGGTATCTGAATTTTCTTGGACTCCATTTTCATGAGAACAAGATAAGCCCAGATGTATTTCCTCTCTTATTATTTGTTCTTTTTGCTCTGGTTGTTCAGTCCCTCAGTAGTATCTGAGTCATCATAGACTGAAGCCTGCCAGGTTCCTCTGTTAGTGAGGTTTCCCAGACAAGAATACTTGAGTGGGTCTCCACTTTCTTCTCCAAGGGGTCTTCCATACCCAGGGATTGAACTCTTGTTTCCTGCTCTGGCAGGCATTGGAAGGCAGAGTCTTTACCACTGAGCCACCAGGGAGGTCCCCATTATTTGTTTTAATAGGTAATAAAATTCTGAATCTTGAAATAGTTATTATGCCTATATCCAGAGATCTATTGTATTCATCTTACAATTTTACCAATTATAAATTTTTAAAAATTAATATATTATTGAGTTTAGTTATTCTTTCTGGCCTCTCTATATAAAATCATGCTATTTAATGAAGGTGATCACTTGATAGTTTACACAAAACACTTGAATTTATTAAGTTTTAAAGAACTCCACCAGATTATTTCAAAATGTACACCCACTTTTAGCTATTTTCTATCTCAAATACAACTGCTGAAGACAAAAATGAAACGTGTCACATTTGGAGAGACATGTGAAGATTGTCCAGACTTTTTCATGTTTTCATTGCAAAAGAGAGTGAGCAGTCTCTAGGGCCTGAAGCTGGCATATTTAGCCATGCTTACATTCTTAAAGCCAGCTCAAGAACAAACAGTTCAAGTACATACATGATATATTCCTAAACTTTTCTTGGCAAAGTTGCAGAAATGGTTTTAGCCACTGATATAGTATTGCATTTTTTACTTTTTCTAGCAATACTGGTGGCAAAATATGCCTACGTAACTGTTGCATTTTTGCCTGTTTTCATTATTATGGTGAAAGTATATTTTTTCCAGATAGAGCAGGCTTTATATAATCAAAGAAAGGAAGAAAGAAACATGACTTTGGACTGAGCTATGGGTTAAATTTTCTATTCTTTGGCATGCTAGTTATGAACAACTGGAGCTCAGCAACGTTCTATAGCCAGCCTGTGTGTGTATACACACACACACACACACACACACACACACAGATGCACATATAGTTAATTTTTGATGGCTGAATAAAAACAAAGGAAGAGAAAAAAAGCTTAACTATGAAATTATAAGCATCAAGAATAATTTTCAAGAAACAAAGATGTTTTCCTAAGCATTTGTCAACTCAGTGATTCCAGAATTTAGATAGATAATTCACATAAACCGTCTCTGTTCTCTCTTTTCCTGAATGTCTACAGCTTGTTTACTCTAGTGAAATTAACAAGGAAGCCAATGTTTCATTAACTCATTATTAGGAAGTTCTCATCCCTAACCATTTTTTTAAATCCATTTCACTCTATACCACACATGTCACCCAATGTGGAATCTCTCTGGGAAAAGTTGGAATATATATTTAAAAAAAAACCCAAAAAAGCAAAGTAAAATATATCTGACTGGAACTTTTACCTTGGAAAAAAGAATTATATAAATAGTTAAAATATTCTCATCTCTTTATATAATATACAACAATATAATCTTAATGTCAACATGAGTATTAATTTTCTATCAGTAAGTTTTATCTATGAATATGTATATATTCTATTAATCGGCAAGTTATGTGCTCCTGGAATTTATACGATTAAGTGAAATTCATGGATTATGTTGTCTTTTTGGTTAAAATTTCCAGTCCTTCATTGATTTCTTTTCTAATTAAAATTTTTTATGAAATATATCATTTTATCAAAACCACAAATAATCAACATTAATTAAATAACCATATTAGTAACCAATTAGTAACCAATTAATAACATATTAGTCAAGAAATTTTCAGAAATATGCCTGAGAGAGTTACAGATAAAATCAAATTAAGACATTTCCGTTTAAAATTGTTTTGACATTCTGGATACCACAACAATGTCAAATTAACATTTGAATATGTTTCAATGTCTTTAATAATATTATAATGCAACAATAGAGTACATGTAGTTTCAAAATCATTAATAGCAACTTAATGCAATACTAGCCATGATTGGTGAAGAAAAGAGACCTTAGAAATGACCTCCCAATATTTCTACTGGGACTGTTTGAATGTCTTCTGACTTCCAGGTTGTCCCATTTGCTGCCAATGTGGTATTAGTGGATTCAATCTCAGTTTCATAGGACCTTGGAACAGTGACTAGACAAGGTGAGTATGTGCATGTGTGTACTGTACCACCTCTTTGTATATGATTCACTTTAGACAAAGATAGCATAGTGAGAGGAGAGAAGCTATTTATCTTTCTTACTTGCTGCCTTCTGAAACAGCGATGAGGCAGCAGTGAGAGGAATCTGGATGCACTCCACTGACTTCTGGAAATGTCCACCTCAGTGTTCTGTTCCCAAGTGTGAAGCAAGGACTTTGAGTGACATCTGGCAGCTTTTTGAAAAACTTATGTAATAGTTTTTCCTCTTTCAAGCAAGCATTTTTAAATTGGTTTTATGTCCATTATTTATTGTTTACGCAAACTTCAGCAGTCACACAACTCTTGGCAGTTCATTTGGCCCTAGGGACTGTATGAAACCATGTCCTGGTGCGTTGAGTGGTTGGTGTTCATTCGTGTTCAGTCTGCAGATCTCACTTTCAATTATGGTAGAGAATAAAATATATCCCTACCATAACACCTAGGATAAATCAATTATTTTCTATCAGTCAAGTTTTTTATCTTTTTTGAATATGTATATATTCTATTAATCGGCAAGTTATGTGCTCCTGGAATTTATACGATTAAGTGAAATTCATGGATTATGTTGTCTTTTTGGTTAAAATTTCCAGTCCTTCATTGATTTCTTTTCTAATTAAAATTTTTTATGAAATATATCATTTTATCAAAACCACAAATAATCAACATTAATTAAATAACCATATTAGTAACCAATTAGTAACCAATTAATAACATATTAGTCAAGAAATTTTCAGAAATATGCCTGAGAGAGTTACAGATAAAATCAAATTAAGACATTTCCGTTTAAAATTGTTTTGACATTCTGGATACCACAACAATGTCAAATTAACATTTGAATATGTTTCAATGTCTTTAATAATATTATAATGCAACAATAGAGTACATGTAGTTTCAAAATCATTAATAGCAACTTAATGCAATACTAGCCATGATTGGTGAAGAAAAGAGACCTTAGAAATGACCTCCCAATATTTCTACTGGGACTGTTTGAATGTCTTCTGACTTCCAGGTTGTCCCATTTGCTGCCAATGTGGTATTAGTGGATTCAATCTCAGTTTCATAGGACCTTGGAACAGTGACTAGACAAGGTGAGTATGTGCATGTGTGTACTGTACCACCTCTTTGTATATGATTCACTTTAGACAAAGATAGCATAGTGAGAGGAGAGAAGCTATTTATCTTTCTTACTTGCTGCCTTCTGAAACAGCGATGAGGCAGCAGTGAGAGGAATCTGGATGCACTCCACTGACTTCTGGAAATGTCCACCTCAGTGTTCTGTTCCCAAGTGTGAAGCAAGGACTTTGAGTGACATCTGGCAGCTTTTTGAAAAACTTATGTAATAGTTTTTCCTCTTTCAAGCAAGCATTTTTAAATTGGTTTTATGTCCATTATTTATTGTTTACGCAAACTTCAGCAGTCACACAACTCTTGGCAGTTCATTTGGCCCTAGGGACTGTATGAAACCATGTCCTGGTGCGTTGAGTGGTTGGTGTTCATTCGTGTTCAGTCTGCAGACTTGCTTCACTTTTCAATTATGGTAGAGAATAAAAATATATCCCTACCATAACACCTAGGATAAATCAATAAACCTTTGCTTATTCTGATGTGTATTGGAGCTTGGCATCCTCGGAGATTATTTGAGCATTGATATTTTTGTCATTGTTATTTTGGCAGTGCAGCAAGGCTTGAAGGATCTTGATTCCATGACCATGGATTCAACCTGGGCCCTGGGCAATGAAAGCAGAGTTCCAACCTCTGGAACCTTAGAGTATTCTCTGAGCACTGATTTCAAAATATCAACTTTTAAAGGCAACCACAGAGATTAAAGAAAAGTAGAATATGCACTCACTGAAAAAATCAGCATTCCAATCAAATGTGACCATCACCAGTGTGATTTGATGATCATGTGTACTATTTTCATATGTTTTACACAGTCTCATTTAACAAAGAGACTAACTGATACTAGTATTCTTGCTTAGAAAATTCCATGGACAGGAGCCTGGTGGGCTACATCCATCTCACGGGGGCACAAAAGTCTGACATGACTGAGCGGGTCCTCTAGTCGAAGCTATTTTCTTTTGAAATTTCTGGACAAAGTTTGGAAAAATGATATTATTTACATGAAATTATGGCAACTATCTTTATCTGTAATCTAGGCCATTAAACACATTTTATTATATTTAAATTTTTGAATTTTATGAAATAAATGGCTCATTTAAAGGCCTATATATTTAACATGCTGAGAGAAGACTATTTATCTTTCTTACTTGCTGCCTTCTGAAACAGCGATGAGGCAGCAGTGAGAGGAATCTGGATGCACTCCACTGACTTCTGGAAATGTCCACCTCAGTGTTCTGTTCCCAAGTGTGAAGCAAGGACTTTGAGTGACATCTGGCAGCTTTTTGAAAAACTTATGTAATAGTTTTTCCTCTTTCAAGCAAGCATTTTTAAATTGGTTTTATGTCCATTATTTATTGTTTACGCAAACTTCAGCAGTCACACAACTCTTGGCAGTTCATTTGGCCCTAGGGACTGTATGAAACCATGTCCTGGTGCGTTGAGTGGTTGGTGTTCATTCGTGTTCAGTCTGCAGACTTGCTTCACTTTTCAATTATGGTAGAGAATAAAAATATATCCCTACCATAACACCTAGGATAAATCAATAAACCTTTGCTTATTCTGATGTGTATTGGAGCTTGGCATCCTCGGAGATTATTTGAGCATTGATATTTTTGTCATTGTTATTTTGGCAGTGCAGCAAGGCTTGAAGGATCTTGATTCCATGACCATGGATTCAACCTGGGCCCTGGGCAATGAAAGCAGAGTTCCAACCTCTGGAACCTTAGAGTATTCTCTGAGCACTGATTTCAAAATATCAACTTTTAAAGGCAACCACAGAGATTAAAGAAAAGTAGAATATGCACTCACTGAAAAAATCAGCATTCCAATCAAATGTGACCATCACCAGTGTGATTTGATGATCATGTGTACTATTTTCATATGTTTTACACAGTCTCATTTAACAAAGAGACTAACTGATACTAGTATTCTTGCTTAGAAAATTCCATGGACAGGAGCCTGGTGGGCTACATCCATCTCACGGGGTCACAAAAAGTCTGACATGACTGAGCGGGTCCTCTAGTCGAAGCTATTTTCTTTTGAAATTTCTGGACAAAGTTTGGAAAAATGATATTATTTACATGAAATTATGGCAACTATCTTTATCTGTAATCTAGGCCATTAAACACATTTTATTATATTTAAATTTTTGATAATGAATAAATGGCTCATTTAATGTTTTATATGCCTAATATAACTTTAAATGTCCAAATAATATAAAAATTAATAAGAACTAACAGTATATAGGACTTACTATGTTGTATATTTTTCTGAGGTGATTCAACATATATACATTAATTTTTCAATGCTCAGTATCAGCTGTAATATGAGGTGGTAGTTGCTCAATCATGTCCAATTCTGCAATCACATGGACTGTAGCCTACTGGGCTGCTCTGTCTGTTTAAATTCAAAGCATGACTGTTATCTGTAGCTTATCAGTGGGTAGTGTAGGCATAGAAATAGTATATAAATTTCCCAAGTTGCACAACTAATGAACCACAGAACTGCAATTCCAAAACCAGGTTTTCTCATACCAGTAATTATGTTTTTAATGACTGCTGCAATGTTTCACTACAGAATAAAAGTTAGCACAAAATGAAAAATTCAATACAAGTGTACGGTAAAACAATACACAAAGAACACACTAATATTGTTTTTTTCTCCAGTTTGACCTTTGAATAATTTAGTAGATATGTTTTAAAAGATACACAACCCAAGATCTATTGTGATACTCTAAATACGCAGGCAATGTTAACCAAGTGTCCCTAAATGTGTAGGAAAATAAATTTAGAAAGCAAAACATTTTTGCAATATTAAGCACTTGATATTTGTAAAAAGTGACTGATAATGTTATAAAAGATTGAAATCAATGATGTGTTTTCTACTTCCTGGTTAATTAATGACTGACATAACCTAATTCCTAAGTACATACCAGTGTAGTTAGTTCAGTGCATTTATTTTTAACTTTATAAGTTGTTCAAACACAGTCTCAGATGTTGAGAATTTCCTTGTCAACTGATGTCCATTCTTTCAAAATTCCGCTTGAGTTGTCAACCAAAACTTGATTCAGATTTTGGTTTCGAGAGAAGGATACATTATTGCTAGTAAAGAGGAGTGCTAAGGTGACTGCTCCCATGCTGTCTTTATTCTTTTGATGGATGCCAACAGTTCAATCATTATTATCTATCTCACGGGTAAAAATCTGAGGCCATTAAACACATTTTATTTTTATTTATGGCAACTATCTTTATCTGTAATCTAGGCCATTAAACACATTTTATTATATTTAAATTTTTGATAATGGATAAATGGCTCATTTAATGTTTTATATGCCTAATATAACTTTAAATGTCCAAATAATATAAAATTAATAAGAACTAACAGTATATAGGACTTACTATGTTGTATATTTTTCTGAGGTGATTCAACATATATACATTAATTTTTCAATGCTCAGTATCAGCTGTAATATGAGGTGGTAGTTGCTCAATCATGTCCAATTCTGCAATCACATGGACTGTAGCCTACTGGGCTGCTCTGTCTGTTTAAATTCAAAGCATGACTGTTATCTGTAGCTTATCAGTGGGTAGTGTAGGCATAGAAATAGTATATAAATTTCCCAAGTTGCACAACTAATGAACCACAGAACTGCAATTCCAAAACCAGGTTTTCTCATACCAGTAATTATGTTTTTAATGACTGCTGCAATGTTTCACTACAGAATAAAAGTTAGCACAAAATGAAAAATTCAATACAAGTGTACGGTAAAACAATACACAAAGAACACACTAATATTGTTTTTTTCTCCAGTTTGACCTTTGAATAATTTAGTAGATATGTTTTAAAAGATACACAACCCAAGATCTATTGTGATACTCTAAATACGCAGGCAATGTTAACCAAGTGTCCCTAAATGTGTAGGAAAATAAATTTAGAAAGCAAAACATTTTTGCAATATTAAGCACTTGATATTTGTAAAAAGTGACTGATAATGTTATAAAAGATTGAAATCAATGATGTGTTTTCTACTTCCTGGTTAATTAATGACTGACATAACCTAATTCCTAAGTACATACCAGTGTAGTTAGTTCAGTGCATTTATTTTTAACTTTATAAGTTGTTCAAACACAGTCTCAGATGTTGAGAATTTCCTTGTCAACTGATGTCCATTCTTTCAAAATTCCGCTTGAGTTGTCAACCAAAACTTGATTCAGATTTTGGTTTCGAGAGAAGGATACATTATTGCTAGTAAAGAGGAGTGCTAAGGTGACTGCTCCCATGCTGTCTTTATTCTTTTGATGGATGCCAACAGCAAACTATACAATTACAATATGATTTATTGGGCTGGATGAAAAGGTAAAACACACAGCGAGCCTAGGCTGGTTCAGAGACATAGTGGATAGGACTAACCTATTAAGGAGTGGTTTGAGGGTTCAACCCATGATGGCTTTGTAACCCAGAATTTGAACTTTATCCTAAGAGTAATGTAGAACTTCCCTGGTGACCAATAGTTTAGAATCCATTAGTCAATTCAAGGGACATGGGTTCGATCCCTGGTCCAGGAAGATCCCATATGTTGTGGAGCAGCTAAGCCCATGTGTTACAACTCCTGAAGCCCAAGTCCCTACAGCCCATGCTCCACAAGAGAAGCTACCAATATGAGGATCCTGTACACCACAGCTAGAGAGTAGCCCCCTCTCACGATAGCTAGAGATAGCTCGTGTGCAACAATGAAGACCCAGCACAGCTAAAAATAAAAGCAAATAAAAATATAAACTAATAGTAATAATAAAAAAAGAGTAACGGATCTAGAGGAATTTAATATACAAAGTTATACTATTATTGGATTCGCATTTTGGAAAAATTTAATGTTGGGATATAGTCATGTAGTACTATAAAAATTAAAAATACTTTGTAAAGTACTTTGAAGAAAAGATTGAATAAAAGCAACTATGTAGACAATGGCAGCAGGAAAAACCAATATTCTTATGTGTTCCTTATTTCTTTTTTCCCTGTACATAGAAATGTCCTGGCAGCCACATAAACCCTTTAGAGGCCCACCTATGTACAGAGAATGTCTCTGGACCTCCACATCATTACATAACTTGTTTGTAATTCTTAGAAAAACATATGAACATTCCAGTTGTTGACATATCCACATGTGCAGAAAAATAAAAATCACATGCATAGGAGATGCTCAGAAGTTTTTATTACACTTAAATTCAGTATTATTTGTGATTTTTATATACTTTGATTGTTCTTGCCTGTTACTTATTATCTTCTGTGATTGCATCCAATAAATGTTTGTTGAATCAACATTTATGTGGAAATCATTTTATTTTTATACTTATTGTCACATCTTACTGATTCTATTCATGTGTTGTCTTACTACCTAGTACAAAGTTGTATGTTCCCTGTTAGAATATTTATTCTTTCTCATTTCATTGTAGAATATGAACCCAACAAGCACTGTTCACATTACATTTCTTATATGCCCAGATCATACTTGTATGCATTAGTTCACTTTCCACATCATATTTCTATGGGTTGAAAATTAGTACATTTTTTCCTCATCTATAACAAATAACTGCTAGTATTTTTCTGAAAGGTACAGTCAGAAGACCAACTAGGGTAAATTTAAGGATAGAGGGGTCTTTGCTATGAGTGAAGATTCCTGAATCTTACTCTAAATTTACTATATCCAAATGTTCTGAGTACAGATTCCTGGAATGTAGATTTTAAAAATGTGCAGAAGATTATCATGTGAATTCAAGCTAGAAAATCACTTGTGCATCCAATTCTTTTCTGTTGAAATGAAAATGAACCCTTGTACACCACAGCTAGAGAGTAGCCCCCTCTCACGATAGCTAGAGATAGCTCGTGTGCAACAATGAAGACCCAGCACAGCTAAAAATAAAAGCAAATAAAAATATAAACTAATAGTAATAATAAAAAGATAACGGATCTAGAGGAATTTAATATACAAAGTTATACTATTATTGGATTCGCATTTTGGAAAAATTTAATGTTGGGATATAGTCATGTAGTACTATAAAAATTAAAAATACTTTGTAAAGTACTTTGAAGAAAAGATTGAATAAAAGCAACTATGTAGACAATGGCAGCAGGAAAAACCAATATTCTTATGTGTTCCTTATTTCTTTTTTCCCTGTACATAGAAATGTCCTGGCAGCCACATAAACCCTTTAGAGGCCCACCTATGTACAGAGAATGTCTCTGGACCTCCACATCATTACATAACTTGTTTGTAATTCTTAGAAAAACATATGAACATTCCAGTTGTTGACATATCCACATGTGCAGAAAAATAAAAATCACATGCATAGGAGATGCTCAGAAGTTTTTATTACACTTAAATTCAGTATTATTTGTGATTTTTATATACTTTGATTGTTCTTGCCTGTTACTTATTATCTTCTGTGATTGCATCCAATAAATGTTTGTTGAATCAACATTTATGTGGAAATCATTTTATTTTTATACTTATTGTCACATCTTACTGGTTCTATTCATGTGTTGTCTTACTACCTAGTACAAAGTTGTATGTTCCCTGTTAGAATATTTATTCTTTCTCATTTCATTGTAGAATATGAACCCAACAAGCACTGTTCACATTACATTTCTTATATGCCCAGATCATACTTGTATGCATCAGTTCACTTTCCACATCATATTTCTATGGGTTGAAAATTAGTACATTTTTCCTCATCTATAACAAATAACTGCTAGTATTTTTCTGAAAGGTACAGTCAGAAGACCAACTAGGGTAAATTTAAGGATAGAGGGGTCTTTGCTATGAGTGAAGATTCCTGAATCTTACTCTAAATTTACTATATCCAAATGTTCTGAGTACAGATTCCTGGAATGTAGATTTTAAAAATGTGCAGAAGATTATCATGTGAATTCAAGCTAGAAAATCACTTTAGAACATGCATCCAATTCTTTTCTGTTGAAATGAGTAAAACTGAACCCATCTCAGTGTTGCCATATCTGTTAAGTATTTCTTGACTGGTAAAACTTGATCCATGATAAGAGTATCATGACTTCTGCTAAACAATCTGAAAAACAATGTGAAAAACAATTTCAGGGAGCATTGATGGATAAGCAAGTCCTATAATCTGTATGTCTGTGCTCCCTCAAAATTTATATGTTGAAATTCTATTGCCCAATGTGATCTTTTTAGGAGGTAGGTGTTCCTGGGAGACGAATAGTTCATGACAGCAGAGCCCTCATAAATGAGATTTGTGCCCTTATAAAAGGATTTGGAGAGCTCCCTCGGCCCTTCCTTAAATGAGATACAATAAGAAGTCTGTGAACTATAAGAGGGTCACTCACTCAATCATTTGGGCCTCCTGGTCTCAGATTTCCAGCCTCTAGAACTGTGAGGTCTAAATTTCTATTGTTTATAAGTTACCTTGTCTGTGGTCCTTTGTTATAGCAATTGAACTAAGACAGCTAGTAATGCTTACAATAATTATGTAACCTCTGTAAGGACAGACAGGTGATAATTTAAACATTAGCACCCTGAAATGCACGCTCCAATGATATCCACTTGGCTCCATCTAACTTACATTTTTTTTTTCTTTTTGTGTGTGATTTTTTAAAAAAATAAAGGGCATCAGGTTTCATGTGACCTGGGAAGAAAGGCTAATGTTTAAGAATTAAGATTCAAAAGCATATCTAGGCTGAAATATGATTGAATACATCACAATTTATCTTCCAATGTAAAATCTCATACTAGGTTAAAAAACATCTGTGATATAAATTCAGGATGTGGAAAGATCTGGGCTAAAGAAGGTTTATTTGCAAAAAACAGATGGCTTTTAGTAGATTGCAAGCTTCATATGAATCAATATTGTGAAGTAGTTGCCAAAAGTGAAGAAATTGTTTCTACTTTAATTATAATGTTTCAGCAACAACAAAAAGTGAGTGAAAATTATCGTCATGCCATCAGCATTACAGTTTTAATTGTTTTGTATCCTCTTCCAGGCGTTGAGTACATACATGCCTTAATCAGATAGCTTAATCATAATATACACATCATGATTTAAATGTTGCTTTTTCTACTTAATATCATATCAGAAAACTAATGTGATCTTCAGGTTCATTAATTGTAGTACAATGCTAAAGGCAAGGAAAATCATAGCAGAGTCCTGTTTTATGCACGGATCTGGCAGACAACACCACATCTGGCGATCAAGTCCCAAAGGCATGGAGTCTGGAAACATAGGGCCAGTGACCTGCCAGGAAAAGAAGATTCTTAGGGAATCATGAAAGCTGTTTTCATGTACTTGATGGTTCATTTTGTGGAGAGAAATTATCATGTACCTTTTGTTATTTTTCCCTATTTATCTCTAGCATCTCCAGGAGCACAATTAAGATCAATTGAATTCAATTCAAGAAATCCTTATTGATTCTCTATTATATTGCAGGCATTGCCTTGGAGTTCAGGGATAAATGGATCAGGAAGACACAATATCTGTAATCACTGATACTAAAGTTTAGTTGAGAAATGAGCATGAAATTTTTTGTCAACTCCCTTTAAGGGCGCCTGAGATAAATTTTCAAGTTACTTTCCTAAAGTATTGTATTAAATTTCTCTCCCACTAGGATTATACATGAGAGAGCTGTTTTTACACATCCTTCTCTGGTGGTTGACAGGCAAAAAATTCACCTGCCAGTGCAAGAGAGGCAGGTTTGATTCCTGGGTCAGGAAGATCCCCTGGAAAATAAAATGGTAACCCACTCCAGTAATTGTGCTTGGGAAATACCATGGACAGAGAAGCCTGACAGACCCCAGTTCATGGGGTTGCTGTGAACCTTAAACTATTCCAAAAAATAAGTAAAGTCAGTTTTAAAAATAAGAACTACTTAGGCACAGATGAAATTTTATTAATTGGAAAGCATGAGACATGATGTTTTGATTAATTGAACTTAGGGATAAACCAAAAGTAAAATGGAAATTCCCTTCTCTTTCAGCATTTGCTTTGAAAATTTCCAACTGTAACAGTATGCTTCTTTGCTTTAGGGAGTCAAGAGAAATGCACTTGTGATACATGTATTTGGCAGTTTTTCTGTCTTAAGCTTGTCGCCAATAATGTCCTTACCAAAGTCTTTCCCAGGAGCTACTGAGGGTGGAAAAGACTGAACTAAATTTGTGAGTCTTCAGAAAAGTATGGCTTCTAAAGTTGCTTTTGGGAATGAATTCTTGACACTGGCTAAGGAAAGGGGAAATCTGGCTATATTTAAAGGATTCAGAGGATCTGATTCTCTTATCAAAAATGATGACCAAATTTTGTTTCCTTCTGAACTTTCTAAAGCTTCTGGCCATACAGACATTTAGTTCTTTTCTAATTCCTATAATAGGAAGCTGTATATGCCTTAAACTACTTGGTTTCTATGCCTCAGGGTCTTCATTATAAAATAAAATTATACTGATAGTAGTTATTTCACAGGACTTCTGGGAACCATAATAATAAAATATCTGAACAAAAAGAGCTTTGGTAATAAGTGACACACTTAGATAAATAAGATTAGTTGACAGAGATAAATCACTGAAACTACTATTGCTTACATTTACTTATTTATTTTCCAATGAGCACATCAGAATCTTGAGTATAAGAGTCAGTCAGGATCCATCCAATATCTGAAAGGGATCTCTCTATAAAAGTTGAAGAACATAATGGAAAGATTAAAAATTTTTTTGATTATGGCTGCTTGTGTTCTGAGCTTTCTTAGTGGTGAAGAATCTAACTGCCAATTCAGGAGACACAGATGTGGTTCAGTCTCTAAGTGTCTTGGGAAATCCCTGGAAAATAAAATGGTAACCCACTCCAGTAATTGTGCTTGGGAAATACCATGGACAGAGAAGCCTGACAGACCCCAGTTCATGGGGTTGCTGTGAACCTTAAACTATTCCAAAAAATAAGTAAAGTCAGTTTTAAAAATAAGAACTACTTAGGCACAGATGAAATTTTATTAATTGGAAAGCATGAGACATGATGTTTTGATTAATTGAACTTAGGGATAAACCAAAAGTAAAATGGAAATTCCCTTCTCTTTCAGCATTTGCTTTGAAAATTTCCAACTGTAACAGTATGCTTCTTTGCTTTAGGGAGTCAAGAGAAATGCACTTGTGATACATGTATTTGGCAGTTTTTCTGTCTTAAGCTTGTCGCCAATAATGTCCTTACCAAAGTCTTTCCCAGGAGCTACTGAGGGTGGAAAAGACTGAACTAAATTTGTGAGTCTTCAGAAAAGTATGGCTTCTAAAGTTGCTTTTGGGAATGAATTCTTGACACTGGCTAAGGAAAGGGGAAATCTGGCTATATTTAAAGGATTCAGAGGATCTGATTCTCTTATCAAAAATGATGACCAAATTTTGTTTCCTTCTGAACTTTCTAAAGCTTCTGGCCATACAGACATTTAGTTCTTTTCTAATTCCTATAATAGGAAGCTGTATATGCCTTAAACTACTTGGTTTCTATGCCTCAGGGTCTTCATTATAAAATAAAATTATACTGATAGTAGTTATTTCACAGGACTTCTGGGAACCATAATAATAAAATATCTGAACAAAAAGAGCTTTGGTAATAAGTGACACACTTAGATAAATAAGATTAGTTGACAGAGATAAATCACTGAAACTACTATTGCTTACATTTACTTATTTATTTTCCAATGAGCACATCAGAATCTTGAGTATAAGAGTCAGTCAGGATCCATCCAATATCTGAAAGGGATCTCTCTATAAAAGTTGAAGAACATAATGGAAAGATTAAAAAATTTTTTTTTGATTATGGCTGCTTGTGTTCTGAGCTTTCTAGGTGGTGCAGTGGTGAAGAATCTAACTGCCAATTCAGGAGACACAGATGTGGTTCAGTCTCTAAGTTGAGATCTCCTGGAATAGGAAATGGCAACCTGATCCAGTATTCCTTTCTGGAAAATTTCAGAGAGAGAGAAATCTGGCAGGCTCATGGAGCCTGGCAGGCTTCATGACTTCTTCATGGAGTCATGAAGAATTGGACATGACTGGGCGACTAATCACACACACACACATGCAAGCACACACACACACACATACACACAAGGTATGTGCATGCACATGCATGCTCCACAGAATAACAGTATTTCCTTTAGCAAATTCAAAATTAATAAATGACTGATAATTGCAAATAAGAAGGTAAAAATATTACCTCATGTGGTTCTGAGTTTCTTTGATTTCTTCTTTCCCCTTTTGAGAACCCCTTAATTATGGAATAGATAAGAGAATGACTGGTCTCCCAAATTATTCTGTGCATCCCTGACTGCCTTGTCTTTCTCTAGTGTTATGTAAGTCTACACTGAGCTATTACTTCCTCCCATTAATGCCAGAAACTTGATCTCTGTGCACTAGGGCTAAATTGAATCTCAGAGACTGACTTTTGGGTGAAGTAGAAAAGAATATCTTTATTGCTTTACCAGGGAGAGTGTGACACAACCGGTTCCTTTCCTGAAAAATAGTGTGTTCCAACCTGGGAGGATTTGCTAAAGATTTTATAGCAAAAGCTAGGCAGCATATTAAAAAGCAGAGACACCACTTTGCCAACTAAAGTCCATATGATCAAAGCTATGGTTTCTATGCCTCAGGGTCTTCATTATAAAATAAAATTATACTGATAGTAGTTATTTCACAGGACTTCTGGGAACCATAATAATAAAATATCTGAACAAAAAGAGCTTTGGTAATAAGTGACACACTTAGATAAATAAGATTAGTTGACAGAGATAAATCACTGAAACTACTATTGCTTACATTTACTTATTTATTTTCCAATGAGCACATCAGAATCTTGAGTATAAGAGTCAGTCAGGATCCATCCAATATCTGAAAGGGATCTCTCTATAAAAGTTGAAGAACATAATGGAAAGATTAAAAAATTTTTTTTTGATTATGGCTGCTTGTGTTCTGAGCTTTCTAGGTGGTGCAGTGGTGAAGAATCTAACTGCCAATTCAGGAGACACAGATGTGGTTCAGTCTCTAAGTTGAGATCTCCTGGAATAGGAAATGGCAACCTGATCCAGTATTCCTTTCTGGAAAATTTCAGAGAGAGAGAAATCTGGCAGGCTCATGGAGCCTGGCAGGCTTCATGACTTCTTCATGGAGTCATGAAGAATTGGACATGACTGGGCGACTAAGCACACACACACACATGCAAGCACACACACACACACATACACACAAGGTATGTGCATGCACATGCATGCTCCACAGAATAACAGTATTTCCTTTAGCAAATTCAAAATTAATAAATGACTGATAATTGCAAATAAGAAGGTAAAAATATTACCTCATGTGGTTCTGAGTTTCTTTGATTTCTTCTTTCCCCTTTTGAGAACCCCTTAATTATGGAATAGATAAGAGAATGACTGGTCTCCCAAATTATTCTGTGCATCCCTGACTGCCTTGTCTTTCTCTAGTGTTATGTAAGTCTACACTGAGCTATTACTTCCTCCCATTAATGCCAGAAACTTGATCTCTGTGCACTAGGGCTAAATTGAATCTCAGAGACTGACTTTTGGGTGAAGTAGAAAAGAATATCTTTATTGCTTTACCAGGGAGAGTGTGACACAACCGGTTCCTTTCCTGAAAAATAGTGTGTTCCAACCTGGGAGGATTTGCTAAAGATTTTATAGCAAAAGCTAGGCAGCATATTAAAAAGCAGAGACACCACTTTGCCAACTAAAGTCCATATGATCAAAGCTATGGTTTCTCCAGTAGCCATGTATGGATATGAGAGTTGGACCATAAAGAAGCCTGAGTGCCAAAGAACTGATGCTGTGGTGTTGCAGAACAGTCTTGAGAGTCCCATGGACTGACAGAAGATCTTATCAGTCAATCCTAAAGGAAATCAAGCTTGAATATTCATTGGAAGGACGAATGCTGAGGCTGAAGCTCCAATACTTTGACCACCTCATTGGAAAAGACCCTGATGCTGGGAAAATAGAAGGTAGAATGAGAAGGGGATGACAGAGGAGGAGATGGTTAGATGGCATCACTGAGTCAATGGACATGAGTTTGAGCCAGCTCTGGAAGATGGTGAACGACAGGGAAGTCTGACATGCTGCAGTCCATGGAGATGCAGAGTCAGACATGACAGAGCAACTGAACTGCACTGAACTTAGAGCAATGGTTCAAGGGCAAAGTTGTGGATAAGATTTAAATGTATGCAGGGCATGCAGTCCTTTAATATGGTCAGAGTGGTCTCTTGATGAGCTCCTCTGGTTCCTTTAATTTGGGCTCAAGTGGTCTACTCTGGCATGAAGGATGCTACATCTTCCATTTGGGATTTAGTTTTGTAAACAGCTCAAGGATACCGTTATGTATATTCCTTAAGGCACAACCAGGACCCTGCCCCAAGGCTGCACTATTGTTCCCTGGCTGCTCCTCCTTTCTCTCTGCATTCTCTTCCTTCCCTAATTAGCAACTGTTTGAATCTGCCCTTTGGAACTCAGAGGTCATGGAGGTTGGTGTTTGTTTCCTACAGGCTTTCTATGCCCAGGAGCCCCACAGGTTCCTACTCACTTTCACGACATTAGCACAAGTCATTATTAGCCTACAAAAGCATCAATGCCTCTGTTTGGACTGTCCAAAAATGCATTTCTTATTAATACAAAACTTATCTTGTGCACTAGGGCTACATTGAATCTCAGAGCCTGACTTTTGGGTGAAGTAGAAAAGAATATCTTTATTGCTTTACCAGGGAGAGTGTGACACAACCGGTTCCTTTCCTGAAAAATAGTGTGTTCCAACCTGGGAGGATTTGCTAAAGATTTTATAGCAAAAGCTAGGCAGCATATTAAAAAGCAGAGACACCACTTTGCCAACTAAAGTCCATATGATCAAAGCTATGGTTTCTCCAGTAGCCATGTATGGATATGAGAGTTGGACCATAAAGAAGCCTGAGTGCCAAAGAACTGATGCTGTGGTGTTGCAGAACAGTCTTGAGAGTCCCATGGACTGACAGAAGATCTTATCAGTCAATCCTAAAGGAAATCAAGCTTGAATATTCATTGGAAGGACGAATGCTGAGGCTGAAGCTCCAATACTTTGACCACCTCATTGGAAAAGACCCTGATGCTGGGAAAATAGAAGGTAGAATGAGAAGGGGATGACAGAGGAGGAGATGGTTAGATGGCATCACTGAGTCAATGGACATGAGTTTGAGCCAGCTCTGGAAGATGGTGAACGACAGGGAAGTCTGACATGCTGCAGTCCATGGAGATGCAGAGTCAGACATGACAGAGCAACTGAACTGCACTGAACTTAGAGCAATGGTTCAAGGGCAAAGTTGTGGATAAGATTTAAATGTATGCAGGGCATGCAGTCCTTTAATATGGTCAGAGTGGTCTCTTGATGAGCTCCTCTGGTTCCTTTAATTTGGGCTCAAGTGGTCTACTCTGGCATGAAGGATGCTACATCTTCCATTTGGGATTTAGTTTTGTAAACAGCTCAAGGATACCGTTATGTATATTCCTTAAGGCACAACCAGGACCCTGCCCCAAGGCTGCACTATTGTTCCCTGGCTGCTCCTCCTTTCTCTCTGCATTCTCTTCCTTCCCTAATTAGCAACTGTTTGAATCTGCCCTTTGGAACTCAGAGGTCATGGAGGTTGGTGTTTGTTTCCTACAGGCTTTCTATGCCCAGGAGCCCCACAGGTTCCTACTCACTTTCACGACATTAGCACAAGTCATTATTAGCCTACAAAAGCATCAATGCCTCTGTTTGGACTGTCCAAAAAATGCATTTCTTATTAATACAGAAGATCTGTGATCACACAATTACCTCTTGCTAAAAGCTTCTGGCCATACAGACGTTTAGCTCTCTGTTTTGCACTGGATTTTTGCCATAATCTGGCTATGGAAAGAGTATCTTCCTCATTAAGAAAGGGCTAAAAATAATTTTGCCCCAAAGGAGGCATGCCACCACCATCACACTACTCCTTGTCATTAAGACTTTTTCTAGATTAGTACAATATGGAATTTAACAGTTATGTTTTTAATAATCCCCTTTACTGGGGCACTGTTTCATATATGTTGATCCTTATATTAATTGCTTATAGTACTGTGGGAGAATTTCATATGTAAGGATAATAGAACAGGGCAATGTCTCCGTCCAGAAAGCGTTAGAGGCAGTGAGAACATCCAAGTTACTATTACTGCAGGGTAACTAACATTTCTTAGGTTGTCTTTGAAACAATGCATGTTTTTAAGCCTTTGCACCACAAAGACCATCCCATAGGAAGAGAAGGTTCTGAGACTGAAAAATGGCACTCTTCATAACTCCACAATGCTTCTCCAAACTCTTTGATCATCACTCAGCCTCTTCACAATGTTGCCATTATCATTCAAGGATCAGTGAATAAATGAATAAGTTTTGTGACATCCCCTCCCATCTCATTTATTCTAATAGAACAGTAGAGTAGAATATCTGCAAAATTTACATGTTAAATAACTGAATTAATGACTTGGTTACAAAGTGTGTATAAATGTTGATAAATCTCAATGAGAAGATTATTCCAAAGAAACTCAAAAATCTGTATCCATTTCATGTGGTAATGAAACAGCTCAAGGATACCGTTATGTATATTCCTTAAGGCACAACCAGGACCCTGCCCCAAGGCTGCACTATTGTTCCCTGGCTGCTCCTCCTTTCTCTCTGCATTCTCTTCCTTCCCTAATTAGCAACTGTTTGAATCTGCCCTTTGGAACTCAGAGGTCATGGAGGTTGGTGTTTGTTTCCTACAGGCTTTCTATGCCCAGGAGCCCCACAGGTTCCTACTCACTTTCACGACATTAGCACAAGTCATTATTAGCCTACAAAAGCATCAATGCCTCTGTTTGGACTGTCCAAAAAATGCATTTCTTATTAATACAGAAGATCTGTGATCACACAATTACCTCTTGCTAAAAGCTTCTGGCCATACAGACGTTTAGCTCTCTGTTTTGCACTGGATTTTTGCCATAATCTGGCTATGGAAAGAGTATCTTCCTCATTAAGAAAGGGCTAAAAATAATTTTGCCCCAAAGGAGGCATGCCACCACCATCACACTACTCCTTGTCATTAAGACTTTTTCTAGATTAGTACAATATGGAATTTAACAGTTATGTTTTTAATAATCCCCTTTACTGGGGCACTGTTTCATATATGTTGATCCTTATATTAATTGCTTATAGTACTGTGGGAGAATTTCATATGTAAGGATAATAGAACAGGGCAATGTCTCCGTCCAGAAAGCGTTAGAGGCAGTGAGAACATCCAAGTTACTATTACTGCAGGGTAACTAACATTTCTTAGGTTGTCTTTGAAACAATGCATGTTTTTAAGCCTTTGCACCACAAAGACCATCCCATAGGAAGAGAAGGTTCTGAGACTGAAAAATGGCACTCTTCATAACTCCACAATGCTTCTCCAAACTCTTTGATCATCACTCAGCCTCTTCACAATGTTGCCATTATCATTCAAGGATCAGTGAATAAATGAATAAGTTTTGTGACATCCCCTCCCATCTCATTTATTCTAATAGAACAGTAGAGTAGAATATCTGCAAAATTTACATGTTAAATAACTGAATTAATGACTTGGTTACAAAGTGTGTATAAATGTTGATAAATCTCAATGAGAAGATTATTCCAAAGAAACTCATATAAAAATTTTCTGTCAAGATCACATTTGTCATGTGGTAATGAAATCTTAGGGCTTCTCAGTTGTGCTAGAGATAAAGAATCCATCTGCCAATGTAGGAGGTTTAAGAGATGTGGATTCAATGCCTGAGTTGGGAAGATTCCTTGGAAGAGGACACAGTTGTCCACTCTGGTGTTCTTTCCTGGAAAATGCCATGGACAGAGTAGCCTACTGGGCTACAATCCATAGGGTCACTAAGAGTCAGACATGATGGAAGCAACTTAACACACATGAACACAAAAGAAACTGGAAAGAACTTATTTTTCAGAAATAGCTAATGACCAGAAATGAGGCATCCAGGACCTACATGGGAACTGCCCAATACTGTCAGATACATCTGCTCTGTTTAGTTTTCTGGTCAGTCCTACTTAGCATGTATCCTGCAACCCCAAGCTTCTCTACGTTAGCATAGGATGACTATGTTCCAAGGAAAAGCAAAGGGCAAGTGGCCAAAGGCCAACAGTCAGTGCCAACTGACTGCCTTCCTCATGAGCTTTATAGAAAAATCATACTCAAAAACTTCCCTCTACATCCTATTGGCTACATTCTTGGTATGTGGCCAATCTAGTGACATCAAATTCTGCAAAGTTAAGTATTTTAAACTGCATATGTTGCCACCTCACAGAAAAAAAGAACTCTGTGAATAAAGAAGAAATGGAGAGCGAGCATTAGATAAGACACTAGCACTCCTGGCAATGAATATCCTAATAAATAGATTCTTATAACAACAGTAATCTCTTTCACACTGGCCTTAACAATCACATTTTTGGGTTTGACTCCAAAAGTATGGCAACAAAAGCAAAAGTAAATGAATGGAATCACATCAGACTTCAAGCTTTCTACACAGAGCAGGGCCAATCAGAGGACAAGGCAACCCACGAAATGGAAGAAAATGTTTTCATAATATGTATCTGATAAGCAGTTAATATCCTAAATAGGTACAGAACTCATACAACTTAGGCACAATCAAGACTTGTCCTACAGGTAACCCTCAAGAAGAGGGGTTTCTGGTGTCCTTAACAGAAAAGCTGATAGAGATGGAGGCAACAGATTTATAGCAGAAAAGCAAGCACTTGTCAGGACTGAGTTCTATACAGCTGGAAAACAGAACAAGCCATGGAGGCCCTAGGGGTCAGACAGGGCCAAAGGGGTCTGGCAGCAGAGGTGAAGCATGTCAGTTGGGTCCTTACAGGGCACCATGATAAAGAATCCATCTGCCAATGTAGGAGGTTTAAGAGATGTGGATTCAATGCCTGAGTTGGGAAGATTCCTTGGAAGAGGACACAGTTGTCCACTCTGGTGTTCTTTCCTGGAAAATGCCATGGACAGAGTAGCCTACTGGGCTACAATCCATAGGGTCACTAAGAGTCAGACATGATGGAAGCAACTTAACACACATGAACACAAAAGAAACTGGAAAGAACTTATTTTTCAGAAATAGCTAATGACCAGAAATGAGGCATCCAGGACCTACATGGGAACTGCCCAATACTGTCAGATACATCTGCTCTGTTTAGTTTTCTGGTCAGTCCTACTTAGCATGTATCCTGCAACCCCAAGCTTCTCTACGTTAGCATAGGATGACTATGTTCCAAGGAAAAGCAAAGGGCAAGTGGCCAAAGGCCAACAGTCAGTGCCAACTGACTGCCTTCCTCATGAGCTTTATAGAAAAATCATACTCAAAAACTTCCCTCTACATCCTATTGGCTACATTCTTGGTATGTGGCCAATCTAGTGACATCAAATTCTGCAAAGTTAAGTATTTTAAACTGCATATGTTGCCACCTCACAGAAAAAAAGAACTCTGTGAATAAAGAAGAAATGGAGAGCGAGCATTAGATAAGACACTAGCACTCCTGGCAATGAATATCCTAATAAATAGATTCTTATAACAACAGTAATCTCTTTCACACTGGCCTTAACAATCACATTTTTGGGTTTGACTCCAAAAGTATGGCAACAAAAGCAAAAGTAAATGAATGGAATCACATCAGACTTCAAGCTTTCTACACAGAGCAGGGCCAATCAGAGGACAAGGCAACCCATGAAATGGAAGAAAATGTTTTCATAATATGTATCTGATAAGCAGTTAATATCCTAAATAGGTACAGAACTCATACAACTTAGGCACAATCAAGACTTGTCCTACAGGTAACCCTCAAGAAGAGGGGTTTCTGGTGTCCTTAACAGAAAAGCTGATAGAGATGGAGGCAACAGATTTATAGCAGAAAAGCAAGCACTTGTCAGGACTGAGTTCTATACAGCTGGAAAACAGAACAAGCCATGGAGGCCCTAGGGGTCAGACAGGGCCAAAGGGGTCTGGCAGCAGAGGTGAAGCATGTCAGTTGGGTCCTTACAGGGCACCATGCATGGATGCTCCAAAGCAGCTTCCAGGTCTCATAGATTGGAAAGGTTTGTCCTATCCATTAAAAGAGTGAGTCCAGTGGTTAATATTTAATCATATTCTTTCTGAGCCCTTTACAGGTTTCTGACCTTCTCCTCTATTTAGCTTATATGCAGAATACATCATGCTAAATTAGGGTCTGGATGAAGCACAAGCTAGGATCAAGATTGCTGGGAGAAATATCAATAACCTCAGATATGTAGATGATGCCACACTTATGGCAGAAAACAAAGAGCAACTGAACAGTCTCTTGATGAAGGTGAGGGAGGAGAGTGAAAAGTATGGCCTAAAGCTCAACATTCAAAAAATGAAATCATGACATCTGGTCCCATCACTTCAAGGCAGTATAAGAGGAAAAAGTGGAAATAGTGACAGATTGTCTTTTCTTGGGCTCTAAAATCACTGTGGATGGTGAATGCAGCCATGAAATTGAAAGATGATTGTCCCTGGAAGAAAAGTTATAACAATCCTAGACAGCATACTCAAAAACAGAGATGCCACTTTGCTGACAAAGGTCTGTATAGTCATATGGTTTTCCAAGTAGTCCTGCATAGATGTGAATTGGATCATAAAGAAGGCTCAGTACCAAAGAATTGATGCCCCTGAACTGTGGTATTGGAGAAGACCCTTGAGAGTACCATGCAGAGCAAGATCAAAGCCATCAATCATAAAGGAAATCTATCCTGAGTATTTGTTGGAAGTACTGATGCTGAAACTGAAGCTCCAATACTTTGGCCACCTGATGAGAGAAGCCAGCTCATTGGAAAAGGCTCTCAACTGGGAAATAAAGGCAGAAGGAGAAGGGGATGATGAAGAATAAGGTGGTTGGATAGCATTACTGACTCTATGGATACAAGTCTGAAGCCTCATGTCCTGCAGTCCACGGGGTCATAGAGTCAGGCAGAGCTGAGCCACTGAACTGAACTGACCTTCACCCTTAACTCCTAAATCCCCAGCTTTCTAGTTCCTTGCTGCTTCTCTGCAGCTGAAATATGTTGCTCCTTACACATTTGCTTCCAAAATAAAATGGCACTAATATAATTTCTCATTAGTCCAGCCAAAGGGTCGGGGGTTAAAATATTTAAATCCAGGTCTCATAGATTGGAAAGGTTTGTCCTATCCATTAAAAGAGTGAGTCCAGTGGTTAATATTTAATCATATTCTTTCTGAGCCCTTTACAGGTTTCTGACCTTCTCCTCTATTTAGCTTATATGCAGAATACATCATGCTAAATTAGGGTCTGGATGAAGCACAAGCTAGGATCAAGATTGCTGGGAGAAATATCAATAACCTCAGATATGTAGATGATGCCACACTTATGGCAGAAAACAAAGAGCAACTGAACAGTCTCTTGATGAAGGTGAGGGAGGAGAGTGAAAAGTATGGCCTAAAGCTCAACATTCAAAAAATGAAATCATGACATCTGGTCCCATCACTTCAAGGCAGTATAAGAGGAAAAAGTGGAAATAGTGACAGATTGTCTTTTCTTGGGCTCTAAAATCACTGTGGATGGTGAATGCAGCCATGAAATTGAAAGATGATTGTCCCTGGAAGAAAAGTTATAACAATCCTAGACAGCATACTCAAAAACAGAGATGCCACTTTGCTGACAAAGGTCTGTATAGTCATATGGTTTTCCAAGTAGTCCTGCATAGATGTGAATTGGATCATAAAGAAGGCTCAGTACCAAAGAATTGATGCCCCTGAACTGTGGTATTGGAGAAGACCCTTGAGAGTACCATGCAGAGCAAGATCAAAGCCATCAATCATAAAGGAAATCTATCCTGAGTATTTGTTGGAAGTACTGATGCTGAAACTGAAGCTCCAATACTTTGGCCACCTGATGAGAGAAGCCAGCTCATTGGAAAAGGCTCTCAACTGGGAAATAAAGGCAGAAGGAGAAGGGATGATGAAGAATAAGGTGGTTGGATAGCATTACTGACTCTATGGATACAAGTCTGAAGCCTCATGTCCTGCAGTCCACGGGGTCATAGAGTCAGGCAGAGCTGAGCCACTGAACTGAACTGACCTTCACCCTTAACTCCTAAATCCCCAGCTTTCTAGTTCCTTGCTGCTTCTCTGCAGCTGAAATATGTTGCTCCTTACACATTTGCTTCCAAAATAAAATGGCACTAATATAATTTCTCATTCTGATAGTATGATGTTACTGACCTTATACCTTGATTTCATCAGAGCACTGGATGAGATCTCTGCTGGTATTCTCGCCACTGTCTCCAGCACTGAAACTTACTGTGTTTATAGTTTCTTGTGGGCATCTTTTCCAGTTGTATTGGAATGACTTTGATCATTGTGAGAGTAAAGATTAGTTTCATCACTTCTCCCACTGTTCCTGATACCATCTAGGACTTTTCCTGAAGTCTGCAGTGAAATATATTTAATGTTTAGTCCAGTTTGAGTAGTTATTCATTTGAAGAAGAAAGTACTGACATGTAACGGAACTCACATAAGATGTTTTGTGTTCTGTAGATATCATACTAATATCTTATAATTCGAATGCAATATTATGCCAGAATTATATCGAGTTAGAGGGAAGATGTGTAGCCATTTTCCCCATGCATGCTTTACTTGTGAGTGTGTGCGTGTGTGTATGTGTGTGTGTGTGCTCAGTTGCTTAGTCATGTCTAATTCTTTGCAACCCCATGGACTGTAGCCTACCAGGCTTCTCTGTTCATGGAATTGTCCAGACAAGAATACTGGAGTGTGTTACTCCATTCCTCTTCCAGGGGAATCTTCCTGACCCATGGATCAGATCCACATCTCCTGCCTCTCTTGTATTGGCAGTCAGATTATGTGCCACCTTGGAAGCTCATGTTTTACTTATGCTCAGTTCTTTCCTAGCTGTCCTATCTCCCTCCATCTTCCATATGAAGAAAGAGATTAATCTGATTATTCAAATTCAGGGATTCTGACTGCACACAATTATTTGTGGACATTCTGGGTGTATAATTCTTCAAAGTGAGGAGTTCAGGCTCCAAGAGGTCTCTTTGTCATTTCCTTTTTTGTATCATGTTGCAGAATTGCTATGCAAAGGGGGTGGTTGGATAGCATTACTGACTCTATGGATACAAGTCTGAAGCCTCATGTCCTGCAGTCCACGGGGTCATAGAGTCAGGCAGAGCTGAGCCACTGAACTGAACTGACCTTCACCCTTAACTCCTAAATCCCCAGCTTTCTAGTTCCTTGCTGCTTCTCTGCAGCTGAAATATGTTGCTCCTTACACATTTGCTTCCAAAATAAAATGGCACTAATATAATTTCTCATTCTGATAGTATGATGTTACTGACCTTATACCTTGATTTCATCAGAGCACTGGATGAGATCTCTGCTGGTATTCTCGCCACTGTCTCCAGCACTGAAACTTACTGTGTTTATAGTTTCTTGTGGGCATCTTTTCCAGTTGTATTGGAATGACTTTGATCATTGTGAGAGTAAAGATTAGTTTCATCACTTCTCCCACTGTTCCTGATACCATCTAGGACTTTTCCTGAAGTCTGCAGTGAAATATATTTAATGTTTAGTCCAGTTTGAGTAGTTATTCATTTGAAGAAGAAAGTACTGACATGTAACGGAACTCACATAAGATGTTTTGTGTTCTGTAGATATCATACTAATATCTTATAATTCGAATGCAATATTATGCCAGAATTATATCGAGTTAGAGGGAAGATGTGTAGCCATTTTCCCCATGCATGCTTTACTTGTGAGTGTGTGCGTGTGTGTATGTGTGTGTGTGTGCTCAGTTGCTTAGTCATGTCTAATTCTTTGCAACCCCATGGACTGTAGCCTACCAGGCTTCTCTGTTCATGGAATTGTCCAGACAAGAATACTGGAGTGTGTTACTCCATTCCTCTTCCAGGGGAATCTTCCTGACCCATGGATCAGATCCACATCTCCTGCCTCTCTTGTATTGGCAGTCAGATTATGTGCCACCTTGGAAGCTCATGTTTTACTTATGCTCAGTTCTTTCCTAGCTGTCCTATCTCCCTCCATCTTCCATATGAAGAAAGAGATTAATCTGATTATTCAAATTCAGGGATTCTGACTGCACACAATTATTTGTGGACATTCTGGGTGTATAATTCTTCAAAGTGAGGAGTTCAGGCTCCAAGAGGTCTCTTTGTCATTTCCTTTTTTGTATCATGTTGCAGAATTGCTATGCAAAGTCAAGGATTTCTCTTCAATTTTGGTGGCCTTTCCTCTTACTCTTATGCTGTATCTGGGTGGGTAAGTGGACTCCTTGTTTACATGTCTCTGTCTGCTGATCTCAATATGTAAATTGAAAGTCCTCAGTTAAGTTCAGTTCAGTTCAGTTGTTCAGTTGTGTCCAACTCTTTGTGACTCCATGGACTGCAGCACACCAGGCTTTCCTGTCCTTCACCATCTCCCCGAGCTGCTTCAAACTCATGTCCATTGACTTAGTGATGCCATCCAACCATTTCCTCTTCTGTTGTCCCCTTCTCCTTCTGCTTCTATTTTTCCCAGCATCAGGGTTTCTTCCAAAGAGTTGTCTCTTTGCATCAGATGGCCAAAGTATTGGAGTTTGAACTTCAACATTAGTCCTTCCAATAAATAGTCAGGGTTGATTTCTTTTAGGATTGACTGATTTGATCTCCATTCAGTCCAAGGAACTCTCAAGAGTCTTCTCCAACACCATAGTTTGAGGACAGCAAATCTATGGTGCTCAGTCCTCATTATGGTCCAAATCTCACATCCATACATGACTACTTGGAAAACCATAGCTTTTACTATTCAGACTTTTGTCAGCAAAGTGATATCTCTGCTTTTGAATACACTATCCAGGTTTGTCATAGCTTTTCCAAGGAGCAAGTGTCATTTAATTTCATGGCTGCAGTCACCGTCTGCAGTGATTTTGAAGCCCAAGAAAATAAAGTCTGTCACTGTTTCCATTGTTTGCCCATCTAATTGCCATGAAATGATGAGACTATATGCCATCATCTTCATTTTCTGAATGTTGAATTTTAGGCCAGCTTTTTCACTTTCCTCTTTCATTTTCATCAAGAGGCTCTTTAGTTCCTCTTCGCTTTCTGCCATAGCATGGTGTCATCTGTATATCTGAGCTTGTTGGTATTTCTCCCAAAAATCTTGATTCCAGATTGTGTTTCACCCAGACTGGCATTTTGCATGATATACTCTGCATATAATTAAATAAGCAGGGTGACAGTATACAGCCTTGACGTGTTGCTTTTCCAATTTGGAGCTAGTCTATTATTCCATGTCCAGTTCTAACTGTTGCTTCTTGTCCTGCATACAGGTTTAACAGGAGACAGGTAAGGTGGTCTGGTATTCCTGTTTCTTTCAAAATTGTCCACAGTTTGTTGTGATCCACACAAACAAAGACTTTAACATAGTCAGTGAAGCAGAATAGATGTTTTCTGGAATTTCCTTGCTCTTTATATGATCCAAAGTATGTTAGCAGTTGGATCTCTGGTTCTTTGTCTTTTCTAAATCCAGCTTTCAATCTGGAAGTTCTCAGTCCACATTACTGCTGAAGCCTAACTTAGAGGATTTTGAGCATCACTTTGCTAGCATGTGAAATGAGTGCAATGGTGTGGTAGTTTGCACATTCTTTGGCATTGTCCTTCTTTGGAATTTAAATGAACACTGACATTTTCCATTGAGACAGCAAAAATCTTGATTTCAGGATTGACTGATTTGATCTCCATTCAGTCCAAGGAACTCTCAAGAGTCTTCTCCAACACCATAGTTTGAGGACAGCAAATCTATGGTGCTCAGTCCTCATTATGGTCCAAATCTCACATCCATACATGACTACTTGGAAAACCATAGCTTTTACTATTCAGACTTTTGTCAGCAAAGTGATATCTCTGCTTTTGAATACACTATCCAGGTTTGTCATAGCTTTTCCAAGGAGCAAGTGTCATTTAATTTCATGGCTGCAGTCACCGTCTGCAGTGATTTTGAAGCCCAAGAAAATAAAGTCTGTCACTGTTTCCATTGTTTGCCCATCTAATTGCCATGAAATGATGAGACTATATGCCATCATCTTCATTTTCTGAATGTTGAATTTTAGGCCAGCTTTTTCACTTTCCTCTTTCATTTTCATCAAGAGGCTCTTTAGTTCCTCTTCGCTTTCTGCCATAGCATGGTGTCATCTGTATATCTGAGCTTGTTGGTATTTCTCCCAAAAATCTTGATTCCAGATTGTGTTTCACCCAGACTGGCATTTTGCATGATATACTCTGCATATAATTAAATAAGCAGGGTGACAGTATACAGCCTTGACGTGTTGCTTTTCCAATTTGGAGCTAGTCTATTATTCCATGTCCAGTTCTAACTGTTGCTTCTTGTCCTGCATACAGGTTTAACAGGAGACAGGTAAGGTGGTCTGGTATTCCTGTTTCTTTCAAAATTGTCCACAGTTTGTTGTGATCCACACAAACAAAGACTTTAACATAGTCAGTGAAGCAGAATAGATGTTTTCTGGAATTTCCTTGCTCTTTATATGATCCAAAGTATGTTAGCAGTTGGATCTCTGGTTCTTTGTCTTTTCTAAATCCAGCTTTCAATCTGGAAGTTCTCAGTCCACATTACTGCTGAAGCCTAACTTAGAGGATTTTGAGCATCACTTTGCTAGCATGTGAAATGAGTGCAATGGTGTGGTAGTTTGCACATTCTTTGGCATTGTCCTTCTTTGGAATTTAAATGAACACTGACATTTTCCAGTCCTGAGGCCACTGCTGACATTTCCAAATATGTTGACATATTGAGTGCAGTACTTTAAGAGCATCCTCTTTTAATATTTGAAATAGCTCAGCTGGAATTCCATCATCTCCACTAGATTTGTTCCTATGAGCTTCCTAGGGACCACGTGACTTTCCACTCTAAGATGTTTGGCTCTATGTGAGTGATTCCACCTTCATGGTCATCTGGCTCATTAAGATCTTTTTTTTGGTATAAATCTTCCGTATATTCTTTCCTCCTCTTCTTGAGAGCTTCTGCTTCTGCTATGTCCATACATTTCTGTCCTTTGTTGTGCTCATCTTTGCATGAAATGTTCCCTTGGTATTTCTAATTTTCTTGTAGCAGTCCTGTGTCTTTCCATTCTATCATGGAGGTCTTAGAGCAAAGAAATGCTTAGGACGTTGCTAATGTCATTGTGCTATGAGAAAAGGGGATCCTTTCTCACACAGCTGGGGTGCTGTGTGATGGCCTAGAAGAGTGGGATGGGGGGATTTACATATGAATAATCTGGGATCATACATATCTGTAAAAAACAAAACTCTGTAAAAGTAAAAAGTAAAATTAAAATTAAAGAAAAATAAACCTAAGTTGAGGGCTTCAATTTATCTTTCAACCAAGGTTATTAGCTGTATTAAGATACAACTAAATGATACTTTTTTTCCTTCTTCCTCCTGTTCTGTTCTTATCTTTGAATTCCTACTTTATAACACTGTGGGAGGGATTCTGCCTGTGATGTAGGATAAACTTTCCTAGCCTCTTGTAATGGGACTTCTCAGATTTCTCAGTGGTAAAGACTCTATCTGCCAATGTAGAAGATGCAGGTTCAATCCCTGGATCAAGAAGATTCCCTGGAGAGGGAAACGGTAACTCACTCCAGAATTGTCTTGAAAATCCCATGGACACAGGAACCTGGCAGACTATGCATTGGGTCAGAAAGGGTCAGACTTGACTGAGTGACTGACTATGCACACACAGCCTCTTGGATTGATAGAAGTTTTTCAGAGAAACACAATCAATAAGAGATTTATGGAAAATTAGCTGATGCAACAATGGAGGGTGAGCAGTCCCATGGTGTTTCCTCTGCAATTTGAAAATCCAAGAAAGCCCGTGGCATTAATATGGATTCCAAAGGACTGAGAACCAAGTGAGCTGGTTGGCCTAATTCTCAGTTTGATGATAGGCGAGATTAAATGAGATGCCCTTGCTCAATCAACTGGATACTTAAAAAAGAAGGCACATTTCTTTTCCTTCCACTTGTTCTATTTAATTCCCAATGGATTAGATGATGTCCATTCACATGGGTGCTATGTTTTTTTGTTAATGACTGAGATATGTTTGAATAATTTTGCTTCAAATCTACAAAAGAGAGATTGAAGCAAATTCTTGGACTATAAAACAATAAAATAAAAAAGTCAAAAAAATCCAGGACTATGAAAAATAAGAGTGAGAAGTACAAAGAATGTATCAGATAAAGTTTGTGTGAAAATAAGCATGTCATAGAATGAGACCTGAGATTTTTTGGCAGTTGAAGAATAAATTTTATATTGTTCAGTAAGAACATTCATTTAGTTGTTAGTATGCCAGACACATGCAAGTCCTATTGGTTATGCATGTAGTTAATGCATTCTCAGTGAATGCTTATGACGTGGAACCAACAGTCATTTGGACTCATACCTCTCCCCCGCCTTTTAAACTGCAACCAAGGTTATTAGCTGTATTAAGATACAACTAAATGATACTTTTTTTTCCTTCTTCCTCCTGTTCTGTTCTTATCTTTGAATTCCTACTTTATAACACTGTGGGAGGGATTCTGCCTGTGATGTAGGATAAACTTTCCTAGCCTCTTGTAATGGGACTTCTCAGATTTCTCAGTGGTAAAGACTCTATCTGCCAATGTAGAAGATGCAGGTTCAATCCCTGGATCAAGAAGATTCCCTGGAGAGGGAAACGGTAACTCACTCCAGAATTGTCTTGAAAATCCCATGGACACAGGAACCTGGCAGACTATGCATTGGGTCAGAAAGGGTCAGACTTGACTGAGTGACTGACTATGCACACACAGCCTCTTGGATTGATAGAAGTTTTTCAGAGAAACACAATCAATAAGAGATTTATGGAAAATTAGCTGATGCAACAATGGAGGGTGAGCAGTCCCATGGTGTTTCCTCTGCAATTTGAAAATCCAAGAAAGCCCGTGGCATTAATATGGATTCCAAAGGACTGAGAACCAAGTGAGCTGGTTGGCCTAATTCTCAGTTTGATGATAGGCGAGATTAAATGAGATGCCCTTGCTCAATCAACTGGATACTTAAAAAAGAAGGCACATTTCTTTTCCTTCCACTTGTTCTATTTAATTCCCAATGGATTAGATGATGTCCATTCACATGGGTGCTATGTTTTTTTGTTAATGACTGAGATATGTTTGAATAATTTTGCTTCAAATCTACAGAGAGAGAGATTGAAGCAAATTCTTGGACTATAAAACAATAAAATAAAAAAGTCAAAAAAATCCAGGACTATGAAAAATAAGAGTGAGAAGTACAAAGAATGTATCAGATAAAGTTTGTGTGAAAATAAGCATGTCATAGAATGAGACCTGAGATTTTTTGGCAGTTGAAGAATAAATTTTATATTGTTCAGTAAGAACATTCATTTAGTTGTTAGTATGCCAGACACATGCAAGTCCTATTGGTTATGCATGTAGTTAATGCATTCTCAGTGAATGCTTATGACGTGGAACCAACAGTCATTTGGACTCATACCTCTCCACCCACCAGAATCTTATTTCTCTTTTGCATAATAACTGCCTTGGGCCAATGTTCACACCTCTGGGTACCATGGAACACAGCACAAACAGGTCAAGGTCAACATGTCTGATTTGAGATCATATTCCACAGAAACTATTCATCCAGTGTTAACAAAATCAAGACTGGTCTTTATATACATATTTTCCATTTCTGCTCGTTTTCTCCTGGGATTATAAATAAATTATAAGTTCTAATATGCCCGCATTCTACTAGAGTTACAATGTGATGAAATCCTACCTAGTAATTTCATTTTCAAATGCATGGCTTTGTGAATTGATGGTATTTCTGTTCCTTTGAGGGAACATTCATAGTTTAAATATCTCTAGAGCTAGATAACATTGCAAAAGGAAATGAACTGATTCTAGAATGTACTATTTCCTGGTGGAGCAAGAAGAGGAAAAGAAAATATGTACCAAAGCAACAGTCTGTTTTCCTTGCAACACAGCAGATAAAGGTATTTTTATTTCTGGCGCATAGTTACATAAAAGGAATTCTGGAGCATCAGGAAGCTCTCCATTTTAAATTCTTTCAATTCTAAAATACTTCTTAGTACTTGAGAGCTCAATTCTTCTTTTCATTCAGTTGAATCTAATCTAATCCCTAACACCTTAGTATGACTATGTTGAAGATTCAAGTCAGAGAATTTGCTCAGAAAATGTCTTGGATATAAATGAGGAACAAGTAACACATTAAAGATATTTTGGATAGGAAGTTGGAAAAAGTGGGTTTTGAATCCAGTTTATTGCATTGTTTATTGTTGAACGTTTAATTACAGGACAATTAAGCCAGGGATCAGATTAGTGTCTAATCCAATGTCAAATGTATGAATAAGGAAAATTGCTGTGATTACTTCACTCACTCTTGTAAGCCCTGATGTAGAAAAAATTTGGAAATTTTGGACCCCTAAGTTATTATAAAATATCATTTTATTTTTTATGTTTAAGTAGATGTAGATTCAATTGAAGAAATCCATGGTGAAATATATAATCTTAAATATGCTATATTAATGGCCTTAAGTCAAAGGTTACTTTTCTTAAAAAAAAAAAAAAAGTCAAAAAAAACCCTTAAAGCTAATGCTGCATTACATTAAATTTACTTGAACTAAAAATGACTTATTCTAGCTCTGTGGTCAGGAATGTCTAATAACTATAGTGAATTGCAAAGAGTGTGCCCTGTTTTATAAACTTAAAACAGGGATAGGTTTTCACAGTCCTTTTTGTTTAATAATAAGCCATATTATAGGAGAAGTCTATCTAGTATGGCAGATGGCTGAATATTGGCAGTTCACACACAAAAAGCATTCACTCAAAGATTTAATCTGGTGTAAGTTGCCTTTGTAATATAGAAAATTATGATATGTCATTATAAATATAAATTAAGCACAGGCTTTGACAGTAGTTAATACAGTCATCTGGCTTTTGTTAATTTTGATAGCCACTTAATGGAAATAAAATGAGGTTTCAGAAGGGCAAATGGTGTGCAATTTTGAGAAAATATGTACCAAAGCAACAGTCTGTTTTCCTTGCAACACAGCAGATAAAGGTATTTTTATTTCTGGCGCATAGTTACATAAAAGGAATTCTGGAGCATCAGGAAGCTCTCCATTTTAAATTCTTTCAATTCTAAAATACTTCTTAGTACTTGAGAGCTCAATTCTTCTTTTCATTCAGTTGAATCTAATCTAATCCCTAACACCTTAGTATGACTATGTTGAAGATTCAAGTCAGAGAATTTGCTCAGAAAATGTCTTGGATATAAATGAGGAACAAGTAACACATTAAAGATATTTTGGATAGGAAGTTGGAAAAAGTGGGTTTTGAATCCAGTTTATTGCATTGTTTATTGTTGAACGTTTAATTACAGGACAATTAAGCCAGGGATCAGATTAGTGTCTAATCCAATGTCAAATGTATGAATAAGGAAAATTGCTGTGATTACTTCACTCACTCTTGTAAGCCCTGATGTAGAAAAAATTTGGAAATTTTGGACCCCTAAGTTATTATAAAATATCATTTTATTTTTTATGTTTAAGTAGATGTAGATTCAATTGAAGAAATCCATGGTGAAATATATAATCTTAAATATGCTATATTAATGGCCTTAAGTCAAAGGTTACTTTTCTTAAAAAAAAAAAAAAAGTCAAAAAAAACCCTTAAAGCTAATGCTGCATTACATTAAATTTACTTGAACTAAAAATGACTTATTCTAGCTCTGTGGTCAGGAATGTCTAATAACTATAGTGAATTGCAAAGAGTGTGCCCTGTTTTATAAACTTAAAACAGGGATAGGTTTTCACAGTCCTTTTTGTTTAATAATAAGCCATATTATAGGAGAAGTCTATCTAGTATGGCAGATGGCTGAATATTGGCAGTTCACACACAAAAAGCATTCACTCAAAGATTTAATCTGGTGTAAGTTGCCTTTGTAATATAGAAAATTATGATATGTCATTATAAATATAAATTAAGCACAGGCTTTGACAGTAGTTAATACAGTCATCTGGCTTTTGTTAATTTTTGATAGCCACTTAATGGAAATAAAATGAGGTTTCAGAAGGGCAAATGGTGTGCAATTTTGAGACAAGGTTCTTTTTTACTTTAGTGGGCCTACAGCCAAGCCATTGAGAGCCAAGCTGATGGAAGAAAAAATAACTCACATAGTTCATATGCTTCAGGAGTTTTCCCACAGTGCCACTTGGCCAGGGCCTGTGCAAGGTAATTTGTACTATCTCTGACTGTCTGACTCCCAAAGGCATGCTCATTTTACCTTCCCAGAATCAGGCTGAGGTCTGGAGTTCTATGTTTATGATCATGAAGTGTATTTTGGCTAGTAGACTGAGAGAAAAAGGCTGGTTTTTAGTAAGTTCATCCATTACCTTCACTTCAAAACTATTAAATGGATACTTAACTGATAAAAATAATCAACTTAAAAAGATGGAAGGAAATGAAGCACAGTTATATCATCGGAGGTCTACCTGTGACAGGAAATGAAAATGAAATCATCTAAGCATTTCCACATACAATGATAATAAATGAGAAACATATACTTTTAGAGTCATTAATTGATGAAATAGTGGGAAGAGATATATCTCTTTATTTAGGCTTGTTTTAGTACCAACTAGAATGTCTTTTTAAAGTCTGTGAATCTCATTAGTGAAAAAATGAAAATGGACTGAAAGGTATTTATGGAAGACTTTAAAAAGATGATATGAACTTGAAAAACATAAATAAATATGAATATTGGGGGAAAAATCCATGAAAGTATCTGAAATGTTAATCCCAGTCAAGAGAGATGAATAAAACTTGTTAAGAGAGTCACTGTGGGTAGTAGAGGAAAGTTAACTAGATTAAAAACTATAGTGGCAATTTTGACAAGAGTGTGCCCTGTTTTATAAACTTAAAACAGGGATAGGTTTTCACAGTCCTTTTTGTTTAATAATAAGCCATATTATAGGAGAAGTCTATCTAGTATGGCAGATGGCTGAATATTGGCAGTTCACACACAAAAAGCATTCACTCAAAGATTTAATCTGGTGTAAGTTGCCTTTGTAATATAGAAAATTATGATATGTCATTATAAATATAAATTAAGCACAGGCTTTGACAGTAGTTAATACAGTCATCTGGCTTTTGTTAATTTTTGATAGCCACTTAATGGAAATAAAATGAGGTTTCAGAAGGGCAAATGGTGTGCAATTTTGAGACAAGGTTCTTTTTTACTTTAGTGGGCCTACAGCCAAGCCATTGAGAGCCAAGCTGATGGAAGAAAAAATAACTCACATAGTTCATATGCTTCAGGAGTTTTCCCACAGTGCCACTTGGCCAGGGCCTGTGCAAGGTAATTTGTACTATCTCTGACTGTCTGACTCCCAAAGGCATGCTCATTTTACCTTCCCAGAATCAGGCTGAGGTCTGGAGTTCTATGTTTATGATCATGAAGTGTATTTTGGCTAGTAGACTGAGAGAAAAAGGCTGGTTTTAGTAAGTTCATCCATTACCTTCACTTCAAAACTATTAAATGGATACTTAACTGATAAAAATAATCAACTTAAAAAGATGGAAGGAAATGAAGCACAGTTATATCATCGGAGGTCTACCTGTGACAGGAAATGAAAATGAAATCATCTAAGCATTTCCACATACAATGATAATAAATGAGAAACATATACTTTTAGAGTCATTAATTGATGAAATAGTGGGAAGAGATATATCTCTTTATTTAGGCTTGTTTTAGTACCAACTAGAATGTCTTTTTAAAGTCTGTGAATCTCATTAGTGAAAAAATGAAAATGGACTGAAAGGTATTTATGGAAGACTTTAAAAAGATGATATGAACTTGAAAAACATAAATAAATATGAATATTGGGGGAAAAATCCATGAAAGTATCTGAAATGTTAATCCCAGTCAAAGAGAGAGATGAATAAAACTTGTTAAGAGAGTCACTTGTGAAGATAGTAGAGGAAAGTTAACTAGATTAAAAAAAATTACTGATAAAAATACTTTAAAAAATCTAATAAACATATTTTAAATTATGCCCTGTCTCAACTCCTTAAAACTGGTCATGTTTTCAAATATGAGAAATTTCATAACTTATTAGTTACATATCACAGCTTTTTTTTTTTAGTATTAGGACTTTGTTTAAAAATGTACTCTTGGAGGAAGAAGAATGGAGCTGGAAGGATCAGCCTCCTCAACTTCAGACTCTACTACAAAGCAACAGTCATCAAGACAGTATGGTACTGGCACAAACAGAAATATCGACCAATGAAACAAGATTGAGAATCCAGAGATAAACCCAAACACCTATGGGTACCTTATTTTTGACAAAGGTGGCGAACATATAAAATGGCACAAAGACAGTCTCTTCAACAAATGGTGCTGGGAAAATTGGACAGCTACATGCAAAAAATGAAGTTGGAACATTCTCTGACACCATACACAAAGATCAACTCAAAATGGACTAAAGATCTAAATGTAAGACCAGAAACCATCAAACTCTTAGAGGAGAATATAGGCAAAACCCTCAAGGACATAAATCAAAGCAAGATCTTCTCCGACCCACCTACTAGAATAGCAGAACTCAAAAGACAAATGAACATGTGGGACCTAATGAAACTGAAAAGCTTTTGTACAGCAAAAGAAATCACAAAAAACTTGAACAGACAGACCACAGAATGGGAGAAAATCATAGCAAATGAAACAGACAAAGAATTAATCTCCAAAATCTACAAGCAACTTAGACAACTCAGCACCGGAAAAATGAACAATCCAATCAAAAAATGGGAAAACAACCTAAACAGACACCTCTCCAAAGAGGACATACAGATGGCCCAAAAGAACATGAAACAATGCTCAACTTCACTTATAATTAGAGAAATGCAAATCAAAACTACAATGAGGTATCACCTCACACCCGTCAGAATGGCCATCATTCACAAATCAACAGACAATAAATGCTGGAGAGGGTGCAGAGAAAAGGGAACACTCCTGGTGGGAATGTAGACTGATGAGAATGTAGATTGATACAGCCTCTATGGAAGACAGTATGGAGATTTCGTAAAAAGCTAAAAACAGAAGCACCATATGACCCACCAATCCCACTTTTAGGCTTATTCCATGATGAAATCAAATCTGAAAGAAGCACCTGTACCCCAATGTTCATTGCAGCTCTCTATACAATAGCTAGAACATGGAAGCAACCTAGATGCCCATCGATGAACGAATGGATCCAAAAGCTCTGGTACATATACACAATGGAATACTACACAGCTGTAAAGAGAAATGCAGAAAAATGCATTAGGGCTGCCTAATGAGGTGGCTAGATCTAGAACATATCATAAAAAGTGAAGTCAGTCAGAAAGAGAAGGACAAATACAGTATGTTAACACCTATATATGGAATCTAGTAGGATGGTGATGATGGCACATGCAGTGAAGCAACGGAAAAACAGACATGGACAGTGGCCATATGGACATTGTGGGGAAGGAACAGAGGGTGGGAGGCATAAAGGAAGTAGCATGAAGCCCTGTACTATCATAGGTGAAGAAAATAGCTCTAGTCATTGCTCTGTGAGAAAAGGGGATCCTTCAGAGGTGCTGTGTGATAGTTGGGAGGGGTGGGAAGGGGAGGGATATACGTATGACTAATCTGGGAACATGCATATCTGTAAACAACAAAGCTCTGTAAAAGTTAAAAGTAAAATAAAGGTTTTTAAAAAAAATGTACTCTTGGGATTCCCACATGACTCAGTTGTAAAGAATCTGTCTGCCAATGCAGGAGATACAAATTTGATCCCTAGGTTAGAATGATCCCCTGAAGAAGGAAATGACACTCCACTCCAGTATTCTTGCCTGGAATACTCCATGGACAGAGTAGACTGGTGGGCCACAGTCCATGGTGTCACAAAGAGCTGGGTGTGGCTGAGCAGTTGAGTTGAACTGAGCTGAAAGGGTACTTTGGCTTCCTTGGTGGTGCACGTGGTAAAAAAATCTGCCTGCAATGTGGGAGACTCAGACTCAGTCCCTGGGTTGGGAAGATCTCCTGGAGAAGAAAATATTCTTGCTTGGAGAATTACATGAACAGAACAGCTTGCTGAGCTACAGTCCATGGTGTCACAAAGAGTCAGACACAACTAAGCAACTAACACACACAAAGAATGGTCTTATAATTTTAGAGAGGAATTTGGCTTAAAAAATATCAAGATGACAGAAGAAGTAGCTTCTATTGACCAATAAATGGTAGAAACTATTAGGAAAATCATTGAGGAGAAGCGGTATATGCCTAAACAGATTGCTTTGTTTTGTTTATTGATTTGGACCATTTTTAAAGTCTTTGCCAAATCTGTTACATTGTTGCTTCTATTTTATGTTTAGATTTTTGACCTGGAGACGTTGGATCTTAGCTCCCTCACCAGGAACGGAACCCCATGTACTGTATTGGAAGGCAAAGTCTTGACCCCTGGATCATAAGGGAAATCTCTGGGCAGGTATTAAATGCAAACAAATGTGTGATATTCCGGAAAGAAAGAAAAAGTGTTACAAAGGACACATGACTAAGGTAAAGAAGTGATCACCAAGGTTAAAAGGGATAGGCTAACTCCACTGCTTTGAGCAAATGCAGTTGTATTTATAACCAGGATTGCCCTTTATCTATAAAGCTGCTAAGCCCCAAGCTTTGAAGGGAAAAAATAAACACCAATTGCCAGCCATTTGACTGTATAACAAGAAGGTTTGGACAACAAGAACACGTTGTCTTGATTGGTTCCATTGAAATTTGTCTGTGAAGTCAGAAAGTATCGGCCCAGTAAGAGTCGGTCTATTAAATTTCTTTTGATAGTGGAAAGCAACCCAGCCACCTAAAATCCCTGAAATTCAACATAAATGATGTCAAACTTGTCTATGTGCCCCCCAAAACAACGTCTCTAATTCAGCCTCTAGATCAGAGGGTCATAAAGAGTTTTATGGTTCATTGCACGTGGTACTCTCTGGAAAGGACTGTCACTCCTGTAGAAGAGAACCCCAATAGAATCTCATGAAATTCTGGAAGGATTACACCACTGAAGATGCCATTATTGTTACAGAAAAAGCCTTGAAAGCCATTAAGCCTGCAACAACAAATTGGAGAAAATTATGTCCAGATGTTGTACGTGACTTGACTGGATTTAAGACAGAGGTAATCAAAGAAATCACGAGAGGTCGTGAATATGACAAAAAGCAAGAAGTGAAGGGTTTTGAGATAAGTATCTTGGAGAAATTCAAGAGCTAATGGATACCACACCAGAGGAATTAATAGAATATGGTTTGATGGAGATGAAAACTTCCAAATCAGTGGCCAGATTCTGAGGAAGAAGTCTTAGAAGGAAGAGTGCAGAAAATAAACTGACATCAGAAAACTGGCAGAAGAGTTCTAATGATTAAAGACTGTGGTTGACTTCTTTTACAATATAGACTCTTCTATGATATAGACACAGAAACTGGAAGAAGAATTGGTACCAATATGTAAACATTTTTAGAGAAACAAAAAAGCAAAAATATGGCATATAAATGATGATGTATTTCTGTAAAGTTACACTGAGTGTACCTGCCTCTCCTATGACCCCTTCCATCTCCTCTACCTCTTCTGCCTCTGCCACCCCTGAAAAGACCAGGAACAACCTTCCTAAATAACCTTTTCTTTTTTCTGGCTGGCTTTCCTGTAGGAAAACAGTATATAATAGCTTTAATACATATTAATCAATTATTTCTATCATTTGTAAGGCTTCTTCATCAGTAGGCTAACAGTACTTAAATTTGAGGGAGTGAAAAATTATACGCAAAGTTTTTGACTGTGCAGGGGTCAGTGCCCCTAACCTTCATGTTGTTCAAGGGTCAACTAATCAGCCAGGAAATAAACAATGCAAGTCCAGTTTTAGAAAAGTATATTTCTACTGAGTTTTTCAGTGGATTCCACTGAACCTTGCCAATACAGGGTTCTGTGATGTTGCATTCTTGTTTTTTTGATAGTGGAAAGCAACCCAGCCACCTAAAATCCCTGAAATTCAACATAAATGATGTCAAACTTGTCTATGTGCCCCAAAACAACGTCTCTAATTCAGCCTCTAGATCAGAGGGTCATAAAGAGTTTTATGGTTCATTGCACGTGGTACTCTCTGGAAAGGACTGTCACTCCTGTAGAAGAGAACCCCAATAGAATCTCATGAAATTCTGGAAGGATTACACCACTGAAGATGCCATTATTGTTACAGAAAAAGCCTTGAAAGCCATTAAGCCTGCAACAACAAATTGGAGAAAATTATGTCCAGATGTTGTACGTGACTTGACTGGATTTAAGACAGAGGTAATCAAAGAAATCACGAGAGGTCGTGAATATGACAAAAAGCAAGAAGTGAAGGGTTTTGAGATAAGTATCTTGGAGAAATTCAAGAGCTAATGGATACCACACCAGAGGAATTAATAGAATATGGTTTGATGGAGATGAAAACTTCCAAATCAGTGGCCAGATTCTGAGGAAGAAGTCTTAGAAGGAAGAGTGCAGAAAATAAACTGACATCAGAAAACTGGCAGAAGAGTTCTAATGATTAAAGACTGTGGTTGACTTCTTTTACAATATAGACTCTTCTATGATATAGACACAGAAACTGGAAGAAGAATTGGTACCAATATGTAAACATTTTTAGAGAAACAAAAAAGCAAAAATATGGCATATAAATGATGATGTATTTCTGTAAAGTTACACTGAGTGTACCTGCCTCTCCTATGACCCCTTCCATCTCCTCTACCTCTTCTGCCTCTGCCACCCCTGAAAAGACCAGGAACAACCTTCCTAAATAACCTTTTCTTTTTTCTGGCTGGCTTTCCTGTAGGAAAACAGTATATAATAGCTTTAATACATATTAATCAATTATTTCTATCATTTGTAAGGCTTCTTCATCAGTAGGCTAACAGTACTTAAATTTGAGGGAGTGAAAAATTATACGCAAAGTTTTTGACTGTGCAGGGGTCAGTGCCCCTAACCTTCATGTTGTTCAAGGGTCAACTAATCAGCCAGGAAATAAACAATGCAAGTCCAGTTTTAGAAAAGTATATTTCTACTGAGTTTTTCAGTGGATTCCACTGAACCTTGCCAATACAGGGTTCTGTGATGTTGCATTCTTGTTTAAGACACCTGCAACCACACACTCCATGTTACTGCAGAGACAGGGCAGTAACCACCTTATCCCTAGTTTTGCTTTCCCTGGTTTTGTTTATTCGTGGCCAACCATGATTTGAAAGTATAAACGATTTCAGAAATAAACAATCTATAAGTTTTAAACTGTGTACCATTATGAGCAATGTGATGAAATCTTTCACTGTCCTGCTCCATCATGCCTAAGATGTGAATCATCCATTGTCCAGTATATCTCATTCTTTGCCACTTTCTTCTCTTCTTGACCTCGGTCTTTCTCAGCATCAGGATATTTTCCAGTGAGTCGACTGTTTTGCATCAGGTGGCCAAAGTATTGGAGCTTCAGCATCAGTCCTTTCAATGACTATTCAGGGTTGATTTCCTTTAGGATTGACTCATATTAGTCTCTATTTATCCACATTTTTGGCTTTCCTCATATATAACATTGCTTCAGAAGTTTTTTATATAAAACATACCGAATTATCCTGTGAATGGCAACTGACAGTAAACTTACATCTGGTAGAATGTGGTAGAGTCTTGCGTGATACTGTAGCTCTGATTCAGTCTGGATTGGGACCTTCAGTCTCCCTTACCTTGTTCATCACAGTAACCGGGCTCTTTGCCATGCAGTCATCCCCACTCCACTGACTGCCGTATAGATTTTTCAAAATATCAGTGGAGATAGGCCCTGGTAGCTTCCCTGGTAGCTCAACTGGTAAAAAATCTGCCTCCAATGCAGGAGACTCTGGTTGGATTCCTGGGTTGGGAAGATCCCCTGGAGAAGGGGAAGGCTATCCACTTCAGTATTCTTGCCTGGAGAATTCCATGGACAGAAAAGCCTGGCAGTCTGTAGTCCATGGGGTCTCAAGGCGTTAGACATGACTGAATAACTTTCACTAGTCTCATTTTATTGTGCTTTATTTTGCTTTTCAGATAATGCTTTTTTTAAAAAAAAAAATTGAAAGTTTGTGTCAACTCTGCATTATAAAAAGCTATTGGTGCCATTTTCCTATACATCTATTTATTTATATATTTATTATTTTGGCGGGGGTGGGGAGGGAGGGGAGTGGGCGGGCCACTTCCACTGGTCTTCCGTTTGTCTAGTTTCATCCATCTTTGTTCTTTGGCTCGTGCGGGCCTCCCATAGCGGTGGCATCTGCTGTCGCATAGCACCGGCTCTGGCGCATGCGTTCCAGAGCTCCGGCTCAGTAATTGGACACATCGGTCCAGCCGCTCTGCAGCACGTGGGATCTTCCCAGGCCAGGGATCGAAGCGGTGCTCCTTCCACTGCAAGGCGGTGTCCTTACCCACTGGACCACCAGGGGAACCCCCCATGGCATTCTTAATAGATTGTAGTATAGTGTATATATAACTTTCATGTGCACTGGGAAACCAAAAAACCTGGGTTACTGGTTTTAGTTTGATTTTATTTTGGTGGTCCAGAAGCAAACTGGACCACCAAAAGTATCTCAGAAGTATGCCTGTATAATTATGCTGTCTTTGTGTGTGTTTGCAACCTCATGGACTGTTACCCACTAAGCTCCCCATCCACGGGATTTTCAAAGGTATAATACTGGAGTTGGCTATCATTTCCTCCTCCAGGGGATCTTCCTAAACTACAGATAGAACCTGTGTCCACTGCATTTCAGGCAGATTCTTTACCGAGTGAACCACTAGAGAAGCCCAGCCTATAATCACATTTTCCTTCTTCAAAAAGTTTTCCAGTAATTGCTTATAGCCTAAAAGGTAATAAAACATACCTTGGACTGGCTTATTAGGCCCTTTAGGCTATGAACCCTGCTTGTACTCAGCTTTATCTGCTTCCACTCCCTTTGATCCTCTCTGCATGAACTGCCATAAGAGGGTTGGGCACTCCCTAAACACATCATGTTGTAATGCCTCCTTGGCTGTGGCAGCTTTCTTTTTGCTGCTCAGTGAGCCTCTGCTCTCTCTTCAAATGTCCATGCTCTCTTTCCCAATTACGGAGAAATATCATTAACCATTTCTTTTTCTCTCTCTGGCTCCTGATACATAATCCTATTAGAACACCAGTTAGTATTGCTTTGAAATCTTCGTTCATCCAGCACTTTTGCATAGAGATCCTTTCACATTTTTTTTTGCAGAGAGAAAGAATCCATGAGAAACAAATACCTAATTAGCAAACATTAAATACCTGGAATATCTTTTTCTCTCTTTCACCAAACTCCTGAAAACTTTGCAATTGTATACATTATCTATATCTTCTATAACCAGAAGATTCTATGATCAGATCATTGTGTTCCAGTGGAAACTCTTCTGAAGAACAGGTTATCTATAGATGGTACCCTGAGTTCAGTTCAGTTCAGTTGCTCAGTCGTGTCTGACTCTTTGTGACCCCATGGACTGCAGCATGTCAGAATTCATTGTCCTCCATTCTCTCTTGGAGTTCACTCAGACTCATTGTCCACTTAGTCAGTGATGCCATTCAACCGTCTCACAGTTTGTCCTGATCTACACCGTCAAAGGATTTAGCATACTCAGTGAAGCATAAGTAGATGCTTTTTGCAATTCCCTTGCTTTTTCTATGATCCAGTGGAGGTTGGCATTTTGATCTTCAGTTCTTCTTCCTTTCCTAAATCCAGTTTGTACATCTAGAAGATCTTAATTCACATATTGTTGAAGCCTAGCTTGAAGAATTTTTATGATTACCTTGCTAGCATGTAAAGTGAGTGCAATGGTGCTATAGTTAGAACATTCTTTGTCACTACCTTTCTTTGCATTTGGAATGAAAACTGACCTTTTGCAGTCCTGTGGTCACTGCTGAGTTTTCCAAATTTGTGGATATATTGAGTGCAACATTTTCACAGCATCATATTTTAGGATTTGAAATAGCTCAGCTGGAATTCCATCACCTCCGCTAACTTTGATCATAGAGTAATTTTTCCTAAGGCCCATTTGACTTCACACTCTAGGCTCTCTGGGTGTGTGTGTGAGTGACCAAACCATATTAGTTTTTCTGGTCATTAAGAAATTAAGGAAATTATCAATTTATGTAATTCTTATTGTTCTTATTCTCAGATATGTATGGTTGGGGCATTTTATCCATCTCAAACTTTCTGTAGACACCTAAGAAATTATTCCCCACTGCCCTACACATATACTATCTAAAGTCTGTTATTTGTGAAATAATTGGGAAAGTTTCCTCAGCCTGTACACAGGTTGTATAAGGATTTTATACTGTAATTCCACACCTTCCCTACCAAGATCAGTAAGAATGCTGGGTGCGCAGCAATGGCCAGGAGCCTGAGGCTATGTGAAATGAAGGCTACTCTGGAGTAAACTGTCATGTCCAAAAAATAAAGAATGAGTCAGACCATGACTAATTCCACAGGAAGGAAATTAGTTGCAGTAGAAAACATGTGGAGTTAATTTGGTTAGAAAGGAAATATTAACATCTTTGAGTGCCACAGAAAGACTCCTACCCTTGGAGCTGTTGGATGATTAACAAAGCCCCATTCCAGCTCTGCATAAACATAGTGGGCATATTATTAAAGGGAAAATCAGGGATGACCCTTGTTACAGCAAATACTTAATTTATTATGCATAGATATTCAGAACCTTATTGACATATATAGACTTACTGTTATGGAACCCAGAGATTTGGGGGAGAACTGAAACAAGAACTGATATTTACATAATGTTCTTTTGAGTTCCATTTTGGGTAAAATTTGAAATCTGATTTTAGAATAGTATATACTTGGAATGGAGTCAGAAGAGTATGCTTCTCCAATATGGAAATCAGCTGTAGCTGAAATAAATCAATCTTTCATTAATTTAGGGTCCCAACTGATAAAACATTTTTTATAATTCAGTACTTGAAACTTGATTTTTTATAACAGCTCCTCGCTTTTACTTTCTCTTGTGTTTAACCTAGGAAAGATGGAATTTGTTTGTGTCTGATTCTATCTGTAGACTTTTCTCCAGCTTCTGTTTTGCTCTGATATTTTCTTTTTGTGGGAATGGGGGATGGGACTTTTACTCTTGCTTTCGGAATTTTGTTTTTTTTTTCTCCTTCCTCGCTAACTTTGACATGAGAACCTAATTTGACTTCACACTCTAGGCTCTCTGGGTGTGTGTGAGTGACCAAACCATATTAGTTTTTCTGGTCATTAAGAAATTAAGGAAATTATCAATTTATGTAATTCTTATTGTTCTTATTCTCAGATATGTATGGTTGGGGGCATTTTATCCATCTCAAACTTTCTGTAGACACCTAAGAAATTATTCCCCACTGCCCTACACATATACTATCTAAAGTCTGTTATTTGTGAAATAATTGGGAAAGTTTCCTCAGCCTGTACACAGGTTGTATAAGGATTTTATACTGTAATTCCACACCTTCCCTACCAAGATCAGTAAGAATGCTGGGTGCGCAGCAATGGCCAGGAGCCTGAGGCTATGTGAAATGAAGGCTACTCTGGAGTAAACTGTCATGTCCAAAAAATAAAGAATGAGTCAGACCATGACTAATTCCACAGGAAGGAAATTAGTTGCAGTAGAAAACATGTGGAGTTAATTTGGTTAGAAAGGAAATATTAACATCTTTGAGTGCCACAGAAAGACTCCTACCCTTGGAGCTGTTGGATGATTAACAAAGCCCCATTCCAGCTCTGCATAAACATAGTGGGCATATTATTAAAGGGAAAATCAGGGATGACCCTTGTTACAGCAAATACTTAATTTATTATGCATAGATATTCAGAACCTTATTGACATATATAGACTTACTGTTATGGAACCCAGAGATTTGGGGGAGAACTGAAACAAGAACTGATATTTACATAATGTTCTTTTGAGTTCCATTTTGGGTAAAATTTGAAATCTGATTTTAGAATAGTATATACTTGGAATGGAGTCAGAAGAGTATGCTTCTCCAATATGGAAATCAGCTGTAGCTGAAATAAATCAATCTTTCATTAATTTAGGGTCCCAACTGATAAAACATTTTTTATAATTCAGTACTTGAAACTTGATTTTTTATAACAGCTCCTCGCTTTTACTTTCTCTTGTGTTTAACCTAGGAAAGATGGAATTTGTTTGTGTCTGATTCTATCTGTAGACTTTTCTCCAGCTTCTGTTTTGCTCTGATATTTTCTTTTTGTGGGAATGGGGGAGGGGACTTTTATCCTCTTCAGCCTTATACAAAGGGAATTATTCCTCAGGTAACATCTTTTTTATTTTTTCTTTGTTTCCTCCTTCCTTTCTTCCTTTGTTTCTTCCTTCCCTTCTTTATTCTGCCAGTGATTCTGAAAGAATCCTCAAGGACATAATACTGGATTATAAACATAAATAAATAAATAAATACATAAATAAGGATTTTAGAGTTAACCAAATGAGGCCTATTATTCAGTAGTTCAGTTCATTTCCAAAAGTAGGTACATAAAAAGAAAATTACTTATCTTTCCAAAGACTTTCCTGTATATCTGAAAACCTAAGCATTCTTTATGTAGCTCCAAGGTAATTAAATCTTCTACTGGGGTATATACACACACATACATATGTGTGTATGTACATATATATTTTCTTCAAGAACACGGTTTGCATTTGCAAAATGTTTCTTTGGAAATATTTTAATATTCATGTTGCTATTATCAATAAGAATATTTTTAAAAGACTTTTTATGTGGACTTTTCAAGTTTTTACTGAATTTGTTACAATATTACTTCTGTTTTATGTTTTTGGGATTTTGACGAGGACACACGTGGGATCTTAGCTCCTTGATCATGGATCAATCCCATCCACCCTGAATTGGAAGGTGAAGTCTTATCCACTGGACCACCAGGGAAGCCCAAAAAAGTATATTTGTTTAAAACATTAAAATTATAAAATTATAATGTTTTTAAGTTCCATTTTGGGTAAAATTTGAAATCTGATTTTAGAATAGTATATACTTGGAATGGAGTCAGAAGAGTATGCTTCTCCAATATGGAAATCAGCTGTAGCTGAAATAAATCAATCTTTCATTAATTTAGGGTCCCAACTGATAAAACATTTTTTATAATTCAGTACTTGAAACTTGATTTTTTATAACAGCTCCTCGCTTTTACTTTCTCTTGTGTTTAACCTAGGAAAGATGGAATTTGTTTGTGTCTGATTCTATCTGTAGACTTTTCTCCAGCTTCTGTTTTGCTCTGATATTTTCTTTTTGTGGGAATGGGGGAGGGGACTTTTATCCTCTTCAGCCTTATACAAAGGGAATTATTCCTCAGGTAACATCTTTTTTATTTTTTCTTTGTTTCCTCCTTCCTTTCTTCCTTTGTTTCTTCCTTCCCTTCTTTATTCTGCCAGTGATTCTGAAAGAATCCTCAAGGACATAATACTGGATTATAAACATAAATAAATAAATAAATACATAAATAAGGATTTTAGAGTTAACCAAATGAGGCCTATTATTCAGTAGTTCAGTTCATTTCCAAAAGTAGGTACATAAAAAGAAAATTACTTATCTTTCCAAAGACTTTCCTGTATATCTGAAAACCTAAGCATTCTTTATGTAGCTCCAAGGTAATTAAATCTTCTACTGGGGTATATACACACACATACATATGTGTGTATGTACATATATATTTTCTTCAAGAACACGGTTTGCATTTGCAAAATGTTTCTTTGGAAATATTTTAATATTCATGTTGCTATTATCAATAAGAATATTTTTAAAAGACTTTTTATGTGGACTTTTCAAGTTTTTACTGAATTTGTTACAATATTACTTCTGTTTTATGTTTTTGGGATTTTGACGAGGACACACGTGGGATCTTAGCTCCTTGATCATGGATCAATCCCATCCACCCTGAATTGGAAGGTGAAGTCTTATCCACTGGACCACCAGGGAAGCCCAAAAAAGTATATTTGTTTAAAACATTAAAATTATAAAATGCTATTTTTTAAGTTTCTGAAGCTTAAAATTTAAAGATCTTAGAAGAGTGTATTTAAATTGATTTTTATGGGACTTCCCTTAGTGGCTCAGTGGTAAAGAATCTGCCCTTAGGGAAGGAAATGGGAACCCACTCCAGTATTATTGCCTGGAGAATCCTCATGGACAGAAGAGTCTGGCAGGCTATAGTCCATAGTGTTGCAAAGAACTGAACATGACTGAAGTGACTTAGCACTCATGCCTCCAATGGTATATATGCACATATATACTATATACATATATATATATACATACATTATATACATATACATATATATAAATGATTTAAAACTTCTCACAACCAAAATAGTTTTAAATCTATAATTATGTCAATCACAATAATCTATCTTAGCCTAAATACTCAAAAAGTATTTTAAAAGCCTATTTTTTATTAGTGCTTATGAATCAGGCATTATATCCTTTCCCCATCTTTCTGCATATTAACCATTCATTCCTCACAAGAATCCTAAGCCCTATGAATTATTGCTTCTACTAAACCCAGGTTCAAGGACAATGTAGCTCATGAGTAAACAGCCTTTCCAAGGCTGAGAAAGAATTACATTGATTCCTTCATCTTAATCACTATCTAGACCATTTTTTCTTTTATTAAATCAACTCTCTTATCTTAATCAAAGGATTCATTTTCTAAAAAAAAATGCTTTTAAGAAACTCAAATATGAGAGCAATAAGCTCCTATAGTTTACTTCAATATACATAATAAGCAATAAAATACAGCTATTTCTAATTTTATACAAAGAATAGAAGAATATGATCTCATGAAATAGAAAAAAATATATTGGAATTAGTGCTTTTACAGATTGAAACATTATGGATATCTCTCAAATAGCCATTACAATCTAGGCAGAAATATCAGCCATGAAAGGTTAATGGATACAAGGAAATGGTCAGTAGAGTTAAGAGGGAGACCACCCAGAAATTAGTAACAGCAAGAAGCTGTTATCACCCTAGGACTAGAAGGACAATGGGAACAGAGCGTACCAGAGTCCAGAGGTCACGGCTGCCTCACAGCTGCTGGGATGGTAATGCATGGGCTGTGGTCAGGAATGAGAGCCAAGGAGAAACTACTTATGAATGGAGACACCACAGGAGAAGGGGAAAGAGCCTGGTTTCTCCTGCCCCGGCACTCCAGGCCTCAATTCCAGACTCTCACTGCAGATCCACCTGGAAGCTAGAGGGCAAGGGAACAAATAAAGTTGAGGTAAAGGTTTCTGTAAAATGAAACAAAGTTAAAGGACAGGCCAGAGGTCTCAGAGAAGACAGTCTAACAATCCTCCATCCTTTTCAAGCCTCGAAAATTTAACCAGATGGTTTAGAATAATTCATTAAACTGCTATAAAGCCAACTTTTATTTAGAAAATAAAAAATATTATATTCTATTACTGCCTTACAGGATAATTGAGACAAGTAAATTAGATAGCAAGTATAAATTTATATATGGTAAGACTGGATATAAATATAATCTTTTACTAAATTTGTTTGAAGCACAGCAATAAAGTTCTTTCTTAAATTAATTTTATTGGAGTTATAGTTGCTAACAATTTATAATTTTTAAAATTAATTTAGTTTTTATTTATGTAGCTTTTTGGCCTAACTACATGCCATGTAGAATCTAAGTTCCCTGACCAAGGATAGCATAAGAATTCTTGCTCTATAGATAAATGTGAGAACAATTTCTAATGCAAAGGTAAATATATTCTATGGGTGAATTTCATTTTCTAAAAAAAAATGCTTTTAAGAAACTCAAATATGAGAGCAATAAGCTCCTATAGTTTACTTCAATATACATAATAAGCAATAAAATACAGCTATTTCTAATTTTATACAAAGAATAGAAGAATATGATCTCATGAAATAGAAAAAAATATATTGGAATTAGTGCTTTTACAGATTGAAACATTATGGATATCTCTCAAATAGCCATTACAATCTAGGCAGAAATATCAGCCATGAAAGGTTAATGGATACAAGGAAATGGTCAGTAGAGTTAAGAGGGAGACCACCCAGAAATTAGTAACAGCAAGAAGCTGTTATCACCCTAGGACTAGAAGGACAATGGGAACAGAGCGTACCAGAGTCCAGAGGTCACGGCTGCCTCACAGCTGCTGGGATGGTAATGCATGGGCTGTGGTCAGGAATGAGAGCCAAGGAGAAACTACTTATGAATGGAGACACCACAGGAGAAGGGGAAAGAGCCTGGTTTCTCCTGCCCCGGCACTCCAGGCCTCAATTCCAGACTCTCACTGCAGATCCACCTGGAAGCTAGAGGGCAAGGGAACAAATAAAGTTGAGGTAAAGGTTTCTGTAAAATGAAACAAAGTTAAAGGACAGGCCAGAGGTCTCAGAGAAGACAGTCTAACAATCCTCCATCCTTTTCAAGCCTCGAAAATTTAACCAGATGGTTTAGAATAATTCATTAAACTGCTATAAAGCCAACTTTTATTTAGAAAATAAAAAATATTATATTCTATTACTGCCTTACAGGATAATTGAGACAAGTAAATTAGATAGCAAGTATAAATTTATATATGGTAAGACTGGATATAAATATAATCTTTTACTAAATTTGTTTGAAGCACAGCAATAAAGTTCTTTCTTAAATTAATTTTATTGGAGTTATAGTTGCTAACAATTTATAATTTTTAAAATTAATTTAGTTTTTATTTATGTAGCTTTTTGGCCTAACTACATGCCATGTAGAATCTAAGTTCCCTGACCAAGGATAGCATAAGAATTCTTGCTCTATAGATAAATGTGAGAACAATTTCTAATGCAAAGGTAAATATATTCTATGGGTGAATTTCATGTGATTGGTGAAAAGTTTTATGGATGATTACATAGCCCTTGTGGAAGGATAAAATTATTTCTGATTAATGCTGGGTTTTAAGGTTCAATATGCATTGATTTACATTTTTATATAATTACATATAGCTCTATCTACATCTATCTTTATCATCCATTTATCTATCTGTCCATCATCAACCTATCTATGTAACTGGGCTTCCCTTGTGGTTCAGTTGGTAAAAAATCTACCTGCCAATGCAGGAGACACAAGAGACATGGGTTTGATCTCTAGTTGGGAAGATCCTCAATCCACTCCAGTATTCTTGCTTGGAAAATTCCATAGACAGAGGAGCTAGGTGGCCACAGTCCACCAGGTGGCAAAAGAGTCGAACACAACTGAGTAACTAAACACATCTATGTGATTAAATAGGAGGTGAGCAGATTGAAGTAACTCTAACACCCCCGTAGTCTATGTAAGCAAACCAAAACCAAAATCATAGTCAGTGCACTTGAATCTGAGAAAATGAATGTTAGAAAAAAATAGCCAACAGCCACATAAGTTTTCCCAAATAAATTGCTTAAGCTATAGCTAAACAAATAATTTTTTCCTTTGCTTTACCTTCTTCTCTAGAAAATTTTGTCCCTAGCTCTTGTTGGCGGAGTGATCTTAGTTATCTTTGGCTTGGCACTGCCTTATTCAAATGAATGTGTGCTCAAATAAACTTGAAAATTTTAATGTTCCTCAGTTTAACTTTTATAAATATATAAATATATATAAATAAATAAATATATAAATATATATAATTTTATATATGTGATAAAAATAAAAAATATATCTATTATTTTGAATTCTAATAAAATGTTATGATTTATTTAATATAAAGAAAAATTTAATATGAATACTTTGGCAGAGAAATTGAGTTTCTTTGTAAAGACGTATAAAGTTTGGATGATAACACTAAATCATCTTTGATAACATAGATAACTGTAAAGAACTTTCTGGATAATTTGTACTGACACTATGAAGAAAATACTCAAAAATTCACAAAAAAACCCACCTCAGTTGCTTAAATTGACAATGTCCTTTTAAGAAGTAATGAGAGCTTTAAATGCAATTTTACAAGAATCATGAGTCCTCCTAGTAACAGCAAATTTTATCCACCATGAATCAAAAACTATTTGTATTAAGTTAAAATCAAGTATCATGAAGTAACTTTTTTCTTTTAAAGATAGTTAAATATGTTTAAGCATATAAAAACACTTTTAAAGCAAACAAACAGCTCAAAGTGCCCTCATAATGATTTGTCTTAAAACAAAATCCTGACTTCTTTAGAAGAGCCATAATGTCAGTTTTGCAGTTGACTGTAGTAGGAGCCAAAGGAATACCATTTTCATCATTTCATTTCAGTTATATTGGCAGGAAGGGTGTTAAGTGGGGAGAGAAGTCCCAGAGATGGATAAGTCAAGTAATCAGAAAAGCCAAATAAGGAGAAATATAAGACATTCAGGGGTACTTTTGTATCAGAGAAGAAAATGAGGCCAAGGCTAAGGGTTCTTAGGCAGAAGGAATTGAGAGGCAGCCCTCCGAAGCAATGACAAATAGGGAAAGAGATGAACAAGGTTAAGGATGGCGTGGAATGTTCTCTAAGTATTAGCATCTGCTATAGTTTTGACAGAAAGGAGGTGTTTCAGAGAGGACCAAGAAAAGTTTATTGAATAGTGAGGGAACTTCCACCAGAGATACATAAAATAGGCAAATATCTGTATGAATTCAGCCACTCTTTGCATGTACAGTGTACTGTTTCTAGTGTTTATCCCTAGATAGTGGAATTTGAAGCTAATTTTCATATCCTTCTCCAGGTTTATTGTCAGGTTTTTCTTTGTTGTTGTTATAATGAGCAAACAGTACTTAACTAATGTGAGAAACAGCTTCTGTAAATTTTAAAGGTCCACGTGTTCTAAGTCACTTCAGCCATGTCTGACTAACTCTTAGCAACCATCTGGGCCATAGCCCACCTGTCTCCTCTGTTCATGGGGATTTTATAGACAAGAACACTGGAGTGAATAGCCTTTCCCTTCGCTAGGGGATCTTCCCAAACCAAGGATCAAACCCAGGTCTCCTTGCAGGCAGATTCTTTGCCATCTCAGCCATCAGGGAAGCCTGAATTAATATATATGTATGCTTAAAATGCTCATGGAATTTGGCCCTCTGTATCTGTGGTATTGCATCCCCAGATTCAACCACTTACAGATGGAAAATATCCCCCCTCCTCAAAAAAATTATAGAAAGTTCTGAAAAGCAAATTTTGAATTTATTGAGTGGCAACAATACACAGCAATTCAGTTCAGTTCATTTCAGTCGCTCAGTTGTGTCTGACTCTTTGTGACCTCATGGACTGCAGCATGCCAGGCTTCCCTGTCCATCTTCCCAGCCCCTTCCTGGAGCTTTCTCAAACTCCTATCCATTGACTCAGTGACGCCGTCCAACCATCTTGTCCTCTGTCATCCCTGTCTCCTTTTGCCTTCCATTTTCCCCAACATCAGGGTCTTTTCCAATGCATTGTCTCCTTGCATCAGGTGGACTAAGTACTGGAGCTTCAGGTGCAGCATCAGTTCTTCCAATGAATATTCAGGGTTGGTTTCCTTTAGGATTGCATTTGTATTATATATTGTAATATATCTAGAGAAGAATTAAAACAAATGGGATAATATATGTAGGTTATATGTAAATCCTGTGTCTTTTGGAGATTTGAGAATTCTGGATTTTTCTATTTATGTATGCCAAGGGACATCTGTACTAAAAGGAGGTGTTTCAGAGAGGACCAAGAAAAGTTTATTGAATAGTGAGGGAACTTCCACCAGAGATACATAAAATAGGCAAATATCTGTATGAATTCAGCCACTCTTTGCATGTACAGTGTACTGTTTCTAGTGTTTATCCCTAGATAGTGGAATTTGAAGCTAATTTTCATATCCTTCTCCAGGTTTATTGTCAGGTTTTTCTTTGTTGTTGTTATAATGAGCAAACAGTACTTAACTAATGTGAGAAACAGCTTCTGTAAATTTTAAAGGTCCACGTGTTCTAAGTCACTTCAGCCATGTCTGACTAACTCTTAGCAACCATCTGGGCCATAGCCCACCTGTCTCCTCTGTTCATGGGGATTTTATAGACAAGAACACTGGAGTGAATAGCCTTTCCCTTCGCTAGGGGATCTTCCCAAACCAAGGATCAAACCCAGGTCTCCTTGCAGGCAGATTCTTTGCCATCTCAGCCATCAGGGAAGCCTGAATTAATATATATGTATGCTTAAAATGCTCATGGAATTTGGCCCTCTGTATCTGTGGTATTGCATCCCCAGATTCAACCACTTACAGATGGAAAATATCCCCCCTCCTCAAAAAAATTATAGAAAGTTCTGAAAAGCAAATTTTGAATTTATTGAGTGGCAACAATACACAGCAATTCAGTTCAGTTCATTTCAGTCGCTCAGTTGTGTCTGACTCTTTGTGACCTCATGGACTGCAGCATGCCAGGCTTCCCTGTCCATCTTCCCAGCCCCTTCCTGGAGCTTTCTCAAACTCCTATCCATTGACTCAGTGACGCCGTCCAACCATCTTGTCCTCTGTCATCCCTGTCTCCTTTTGCCTTCCATTTTCCCCAACATCAGGGTCTTTTCCAATGCATTGTCTCCTTGCATCAGGTGGACTAAGTACTGGAGCTTCAGGTGCAGCATCAGTTCTTCCAATGAATATTCAGGGTTGGTTTCCTTTAGGATTGCATTTGCATTGTATTATATATTGTAATATATCTAGAGAAGAATTAAAACAAATGGGATAATATATGTAGGTTATATGTAAATCCTGTGTCATTTTAGGAGATTTGAGAATTCTGGATTTTTCTATTTATGTATGCCAAGGGACATCTGTACTAAAATATTTATCTTCTTAGTAGTCACTCCTCATCCCTCACTCCCCTTGATACCTGAGTCCTAGGGACAATTTAGGCAATGATTAACCTAATTTCTAGCTCTATAGAATTGTCTATTATAGATATTTTATATGAACAGAATCATATAATATATGGCCTTGACTGACTGTCTTCTTTCACTTGACGTAAGGTTTTCAATGCTAATTCATTTTGTAGCATGTATCAACACTTCATTTCTTCTTACTGAACAGTTTTCTATCTCATGGAAAGATCACATTTTGCTCTTTGATTCATCAGTTGATGAACATTTATGTTGCTTCCATTTTTTTTTCTATTATAAATAATGCTACTGTACACACTAATACACAGTTGTTGCACAGCTATCTATTTTTATTTCTCTTGAGTATATCCCTATGAGTAGAATTGCTGGATCATATTGTAACCCTATGTTTAACATTTTAAAAAAATGCCACACTGTTTTCCAAAGTGACTGTATCATTTTATATTCCCAGCATCAGTGAATGTTTCATTTTCTTCATGCTCGTGTTAACACTGTTATTGTCTCTCTCTTTTTTTTTTTCATAGTCACTCCACTTGGACATGGTGCATAATCCTTTATAAGCTTTGAGATTCAGTATTTTTAAGTATTTTAGTATTTTTAAAAGACTTTTTGCATCTATTTATATTTATAAGAGTTACTGGCTCTAGCTTTCTTCTTATATCGTTGGTTTTGAAATTGGGATAAAACTGTCTAAGCAACCTAGATGTCCATCGACAAATGAATGGATCCAGAAGCTCTGGTACATATATACAATGGAATACTACTCAGCTGTTAAAAGAAATGCAGAAGACTCAGTCCTAATGAGGTGGCTGGCTCTAGAACCTATCATAAAAAGTGAAGTAAGTCAAAAAGAGAAAGACAAGTATAGTATACTAACTCATATATATGGGATCTAGTAAGATGGTCATGATAACACACGCAGTGAACTCATGAAAACAGAGAATAGACATAAAGATATTGTGGAGACCGAACAGTGGGAGGGAGTAACATGGAAACCTATACTGTCATGTGTAGAAAAGATAGCTATTGTCATTGTGCTAGGGGAATAGGAGTACCTACAACCACTTGGAGTGATGGTCTGGAGGGATGGGAGGGGGAGGAACTGGGTGGGGGAGGGTCAAGGGATATGCATATGAATGATCTGGGAACATACATGTACAAAAATAAATAATAAATAAATAAATAAATAAAGTTAAAAAAAAACTGTCTATATAGCAAATATTGGAAACTGAGTTTATATTTTCTTCACATATTCTGCATGAAATATATTTTTATGGGTATTTATTTCATTTTGTGGTTCACTCTGTGAAATTTGTAACCATTTTAATTTTAAAGAAATTGCTTCCATTTTTTTTCTATTATAAATAATGCTACTGTACACACTAATACACAGTTGTTGCACAGCTATCTATTTTTATTTCTCTTGAGTATATCCCTATGAGTAGAATTGCTGGATCATATTGTAACCCTATGTTTAACATTTTAAAAAAATGCCACACTGTTTTCCAAAGTGACTGTATCATTTTATATTCCCAGCATCAGTGAATGTTTCATTTTCTTCATGCTCGTGTTAACACTGTTATTGTCTCTCTCTTTTTTTTTTTCATAGTCACTCCACTTGGACATGGTGCATAATCCTTTATAAGCTTTGAGATTCAGTATTTTTAAGTATTTTAGTATTTTTAAAAGACTTTTTGCATCTATTTATATTTATAAGAGTTACTGGCTCTAGCTTTCTTCTTATATCGTTGGTTTTGAAATTGGGATAAAACTGTCTAAGCAACCTAGATGTCCATCGACAAATGAATGGATCCAGAAGCTCTGGTACATATATACAATGGAATACTACTCAGCTGTTAAAAGAAATGCAGAAGACTCAGTCCTAATGAGGTGGCTGGCTCTAGAACCTATCATAAAAAGTGAAGTAAGTCAAAAAGAGAAAGACAAGTATAGTATACTAACTCATATATATGGGATCTAGTAAGATGGTCATGATAACACACGCAGTGAACTCATGAAAAAACAGAGAATAGACATAAAGATATTGTGGAGACCGAACAGTGGGAGGGAGTAACATGGAAACCTATACTGTCATGTGTAGAAAAGATAGCTATTGTCATTGTGCTAGGGGAATAGGAGTACCTACAACCACTTGGAGTGATGGTCTGGAGGGATGGGAGGGGGGGAACTGGGTGGGGGGAGGGTCAAGGGATATGCATATGAATGATCTGGGAACATACATGTACAAAAATAAATAATAAATAAATAAATAAATAAAGTTAAAAAAAAACTGTCTATATAGCAAATATTGGAAACTGAGTTTATATTTTCTTCACATATTCTGCATGAAATATATTTTTATGGGTATTTATTTCATTTTGTGGTTCACTTTTTGATAATATCCCTTTTCAGCATGGAAGCTTTTAATTTTCATGGAGTCTAAATTTTCATTTTTTTCTTTTGTTCTTGTGATTTTAGTAACATATCTAAGAAGGATTTTCCAAGTCTGAGGTCATGAAGATTTGTGCCCATATTTTCTTCTAAGAACTTTATAGGTTTGGTTTTTATGTTTTGATGTGATCCATTTTGAATTAGTTTTTGTGTATGATGTCTTGAAACTATTCAACTTCATCTTTCTGCCTGTGGATATCCAGTTGTTTTAACACCATTTGTTGAAAAACTACTATTTCACCCATTAAGTTGTGTTGGTACCCTTGTTTATAATAAATACACCAGGAATGTAAGAGGTTATGTCTGGACTGTCCATTAAATCCTGTTAATGTATTTGTCTGTCTTTATGCCAGTACCACTTTGTTTTGATTACTGCTGCTTTGCGTAAGTTTTAATGTTGGGAAGTGAAGTGAGAGAACTAGAATTTTGTTTTCCTTGAAGACTATTTTGGCTGTTCTTTAATGTCCATATGAAATTTAGAATAAACTTTCAAATGTCTCTATATAAGTCATTTTGGATTTTAATGTATTGTGTTCAATGTGTAGATCAATTTGGTAAGTATTGCGATTTGAGAAATAATGTTCTCAGTCCATGAACATACATTTTCTTTCTAGTTATTTTGATCTTTTTAAAAATTTCCTTCAGCAATGTTTTATAGTTTTAGTGCATATTTTAAATTCTTTTGATACATTTATTTTTAATTATTCTACTCCTTTCGATGTTTTTGTGACTAAATAATTTTTGCAGTTTCATCGTGATTATTGATTTTCAGTGTATGAAACACATAAATACAGTCGATACTTCTATATTGGTTTTGAATGTCTTTTGTTGAATTTGTTTCTAAATATGTTATTTTAATGAATTTCTAAAAATTTTGTATTTATTATCCATTACTAGTGCATATAGGTTTCCCTGATGGCTCAAATGGTAAAAAATCTGCCTGCAATGCAGAAGACTCTTGTTTGATCCCTAAGTCAGAATGATTCCCTGGAGAAGGAACTGGCAACCAACTCCAATATTCTTGACTCCAGAATTCCATGAACAAACGAGCCTGGCAGTCTATAGTCCATGGGTTGCAAAGAGTTGGACACAACTGTGCAACTCTCACTCACTCACTGATGAGTATAGAAATACAATTTATTTTTTCTTATTGATCTTAAAGTCTGAAACTTTGCTAAACTCATTTCCTAGTTTTAATAGTTTTATTTTAATGGATTCCTAAGCATAAAGTTTTTAACAAACAGTTATGGTGGCAGAGACTGCTAGCATACATCAATATCTATTTTCTTTTCTCTGCATGGCTGCATGTCTAAATTAGATTTTCCAGTTCTTTTATACTAACTGTGACTTTTAGACAGAGTTATGGCCTACCAAATGTGTGTAAACATGATATAGGCTACTTTCAGTTAGCACATAAAATTTTTCAAGCCATCCTATAGTGTCTTCCCTTTTTCTTTGTCTGCAATTAATGATGCAGACACAGGAAAGAACTCTGAGGTCTGAGAAAATGGCAGATGGTGCAAAGGAGCCAGTATCTAGAGTAACTATATGAAGTAGAACCTTCAACTTTGCCATGGTCTGGGTTGTATCTCCTCCACAATGTATATGTTGAAGCCCTAACCCTCAGTGTGACCATAGTTGGAGACAGGACTTTTAGGCAACAATTAAGGCTTAATAAGATTGTAAGGATGAATCCTTGATTCAACAAAATTGGGGGCCTTGTAGGAAGAAGAAGGAGGAAGATCTCTCTCTCTCTGTTTCTGCTAGAGAACACAGAGAAAATGGGGTCATTTGCAAGCCAGGAAGCAAGTTCTCACCAGCACTCAAGTCAGCCAGAACCTTGGTCCTGGGCTTCTAACCTCCAGAATGGTAAGACAATAAATTTCTGTTGTTTAAGCTACTCAGTCTTAGCCAGTTTGGACTGATATACACTGGGTGACTTATAAACTGCAGATATTTATTTCTCATAGTTCTGGTGACTGGAGATTTGAAATTTAGGGTGCTCATATAGCTGACTTCTAGTGAGGGCTCTTTCCTGGGTTGCAGTCTTCTTGTATCTTTACATAGTGGGAAGTGGGAGAGAGATCCCACTGTGGTTTCTTTGATAGGGCACTACCCTCACCCAAGGGGGCTCTACCCTCCTCACCTAATTATTTCCTAACATTCTACCTCTTATGCCAACATGCTTAAGGCTGGAATTCACCATATGCATTTTGGGATGACATAAGCATTCAGTTCATTGCATAGTCTATAGTATTTGTTATGGCACTCAAAGTGACAAATACTGTTTAGCATTGAGATGTTGGATGCTTTTGTAAAAAAAGGCATAAAAAGAGGGAAATGTTCTGGAATTGGGTAAAAGGTAGATCCTGGAGGAGTTTGGGAATACAGCCTAGAAATAGTGTAGATTACTATGAACAGAGTCTTGGTAGCAATATGGATGTTAAAGTTCATTCTTGTGAAATATCAGAAAAATGAGGAACAGGTTATTAGAAATTATAGGAAAGGTCATTCTTATTATAACTGGCGAACATGGCTCTAGTCATTTGGGTGCAGCAGAAAAATGGATTAAGAGCAAAGGAGCCAGTATCTAGAGTAACTATATGAAGTAGAACCTTCAACTTTGCCATGGTCTGGGTTGTATCTCCTCCACAATGTATATGTTGAAGCCCTAACCCTCAGTGTGACCATAGTTGGAGACAGGACTTTTAGGCAACAATTAAGGCTTAATAAGATTGTAAGGATGAATCCTTGATTCAACAAAATTGGGGGCCTTGTAGGAAGAAGAAGGAGGAAGATCTCTCTCTCTCTGTTTCTGCTAGAGAACACAGAGAAAATGGGGTCATTTGCAAGCCAGGAAGCAAGTTCTCACCAGCACTCAAGTCAGCCAGAACCTTGGTCCTGGGCTTCTAACCTCCAGAATGGTAAGACAATAAATTTCTGTTGTTTAAGCTACTCAGTCTTAGCCAGTTTGGACTGATATACACTGGGTGACTTATAAACTGCAGATATTTATTTCTCATAGTTCTGGTGACTGGAGATTTGAAATTTAGGGTGCTCATATAGCTGACTTCTAGTGAGGGCTCTTTCCTGGGTTGCAGTCTTCTTGTATCTTTACATAGTGGGAAGTGGGAGAGAGATCCCACTGTGGTTTCTTTGATAGGGGCACTACCCTCACCCAAGGGGGCTCTACCCTCCTCACCTAATTATTTCCTAACATTCTACCTCTTATGCCAACATGCTTAAGGCTGGAATTCACCATATGCATTTTGGGATGACATAAGCATTCAGTTCATTGCATAGTCTATAGTATTTGTTATGGCACTCAAAGTGACAAATACTGTTTAGCATTGAGATGTTGGATGCTTTTGTAAAAAAAGGCATAAAAAGAGGGAAATGTTCTGGAATTGGGTAAAAGGTAGATCCTGGAGGAGTTTGGGAATACAGCCTAGAAATAGTGTAGATTACTACGAACAGAGTCTTGGTAGCAATATGGATGTTAAAGTTCATTCTTGTGAAATATCAGAAAAATGAGGAACAGGTTATTAGAAATTATAGGAAAGGTCATTCTTATTATAACTGGCAAAGAACATGGCTCTATTGTGCCTTAGCATTTTGAGGAAAGTAGAACTTGCAAGCAGAAAAATGGATTAAGAGCAAAGGAGATTTCTAAGCAAAATAATAAAGGTGGAGATGAGAATCTTCCTTATTACTCACTGTAAAATGTGAGAGAAGAGGTGGAATGAGAAAGACATTGTTAGCCAGAAGGAATAAGAACTGCGAGACTTGGGAAAGTTTTAATCTATATATAGTCAAAAAAAGATGAAAAGTTGTTCTGAAAAGAACTCTTTTATGGGGGTACTTGAATAACCATTTGATAAAGAGATTATAGGTGTGACTGATGAATTAAATTAGCCATCTCTGTGGAAGCCAGGGGTAGAGATGGAGTTATGTCAGCAGAGTCAGTGCCAGCTGGGGCTAAAATGGACAGAAAAAATGACACAAAATCAGAAAAAGACTTTTAGACTTTTTGATCTTACAGAATTGGAACAAAAAATTATTTGGCTGAAATGTGTGCTGTTCCTCAAGCAAGGGAAAGAATGACCCCAAAAGTGATTTCGAGATCAGCAAGTCTGCCTCCCAGGTTGCATAGAATTAGGCCATTGTCTACATATCAACAGGCCAGAACACCTTCAACTGAATTCTTGAGAGTGAGTCCACCCTGAAAAGCTTTGCAGGTGGGGCTTCCCAATAGACTTTAAGGCTAGAACCTCACGGTATGAAATTGCTGCCCTAGTGGTTTCTGAAGGTAGAACTCATTGTTCCAGTGAGTTAAGAGAACAAAACACTGAGAAAAGAGGGTTATTCTTAGACCTTAAGATCTAATGAAAAGTACTTTGCAAAGTTTGGGACTTTCTTGCGACTTAGTACTTCTTGCTTCTTTCTAATTTCTCTCTTTTGAAACAGGACCATCTATACTGGGCTTGAGGGCTTGCTTCCCAGATGCACAATGGTAAAGAATCCCCCTGTCAATGCAGAAGATGTAGGAGACATGGGTTTGATCCCTAGGTGAGGAAGAGTCCTTGGAGTAGGAAATGGCAATCCACTCCAGTATGCTTGCCTGGAGAATCCCACTGAAAGAGGAGCCTGGTGGGTTACAGTCCATGAGGTGGCAAAGAGTCAGACATGACTGAGCACACACACACACACACACACACACACACACACATTATGTCCATCTCTTCATTGCATTTGGGAAGCACATGACTTCTCTGGTTTCACATGTTCACAGCTGGAGATGAATTATTTTCAGAATGAATTGTGCTTCAAGTCTCACCTATTCCTGACTTAGATAATATTTAGATAAGACTTTGGATCTTAGACCTTAGAATTAGTGTTATAATCAACTAAGCCTTTGGGGCTGTTAGGTTGGAAAATGTATTTTTCTTGTGATAAGGATGTGAATTTTGGTGGCAAGAGATAATATGCTATGGAATGAATTATGCTTCCCAAATACATATGTGGATGCCTTATTCCCAGAATTTGGAAGTGTTTAAGTTATGTCAGCAGAGTCAGTGCCAGCTGGGGCTAAAATGGACAGAAAAAATGACACAAAATCAGAAAAAGACTTTTAGACTTTTTGATCTTACAGAATTGGAACAAAAAATTATTTGGCTGAAATGTGTGCTGTTCCTCAAGCAAGGGAAAGAATGACCCCAAAAGTGATTTCGAGATCAGCAAGTCTGCCTCCCAGGTTGCATAGAATTAGGCCATTGTCTACATATCAACAGGCCAGAACACCTTCAACTGAATTCTTGAGAGTGAGTCCACCCTGAAAAGCTTTGCAGGTGGGGCTTCCCAATAGACTTTAAGGCTAGAACCTCACGGTATGAAATTGCTGCCCTAGTGGTTTCTGAAGGTAGAACTCATTGTTCCAGTGAGTTAAGAGAACAAAACACTGAGAAAAGAGGGTTATTCTTAGACCTTAAGATCTAATGAAAAGTACTTTGCAAAGTTTGGGACTTTCTTGCGACTTAGTACTTCTTGCTTCTTTCTAATTTCTCTCTTATGAAACAGGACCATCTATACTGGGCTTGAGGGCTTGCTTCCCAGATGCACAATGGTAAAGAATCTCCTGTCAATGCAGAAGATGTAGGAGACATGGGTTTGATCCCTAGGTGAGGAAGAGTCCTTGAGTAGGAAATGGCAATCCACTCCAGTATGCTTGCCTGGAGAATCCCACTGAAAGAGGAGCCTGGTGGGTTACAGTCCATGAGGTGGCAAAGAGTCAGACATGACTGAGCACACACACACACACACACACACACACACACACACATTATGTCCATCTCTTCATTGCATTTGGGAAGCACATGACTTCTCTGGTTTCACATGTTCACAGCTGGAGATGAATTATTTTCAGAATGAATTGTGCTTCAAGTCTCACCTATTCCTGACTTAGATAATATTTAGATAAGACTTTGGATCTTAGACCTTAGAATTAGTGTTATAATCAACTAAGCCTTTGGGGGCTGTTAGGTTGGAAAAATGTATTTTTCTTGTGATAAGGATGTGAATTTTGGTGGCAAGAGATAATATGCTATGGAATGAATTATGCTTCCCCAAATACATATGTGGATGCCTTATTCCCAATGTGACTGTATTTGGAAAAGTGTTTTAAGAAGTAGTTAAAATTGAATAAGGTTATAAGGGTGGATCCCAATTTAATAGGATTAATGGTCTTAGAAGAAGAGGAAAAGAGAGATCTCTGTTGTTCTGATGCATGAGGACACAGCAAGAAGGCAATTATCTGCAAGTCAGGAAGAGAGATGGCCTCAGAAGTCAAAATAGCCACAAGCTTGATATTGGATTTCCAAGCTCCAGAACTTTGAAGTAATGTATTCCATCATCTATGGTATTTGTTATGGCAAATTTAGTGGACTAATGCATCCTCCCATGGTGCCACAATTTAGCTCATGATAAACAGGCAAAAATTATATAGTTTTAAGCAGGTGAAAATAGAAATGGTTTGCTAAAGCAGCCAAGTGGCTCTGACTAACATGGTAACAGAAGTACATATGCGGAAAGAGAATAGTAAAAGGATACCCGGGAGCTGCCGAGAACACCAAGAAGCAAGGGACATACTGTCACATTTATTTCTTTTGTTTCTTTATTTGCCTTTCATTTAAGACTAGTTGATTTATAATGTGTGTTAATTCAAGTGTGTAGCACTGTGATTCATACATATACATATATAAAACTTCTGCCTCTTAGATTCTTGTTCATATTCTTTTCCCTTACAATTTATTACAAAATATTGAATATAGTTTCCTGTGCTATACAGTAAGTCCTTGTTGGTTACCTAGTTTATGTATATTAATGTGTATTTGCTAATCTCATACTCCAAATTTATCCTTCCTTCCCCCTACCTTTCTTCTTTAGAAACTGTAAGCTTGTTTTATATGCCTGTGAGTTTATTTCTGTTTTGTAAATAAGTTCAGTTATATCATTTTTTCAATACCACATATAAGCATTATTTTTTTTTATCTCTGTCTCCTTTCTTTCTAAAAATACAACTAAGACCTTTGGATCTTAGACCTTAGAATTAGTGTTATAATCAACTAAGCCTTTGGGGGCTGTTAGGTTGGAAAAATGTATTTTTCTTGTGATAAGGATGTGAATTTTGGTGGCAAGAGATAATATGCTATGGAATGAATTATGCTTCCCCAAATACATATGTGGATGCCTTATTCCCAATGTGACTGTATTTGGAAAAGTGTTTTAAGAAGTAGTTAAAATTGAATAAGGTTATAAGGGTGGATCCCAATTTAATAGGATTAATGGTCTTAGAAGAAGAGGAAAAGAGAGATCTCTGTTGTTCTGATGCATGAGGACACAGCAAGAAGGCAATTATCTGCAAGTCAGGAAGAGAGATGGCCTCAGAAGTCAAAATAGCCACAAGCTTGATATTGGATTTCCAAGCTCCAGAACTTTGAAGTAATGTATTCCATCATCTATGGTATTTGTTATGGCAAATTTAGTGGACTAATGCATCCTCCCATGGTGCCACAATTTAGCTCATGATAAACAGGCAAAAATTATATAGTTTTAAGCAGGTGAAAATAGAAATGGTTTGCTAAAGCAGCCAAGTGGCTCTGACTAACATGGTAACAGAAGTACATATGCGGAAAGAGAATAGTAAAAGGATACCCGGGAGCTGCCGAGAACACCAAGAAGCAAGGGACATACTGTCACATTTATTTCTTTTGTTTCTTTATTTGCCTTTCATTTAAGACTAGTTGATTTATAATGTGTGTTAATTCAAGTGTGTAGCACTGTGATTCATACATATACATATATAAAACTTCTGCCTCTTAGATTCTTGTTCATATTCTTTTCCCTTACAATTTATTACAAAATATTGAATATAGTTTCCTGTGCTATACAGTAAGTCCTTGTTGGTTACCTAGTTTATGTATATTAATGTGTATTTGCTAATCTCATACTCCAAATTTATCCTTCCTTCCCCCTACCTTTCTTCTTTAGAAACTGTAAGCTTGTTTTATATGCCTGTGAGTTTATTTCTGTTTTGTAAATAAGTTCAGTTATATCATTTTTTCAATACCACATATAAGCATTATTGTATGATATTTGTCTTTTTCTTTCTGACTTACTTCATTTAGCATGATAGTCTCTAAGTCTATCCATGTTGCTGTAAATGTCAATATCTCATTCTTTTTTTGCTAAGGAATATTCCATTGTATACTTAAGCTCCTTTGTGCAAGAAGTTCTCCGGGCAGAAGCACTGGAGTGGGTCGCAATTCCCTTCTCCAGCATTGCAGGTAGATTTTTTACCATTTGAACCACCAGGGAAGACACACACACACACACACACACACATACTTCCTAGGTAGCCCCAGTGGTAAAGACCCTGTCAGCGAATGCAGGAGACAAGAGGCACACATTTGATCCCTGAGTTAGGAAGATCTCCTGGAGGGGGACATGCAACCCACTCGTATATTCTTTCCTGGAGAATCTCCATGGACAGAGGAGCCTGGCAGGCTACAGTTCATAGGGTCACAAAGAGCTAGACACGACTGAAGTGATTTCATATGCACACACACACACACACACACATATAAGTACACCATGTGTTCCTCGTCTATTTCTCTGTTGATGGACACTTAGGCTGCTTCAATGTCTTGGCTACTGTAAATAGTGCTGCTATGAACACTATGGTATCTGTATCTTTTCAAATTAGAGTTTTTGTCTTTTCTAAGGACATGTCCAGCAGTGGGTTTGCTGGATCATATGGTAGTTTTTAGTTTTGTAAGGAACCTCCACATTATTTTTCGTAGCAGTTTCACCAATTTACATTCCCACCAAAAATGTAATTTAGGAATTCTTCAAGATATATGTCTCAACTTTGTGAAATTAGATTTAGCTGAACTAGATTTAGCATAATAGGTACAGAAAACCACAAACATAGCCTGCTTTTTAATAGTTGTTAAAAAAAAGATATTGAGAGCAAACTATGAACAGAAAGATATAGCCTAATAAGTACATTTCTGGTTTGGGGAATGAGACAAAAGCGGAAGTATAAAAATTGGGAGAGTCACAGCACACAACTTTGTACCTTTGAAGTTTGTGACTGAGTTTGTGAGTACACTTAAGCCATGGTTGCAGTCTTGAGGTGGAAATTCTGCTTTATTTCTCAAATAAGGATTCATTTCCAGTAGTTAAAGAGAGGAGGTATGCAAAACATAGTTGGGCTATAACATCTCTGTAGAAATTTTCACATTAGCATTTTTCTAGAGAAAAAACTTCCCTTATGTATCAGTCCTTACAGGCCAGGCAATACTGCAGTAGCAAAGGGACCCCCAAATTTTAGCAGTTACATACTCACGTGATGGCCTCATCCCCCAAGATATCCATTTCCTAATTCCGCAGACCTCCTGAATCTATAACCATGGTAAAAAAGAAATGTGCAGTTGTGGTTAAGGTCAGACTGTGATGTGGAGAAATCACTCTGGAATATTTTAGTAGGCTCAATACTATTACAAGCATCCTTATAAGAGAGATACAGGAGGGTCAGGCTCAAGGAGAGGCTAGCATAGAAGCAGAGACTAGAATGATGCGGCTGGGAGCTGAGAGTGTAGGAAGCCTTGAGGAAATGAATTGGCATGAATGAATTGTGCCCCAAAGTCTTCCGAAAGAATACAGATGGGCCAATACCTTGACTTCAGTCCTGTGAGAACCATTTGGATTTCTGACCGCTAGACTGTTAGATAATTTGTGTTTTTGTTTTCTTTTTTAACCAGTAAATTTATGGCAGTTTGTTACAGCAACAACAGGAAATGAATACAGAAAAATTATTCTGATTAACATCACAACATGATGCAGCCATTCTGGGTCTCTTTTAATCAATACCTCAGTTTTATGAACAGATTCCTGGTTTGCTACAGAAAACAAGAGATGTCTGATCATTTCATAGCAGGCTTGCATGAGCTAGAATTGTACTATGTAAGCTTCTTCCACCTGCACCCCACCTCCCTCGTACTAGCCAGAATTCACTCACATGGCCCCAGTCTAACTGTAAGACAGTCTGGGAAAGAGTTGGCACAGAGAAACAGGAAACTGTTCAGAGAATACATAGAATTTTTCTAGCAGAGTCATGTATAAAACATTTATTTCACAAAGTCCTTTAATGGTTTTTACATATCTTCACAAATGTAAAGTTGAAAAAGAGACAGCTGATACTGATAAGAATATTGTTTCTTTGGACAAAAGCTATATTTTCTCTCTAGATTTTCATAGGACTCTTTTTATATTTATCTTTTACTTTTATCAAAGAGTTATTTTATTATTTCAAAAAGGTATAGTTTATAGGTATTGGCACAGAACACAGTTAACTGTTTAATTTGAATTGTATAGCCATTGATATACTACACATGCTTATATATCAATGTGCAGGTTTTAATCCATAAATTTTATCTCAGATTATTGCCCCTTTCTCTTACTTTTGTTTCTAAATCAGGTTCACTTACATTTCTCAAAAATCAACCTCTGTTCCCTTGCCTTTTGGGTAACCTTTTATGATTTGATCTTTGTCATGTTTTTTCTCTACTTTCTGCAATAATTTCTCCAACTGATTCTCAGAATCACTTAACCATATTGTTCACAGTGTCACTTGTACTGATTTTTAAAATATAGATGTTAAATGAATTATTTTAAAGTTCAATTTGAAGTACATATGTGAAGTGATGATTGCCTGGCAGCATAAGTGAATTAATAGAACTAATTAAATTTTGGTGGTGTTTATCTGTGGGTATAGTTAGATAAGGTATGTCAAGAATTCAGAGACAGACCTCCAAGCTCAAAATGGTTTAGGCTCAATATTTTGCTCTGGGGAATATGGAAATTATTGATTTTTCCTAGAGACAGTGAGACAAATGTGAATAGAATATTATTCCTGTCTTTGGAGGAAATACTATTCCTGTCTTCAGTGGGAAAATTTACAAAAATTACACTCCTTTAAGCAATCCAGAAATCTGCTAACAGATGAATTAATAAGGTAGATGTGGTATATACAGACAATGGAATATTATTCAGTCATAAAAAAATGAAATAATGCTATTTGCAGCAATATGGAGAAACTCACTCATATTGAGTTAAACCAAAGACGGATATCAAATGATGTTGTTTATATGTGGAATCTAAAAAAAAAAAATACAAATACCATATTTACAAAACAGAAAAGACTCAGACATAGAGAATAAATTTACCATTACCAAAAGGAAAAGAGAGGTGAGGGATAAATTAAGAGATTGGGATTAACACATGCACTCTATTATATATGAAATATTTAACCTACAAGGACCTATTGTATAGCACAGGAAATTATAATCAGTATTTTATAATAACATATTAGGGAAAAGTATTTCAAATATATATACATATATATATAAAAACTTGAGTCCCTCTGAGGTATATCTGAAACAAACATGGTATTGGATATGAACTATACTTCAATTAAGAAAAAGGAAAACAATCTCCAGTATCAGCTGAGGAGGTTCTGTTTGAATGTTAGTTCATGATTATAATTTGAGAATTATTTTCATGTTCAGTCTCCAGTTTGTTATTTCAATGTTTGTGAGACTTTGAATTTCTTAAAATATGAAAGAAGAGTTCTTGTTATTTTAATTAATTATAATTTAATACAATTGGCAAACTACAAAGTCTAGTTCAGAATGTCTAAAAATAGGTAACTCTATCCCACTGATTTTAATGCATGTGCCAATTTTTTCTCTGAAGCAAGGATAAATACTGAAGCACGGTTTCAAAAAAGTCATCTAACAATCACCTCTTGAGAATAATTTTAGTTTTGACACATCCTGTTTTTTCATATGGTATACATTACAGAAATTGAAATTAGTATTATAGTGATTATTATTTCCTGCAATCAAGGGAGGTATTTATATCATAAAAATGCCAGAGTTTGAAAAAAAGTCCTAAAGCACTTAAATAAAGTAAATGTTCAATAATTTTGTTATTTTACCCTATGCAGACTTATTTTCCAAGGTAAGTGAAATGAAGTCAAAAGCATTTGATAATCATATGAGTAATATGGTTCCCCTTTTATTTCTACAGATTGAACTATTTGGTCATTACAGTTTTATTACCTAATGATTAATGATAGCAAATAGCAGAAATAAGGGTCAATCACTTCAGACCTTTTAATATCTATAATAATGATATAAATAAGATTGATAAAATTAGTAGTTATTTAAGCATAGCAGTTTATATTCAATCAGTGTTCTGTAATTTCCAGAGCACTTAATATCGTTTATGTCGTTTTACCTTTACAACTGCTCTGAGAGACAGGAAAGATGTTAGAATCTTGGATTCATGGCCAAAGAATCAAGAAACCTAGCAAAGATCATGAAGTTATTTATAGATTTTTGGAATTAAAATACTTTTATTTCAATACAGAAAACAAATTCAGTTAGACTTTGACAAAAGTATACTGAAAGAATTATATACAAACATATAGTTTCTTACATAAATGTCAGTTTTTTAATACTCATTCCAAACAGTATCCTCAATTTATCTTGTTATTCTGATTTCACTGTTACTGCCTCAGTGAAAGAGAAAGTCATCTCTCCACTGAATTCCTCAAAACTATCTTTTAGGTCAAACTTTGATTCCTGGGTTGGGAACATCCCCTGGAGAAGGGAAAGGCTACCTGCTCCAGTATTCTTGCTTGGACAACTCCATGGCTTGTTGATGGGGCTCAAAGAATTGGACACAATGCTTTTAACTTTCCAAGAAGTTCAAATTTGCTCATATTGTATTATCAATTTCATATTCTTTTACTTTTAACTTTATGAAAAACTACCGACTCTTTTTCCTAAGTAGCTAAACTTGTTTACCTTCTCATCAGCAATGTATGAGAAATCTAATTGTTTCATATCCTTACTAACACTTGGTATTGTCAATTGTTCAAATTTTCATGATCTTTGTTGCTTCTTAGTCCCTTCAGTCATGTCCGACTCTGTGTAAACTTGCCAGGCTCCACTGTCCATGGAATTCTCCAGGCAAAAATACTGGAGCAGGTTGCTATGCCCTCCTCCAGGAGGATCTTTGTAACCCAGAGATGGAATCCGGGTCTCCTGCATTGCAAGCAGATGGCATCAGGGAAGCCCTATATATATACAGACCCTATGGGTTGTAACTCACCAGGTTTCTCCATCCATGGAATTTTGCAAGCAAGAATACTGCAATAATTTCCATTTCCTTCTCCATTTAGTCGTGTTAATAGGACTTCCACATTGGCTCAACAGCAAAGCATCTGCTTGTAAGGCAGGAGACACAGTTTGATCCCTGAGTCAGGAAAATTCCCTGGAGGAGGAAATGGCAATCCACTCCAGTAGTTTTGCTTGGAAAGTTCCTTGGACAGAGGAACCTGACAAGCTACCTCTGTTGTAAAGAGCTGTAAGGAGTTGGACACAACTGAGTGATTGAAGAATGCGTATCAGTTAACTCATTTAGGCTTTGATTTACATTTCTCATATGAGCAATGATGTGAGGCATAGTTTTCTATACTTTATGCCCCTGGTACATTATCTTTCTTGAATTGTCTTTTAACATCTCGTATATTTTTTGAAAACTGTTTATTTCTTTATCATTGAACTTTGGACTCATAGATACAAATAGTTTGTCAAATATATTTGGTAATGGTTAGAGATATGTAATCCCGATTCTATAGCTTGTCGCTTCGGTTAGTAACAGCATATTACAGAGGGCATAAATCTTCAGTTTTGATCGTCTAATTTTAGTTGTTGTGATGGTCTTCTTTCCTGGGTTGTTCTTTTAGTGTCTTGCTTAAGCAATCTTTAAGATACCGCACCAAAAGGAAAAATCCAAATAAAGAATATTTAAATCATCAAATATTTGAGCCTGAGTTTCTTGGTAAAGATTTTTAAAAAAGATATGTGCAGTAGCAACTATTTAATCTGACAATAATGTAATCCTTTGTTTATTTTCAGTTAAGCCATTTTCACAAACACTTTATAGTGCTATAAGGGTCTGTGTTTATTTGTAAAGGGAGTGTTGCTTTTCTAAGAAAGTAAACTTGCATCTTTTCTCCTATGGGCCCTGAAGAACCAGAAGGTTTCTTCAGTAATTGAAGCATTTTGGTGCTTTTTGATTGTATCTGATTCAGACATTATACATCACACATTCAAACCAGTCCTCTTAAAACTTGTGACAGTCAACAGACAGTAACATAGAAATCAGAATAAGGTCATGATTGCCCCTTGAAGAACCAAAAAAATTTCTTTTAAATACAGTCATTTCATAACACATGCTTATATATCAATGTGCAGGTTTTAATCCATAAATTTTATCTCAGATTATTGCCCCTTTCTCTTACTTTTGTTTCTAAATCAGGTTCACTTACATTTCTCAAAAATCAACCTCTGTTCCCTTGCCTTTTGGGTAACCTTTTATGATTTGATCTTTGTCATGTTTTTTCTCTACTTTCTGCAATAATTTCTCCAACTGATTCTCAGAATCACTTAACCATATTGTTCACAGTGTCACTTGTACTGATTTTTAAAATATAGATGTTAAATGAATTATTTTAAAGTTCAATTTGAAGTACATATGTGAAGTGATGATTGCCTGGCAGCATAAGTGAATTAATAGAACTAATTAAATTTTGGTGGTGTTTATCTGTGGGTATAGTTAGATAAGGTATGTCAAGAATTCAGAGACAGACCTCCAAGCTCAAAATGGTTTAGGCTCAATATTTTGCTCTGGGGAATATGGAAATTATTGATTTTTCCTAGAGACAGTGAGACAAATGTGAATAGAATATTATTCCTGTCTTTGGAGGAAATACTATTCCTGTCTTCAGTGGGAAAATTTACAAAAATTACACTCCTTTAAGCAATCCAGAAATCTGCTAACAGATGAATTAATAAGGTAGATGTGGTATATACAGACAATGGAATATTATTCAGTCATAAAAAAATGAAATAATGCTATTTGCAGCAATATGGAGAAACTCACTCATATTGAGTTAAACCAAAGACGGATATCAAATGATGTTGTTTATATGTGGAATCTAAAAAAAAAAAATACAAATACCATATTTACAAAACAGAAAAAGACTCAGACATAGAGAATAAATTTACCATTACCAAAAGGAAAAGAGAGGTGAGGGATAAATTAAGAGATTGGGATTAACACATGCACTCTATTATATATGAAATATTTAACCTACAAGGACCTATTGTATAGCACAGGAAATTATAATCAGTATTTTATAATAACATATTAGGGAAAAGTATTTCAAATATATATACATATATATATAAAAACTTGAGTCCCTCTGAGGTATATCTGAAACAAACATGGTATTGGATATGAACTATACTTCAATTAAGAAAAAGGAAAACAATCTCCAGTATCAGCTGAGGAGGTTCTGTTTGAATGTTAGTTCATGATTATAATTTGAGAATTATTTTCATGTTCAGTCTCCAGTTTGTTATTTCAATGTTTGTGAGACTTTGAATTTCTTAAAATATGAAAGAAGAGTTCTTGTTATTTTAATTAATTATAATTTAATACAATTGGCAAACTACAAAGTCTAGTTCAGAATGTCTAAAAATAGGTAACTCTATCCCACTGATTTTAATGCATGTGCCAATTTTTTCTCTGAAGCAAGGATAAATACTGAAGCACGGTTTCAAAAAAGTCATCTAACAATCACCTCTTGAGAATAATTTTAGTTTTGACACATCCTGTTTTTTCATATGGTATACATTACAGAAATTGAAATTAGTATTATAGTGATTATTATTTCCTGCAATCAAGGGAGGTATTTATATCATAAAAATGCCAGAGTTTGAAAAAAAGTCCTAAAGCACTTAAATAAAGTAAATGTTCAATAATTTTGTTATTTTACCCTATGCAGACTTATTTTCCAAGGTAAGTGAAATGAAGTCAAAAGCATTTGATAATCATATGAGTAATATGGTTCCCCTTTTATTTCTACAGATTGAACTATTTGGTCATTACAGTTTTTATTACCTAATGATTAATGATAGCAAATAGCAGAAATAAGGGTCAATCACTTCAGACCTTTTAATATCTATAATAATGATATAAATAAGATTGATAAAATTAGTAGTTATTTAAGCATAGCAGTTTATATTCAATCAGTGTTCTGTAATTTCCAGAGCACTTAATATCGCTTATGTCGTTTACCTTTACAACTGCTCTGAGAGACAGGAAAGATGTTAGAATCTTGGATTCATGGCCAAAGAATCAAGAAACCTAGCAAAGATCATGAAGTTATTTATAGATTTTTGGAATTAAAATACTTTTATTTCAATACAGAAAACAAATTCAGTTAGACTTTGACAAAAGTATACTGAAAGAATTATATACAAACATATAGTTTCTTACATAAATGTCAGTTTTTTAATACTCATTCCAAACAGTATCCTCAATTTATCTTGTTATTCTGATTTCACTGTTACTGCCTCAGTGAAAGAGAAAGTCATCTCTCCACTGAATTCCTCAAAACTATCTTTTAGGTCAAACTTTGATTCCTGGGTTGGGAACATCCCCTGGAGAAGGGAAAGGCTACCTGCTCCAGTATTCTTGCTTGGACAACTCCATGGCTTGTTGATGGGGCTCAAAGAATTGGACACAATGCTTTTCACTTTCCAAGAAGTTCAAATTTGCTCATATTGTATTATCAATTTCATATTCTTTTACTTTTAACTTTATGAAAAACTACCGACTCTTTTTCCTAAGTAGCTAAACTTGTTTACCTTCTCATCAGCAATGTATGAGAAATCTAATTGTTTCATATCCTTACTAACACTTGGTATTGTCAATTGTTCAAATTTTCATGATCTTTGTTGCTTCTTAGTCCCTTCAGTCATGTCCGACTCTGTGTAAACTTGCCAGGCTCCACTGTCCATGGAATTCTCCAGGCAAAAATACTGGAGCAGGTTGCTATGCCCTCCTCCAGGAGGATCTTTGTAACCCAGAGATGGAATCCGGGTCTCCTGCATTGCAAGCAGATGGCATCAGGGAAGCCCTATATATATACAGACCCTATGGGTTGTAACTCACCAGGTTTCTCCATCCATGGAATTTTGCAAGCAAGAATACTGCAATAATTTCCATTTCCTTCTCCATTTAGTCGTGTTAATAGGACTTCCACATTGGCTCAACAGCAAAGCATCTGCTTGTAAGGCAGGAGACACAGTTTGATCCCTGAGTCAGGAAAATTCCCTGGAGGAGGAAATGGCAATCCACTCCAGTAGTTTTGCTTGGAAAGTTCCTTGGACAGAGGAACCTGACAAGCTACCTCTGTTGTAAAGAGCTGTAAGGAGTTGGACACAACTGAGTGATTGAAGAATGCGTATCAGTTAACTCATTTAGGCTTTGATTTACATTTCTCATATGAGCAATGATGTGAGGCATAGTTTTCTATACTTTATGCCCCTGGTACATTATCTTTCTTGAATTGTCTTTTAACATCTCGTATATTTTTTGAAAACTGTTTATTTCTTTATCATTGAACTTTGGACTCATAGATACAAATAGTTTGTCAAATATATTTGATAAATATTAAAAATATTTAATCCCAATTCTATAGCTTGTCTCTTCAGTTAGTAACAGCATATTACAGAGGGCATAAATCTTCAGTTTTGATCGTCTAATTTTAGTTGTTGTGATGGTCTTCTTTCCTGGGTTGTGCTTTTTAGTGTCTTGCTTAAGCAATCTTTAAGATACCGCACCAAAAAGGAAAAAATCCAAATAAAGAATATTTAAATCATCAAATATTTGAGCCTGAGTTTCTTGGTAAAGATTTTTAAAAAAGATATGTGCAGTAGCAACTATTTAATCTGACAATAATGTAATCCTTTGTTTATTTTCAGTTAAGCCATTTTCACAAACACTTTATAGTGCTATAAGGGTCTGTGTTTATTTGTAAAGGGAGTGTTGCTTTTCTAAGAAAGTAAACTTGCATCTTTTCTCCTATGGGCCCTGAAGAACCAGAAGGTTTCTTCAGTAATTGAAGCATTTTGGTGCTTTTTGATTGTATCTGATTCAGACATTATACATCACACATTCAAACCAGTCCTCTTAAAACTTGTGACAGTCAACAGACAGTAACATAGAAATCAGAATAAGGTCATGATTGCAAAGTTTTTCACAACTGTACATACTCACTTCTGTGATGGGCTACTGAGTATAGCACATGGCAGCAAACATTTCCAGATTAATAACTTTTTTAAAGAAAAGAATGACAGTCATCCATTTTCAACAGTAAATGTGTATTCTTATAATATCTGTCATGCCCAAATCTCCAGAACATTGACTACATTTCTGATAAACATTGCAGATATGTATTTTTCTGAAGGGAAACCAGCTGCAAACCTATCCCATTTAGGAGGGCTGTAATGAAAACAACTCTCTAAGATAAACAAAGATGATATTTCTCTGGTTATACTGAGTCTTTTAGCAGCACTTTTTGTTTGTTTTGTTTGTTTGTTTGTTTGTTTGATTTTGTAGAGTATGGTTGGTCCACCACAGCAGTTCACTGTGGGTAACATTTAAAATACTTAAAATAGTGGTCAGCCTCATTCTGTAGTCCCCAAGAAAAGCAAGTTTGCTAAGGAAACGTTTAAAAAATTATTTTATATTGGAGCATAGAAGGGAATGGCTATCCACTCTAGTATTCTTGCCTGAAAAATCCCATGGACAGAAGGGAGTGTGGTGGTCTATAGTCCTGGGGCTCAAAAAGAGTTGGATATGAGTGTGTAACTAATGCATAGCAACAAAATAGTTGATTAATAATGTGTTAGTTTCAGATGTATTGAAAAGGAATTCAGTTGTGCATATATTTGTATCTATTCTTTTTCAAATTCTTTTTCCCTTTAGGTTATTACAGAATATTGAGTAGAATTCCCTGTGCTATACAGTAGTTTCCTACTGGTTATCTATTTTATGTATTTTTAGCGATTGTGTTCTCTTCTGTGTATTAGAGAGATGGCCTATAGGAAATTAAGGTCTCTTCTCCCTCTAAGTTTTATATGTGAACTTAAATTAAATGATTAGTATGAAGTTTTTTAGGACCAATCAATTCCTAAGGGTGATTCTTATTGGTTTCTCAGGTTTCTATAATCTCAATGTTTCTTAGGAATACTACAAAGAAAATAATTAAACAATTTATATAGTAGCCACATATTCTTTTTTGCAAAGTTTTCTAAATATTTATCATTATCATAAAAATAAAAAAGTTCTACAAAACATTAAATGAATGTCTCATTTGAAAAAGAATAAAGAAAAAAAATATCTCTATGTCCCTTTACTAATGAGATTTTTTAAAGTTCTTGTTTCTAAAAGGACTGTTGAATCAGCGTTATCATACTACAGGTATTTTCACTAATGGATTAGTTACCTTTTTTTTTTCCTTCTGAGCAAATAACTGTCTGGGTGTGCATACTCATGTTCAATCCATTGCAGAAGACCTGTGTTCAATCCCTGCATCGGGAAGATTCCTTGGAGGAAGAAATGACAACCCACTACAATATTCTTGCTTGGAGAATTCCATGCACAGGGGAACCTGGTGAGCTACAGTCCATGAGGTTAACTGTAGAACCAGACGTGACTGAGCCACTAACATTTCATTAAACAGTAAATTTCTTGAGAGCTAGAATGGTTTGTTTCCATCAAGTATTCTCTGGAAATGGAGATTTTCCATGTGAACAGTTTGTGCAGACATCAAATTCTTTTGGAATGTATCTTGAATTACAGCTGCCAAGGTTAAAACTATGCATAACTATACAGGAAATTCTCTATTATCAGTAGTTTGCTTTAGTGGTAAATTTTACAAGGCTAAGACAGGGAGTTTCCTCATCATCCAGTGGCTAAGACTGCACTCCTAAGGCAGGGGCCTGTGTTCAAACTTTAGTCAGGAAATAAGTTTCTACATGACACAACTAAAGATCCCATGAACTACAACTAAGACTAAGGGCAGCCAAATGAATAAATGCATTAATGTGTTTTTAGCGATTGTGTTCTCTTCTGTGTATTAGAGAGATGGCCTATAGGAAATTAAGGTCTCTTCTCCCTCTAAGTTTTATATGTGAACTTAAATTAAATGATTAGTATGAAGTTTTTTAGGACCAATCAATTCCTAAGGGTGATTCTTATTGGTTTCTCAGGTTTCTATAATCTCAATGTTTCTTAGGAATACTACAAAGAAAATAATTAAACAATTTATATAGTAGCCACATATTCTTTTTTGCAAAGTTTTCTAAATATTTATCATTATCATAAAAATAAAAAAGTTCTACAAAACATTAAATGAATGTCTCATTTGAAAAAGAATAAAGAAAAAAAATATCTCTATGTCCCTTTACTAATGAGATTTTTTAAAGTTCTTGTTTCTAAAAGGACTGTTGAATCAGCGTTATCATACTACAGGTATTTTCACTAATGGATTAGTTACCTTTTTTTTTTCCTTCTGAGCAAATAACTGTCTGGGTGTGCATACTCATGTTCAATCCATTGCAGAAGACCTGTGTTCAATCCCTGCATCGGGAAGATTCCTTGGAGGAAGAAATGACAACCCACTACAATATTCTTGCTTGGAGAATTCCATGCACAGGGGAACCTGGTGAGCTACAGTCCATGAGGTTAACTGTAGAACCAGACGTGACTGAGCCACTAACATTTCATTAAACAGTAAATTTCTTGAGAGCTAGAATGGTTTGTTTCCATCAAGTATTCTCTGGAAATGGAGATTTTCCATGTGAACAGTTTGTGCAGACATCAAATTCTTTTGGAATGTATCTTGAATTACAGCTGCCAAGGTTAAAACTATGCATAACTATACAGGAAATTCTCTATTATCAGTAGTTTGCTTTAGTGGTAAATTTTACAAGGCTAAGACAGGGAGTTTCCTCATCATCCAGTGGCTAAGACTGCACTCCTAAGGCAGGGGCCTGTGTTCAAACTTTAGTCAGGAAATAAGTTTCTACATGACACAACTAAAGATCCCATGAACTACAACTAAGACTAAGGGCAGCCAAATGAATAAATGCATTAATGTATTTTTTTAAATCTCTCTGAAAAAAGGTAAAATACTCCCATAAAAATCTTTAATGAAGTATCTTATGAACATAAGAGCTTGTATTAACACCAGTTCCTGAATTTAGTAGTCTTAATAATAGTATGTAATAATAATACAAATAAAATAGTTGAACGTGGATTATCTGAATCTAATGATTCAGAGTCATTAGAATCAGATAATATGAATTGTTTTAATGTGCTTTCTATTTATAATCCCCATGGAGTCAGAATCAATTTATTCTATTATTTAGCCAATTAGAATTTTGAAAATGTGATTGTAGGGCAAAATATTTATCATAAAGTGGCCAATGGAAAACAGCATTTTCTGTGTCCCAGATTGAGCTGGTTTGGTTGTTCCATTCATTGACATTCTTCCCCTTTCTTGTTATATTAACAGTAAAGTAGTTGTTATAAAGACGCTAATCTTCCTAAATGCAAATTTTGCAAGTCACATATCTTTGAATGGGCACTAACACAGCTTGCTAAATAATATCATTGAAACTAATATTTCTAATGCTTCTCAGAAATAAAATTGGCAAACTATTTTTGGTTTCATGAAAGTTTTTGTGTGTGCTTATTGCTAAATATAAGGTCAAATATTTAAGAGTTTGGGCTTCATTTTAAATAAGACTTAAACATAAGAAACACAATATTTTTACTAAATAGCTACAGAAACACAACTGGTCATCACTGTTAAATCAGTTTGAAAACTAGGTTTGAATTTACATATTTGGGAAATCAAAACTCACGGAAATAGTAACTATGCCAGGGTAAACTCTGGCAGGTCTGTTTTTCTTTTCTTTTCACATAAACTTGCAAAATAAGTACTAAATAGAGGTAAAAGACAGAAACATGGTAAATTAATAAAAATTATAATTGAACATTGTTATATGTTCATATCACTGTAGGAAATGTACTTGGTTCCTTAAGACCTTCATCTCTAAAAATCTTCTCCCTAAATGAGCCTGTTTAATTTTTTTTATTACCTAGAGCCAGAGTTTGTAACTTTTTTATGTGATTCTGTTTTTTTTTTTCTTTTTAGCATTTCTTCTTAGCAGAAATAGTCAATATATCTAAAACACTTGCCTTCTGAACATATTAATTCTGAAATGAGAACAAAGTTAATTTTTCTAGTTCTGCTTAACTTTGAGACAAAGAAACTTAAAATTTTCAGACTATGGTAACTGGTAGAGCATTCTCCTCCAGACTTTGGCATGAGCTCCAGAAAGAAGGGCCAAGGGTTTTTCTTCTACTTTTCATATCAATATAATGACCTTCGGCAAGAATATCTCTGAAAATATTTGAAAAGTGATTGAACCCACTGGATTTCCTACACATCCTAACTTTTTATTTTTTGTGGTTATGGTACATTCTCAGTCCTGTGGATTTTTTGTGCTGGCCAGTTAAGTCCACAGTAGTGTATCCTCTCTCATTGTCTAAAAGACTAGAATGAGGGTTCATACTTACTGAATGTGTACTTGTTTCTTTTCTACTCAACAGAAAGATGTTTGTAGAGTAATGTTTTTTAAGCCATTTAACCTGCATGAAGATTTGTGTTTTCTAGAAAGGAAAATCACAGTTAACTGAGCTTCATTGTCCTGTAATTTATTCAGGCTCACAAGCATGTTATTTAAGGATAATTCTCATGCTTCATAAAGCCAGGATCAACCCACTGGAAAAAAAAAAAAAGGTGGACTTTATTATTGGTGCTTTCCAAACAAAAAGTACAGTTTATATATTCAGACCTAGCTAACTCTGAGGATGAATGGGGCCTGATATCAATGGTATTTTATCAGGGAATATATTCCCTAAATAATAATAAAAATAATGTGGGCATATATGCATAGTGACAAAACTGTCTGAAACAGAAGACAATCTATTACATGTGTTCTGTTACTGTTGGCAAATAGAAACATATCTTAGCATTTTGAGAACATTTTAAAATGTGACTGAACTTGTCATCAGTTTTCCAACAGAAAATACACTTTTTTTCTTTAAAATGTTTTTGTATTCTTGCATATATATTTTTTAAAGTTACTATAAAAATTTTGCACAATTATATCTAAATGACTGCAAATGATTCTATAGTATTGAATACATAGAAGCTCTAACTTGTACCTAAAATGACACTTTGGATAAAAGCAATAAAAATATATATTTTTAAATTTCCTTCCACACTATTCTTGGAAAGAAATACTCTGTTATAATTATGTGAGTGGCATTTAGAGTCTTTAATATCCATCGGCTCTTAAACTTCATTCTAGTTCTGCTTAACTTTGAGACAAAGAAACTTAAAATTTTCAGACTATGGTAACTGGTAGAGCATTCTCCTCCAGACTTTGGCATGAGCTCCAGAAAGAAGGGCCAAGGGTTTTTCTTCTACTTTTCATATCAATATAATGACCTTCGGCAAGAATATCTCTGAAAATATTTGAAAAGTGATTGAACCCACTGGATTTCCTACACATCCTAACTTTTTATTTTTTGTGGTTATGGTACATTCTCAGTCCTGTGGATTTTTTGTGCTGGCCAGTTAAGTCCACAGTAGTGTATCCTCTCTCATTGTCTAAAAGACTAGAATGAGGGTTCATACTTACTGAATGTGTACTTGTTTCTTTTCTACTCAACAGAAAGATGTTTGTAGAGTAATGTTTTTTAAGCCATTTAACCTGCATGAAGATTTGTGTTTTCTAGAAAGGAAAATCACAGTTAACTGAGCTTCATTGTCCTGTAATTTATTCAGGCTCACAAGCATGTTATTTAAGGATAATTCTCATGCTTCATAAAGCCAGGATCAACCCACTGGAAAAAAAAAAAAAGGTGGACTTTATTATTGGTGCTTTCCAAACAAAAAGTACAGTTTATATATTCAGACCTAGCTAACTCTGAGGATGAATGGGGCCTGATATCAATGGTATTTTATCAGGGAATATATTCCCTAAATAATAATAAAAATAATGTGGGCATATATGCATAGTGACAAAACTGTCTGAAACAGAAGACAATCTATTACATGTGTTCTGTTACTGTTGGCAAATAGAAACATATCTTAGCATTTTGAGAACATTTTAAAATGTGACTGAACTTGTCATCAGTTTTCCAACAGAAAATACACTTTTTTTCTTTAAAATGTTTTTGTATTCTTGCATATATATTTTTTAAAGTTACTATAAAAATTTTGCACAATTATATCTAAATGACTGCAAATGATTCTATAGTATTGAATACATAGAAGCTCTAACTTGTACCTAAAATGACACTTTGGATAAAAGCAATAAAAATATATATTTTTAAATTTCCTTCCACACTATTCTTGGAAAGAAATACTCTGTTATAATTATGTGAGTGGCATTTAGAGTCTTTAATATCCATCGGCTCTTAAACTTCATTCATTAAATGCTGTATTTTTGTAATACTCATATTTTAAAGTAGGAAAAGCTCTTTTACCTCAGCAGCTATTACAGTGTCTCACATGCCACTGAAAAGAAGTTATTTGTGACTTTCAATTACACTACTCACATAATTAACCGATAATAATACACAAACACATTGCATACTTTCCAATCACTTGAACCAGTTTATTTTTCTGTTAGTAAAATGCCCATGTGCATCGTATATGCCAGCTCCTCATCTCTGGAAAATATCTGTGTTGAGCCAGCTTCACCTCACAAAACTTTCACAAGAAATTGCAGAACTTGGCTTCTTTGAAAGACTTCAGTGCTCTCTGATTCTTTTGAGGATTTTCGGCTTTTGACACTTTTTCTTGAAAACCAAACCTGTCTATAAAAAATGACATTTTAAAAATATATTAGCAAAACATTAGTATAGTACCTACAGTTTTTAGCAGGTAGGTAGTCCTACTTTACCATTAAGTTACGGATACAAGAACTGGAAAATAATTTATAAGTGTACCTGATACGTAATTGGATATTAGAGGTAACGAAGGTAGAATTTTCCTCATGTTTAGAAGTCAGAGCAACAGTTATCACCACCATATACATAAGATCAAAGAGAGAGCGTTACTTGCTCAGTTGTGTCTGACTCTTTGGGACCCCATAGACTGTTGCCTACCAGGCTCCTCTGTCCAAGGGATTTCCCAGGCAAGAATACCAGCAGAGTTGTCATGTCTTCCTCCAGGGGATTTTCCCAATGCAGGGATCAAACTCAGTCTCTGGCATTGCAGACAGATTCTAAAGAATTTTAAATAACAGCAATACTATAACAAGCTATAACAACCTGTCCAGTTGAGCTACTTTTGGAGGACAGTTTACTTTTAATAAGATTACTAAAAAAATCCTGATCTTGATACTTTCAATATTATTCCTCATAATATTAGTTGGTCTTTCTACTTCAATTCCTTCCACATGCCTATTTATGCTAAGAAGTATTGTTTTTATTTAAACTAAGGAGATTTGCTTAAGAGAAGAATTTAACCCACATTCCTTAGTCCCACTCTTGTTCATGCACCCTAGTGCTTAGGAATAATATAATTACTGTGTTTTATTTTTCTGTTGTTACTTTTCATTTTGTTTTTGATTGCTCTATTTTAATTCATGAAATATCTTGATAAAAATATTCAAGGCATAAAAACATATTGTATAGCACAGAGGGCTACATTCAACATTTTGGACTAACTTATGAGGGAAAAGAAGCTGAAAAAATTATATATATATATATATATATATTTCTACATATCTGGATGCATGATAAGTTGCTTCAGTCTTGTCTGATTCTTCACGGCACCATGGACTATAGCCCACCAGGCTCCTGTGTCCGTGGAATTTCCCAGGTTAGAATACTAAAGTAGGTTGTTATTCCCTTCTCCAGGGGATTTTCCTGAGCTAGAAATCAAACCCACATCTCTAATGTTTCTTGCATTTGCAGGCAGTTCGTTGTCACTAGAACCACCAGGGACGCCCGTTTCACATAAATACTTATATATACATAATTTATATATTACTTTTTCAGATTCTTTTTCCTTATAAGTTATTAAAACATATTGAGTACAGTTCTCTTCTTTGGTCGCTCAGCAGTAAAGAATCTGCCTGCAATGCAGGATACTCAGGAGACACAGGTTTGATTCCTGGATCAGGAAGATCCCTTAGAGGAGGTTGTGGCAAGCCACATCAGTATTCTTGCCTAGAAAATTCCATGGATTGAGGAACCTGGTGGTCTACAGTCCACAGAGTCCTAAAGAGCTGGATACGACTGTAGTGACTGAGTACAGCACATATACATATATGACTGAATCACTCTGCCACACAGCACTGTAAATCCACTATCCTTTAATAAAAGAAAAAATGAAATATTCATGACTATCCCTCAGGCACCTCAAACTCAGTCTCTGGCATTGCAGACAGATTCTAAAGAATTTTAAATAACAGCAATACTATAACAAGCTATCCTTAGATACTTTTGGAGGACAGTTTACTTTTAATAAGATTACTAAAAAAATCCTGATCTTGATACTTTCAATATTATTCCTCATAATATTAGTTGGTCTTTCTACTTCAATTCCTTCCACATGCCTATTTATGCTAAGAAGTATTGTTTTTATTTAAACTAAGGAGATTTGCTTAAGAGAAGAATTTAACCCACATTCCTTAGTCCCACTCTTGTTCATGCACCCTAGTGCTTAGGAATAATATAATTACTGTGTTTTATTTTTCTGTTGTTACTTTTCATTTTGTTTTTGATTGCTCTATTTTAATTCATGAAATATCTTGATAAAAATATTCAAGGCATAAAAACATATTGTATAGCACAGAGGGCTACATTCAACATTTTGGACTAACTTATGAGGGAAAAGAAGCTGAAAAAATTATATATATATATATATATATATTTCTACATATCTGGATGCATGATAAGTTGCTTCAGTCTTGTCTGATTCTTCACGGCACCATGGACTATAGCCCACCAGGCTCCTGTGTCCGTGGAATTTCCCAGGTTAGAATACTAAAGTAGGTTGTTATTCCCTTCTCCAGGGGATTTTCCTGAGCTAGAAATCAAACCCACATCTCTAATGTTTCTTGCATTTGCAGGCAGTTCGTTGTCACTAGAACCACCAGGGACGCCCGTTCACATAAATACTTATATATACATAATTTATATATTACTTTTTCAGATTCTTTTTCCTTATAAGTTATTAAAACATATTGAGTACAGTTCTCTTCTTTGGTCGCTCAGCAGTAAAGAATCTGCCTGCAATGCAGGATACTCAGGAGACACAGGTTTGATTCCTGGATCAGGAAGATCCCTTAGAGGAGGTTGTGGCAAGCCACATCAGTATTCTTGCCTAGAAAATTCCATGGATTGAGGAACCTGGTGGTCTACAGTCCACAGAGTCCTAAAGAGCTGGATACGACTGTAGTGACTGAGTACAGCACATATACATATATGACTGAATCACTCTGCCACACAGCACTGTAAATCCACTATCCTTTAATAAAAGAAAAAATGAAATATTCATGACTATCCCTCAGGCACCTCAAGGACTTTTTTTTTTAATTAACCTGAAACTCTGTGTGTTTTATAGACAATAGGCATATTCATTGACCTTCTTCCCTTCTTCTGTTAAACTCTTGTTTTGCTGAAATATGCTGACCTAGCAGCACAAAATTATACTTCCCCCAAGGAGAAAAGAAAAAAGAACAATCAGTGGTCTATGACCCAGGCTTCTAGAAAACACTGTATTATTAGTGATTCTATAGAAGAGTGTACTTGTGGTTTGGAAATCATCATACATCTCTGTTTCCTATTAGTAACAGAACCCCGAAGTATTAACCAGGATACATGCTCACCCATCTTAAGACTGTATTTACCAGCCTCTTTTGCATGTTGCTAAGATTGCATGACTAAATTCTGGCTACGGGCTTGTAAACAGAAATGATGTGTGAAACTGAAGTGTCATGTCATTAAAAGATAGCTTCCTACTCAATTTTTGGTTTCCTCTGTCTTGCTAGTGGGAGGTCATGTTTCAAGACGTAAACAAATACCACCCCCTAAAGGGGGACAGAACAACAAAAGTGAAAAAACTATTATCCTTAAATGAAACGAGACACCAGGGTGTCTGTTACAGCTAAATAAGGTTAGTCTCTATTTTAACTTATACATTTTTTAATGACATAGCATAGAGAAAATACAGCAAGCATTCATGTATGTTTCAACCTGAATTAGCAAAAGTGATTATTAGTAAATTAAATAAAACACTATAAATAATTTATATTTCTTCCCTTAGATATAATTGCTGTTTTAAATTTGGTGGTTATCTTTTCTATTGGTGTTTTTGCAAATGTGCTACAGATGGAGCTAGTGGAAAGGAGCATGTTTATAAGAGATACAAGATAGATTCTTCCATAGGGAAGATCCTCTGGAGAGGCACATGGCAACCCAGTCCAGTATTCTTGCCTAGAGAATCCCATGAACAGAAGAGGCCGGCAGGCCACAGTCCATGGGTCACAGAGTCATTTACGACTGATGCAGCTTGGCACACATACATCCCTAATAAGAGGCTAAGAATGGAAGAATGGGAAAAAAAAGTTAAAACAAACTAATTCAAACATTTTGCTGTTTTTTTTTCCTCAAAACATGAAGCAAAAATAATATCATGCAGCAGAATCTAATCTAAAATCTGCCACATAGCAGTTTTAATTTTATCATTTTGACTGTATCATCATTTCATCTTAATATGAATTCTTATCCTCTACATGAATCTTCACTCTATGAAAAAAAGAAGTATGTAGCTTCATTGTGATGTCAAATTGATTGTATAATCACATTTTATTGTTTAAAATTATTTATTTTTTTGTAACTGGCTTTATTATATTTTTATATTTCTTTAACACCAAAGCATTTTTATTGGGTTAGTCCTTAGCTCCATACACAAGAATGGATTAGAGGCCTAAATATTAGACTGGACATGATAAAACCCTTAGGAGAAAACATAGGCAAAGCACTCTCTGACATAAATCACAGCAAGAGCTTTTTAAATCCATCTTCCAGAATAATGGAATTAAAAGCTAAAATAAACAAATGGGACCTTCTTAAACTCAAAAAGCTTTCACATAGGAAAAGAAACAATGAATAAAACAAAAATAAAACCCATGGGCTTCCCTGGTGGTCCACTGGGTAAAGAGTTCGCCTTGCAGTGAAAGGGGCACCAGTTCGATCCCTGGCCTGGGAAGATCCCACATGCCACGAAGCAGCTGGACCAGTGTGTCCAATTACGAGCTAGTGTTCTAAAGCACATGTTTCTAGAGCCAGTGCTCTACACCAAGAGAGGCCGCTGCACAATGAGAGGTCACACAGGCCAAAGAACAAATATGGATGAAAATAAATTAAAAAAAAAAAAAAACAATGAAAGAGGCCAACATTTAAAAAAAATTTAAAAAGAAAAGAAAGAAAACCCATAGACTGGGAGAAAATATTTGCAAATGATGTGACTGACAAGCAATTAGTATCCAAAATTTACAAACATCTTATGACATTCAATAGCATCAAAACAAACAACCAACTCAGAGAGTGGGCTAAAGACCTGAATAGAGATGTCTCTAAAGAGGACATACCTATGGCCAACAGGCACATGAAAAGATGTTCAAAATAGCTAGTTATTACAGAAACTACAATGAGATACTCCTCACACCAGTCAGGATGGCTATTATCAAAAATTCTACAAACAACAGATGCTGGAGAAGGTGCAGAAAGAAGGAAACCCTCCTGAACTCTTGGTGGGAATGTAAATTGGTACACCCACTATGGAGACCTGTGTGGAGGTTCCTTAAAAAACTAAACATAGAGCTACCATATGACCCTGCAATTACACTCCTGAGCACATGTCCAGAGAAAAACATGGCCCAAACATAAATAGGCTCCCCAACTTTCATTGCAGCACTGTTCAGAATAGCCAAGATGTGGAAACAACCTAAATGTCCATAGACAGAAGAATGGATAAAGATGTACATGTATATATACATAATGGAATATTGCTAGCCATTAAAAGGAATGAATAAGGTCATTTGCAGCAGTATGGATGGACCTAGAGAGTGTCATACTGAATGAAATAAGTCAGACAGAGAAGGAGAAATATTGTCTGGCATTCCTTTTATGTGGATTCTAAAAAGAAATGATACAAATGAACTTATTTATAAAACAGATAGACTCACAAACTTAGAAAATGACCTTATGGCTGTTGTGGGGAGGGAATGTTTGGGGATTTTAGGAAAGTTGTATACACACTGCAATGTTTAAAATGGATAACCAACAAAAAACTATTCTATAGCACACAGAACTCCACTCAGTGTTATGTACACGTGTATGTGTGGCCAAGCCCCTTCACTGTTCACCCGAAACTATCACAAAATTGTTAATTGGCTATACTTCAACAAATTATTTATTTTTAATTGGAGGATAACCGCTTTACAATATTATGTTGGTTTCTGCCACTTATCAACATAAATTATTTCCATCTTAAAAGGGCTTCTTATATTAATCTTCTACTCTGCACTCAGTTGAGTTGAAATGAATGCAGTTTCTTGTACAAATCATCCAATGAATTATATTCATTTAGTGGAGATCAATGTAATTTTCAGCTTTAAGGTTGTAACACACAATAAAAAGGATGAGTGGGCTAAAGACCTGAATAGAGATGTCTCTAAAGAGGACATACCTATGGCCAACAGGCACATGAAAAGATGTTCAAAATAGCTAGTTATTACAGAAACTACAATGAGATACTCCTCACACCAGTCAGGATGGCTATTATCAAAAATTCTACAAACAACAGATGCTGGAGAAGGTGCAGAAAGAAGGAAACCCTCCTGAACTCTTGGTGGGAATGTAAATTGGTACACCCACTATGGAGACCTGTGTGGAGGTTCCTTAAAAAACTAAACATAGAGCTACCATATGACCCTGCAATTACACTCCTGAGCACATGTCCAGAGAAAAACATGGCCCAAACATAAATAGGCTCCCCAACTTTCATTGCAGCACTGTTCAGAATAGCCAAGATGTGGAAACAACCTAAATGTCCATAGACAGAAGAATGGATAAAGATGTACATGTATATATACATAATGGAATATTGCTAGCCATTAAAAGGAATGAATAAGGTCATTTGCAGCAGTATGGATGGACCTAGAGAGTGTCATACTGAATGAAATAAGTCAGACAGAGAAGGAGAAATATTGTCTGGCATTCCTTTTATGTGGATTCTAAAAAGAAATGATACAAATGAACTTATTTATAAAACAGATAGACTCACAAACTTAGAAAATGACCTTATGGCTGTTGTGGGGAGGGAATGTTTGGGGATTTTAGGAAAGTTGTATACACACTGCAATGTTTAAAATGGATAACCAACAAAAAACTATTCTATAGCACACAGAACTCCACTCAGTGTTATGTACACGTGTATGTGTGGCCAAGCCCCTTCACTGTTCACCCGAAACTATCACAAAATTGTTAATTGGCTATACTTCAACAAATTATTTATTTTTAATTGGAGGATAACCGCTTTACAATATTATGTTGGTTTCTGCCACTTATCAACATAAATTATTTCCATCTTAAAAGGGCTTCTTATATTAATCTTCTACTCTGCACTCAGTTGAGTTGAAATGAATGCAGTTTCTTGTACAAATCATCCAATGAATTATATTCATTTAGTGGAGATCAATGTAATTTTCAGCTTTAAGGTTGTAATAAAGACAGAGGAAGATTATACAAATACTTTGGAGTAAGAGTACTCTGTGAATAAATATATACCAAAAAAAGATAGCTTGCCCTTTAAATAACAAGATCCATATTTTATAAAGCACACACAGATAGATATATAAAATGGCAGATCAAGAACCTGCTGTGAATGGACTGAGGGTCTACTTAGATCCTGAGGACGCTCTATCTCACTCTGTTGTATAATTAGGAGAATTTGGTGTTCCATGTCTTAAACGTAACACCAATTTGGACCAAAGTTTTATAGCATGTAGCTATTTAGGAAGATAACTTGGGCCTGTATCATTTGGCTGTTATATTTTTATTATGCATTTTTCGTATTATTTTCCCTCTCTGACCTACGTTGTGCATACTTCCTTTATGTTTTCTCTACCATCATTACTATCATTTCAATGATTTAGCATTTAAAAATATTTCTTAAAATAAATTTTAATTAATCTTTACAATATGCCACTTGTATCCACAAATAGAAGTAAATAACAAGAAACAAATTTATACTGAGACAGATAACCATTTAACAGTCTGTAGATAAGAGGAAATTATTTAAGCACACTTAAAAATTATAGACATAAAACTCTTGCAAAGCAACATTTTGTCAGCTAATTGTAAATGAAATGAGAAACACATGGATCAAGTTTCAATCGAAACCACACAAAAGCAAAATATATGTGGCAAAAATCTTTATTTTGTCAATTTCAAAATATTTGAAAATAACGAGATTTGCTTCAAATGTAAAGTGTCATAGGATATATGATTTTACGAACTCAAAAAATGAGAAGAAAGTTACACGAGGATTTCTACAGAAATAATTGCCAAACACATAAAGCTGCAATTGTGATAGCCCCCAAATTATTTCAAATGTAATTACCTAGAGGAAAAGAATAGTATGTTCTAAAAATCAGAAGCATAATGAAAAATTCAAGACAATAATAAGAACCCAAGGCATGAAACTATGTTGCTTAGTCCCACACATAAAAAGGACAGAATCTTCCAAAAATTTAAAAGCATATTTCATATTATTGAGATATTTATTAGATTTAATATGAGAGTACAATGTATTATGCATCATTAGTTTCAAATAGTAATTAACCACTTTGCCTTAGATTTTATAAAGTTGAACAACATTCAGCTGGAAGTTGAATGGAACTGATGACCCAAATACAAGGCGATCAGATTAGTTTAGGAGTAGAAACCTTACTTAACTTATCTTAGACAAAAATACAGATTTTTTTTGAAAGAAAAGAAATATATTGGATCACACAATTGAGAAGTTCAGGTCATGGTAGGACACAGGACTCACTTCCTAATGAGTACATCTCCTTTTCACGTTGGGCTTTTGCCCAAACAGTATTTTGCAAAAGGACTATGGAAAGCACCTAACCTCGAGGTTCCCAATGTAATATCATCCAGGAAAAACAGCCACCTCCTTTGGGACAGATCTAGAGAAGAGACTTAACAGGACTGTTCTGTTGTGGGCTGTATTCATTTACGCAGCTGTGTCTCAGTCATGAATGAAATCATGGTGACATACGGAGGAGGTGCAAAACCAATGCCATCTGAGCTAGAGGCACTGAGGGTGGAGGCTCTAGCTTTTCAATAAAAAGAGTGGAGAATTCCAAATGATATGCAAATGGATACTGAACAGACGATAACCTTGGAGATTCACAGGAAAGTGTTTCTGATTTTCTTCTGATACTATCTACAATTTCTATAACACCATTGGCATTATTCACTATTCTCATGTGGTGTACTGTATTAGGCATGGACTCTTCACCCTGGGAACTCTTCCTTTGATCCATTTTGCATTCCTTTAAGATCGCTTTATCATTTGCTTTCTTTTTCTTTCTCCATCAGTCAAGTGAGGCTGCGGTAGGAAGACGGGTTCTACTGATGACTCACAAGGAAGGTGTCCTGCCTTAAGAAGCTGGAGGCTGGGGCAGACAGGCAGAGGTCTCAGAGGAAAATGTGAACAGGCAGACAAGGCTAGCTCTGCTTAAACTTAAAAAGAAATCTCTTTTGGGTTTCTTTTCTGAACTAATCTCATTATCTGAGTGGTTCTTACCAAGATCAGACAAACAGAGGAAGTCCAGGGGAAAGGAGCCTAGGAAATTTATTCTGGTAAACCTCTAAAATATGCGGAATGCATGCAGAAGCTCATGCTATGCAATGAGATTAAAAAAAAAAAAAACTGACTGCACAGGGTTTTGGAGACAGCTTTGGTTTAGTGATAAATCTTTCCTCTGTCTTCATCTTCTCTTACCACTCCTGTGATCAGAACAGGGCTGGTTGATTTCTGAGTTCGTACTTATATTTGTATTTTCTTTGATGACAGGAAGATTAGCCACAGAAGGTACTATCTATGTGGTTTCACAGAGAGAGGAAAAAAATAGTCCCTATGGAAAGAGATAGAGTATATGGCAAAGGTAATGAATTTGGTTTCTGGGTCTCCATGTTTCAGGAGTCTTATTCTTAAAACAGATGCTCCTAAATCTGTTCCCGGGTTGCAGTGAGGAGATACTAATCATGGCAATTCAGTGCTTTTTAGGTCTTGAGTATTTTCATGCACTTTGCAGAAATTAAGTCATAGGGAATGGTAATGAAAAAACTGAAGCACAACTTAAATTCCTAATAACCAGACAAGTGGTCAAAATTATTGCTGTTATAGTCAGGATAGGATAGGATATATTTTAAAAGCTCATCATTATTTGAAAACAAATGCTCAAAATCATGTACCTGAAAAATGAAACAACAGTGTGCTATTTAAATTAAAGTAAGAAAGAAGAAACAAAGAAGGAGCTGTTTTTAATTATAAAAATATCATGGTATCTATTAACTACTCAGTTTTCTTTGTGGGTTCTAGAATAACTCAAAGAGGAACACTTTTCAAGGTGAGAAAAGAATTAAGGGTAGTTAAAAATAAAATCTAAGGGTGGTTTTCAGATATTTTTAGCAGATTTTGAAAGAATTCCATTTATATAATATTAATTATTTTAGTCCTCTGTGTTTATATTACATTCTGTTTTAGCAAATGATGTCTTTGTTACTAGGGATTAACATACACACCCTATTTAGATTTTCATTTCTTCTACTTTCACAGAGTTAAGCAGTCTTTCTGTAGTTAGCATTTCACTTATGAGTTATTCAGGAACCATTTACTTTGTCTAAATAGGTATATCATCATAAAATTTGTTAATCATTGAATCATCATTTTTATCTGTATTTCATGAAAGACTTGTTAGTAGAATTATATCAACACTTATGCACTCATTTAATGAGCTAAGCATGACAATATTATTGGCTAACGTTTCTCCAACACTTTTTTCTGTGACAGTCATGTTTTACATGTCTGAGCACGTTTAATTCTCAGGGCAACCTATCTACTTTTGACCATGAAAACTCAAAGGTTAAGTACTGGCTGAAGGTCATGTCGAATAAAATCTCCCAGTTTTCTAAAACTTGAAATGCTGTCTGCAAAATGTATTAATTGCAATTTTTTACAAAATGCTTTGTCATTAATGTATGTTAAGCAAACGTGTGGCATAAAGACTAATATTAATGCATTGCTTTGAAAAGAATAGCATCCTAAAGTTGGAAAAAATTAGGAACAATGAATAAGTATTTTCAAAAATGTATATATAAATTATTTTGTTGTTTGGAATTGAAATAGTGCCATCGAGAGCCTACAGTCATTCCATAGATATCTATTAGGACATCTCCTCTTGCTGATTTTTGGATAAAGCCTGATAGGAAGCTGCCGTGTATTATTTTCAATAGATACAACTCCCCCTCTAGATGGGACTGCTATGTTTAATTTTCTTTTTTGTTTCTCACTGTGCCTTCTTATTTATTTGCTCTTTCCTGTTATGAAGGCCTCTTCTGTATTTTACCTCAAGTAATATATGGTTCTCTAGCTGGTTATTAAAATGCCCCATTCCACAGGCTGGGTGGGTTGGTGGGCAAGGGTTTACAGAGTAACAACCTCTGCGTTGTTGTAAATGACCTCATCTGTATTCCTCATATGAGACACTTCATTTCTGTGCATTCGCTATGCTTGCATTGACCAGATGGCAGGAGACGGAATGCCAAACTCAGAAGGCTGTGATGGTGATTGCTCTGAAAAGTTTTTTTAAGTATTTTTTATCTTTGTCAGAAGTACTCCTTCCTGATTTTAAGTTTAAAGCCCTAAATTCTTCTCCCCACTTTGATGACTCATTGGTTATACTTGTATTGTAACTGGTATAACTATAACACAATTGTGCTGGGAAGAAGTTGTGCCATAATAAAGGTCCTTAATTTTTTAAATAAAAAGATATCCAAAAAATAAAATGCCTCATCCTATTGGAATACTAAAGATAGAACTGAAAGTTAGGGTTTATCCCACTCTGTCTATTCAGATCTGCTACAAAGAAGCCAGCAGTCTGGGTAAGAAACCAAGTGGTTGATTTGGTTTTATTTGTTTACCTTATCATTCTACTGGTTTTCTTCATTTTGGGCATCAGAGGTGTCGGTTCTCTCCGAGGTCTGCATAAACAGTGTGAGAGAAGGGGTCAGTGTCATGCTCCTTCAGGCGTGAAAATAATAGGAAGCTGTCCTCTTTTCTCCAGTGGAGCCTTTCTTGCCTTCTACTCCTCACCTTCCAAGCGAGAGATAATACCTTCTCATTTACTTTTGTCTCTTTCTCTGACATCTGGCAGCATTTCTGGTTTGTCTTTACACAAGTCTGTTTGCCCCGCCAGGCAGTCCTCTTGAATGTGCATCCACACATGTACACACACACACACACACACACACACACCTCTTAATCATTGCATTGACAAACTGGGAGAGGACTTCCCTAATCAGCCACTACTCTTCTGGTTCATCCATCAACAGCTGTCTTGCCTGTTTATTACCCTTCAGATTTTTAGGTGGGGTCTAATTTCAGTTGATCCTGTCTTCCAATTATAAGAACCACTTCTCAAGATCCCTGAGTTGTTCTATTGAGACACTCTTTCTAAGCTTGAGATGGGGGAGGATACAGCCACTGCTTCCCTTTTCTTCTCTCCAATGTAATCATATTAAATAGGTATCTTTTGGTTTTCAACACTTCATTTCTGTGCATTCGCTATGCTTGCATTGACCAGATGGCAGGAGACGGAATGCCAAACTCAGAAGGCTGTGATGGTGATTGCTCTGAAAAGTTTTTTTAAGTATTTTTTATCTTTGTCAGAAGTACTCCTTCCTGATTTTAAGTTTAAAGCCCTAAATTCTTCTCCCCACTTTGATGACTCATTGGTTATACTTGTATTGTAACTGGTATAACTATAACACAATTGTGCTGGGAAGAAGTTGTGCCATAATAAAGGTCCTTAATTTTTTAAATAAAAAGATATCCAAAAAATAAAATGCCTCATCCTATTGGAATACTAAAGATAGAACTGAAAGTTAGGGTTTATCCCACTCTGTCTATTCAGATCTGCTACAAAGAAGCCAGCAGTCTGGGTAAGAAACCAAGTGGTTGATTTGGTTTTATTTGTTTACCTTATCATTCTACTGGTTTTCTTCATTTTGGGCATCAGAGGTGTCGGTTCTCTCCGAGGTCTGCATAAACAGTGTGAGAGAAGGGGTCAGTGTCATGCTCCTTCAGGCGTGAAAATAATAGGAAGCTGTCCTCTTTTCTCCAGTGGAGCCTTTCTTGCCTTCTACTCCTCACCTTCCAAGCGAGAGATAATACCTTCTCATTTACTTTTGTCTCTTTCTCTGACATCTGGCAGCATTTCTGGTTTGTCTTTACACAAGTCTGTTTGCCCCGCCAGGCAGTCCTCTTGAATGTGCATCCACACATGTACACACACACACACACACACACACACACACACCTCTTAATCATTGCATTGACAAACTGGGAGAGGACTTCCCTAATCAGCCACTACTCTTCTGGTTCATCCATCAACAGCTGTCTTGCCTGTTTATTACCCTTCAGATTTTTAGGTGGGGTCTAATTTCAGTTGATCCTGTCTTCCAATTATAAGAACCACTTCTCAAGATCCCTGAGTTGTTCTATTGAGACACTCTTTCTAAGCTTGAGATGGGGGAGGATACAGCCACTGCTTCCCTTTTCTTCTCTCCAATGTAATCATATTAAATAGGTATCTTTTGGTTTTCAACAGTTTGGGGTAAAAAAAACAGTCATGCAGTTCCTTCTTCCGCAGCAGGTAGAACTTTTCAAACAAAGATTATCTCAAAATCTAACTCTTAAATAGAAGTAGGGGAAAACTGGCATCGGGTTTTGGCCACCAGATTTGTAAATTCTGCATAACACCTCAGCAGTCCTTTGGAAGGTAATATTGCCTCTTGGTGTTCTGGCAAAGTATTTCAGGATTATGCTATATGCCATATATATAAATATATAAAAATATATAAATATATTTATATGTATGCACATATATATTTCAGTGTCTAAAAATCCTGCATCTGTCATCTGGTCAGGATTTGATGCAGATATGGCTGAGCACAAGCTCCTGTTCTCCAGTTCAGCTCTACACACTAGTCTCAAGTGACTCTAGGGCACACACCTTGACAGGGAACAGAACCTCACATAATCAGTTGAGTGTCAAAGAAATGATGCTTTCAAAACGTGGTGCTGGAGAAGACTCTTGAGAGTCCCTCAGAGACCAAGGGTATCAAACTGGTCAATTCTAGAGGAACTCAACCCTGAATATTCATTGAAAATACTGATGCTGAAGCTGAAGCTCCAATACTTTGGCCACCTGATGCAAAGAGCTGATTATTGGAAAAGACTCTGATACTAGGAAGGATTGAAAGCAAAAGGAGAAAGGGAGGGCAGAGGATGAGATCGTTAGATAGCACCACCTCCTCAATGGACATGAATCTTAGCAAGTTCTGGGAGATGGTGGGGGACAGGTGAGGCTGGTTTGCTGTAATTCATGGGGTCCAAAGAGTATGACATGACTTAGCGACTGAACAACAACAAACCTTACTGAGAAACACAGCAAATATAGCAATAATATTAGTTAGCTTTAAAGTAAGTTTGTTTTGCATGGATAAGGAGGTGGAAAAAGGATGCATAAAAAGAGCCTACATTCAACTCTGTGGATATATCCTGAAATGTAGCCATGCTGCCTAGATTTATAGATACAAACAAGCCAAATTGAGTTTCTCTTCCTAAAATAGCATTACTGTGTGTATACATTTATACATGCAAAACACAATGTCAGCTAGAAATATCAGATCCTTTTTAGTTAGACTACTAGCATTCCAGATCAAACTAGCTCGCCGTAAGGACACAAAAATAATTTCTTGAGTGGTTCAGGCATAGCTATTCCCACCTGTTCAGAGGCAACAGCTCAAGTGTATAACTGGAACCTTTCTGCTCTCCCTGACTTTTGTTCAATCTTTTCTTGCCTCTATATTTCCTTGCAGTTTGATTTCCTTATCTTTTCCACATGGACATCCTCTCTGCTACACCGAAATCTTAAGAGAAGAAAGAGGTGGCTTTCATAAAGAAGTCCTAGGTAGCACAATTGATTAGGTAGGGAACATGCGCTTAATATGTGCTGGAGATTCTCCAAGTAGTGCAGAGTTGGGGGAGAACTTGCTAAGCGAAGTAGAGACACTGCGTATGAGTTTGCTTTGTTGTTGTTCAGTAACTAAGTTGTATGTGACTCTTTGTGACCCTGTGGACTGCGGCATGCCAGACTCCCCTGTTCTTCACTATCTCCTGCGGTCTGTTCAAATTCATGCCCATTGAGTCAGTGATGCTGTGCTGCCCCCTATCCTCTTGCCCTCAGTGTTTCCCAGCATCAGGGTCTTTTCAAGGAGTTGGCTCTTCGCGTCAAGTAGTCAAAGTACTGGAGCTTTCTGCATCAGTCAGTCCTTCCAATGAATATTCAGGGTGTATTTATTGTTTTAGGACTGACTGCTGCTAGGGCTGTTGTCACAGCATACCACCAAGGAGGTAGTTTAAGCAACAGAAATGTGTTGTCCCATGGTTTTGGCAGCCAGAAGTCTGGTTTTAGCAAGCTAGAAGAATTGGTTCCTTCTGAGGGTTGGAATAGATAGCTCTGTTCAAGGCATCATTCCTTGGCTGGTCTTTCCCATTGACTCTCTTCTGTATGTGTCTGTCACTGTATTCAATTTTTACCTTTTTATAAGGACACCAGTCATATGGATTAGAACCCATCCTAATAAATTTATCCTAACTTAATTATCTCTTTTAATATTCTAACTCCAAATAAAGTCACAGTCTGTGGAACCAGGGTTTAGAACTAAAGCATATCTTATTTTTGAAGTGAAAAAGTACATGTTTTGGTTGTGTACGTTTTAGTTTTGTGTCTGCCTCTTTGTACCCCCATGCACTGTAGACTGCCAGGCTCCTTCATGGAATTATCTAGCAAATATACTGGATGGGTAGCCAGGGAATGTCATTCAGCCCTCAACACACTGCCTTTTAAAAAACAAAGAGGACATCAGAATTAACCTGGAGAAGACAAATTTCAGGTACCATTATTCCGCTAGGCACACACTGTTCGTGTTCAGTCATCCAGTCGTGTTCAACTCTTTGCAACCCCATGGGCTGCAGCATACCAAGCCTCCCTGTCCCTCATCAACTCCCAGAGTTTGCCCAGGTTCTTGTCCATTACACTGGTAAGACCATTCAACCATCTTATCCTCCCTCACTCTTTTTTTCTTTCTGCCCTCAATCTTTCCTAGCATCAGGGACTTTTCCAGCTTTTCAGTGGAAAAGGCATACCTTTACTATATGTCAATATGCAAATGAAAGTAAAGAAGGAAATTATAATCATCCTTCTGTCTTTTTCTCTCCTCTCAAATATATAAGCAAGCTTAGCTGTCTCTTATATTTGAAGTTATAAAGTACGTATATCTGAATTCCTATATATTTTTTATATTTAGACACTTTTCACTCATAAAAATTTGTACTGTTGATGATATTCTGTGCATGTGTCTCCTGATAATTTTGTTGCATTTGACATTGAATGTTCACTTTCAGTCTTTTGGAAGAAGAAATATGTCTAACAGTAAAGGTTCATTGTAAGTATTTATGATAAAACAATCTATAGCATCCATTCTAGTCAAAGCAATCATTAATACATAGAAAAATTTTGTGAATTTCTTTCTATAGTTAGTCAAGAGTTTTTACCATAAAGAGATGTCAAAATGTCAATTGAAGGATATTATTATTTTAATTTTTCAATCATACTGTACGAATCTATCACTGTATTCAACTTTTACCTTTTTATAAGGACACCAGTCATATGGATTAGAACCCATCCTAATAAATTTATCCTAACTTAATTATCTCTTTTAATATTCTAACTCCAAATAAAGTCACAGTCTGTGGAACCAGGGTTTAGAACTAAAGCATATCTTATTTTTGAAGTGAAAAAGTACATGTTTTGGTTGTGTACGTTTTAGTTTTGTGTCTGCCTCTTTGTACCCCCATGCACTGTAGACTGCCAGGCTCCTTCATGGAATTATCTAGCAAATATACTGGATGGGTAGCCAGGGAATGTCATTCAGCCCTCAACACACTGCCTTTTAAAAAACAAAGAGGACATCAGAATTAACCGGGAGAAGACAAATTTCAGGTACCATTATTCCGCTAGGCACACACTGTTCGTGTTCAGTCATCCAGTCGTGTTCAACTCTTTGCAACCCCATGGGCTGCAGCATACCAAGCCTCCCTGTCCCTCATCAACTCCCAGAGTTTGCCCAGGTTCTTGTCCATTACACTGGTAAGACCATTCAACCATCTTATCCTCCCTCACTCTTTTTTTCTTTCTGCCCTCAATCTTTCCTAGCATCAGGGACTTTTCCAGCTTTTCAGTGGAAAAGGCATACCTTTACTATATGTCAATATGCAAATGAAAGTAAAGAAGGAAATTATAATCATCCTTCTGTTTTTTTCTCTCCTCTCAAATATATAAGCAAGCTTAGCTGTCTCTTATATTTGAAGTTATAAAGTACGTATATCTGAATTCCTATATATTTTTTATATTTAGACACTTTTCACTCATAAAAATTTGTACTGTTGATGATATTCTGTGCATGTGTCTCCTGATAATTTTGTTGCATTTGACATTGAATGTTCACTTTCAGTCTTTTGGAAGAAGAAATATGTCTAACAGTAAAGGTTCATTGTAAGTATTTATGATAAAACAATCTATAGCATCCATTCTAGTCAAAGCAATCATTAATACATAGAAAAATTTTGTGAATTTCTTTCTATAGTTAGTCAAGAGTTTTTACCATAAAGAGATGTCAAAATGTCAATTGAAGGATATTATTATTTTAATACAATCAAACTGTTTTGTTTCACAGAAATCTCACTACATGTACTGAATAGCCAAGTTGGTATGTACTTTTCAGCTACCTCCTGAACTATAAAATCCAGATATTCTTTATTGATCATAACACATTGAATTTTACTTTACCTTTTAATAGAATGAGTGAAAAAACTGACAGATCATTCATCAAGTAAAACAGAACAGCACCCTTATCTTTATTTTTCCTAACATAAAAAAGACAAAAGGCGTAAGAAATATTTTAGAAACACAGACACACACATATTTGCACAAAGCTTAGCATCTTTTTTCCATTAAAATAAATTATTGTTTATTCCGATATTCTGTTGGACATCTTTTTCAGCTCTATTGAGGTAAACCGACAATATTGTAAGATATTTAAACAGGCATTGTGATGATTATATGTGTGTGTGTGTGTGTGTGTGTCTGTGTGTAATGAAAGGATTCCCACCATCTAATTAATTAATACGTCTTTTTTGTGTATGATTATTATTATCATTTTTGAATAAGAAACTCTAACAATGTGGTTGGCTTGAAACTTAGCCACTTTAGGATATGTGTTAGTCTTTCAGTCACACACACACACACACACAAACACACACATCTCTCTCTATATCGTCAAAAACTTAAATTTTAGAAAGCTTGAAGAAAAAATTAATGTGTATTATTTTAAAGAAATATTTTAAAGTTTTCTAAAGCATGGAATACAAATAACAACTCATAAAATTATTATGATATAATATTCACTGAGCCTTTAGTACTAAGTGTATAATATACTAAGCATACTGTTTTTATATAAATAGATGGTTTCCAGATGATGAATAATATGAGCTTATTTAATAGATTATGTATTTATTTAAAAATATTTTCCCCTAAACTACTAATTTTGGAGGAAACTCTTGGAAAACACACTATTAGAAAATGTCTATGTAAAGGTACCTCATGGTGAGAATTAAAACATACAGATGTATCTTGACAAATATGATAGTCAAGGGATAAAATGACTTAAAACAATTATCTTGGTGTTTGGTATAGAAAGACATCACTAAACCAAATGTTATCTTCTTTCCTTGATAATAATATCTCATTGATAACTGAAATTTTTAGGTATGTAATTTATCTCCATTTAACATAACTGAGATTTTTATAAACCTCTCATTCTCCTAAAAGTGGAAATAATCCCCAAACTGATACTAACAAGAATAGAAATTAGCGTAATTCCCATTCTGATAAAGGTGAAGGTATTCAGAATTATTAAAAACAAGACATTTCTCTTTTAGAATTAAGCAATATCTTTGAAGCACAGGTAATATATTTGATAAATAAAGAATGATTAAAATATAGAATTAACTAGATGGCAGAGTTTATACCAAGTTCTTCTTCTTTTTTTTTTTTTTTAGTAAAAAGCTTATTAAAGAAAAACAGTGATAGAGAAAAGTTCCAGCTAAAGGAACTGGAAGGGAGATAGAAGAGTATCCTTATACTAACTTTAATTCACTTTGTTGTTTTGTTCAGTCACCCAGTCATTTTAGGCTCTTTGTGACCCCACGGACTGCAGCACACTAGGCCTCCCTGTCCCTCACCATCTACTGGAGTTTGCCCGAGTTCCTGTCTATTGCACTGGTGATGCTGTGGGGCCATCTCCTCTGATGCCCTCCTTTTCTGCCCTAATTTCCCAGCATCAGGGACTTTCCCAAAGAGTCATTTGTTCACATCAGATGACCAAAATACTGGAGCTTCAGCTTCAGCATCAGTCCTTCCTAAAATTAGCTCCCTAAACTTAAAAAGTAGAAAATTAGTGTGATTAAATTGTTAGTCTATTTTTATGAATAGACATGTTTTTAATGATAACTTCTCTAAATATCTTATTCCCTCTGGTCTCACACACACACACACACACACACACACACAAAATCTAATTAATAGTGCGTATGGGTGGCTTTTGCAGTTCAACTCTCATGAAGATTTCATGATAAATTGCCATCTGAGCCCAAATCAATGGTTTTTATAACCAAGTATTTTGTTTCTGAATGACACCAAAGGACACTTAATTAAGATACAGGACAAAATTGGCTACAGCACCCATCCCTAAAGAATCCTGTTTATATTCTTTCATCCAAAGATAAATTGCCTCTTTGGTTTAGTTTCTCGTGAGCCAGTATCTTAATTATGTCAAAGTATTCTTCATAATATTGTGATCTTTCTGTAAGAAAAGCACATGCATATACATACATGCCAATGCCCCTCTTTTCACACTTTTTTTTGCCCACTTTATAGATGTATGTAGGATTAGTGTTTTACACACATGAACTAATCACCTCCCGAAAGTCTCATCTTCTAACACCATCACTGTGGGCATTGGGATGTCAGTATGTGGATTTTGAGAGGGCACAGCATTCAGACCATAGCAGATAGGTTGATAGAGAAAGATTAACCACTTTTTGCATAAATAACAAGGGTAGGAAGAAAGATTTAAGGAAGGCTCTCTGTGGGAATTGACTCTTGAATGATGTGTTCAAGGATGTGTAGGTTTACACTGAGTAAGGTCCAGGCCTCTGTTTTCATGAACATGGAGACCTCTTTTTCTCTCCCACTGATTGAACAGAATATAAATAATTTGGTCACCAGAGACTCAAAAGGCTTGTGCCTATTATGCTTAATATAAATTTATTATTACTATATATTACAGTAGAATTCTCTGATGGCTCAGCAGATAAAGAATTTGCCTGCAATTCAGGAGACACAGGCTCAGTCCCTGGATTGGGAATATCTCCTGGAGGAGGACATGGTAGCCCCCTCTAGTATTCTTGCCTGGAGAATCCCCATGGAAAGAGGAGCCTGCCAGGCTACAGTTCATGGGTTTGCAGAGTTGGACATGACTGAGTGACTAAACACAGGGTTTCACCCTATAAATTAGGACAGTGGGGTCCAGGCAGAAAGGACAGTAAGGGTGATGTTACAGAACCCAAGGCATGTTCAGGAAAGTACTTTTTTTATTGATTAGAATATAAGATTCATTTGGAATACAAAACTGGAAATCTGGCCTAGATGATAAACTCATTCAAATTCTATCTCCACTTGTGTTTTATAAGCTTTTGAAACTGACTTATACTTTGCCTTGTAAGCCAGAACATTTATACATATGGCAGTCTCTTTAGAGATAGGTAGCCCGTACTTTGTACACTTGCTCTGGTTCTATAGGTAAGAAATCTGACACAGGTCTCCTGGGGCTAAAAGCTAATCAAGATGCTAGGTGTTGGCAGGACTGAATTTATTTCCAGGTACTCTAGGAGGGGAAATCTCTTCTCTTGCTTTTTTCTAGTTTCTGGAGACTACCCACGCTTCTTGGCTTATGGCATCTGCTTCCGTCTTCAAAGTCATCAATGGTGGACCAAGTCCTCACACTACCAGCTTTCTAGTTCTTTCTAGTTCAACAGGAAGACTGAGAAAGGTTTTGTTTATAAAGACTTGCATGGTTATATTGAACTAACTTGGACAATAAATCTGCCTATCTCAGTTTCCAAAATTTACATAATCTGTAAAATCCTTTTTTCATGTAAGATAACATCTTTATAAATTCTTGGAATGAGGATATGTGCATGATGGTGGTCTGGATTTATCCACTACAGTTGCATTTTCATCCCCCAACATTTATCTGTCCACATTCAGTTTATTTACTGAAGCTTAAATTCCTCAAAATCTAATTCATTAAAGTAAAAGCTAAATGCCAAAAGTCTCATTCAAATCCCAAATTTCATCAGTCCAAATGTTCCAAATGTCACCATCTAAATTACCTAATTTAAGTATGGGTAAAGTTCTAGTCATAAAATATCCTTGCACACACATAATTGTTTCCTATGATGAATCTATACATTTAGAAAATTCACATACAAATCTGTAAAATTATAAACACATTATTTTCTTCTGAAATACAAGGTGGGGCAAGCATAAGAATGCAATTATAAATATTCCAGGTCTCAAAAAAACACACACACACAGAGAAAACTAAAGGAAAAAAGGAGATACTGGTCCCAACAATTTTTTAAAAAAAATTTAGCCTCATTCATTGGTTATTGATTTATTTTCATCCATCTTTATTCTTTGGCCTGTGTGGGCCTCCTGTTGCAGTGGCCTCTCTCCTTGCAGAGCACTGGCTCTGGGCGCATGTGCTCCAGAGCACTGGCTTCTAATTGGACACACCAGTACAGCCACTCCTTGGCAGGGATCGAACTGGAGCACCCTGCACTGCAAGGTGGACTTTTTACCCACTGGACCACCAGGGAAGCCCCTGGTCCCAACTATTTGAAAATCCAGCTGAACAAACTCTATTAGGTTTCAAAGTCTGTGAATAATTCTCTGCGCTCTTCAGCTCCTCCTTTCAAGCTATTGGTTTTCTCCTCTGATTCAACCTTATGACAGGTGTTTGCACCTGAGTAGTTTTACTTCCTATTTTTCTGTCAGTAGAATTTTAAGTGTCCAGTTGCCTTCTTTCGTTTCATACTTCATACCTATTAGTTTAAACTGATAGTATTTAGTGTAGTATAAAATTCAAAAGAAATGTGTGAATCTCCTATGTATGTCATAGAGATTCATTCCATTGACTCTTCATCAGCCATTTCTTAGGTAATTCTCTATTTTTTGACTTCTCTCAGATACTTGAGAGGCAATACTGTTAAACTTCCTAGATGTTTTCTTGTGGGATTGAGTGGATCTTAGAGTCATACTCTGAATCTCTTCAAAGAGCTTTCTGTGTGACTGAATTTTATGACCTTTGATACTTTTGAGAATACTAGAAAAACATTTTTAGATCCACACCCTCAGCTTTTCTTTAGGTCTTAAATCTCTGACAGGGAACCTCTTACTTGTACCTTTTTTTTTTTTTTTCTTTGCAGTCTGGAAAAGTTGAAGACTTTCTAAATCATCACCTCTTGGTTCCTTTTTGTTTAATCATTCTTCCCTAAATTTATCTCCTTCTCCTTGCATTCTACTTTAAGCAGTAAACAGAAACAAGGCTGTTTCTTTATCTCTTGAAAATCTTCTCAGTTAAATATTACTTACAGAAGTGAAAAGTGTAAGTCTTAGTAGTGACTGACTCTTTTGTAATCCCATCGACTGAGCCTCCCAGGTTCCTCTGTTCATGGGATTTCCTAGGCAAAAATACTGAAATAGGCTACCATTTTCTTCTTCAGGGAATCTTCCTGACCCAGGCATTGAATCTGGGTCTTCTGCATTGTGGGCAAATTCTTTACCATCTGAGCCACACTTATCACTGCTACTTTACTAAGTTTTACTTTCCATATAACTTCAACAAGATAAGTCTGCTAAGATTTCTGCCACTATATAAGGACAGCCTTTCCTCCAGTTTTCAGTAATGTGTTGTTTTTTTTTTCCCTTTGGACCCTCACAAATGGAATTTGTTATATTAGTATTTATACTAATAGTCTTTTCATAGTGATTTATGTATTCTTTAAAGCAAGCTATACTTTGCCTGCAATGCTTTTAATTTCTTCTGAGTCTTCCCTGGAAAAGTCACTAATGCCCATGTTTCTACTAATAGTGTTTTCAAGGCAATCTGACCTTTTTTGAACATACTTCTGAAAAGTCATAAGCCTCAATCAGTTTAAACTGATAGTATTTAGTGTAGTATAAAATTCAAAAGAAATGTGTGAATCTCCTATGTATGTCATAGAGATTCATTCCATTGACTCTTCATCAGCCATTTCTTAGGTAATTCTCTATTTTTTGACTTCTCTCAGATACTTGAGAGGCAATACTGTTAAACTTCCTAGATGTTTTCTTGTGGGATTGAGTGGATCTTAGAGTCATACTCTGAATCTCTTCAAAGAGCTTTCTGTGTGACTGAATTTTATGACCTTTGATACTTTTGAGAATACTAGAAAAACATTTTTAGATCCACACCCTCAGCTTTTCTTTAGGTCTTAAATCTCTGACAGGGAACCTCTTACTTGTACCTTTTTTTTTTTTTTTCTTTGCAGTCTGGAAAAGTTGAAGACTTTCTAAATCATCACCTCTTGGTTCCTTTTTGTTTAATCATTCTTCCCTAAATTTATCTCCTTCTCCTTGCATTCTACTTTAAGCAGTAAACAGAAACAAGGCTGTTTCTTTATCTCTTGAAAATCTTCTCAGTTAAATATTACTTACAGAAGTGAAAAGTGTAAGTCTTAGTAGTGACTGACTCTTTTGTAATCCCATCGACTGAGCCTCCCAGGTTCCTCTGTTCATGGGATTTCCTAGGCAAAAATACTGAAATAGGCTACCATTTTCTTCTTCAGGGAATCTTCCTGACCCAGGCATTGAATCTGGGTCTTCTGCATTGTGGGCAAATTCTTTACCATCTGAGCCACACTTATCACTGCTACTTTACTAAGTTTTACTTTCCATATAACTTCAACAAGATAAGTCTGCTAAGATTTCTGCCACTATATAAGGACAGCCTTTCCTCCAGTTTTCAGTAATGTGTTGTTTTTTTTTTCCCTTTGGACCCTCACAAATGGAATTTGTTATATTAGTATTTATACTAATAGTCTTTTCATAGTGATTTATGTATTCTTTAAAGCAAGCTATACTTTGCCTGCAATGCTTTTTAATTTCTTCTGAGTCTTCCCTGGAAAAGTCACTAATGCCCATGTTTCTACTAATAGTGTTTTCAAGGCAATCTGACCTTTTTTGAACATACTTCTGAAAAGTCATAAGCCTCACTCTGCCTTATTCCAAAGACAGTATGCTATTTTTTTGATATTTATTACATCAATGTCTCAGTCTCTGGTATTAAAATCTATTTTAATTTTCTATTGTTGATATCACAAATTTCCACATATGTAATGGCTTGAAAAAACCAAGCATATTATCTTACTGTGAACAATGTTCTCTTCCTCTCAATGCTCCCTAAATAGAGTTTAAGCTCTTTGTTCCCTTAAATTTCATCTAATGTTTCCCTCTAAGGAAAAGAATCAGTAGTGATTTTTCTTATTTTGAAGTTCAGTTTTTCTCAGAGACAGCACTATTCAGCACTATGTATCCTTGTATTGTGGTATATAATTTATATTCACAATATATAGAAAATTATCTTAAGAATACAATTATATACCTGAGGACAGGAACTTCTGCCATTCATAGTGTTTATTATAATGTTTTTATGTATTATCCATATGCTGCCATTTTTGAATGATAATCCAAAGCATGACAGATAACAGGAGAATTAAAGAAAGAAGTTGACTCTATGCAGTGAAATCTTTAGGAAGTCAAGATACTTCCATAACATTGGATATGTCATTGAGTAACACTGGAAAATATTATTTTGAAGCCTATGTTTTCCCACTATATTTATACTTTACCTTTTTGTGCAGATTTTAGAATAAATTGATAACTGATGTACATACTATGTATAGCAGTATATTACATTTCTTAGACAATAACGATGGGGGAGGTGGGGACCATGGATATGCATATGACTGATCTGGGAACATACATGTCTGTGAACAACAAAACTCTGTAAAACCTTTAAAATAAAGAATACAATAAAAAATTAAAAAAAATAAGGATGGCACAATAAGGAATCATTAATTTTAGACTTATTATGGTGAAATCAGTGGAAATGTGATAACACTGTATCTGTCACAGAAACCAATTTTCCTAATTGGGAAAAGTGATCACATCAAAAGAGTTAAGTCAGTATGCTGAAAGAGCACTGATTATTCAAATTTCTTTCTATAAGCATTCAATACATTTTGAAAAGTATTTGACTGCTCTAGATTCTGTATTTTTTGAAGTTTACATAAAAGCACATAATCTACCATAAGCCATCCATACCTAATGAATAACAAAGGTATTTCTAAAATTTAGAAAGAAATTATAGTACTCTTTAAGTTTTCAAGCATAAGTAATCAAGTGAGTGATTAAGGAAGTTTGGTTCACATGCTTCTTTATCACTTAAGTAGCAACAAAGGAAAAGTTGGACATTAAAATTTACCAGTCAGAAGGCACCATTATGGAATATTAAAACTAGGAGTCAGAGAGGAAAATTAACAGTGTCCATGGCTTCCCAGGTTGTGTTAGTGATAGTCTGTTTGCCAATGGAGGAGATGCAAGAGACATAGGTTTTATCCCTGGATCAGGAAGATCCCCTGGAGGAGGAAATGGCAACCCATTCCAGTATTTTTTCCTAGAAAATTGCATGGAGCCTGCTGGGCTTCAGTCCATGGGGCTGCAGAGGCAGACACGACTGAGTGACCGAGCATCCATACCAATAAAAACACTTAGATTTAAAGAAGCTCCATATTTCTGCTTCATTTTCTAAACATTTTAGCTACATCAGAAGAGCCCTGTTAATGAGAAAAAATACATATCACAGTCCCACTGTCAGATCTTGTGATTGGTTGTAGCCATGGGAATCATAAAACTCTTTCACAGATTCCATGTTTCCCAAATCTTCTGTTTAGAATGTAGATTGCAATACATTCTTCTCTTGTAAGAGAATGTGCTGAGTTGGCAGAAGTCATCAAAGCCAACCTCTTGCCAGTTTTAAAATTTTGTAAATTACTGTATAGGTGGGGACCATGGATATGCATATGACTGATCTGGGAACATACATGTCTGTGAACAACAAAACTCTGTAAAACCTTTAGAATAAAGAATACAATAAAAATTTAAAAATAAAGATGACACAATAAGGAATCATTAATTTTAGACTTATTATGGTGAAATCAGTGGAAATGTGATAACACTGTATCTGTCACAGAAACCAATTTTCCTAATTGGGAAAAGTGATCACATCAAAAGAGTTAAGTCAGTATGCTGAAAGAGCACTGATTATTCAAATTTCTTTCTATAAGCATTCAATACATTTTGAAAAGTATTTGACTGCTCTAGATTCTGTATTTTTTGAAGTTTACATAAAAGCACATAATCTACCATAAGCCATCCATACCTAATGAATAACAAAGGTATTTCTAAAATTTAGAAAGAAATTATAGTACTCTTTAAGTTTTCAAGCATAAGTAATCAAGTGAGTGATTAAGGAAGTTTGGTTCACATGCTTCTTTATCACTTAAGTAGCAACAAAGGAAAAGTTGGACATTAAAATTTACCAGTCAGAAGGCACCATTATGGAATATTAAAACTAGGAGTCAGAGAGGAAAATTAACAGTGTCCATGGCTTCCCAGGTTGTGTTAGTGATAGTCTGTTTGCCAATGGAGGAGATGCAAGAGACATAGGTTTTATCCCTGGATCAGGAAGATCCCCTGGAGGAGGAAATGGCAACCCATTCCAGTATTTTTTCCTAGAAAATTGCATGGAGCCTGCTGGGCTTCAGTCCATGGGGCTGCAGAGGCAGACACGACTGAGTGACCGAGCATCCATACCAATAAAAACACTTAGATTTAAAGAAGCTCCATATTTCTGCTTCATTTTCTAAACATTTTAGCTACATCAGAAGAGCCCTGTTAATGAGAAAAAATACATATCACAGTCCCACTGTCAGATCTTGTGATTGGTTGTAGCCATGGGAATCATAAAACTCTTTCACAGATTCCATGTTTCCCAAATCTTCTGTTTAGAATGTAGATTGCAATACATTCTTCTCTTGTAAGAGAATGTGCTGAGTTGGCAGAAGTCATCAAAGCCAACCTCTTGCAGTTTTATTTTTGTAAATTACTGTATTTGCATTGAATTCAACAAAATTTTCTCATGGGAGATTTTTTCTGCATCAATTTATTGCCTACTAGCAGCAGAAATTGTCTCTGGTTAATTGCAGCAAATTTATTTCTTAGAATATCATAGAGGCATGCACAGAGTGGTATGAGGGCTGGGGAGCCAGATTCATAAAATGGTCAGTGATCAAGGGAACCTAGATAGGGCACATCTTTTAGATGCACACTGGCATCATAAGATTCTCAATGCTGCCAGCATTGCTGTTAGGAAACATTTCTTAACTACTTATGGATCTTGTGTTCCGCATTCAAGAGGTAAAGTTCTAGAGATGGAGGGCTAACTGATCAGCCAAGCCTATGAGAAGGTAAGGAGAGTAAATATCTCAAAAGTTGGATGTTTGTTTGGATACTGAACAAGCAGAAAATGATAATTTTTCATGAAAACAAGGTAGATACGCTGTAAAGGAATGGGAACCACCCCCCTAAACTGTCTGGATTTGCATAAAAAACTGAAGACAGGGCTTCCCCTGGTGGTCCAGTGGGTAAGGACACCGCCTTGCAGTGCAAGGGGCGCTGCTTCGATCCCTGGCCTGGGAAGATCCCATGTGCCAAGGAGCGGCTGGACTGATGTGTCCAGTTACCGAGCCGGAGCTTTGGCGCGCATGCACCCAGAGCCGTTGCTCGGCGACAGTAGAGGCCACCGTGATGGGAGGCCCACAGGAGCCAAAGAACAAAGACAGATGAAAATAGAGAAATGAAAGACCAATAGAAGTGGCCCGCCTATCCCCCTCCCTCCCTATCTCACCCCCCAAAAAAGATAAATAAATAAAATAAATGTTTAAAAAAATAAAAACTGAAGACAAAATAGTTTTATTTATTTATTTTTTTTAATTTTTAGAAAATGAGCAGTTCCCAGTGACCAGAGGGTTCTCCAATAATATCTTGTGTGATGCTTCTTTAGGCTTCAGTTGAATTCAGAAGGGGTAATAAGGACAAAAATTTTCCCTGAGATAGTCCATTTTATTTGTCTGGGGGGATGTGGAATGCTTTGTGAGCAAACTATTTCTTGTATTGACATTTTGTTCTTCAGTACTACAATTATGCCTTTGGTCTACAGAGAAAATACACCCAAATAATCTAAACATACTATTAGTTGCTCAGTTGTGTCTGAAATTGTAACTCTATAAACTGTGGCCCACCAGGGTCCACTGTCCATGGAATTCTCCAGGCAAGAATACTGGAGTGGGTTACCATTTCCTAAAACAAGGAAACCTAAACATAAATCATCTCTTTTAAATTAAAAATATGCTTGGTTTTTGTACCATTTGATAATTTTAATTAGTTCAAGTATGTTCAATCATTCTCATATGACATACTGTTGGCACAATATTCCTGAACTTGACATTCCCTTTTTAAAGACGCACACACACAGACACACACAGACACATATAGTCTTATGATACTGAGATGTGAAAGTATATACTGGATTAAGTCTGACAGCTGCATGGTGTAGAGGGGCGAGCATTCTGTTTTTCTATCATTACCCTAAGATTAGTTAGAGTTTTATTTGCAGGTCATACAACACTTTCCAGACATAGTGAGTTTTTCCTTACAGTTTTTTTTTTTTTTTTTTTTAAGTGTTGAGTCATGTCTCTTTGGTTCCCAGGTGGAGCAGTGGTATAAAATCTATCTGCCATTGCAGGAGACTCAAGAGATGCAAGTTTGATCCCTAGTTCAGGATGATCCCCTGGATTAGGAAATGGCAACTGGCTCCCATATTCTTGCTTGGAAAATGCCATGGACAGAAGAGCCCGGTAGGCTATAGTCTATGGAGCTGCAAAGAGTCAGACACCACTAAGCACATAGCACATATCTCTTTTGAATCATGTCTTTTTTTCACATGTACTGTGGTTTCTATCTGACTGAATCTGTGAAGTAGGTCTCTCCTGTGGGTGGCACTCATGATATAGATACTCAGGCTGAAACCTAGTTTGGAGACATTGTCTCCCTTAAATACTGTCATATATAAGTATGTTAAGCACATTATCAATGTCTTCAAAAACTTCTATTTAAAACATTGAACAAACAAGGTCAAGCATAAAGTCTTGGGACACATATGTTAAAATCTCTACCAGTGAAATGAAAGTTTCTCAGTCATGTCTGACTCTTTGTGATACATAGATGAACTAAGAAATTCTCCAGGCAATAATACAGGAGCTTTTCCCTTCTGCAGGGGATCTTCCCAGCCCAGGGATCAAACCCAGGTCTCCCACATTGTAGGTGGATTCTTTACCAGCTGAACCATCAGGGAAACCCAATAATACTTAAAAGGTAGCCTATGCCTTCTCCAGGGGATATTGAACATTGCAGGCAGGTTCTTTACCAGTCAACATACTGAAAGACTCTGATAGATATACTTTCAAAATGCAGATTCATAATGTTTTGTGTAGGTGTCCTCAATTGGTGAACAGGTGTCAATATCTCTTCAGGGATTTGAAATATATACATTTCTTCCACATCCTAAAGGACATAACATCTCCTTCAGAATCTGCTTGACTTATTTGGGATGAGAAATAGCTTGATTGTAGATCTTTTTATATTCAAATATATTTATTCTTTTTAAGTGTTTGAGGTCGTCTTATATGTCAGATCCAATCCTAAAGTCGATAGTATATGTTTAGGACAAAATCTTCTTTTCATCAAAGTAATATAGTTTTTAATTAATCCCCAAAGAGGAGCGAAGATTTTCCTTAATTTTTGGCTAGGCAGATACTTTAAATCAAGCAGAACTAAATGTGTGTGATTATTCTTTATCTCTAGTAGGAAATTCTCTCATTGTTTTTTAACCCAAGGAACTCTCATTCTGTCTGCTTTATCCTGTTTTGTGAAAGATTAGACCTGTATGAAGAAATAATTCATTACCCTGGAAAACTGCAAGCATGATGATAGATGGCAACTGATAGGTTCAGAACTGGAGACTATTGGAGAGTGGTAGGGACTGTGGTAAACAGAAGAGCACATTCTTTTCTTGCTGAAGAACCATGACATGGATCCAGCCCATTGTTGTCATACAGGAATGTGAGCCCAGTGTTGCCAGGTCTTTCCAATTTTTTTCAGCAGAAACCAGAAATTTGAGTTTTTATGTGAAATTTTCCAGTTTTAAATGTTGGTAACATTTTTTAAAAAACAGTATAGAAGCCAAATAAAACATATCTGTAGGCCAGGTTCAGCTTGCAAGTTGCCAACTTGAGATCTCTATTCTAGAGACATTGAGCTGGAGTCCAACTACAATAGTAACCTGCCCAGCAATTTAGCTCCCTGAGGAAATGTGGCTCTTAACAGAAACAGAACCTTGATAAACCTTTCCTAGCAGCCCATCCTCATCCATCCAGATTCCAGAGGTGGCAAGTCTAATACACTCCCTTAGGGAGTCTCACTACATAGAATTTCAACATTAACTTTCCCACTGGGCCATGAATTCCTCAAGAGAAGGAGAAGCCTTGTTCATAAGCAAATCAAATAGTAACTGAGACAGGTTAATTGCCACAAATGAGCTTCACTTTACCAACAACTCTACAATAGAGCTTCCAACATTTTTGTCCTCAAATTTTAAGAGCTGACTCCCTTGAAACACCGACTTACATTTTTTTAATGTTAATAATGAGAGATAGTACTTGATCTCTTGACTAAACAGTCTTTCTGACTAACTCAGAGGAGTAATTCATTCTTTATTTTAAATTAAAAGCATAGTAGAGTGGAGAACAGAAACAGATTGATAAACTGTTTAATTACTGAGGCTCTACCAAGTGTCCCAAAGCTATAGATAGAGAAGCGTCCACACCTGATGTTGGAGCAGGTCTCTGTCAAAAGCTGTCACCCATAAACATACAAGTGTCTGTCAAGATTGGCCTGGAAAAGTCTGAGGCACTGATCCTTTTGGGTGTAAGGGGCATGTGAGACAGAAACTGAGCAAGATCCTAAAGGGTTCCTGTACACAAAGGCCTTTCTGTGTTCCCCATTTCTTGATAACAGGAAATAGGCTTCATTTAGATTCCAGGACCTTCCCTGAGTTCCAGCAGGTTCAAAAAATTGTTAATTAGGGAAAGGAGGGATGTAGATTCAAGGAAGAGGGTGCCAAAAGAAACAATAGTACAGTCTTGGCCTAGGGTCCTGGTTTCCCTTCAAGGGATATACATGGCAATGTATTTGAGCTGTTCTTCAGATACTGAAATCTCAACCGGGTGAGAGAAATTAACAGTATGATGCCAACAAGCACAAAGATTCCAGACCTTGGAACCAGAAGGCTGATGATGCTGACTCCCACTTACCTCACCACCACCCAATCAGAAAAATGTCTATGAGCAGATCAGCTCTCTTTGAACCATTATTATAAAACTCCTCAGTAACCTCTCCAGGTTGGGGACATACCATTTTGAGGGGATTAGCCACTGTGACCCCCTTTGCCTGGCAAATGTATGCATGCCCAGTTACCCAGTCATATCCAACTCTTTGCAATGCCAAGGACTATAGCACATCAGGCTTCTCTGTCCATAGGATTTTCCAGGTGAGAATACTAGAGTGAATAGCATGCCCTCCTCTTGGGGACTTTTATTCACCCAGGGATTGAACCTGCACCTCTTGAATCTCCTGCCTTGGCAGGCAGATTCTTCACCACTGTGCCACCTGGGAAGCCTTTGCCTGGCAAAGAAATAAATCTATTTTTTTCTACTTTACCCCAAATTCTGCCTCTGAGATTGAATTTTGTGTCAGGGTACAGAGGAGTTCAGGCTTTATGTGAAGTCATCTTACATTCAAGACCCTAGGCCTCTGTGAATGTGTCACCGATCCTCTGGATCTCTGACTCTCCTCTGAGGCTGCTCCAGAGACAGTTCTGAATGAGTTCCTCTGTCATCGCCACATCTTCAAATCTTCCCACTCTTACCACTTTCACAAATCTCAGTGAGGACCTGGGACCACATATACATGCAAAAATAAAACTGAAAGAAGAAATCTAATAAACGCCAAAGAGTGATACTAGATAAGCTCTGGGTTGCTGCGTGCTGAAAACATGATGCTTTTGAACTGTGGTGCTGTGGAAGACTCTTGAAAGTCCCTTGGATAGCAATATCAAATGGGTAAGCCCTAAAGGAACTCAATAGGCTTCATTTAGATTCCACACAAAGGCCTTTCTGTGTTCCCCATTTCTTGATAACAGGAAATAGGCTTCATTTAGATTCCAGGACCTTCCCTGAGTTCCAGCAGGTTCAAAAAATTGTTAATTAGGGAAAGGAGGGATGTAGATTCAAGGAAGAGGGTGCCAAAAGAAACAATAGTACAGTCTTGGCCTAGGGTCCTGGTTTCCCTTCAAGGGATATACATGGCAATGTATTTGAGCTGTTCTTCAGATACTGAAATCTCAACCGGGTGAGAGAAATTAACAGTATGATGCCAACAAGCACAAAGATTCCAGACCTTGGAACCAGAAGGCTGATGATGCTGACTCCCACTTACCTCACCACCACCCAATCAGAAAAATGTCTATGAGCAGATCAGCTCTCTTTGAACCATTATTATAAAACTCCTCAGTAACCTCTCCAGGTTGGGGACATACCATTTTGAGGGGATTAGCCACTGTGACCCCCTTTGCCTGGCAAATGTATGCATGCCCAGTTACCCAGTCATATCCAACTCTTTGCAATGCCAAGGACTATAGCACATCAGGCTTCTCTGTCCATAGGATTTTCCAGGTGAGAATACTAGAGTGAATAGCATGCCCTCCTCTTGGGGACTTTTATTCACCCAGGGATTGAACCTGCACCTCTTGAATCTCCTGCCTTGGCAGGCAGATTCTTCACCACTGTGCCACCTGGGAAGCCTTTGCCTGGCAAAGAAATAAATCTATTTTTTTCTACTTTACCCCAAATTCTGCCTCTGAGATTGAATTTTGTGTCAGGGTACAGAGGAGTTCAGGCTTTATGTGAAGTCATCTTACATTCAAGACCCTAGGCCTCTGTGAATGTGTCACCGATCCTCTGGATCTCTGACTCTCCTCTGAGGCTGCTCCAGAGACAGTTCTGAATGAGTTCCTCTGTCATCGCCACATCTTCAAATCTTCCCACTCTTACCACTTTCACAAATCTCAGTGAGGACCTGGGACCACATATACATGCAAAAATAAAACTGAAAGAAGAAATCTAATAAACGCCAAAGAGTGATACTAGATAAGCTCTGGGTTGCTGCGTGCTGAAAACATGATGCTTTTGAACTGTGGTGCTGTGGAAGACTCTTGAAAGTCCCTTGGATAGCAATATCAAATGGGTAAGCCCTAAAGGAACTCAACCCTGAATATTCATTGGAAGGACTGATACTGAAGATGAACTCCAGTAGTTTGGCCACCTGATGCAAACAGAAGATTCATTGGAAAAGACTCTTATGCTGGGAAAGATTGAGTGCAGGCAGTAAATGAGGGTGAGGTGGGCATCACTGACTCAGTGGAAATGAGTTTGAGCAAACTCCAGGAGATGGTGAAGGACAAGAAACAATTGCATACTGCAGTCCATGGGGTTGCAAAGAGCCGTACCTGACTGAGTGATTGAACAGCAACAATCTAGAATTATAATTTGGGGCTGGTGTCATACTAGGAAAACAATTCTGAAGTTAATACAATAGTAATATCTATTGTTTATAGAGTGGGATGTACTACATATGTTAGGTATTATTTGGATGTTGCTTTGTTGAATCACCATAAACATGATCAAGGACAATTATATGTGCTGGATGTGTCAGATTTCACCTATTTATTACTCACCAAAAAAATGAAATAAGAGAAATCATAGTATTAGATTTAAGATTTGAGAGCAAAGAAGCTGCAATATTTTGCTTACGTGTACCTTGCTGTTTAAGAGAGGAAGCCTGAGTTTGATCTATGTCCAAAAAGTGATGAATATTCTATCACACTGTGAAGTCTCTCTTGTTGGGGTTTGAAACAGTTTCACTCAATGTTTTGCTGCCAGAACTGCTCCAGGTCTTAAAACTCATCAACCCCTACCTTTAGCAGGAGTTAACATAAAGCTTTAAGTTAAATGATCCAGACTAAAGAAAGGAAACTGCAAACAAAAAAACCCAGATAGAACCAACTGGACCAAGATGGTGACAAATCTGACCTCCAATAGAATCTAAGTCTCATTACGCACAGTTTTTGCTATATTGGCATGGGAAATGATACATGTGCTTGTGGCTATGAGTAGACATTTAGGGTCAAAAAGTATAACCATGGGTGACAGTATCCCACTACTTCAGAAAAGCCCCATCCCTTCCCCAGTAGACTAATACACCTGCCTAAAACATGATGCTTTTGAACTGTGGTGCTGTGGAAGACTCTTGAAAGTCCCTTGGATAGCAATATCAAATGGGTAAGCCCTAAAGGAACTCAACCCTGAATATTCTTTGGGAAGGACTGATACTGAAGATGAACTCCAGTAGTTTGGCCACCTGATGCAAACAGAAGATTCATTGGAAAAGACTCTTATGCTGGGAAAGATTGAGTGCAGGCAGTAAATGAGGGTGAGGTGGGCATCACTGACTCAGTGGAAATGAGTTTGAGCAAACTCCAGGAGATGGTGAAGGACAAGAAACAATTGCATACTGCAGTCCATGGGGTTGCAAAGAGCCGTACCTGACTGAGTGATTGAACAGCAACAATCTAGAATTATAATTTGGGGCTGGTGTCATACTAGGAAAACAATTCTGAAGTTAATACAATAGTAATATCTATTGTTTATAGAGTGGGATGTACTACATATGTTAGGTATTATTTGGATGTTGCTTTGTTGAATCACCATAAACATGATCAAGGACAATTATATGTGCTGGATGTGTCAGATTTCACCTATTTATTACTCACCAAAAAAATGAAATAAGAGAAATCATAGTATTAGATTTAAGATTTGAGAGCAAAGAAGCTGCAATATTTTGCTTACGTGTACCTTGCTGTTTAAGAGAGGAAGCCTGAGTTTGATCTATGTACCAAACGTGATGACTATTCTATCACACTGTGAAGTCTCTCTTGTTGGGGTTTGAAACAGTTTCACTCAATGTTTTGCTGCCAGAACTGCTCCAGGTCTTAAAACTCATCAACCCCTACCTTTAGCAGGAGTTAACATAAAGCTTTAAGTTAAATGATCCAGACTAAAGAAAGGAAACTGCAAACAAAAAAACCCAGATAGAACCAACTGGACCAAGATGGTGACAAATCTGACCTCCAATAGAATCTAAGTCTCATTACGCACAGTTTTTTTGCTATATTGGCATGGGAAATGATACATGTGCTTGTGGCTATGAGTAGACATTTAGGGTCAAAAAAAGTATAACCATGGGTGACAGTATCCCACTACTTCAGAAAAAGCCCCATCCCTTCCCCAGTAGACTAATACACCTGCCTCCCCATCATCAGCCCCACTTTTCTTCCCTTTATCTTTACTCTTTAAGATTAAATCCCTCTACCCAGTTGAATAAGAAGGCACTCTGTAATCTTAATTCCCCCTTCTCTATTTTTTGGCCACGAAACAAAGTTTGAGCTGTATGGATCTCAGCTTTGATTCCATCTACTCAAACCACAATGGAAAAAAAACCCTCTCCTGCAAAGGCAGAGACTGGACTGGGCTTGAGCTTGAGTAGGGCCCAAACATCTAATTTTTCTTTTTTTTTTCCACAGTTTCTATTTAAGGATCATTTAACTAGTTTTCTAGTTGTCTCATATACACATGTATAAATTAAGGATGATTTTGGCCACAAATAACAGAAAATCTAACAGAGGATTAAACAACACTGTAATTTGTTTTTCTGTCTGAAGTCAATTTGAAACAGACACTAGCATTAGAAGTTTTCAGAGGGAGTCTTCTCAGAAACATCACCTTAGAGGATTTGAAACAAGCAGGACTCTGGGTAGAGGGAGATTTGCACTGAGGTTAATTTATAACAAGACCTCAGCTGAATTTATGGGGAGCTTCAAAGAAGAATGAATCTTCAAAGATGGTTATTCGGTGCTGAAGGAAGACATCCAGGTATTTATACTCCCACATCAATCATGTATTGGATAGGGACTTTGCCAGGAAGAGCACAGACATGTCTTCAGCAAGGAGGTGTTCTGCAGTTGACACAATTCTGGAAGAGGCCTTGGGAGCTGAGATGTCAGCTCATGATCTTAGCTGCTGGAAGAATAAATCCTTCAATCTTGAAGGAAGAATCTAGGTAGCCCATAACCTCATTCTCTGTAAACAAACATCTTGATTTCATCTCATATGACAAGAAAACTAGATATTAGTAATTGCTATGGTTTTGGCTGTCCCATTCAGACATGTCAGAACTTCTGTATTTGTTTTGGTCTTTGTTAAGTGCATGGGAAATGATACATGTGTTTGTGGCTATGAGTAGACATTTAGGGTCAAAAAAAGTATAACCATGGGTGACAGTATCCCACTACTTCAGAAAAAGCCCCATCCCTTCCCCAGTAGACTAATACACCTGCCTCCCCATCATCAGCCCCACTTTTCTTCCCTTTATCTTTACTCTTTAAGATTAAATCCCTCTACCCAGTTGAATAAGAAGGCACTCTGTAATCTTAATTCCCCCTTCTCTATTTTTTGGCCACGAAACAAAGTTTGAGCTGTATGGATCTCAGCTTTGATTCCATCTACTCAAACCACAATGGAAAAAAAACCCTCTCCTGCAAAGGCAGAGACTGGACTGGGCTTGAGCTTGAGTAGGGCCCAAACATCTAATTTTTCTTTTTTTTTTTTTCCACAGTTTCTATTTAAGGATCATTTAACTAGTTTTCTAGTTGTCTCATATACACATGTATAAATTAAGGATGATTTTGGCCACAAATAACAGAAAATCTAACAGAGGATTAAACAACACTGTAATTTGTTTTTCTGTCTGAAGTCAATTTGAAACAGACACTAGCATTAGAAGTTTTCAGAGGGAGTCTTCTCAGAAACATCACCTTAGAGGATTTGAAACAAGCAGGACTCTGGGTAGAGGGAGATTTGCACTGAGGTTAATTTATAACAAGACCTCAGCTGAATTTATGGGGAGCTTCAAAGAAGAATGAATCTTCAAAGATGGTTATTCGGTGCTGAAGGAAGACATCCAGGTATTTATACTCCCACATCAATCATGTATTGGATAGGGACTTTGCCAGGAAGAGCACAGACATGTCTTCAGCAAGGAGGTGTTCTGCAGTTGACACAATTCTGGAAGAGGCCTTGGGAGCTGAGATGTCAGCTCATGATCTTAGCTGCTGGAAGAATAAATCCTTCAATCTTGAAGGAAGAATCTAGGTAGCCCATAACCTCATTCTCTGTAAACAAACATCTTGATTTCATCTCATATGACAAGAAAACTAGATATTAGTAATTGCTATGGTTTTTGGCTGTCCCATTCAGACATGTCAGAACTTCTGCGTATTTGTTTTGGTCTTTGTTAAGTGCTTGCAACATGACCAGTCCCATTGAAGACATCAAGATAAGAAAGGAAAAGTGGGTGGTACCATTGATTAGGATTCTTGTATCTAGAAAGTTAAAGTCCTTTCAGTAGATATACCTTTACTTTTTTTTTTTTATCATCCAAACAGGTCACAAAGCAAGGAAGACAGGCAAATTTAATAGTTCTCTGAAGGATATAAGATTATCTTGATTAACTTAGATTAATTTTATGAGGCTGGGATATTGTTTCCTGATGTGGTTTGTTAATAAGGAAGAAACAGGGGACTGATATATTGTTAGCCAAAAGTAGTATTTCCTACAGGTAATTTATTCTTAATTTGTAATCATATTGAGCCCTAAGCAGCACCTGCCTATACAACCAAATGCAGGGCATGTGAGCGTTTGGATCAGGAGAGAGAGAAGTTGAGAATTGGAGAAGAGCTTACAATATTCGCTTTAAACTCGTGCTTTTCCCAACTAGATCGTTCTGAAATTTCAGAATATGATTGACGATGAATAAAGTGAGGATGGAATAGAGAACAGGGAGAATCCACTGAAGTTAAGTGGGAATTTCAACCTTATATGTAACAGGTCACAGAAAGAATGACAGAAGAAATTCAGTTACATCTAATGAAAGCTAATGTGCTTTCATTTATATTAATATCTGTTTGCACCATCAACAGCATTTAGCTTCTTATTAATTATTTCTCAATGCTGATGTTTATTGGCATTGATATTGGACCAGAGTACATCTGCAGTAAAGTAGCTTAGGAAGGTTTATAAATGAGGGTCATGGAGTCTTGGTAATTTAGAGCTGGAGAGACTTTGGAAATCATCTAATGCAGACTCATCATTTCATACACAGGAAACTGAGATCAAGAAGGGACAAGTTGCTCAAAATAAACATAGGTATGAATTTTTGAAAAAATCTTGCTTTTTTTTTTTTTTCATGAAGCAACAATGTGTTTTGCTAGTCTTGGATTTCTCACTGGGTAAATTTTAAGCAGAGTATGATGGTCACACACACACACAAAGAAATGATTCATTTGTATTCAGGAAAAAGTAGATAGCTAAAGCAATTTTCACAAGATTGAAGTCTACATCGCAAGCCAAAAATATCAAACATTAGAAGTACCACCTTTTGACAAAGTAATTGTTTTAAAATAATACTTGATGACTGTTACTAAAATCACAGAACAATTAACATGTTTCTGAATCAGCAAAATAAAGCAGATATTTCAGCAAGCATATATTTAACTTGGTGATGTCCCAACTGCCCAAATCTAAACATAGATTTCAATGGCAAAGCTTTGTTTAATGGGCAAACTTACCCAAAGAGAAACAGTTGTTTCATCTGTAGTGGGGAAATATTCATCTACTGTTAGGCTAGGACAGAGATCCAAGAGCTTTGCAAAAATTTCCACTGGCTGGTTGTTGCTTGTGATTCAAGTGAAGGAATTATTTGAAAAAAAATCAATGAGGGTGGGTCAATCACTTAAAAATGTTACTTTGGCAAAAGTTTTTGCATGGGTATTGGGTAGTTCAATAAATGAGTAATATTTTTCTGTTACTGGATGCACTACATTTGGGAGTATAAATAGAGCAGCATGAGGAAACTGGCATAGGTGAATAGTGTCTAAATAGCAAAATCATCTGCTGCTGTGACTATTGTCAAATGGACTCTTAAGATGTGTTGCTTTTGTAGATTCACTTTAACAAACCATTCAAATGATTGCCTTACTTATGCATTCACTGTTTCAAAAATATGCATTAAATGTGATCAAAGTTTATGTCACAGAAACATATGTTTAAGAGGGGACTTTAGAGGGATAGTTGGTAAAATATTCCGAAACCACATGGGGTAAATCACTTTGTCAAGAAAACAGAGCTATGGGCTTCCCTGGTGGTCCAGTGGGTAAGGACACCATCTTGCAGTGTAAGTAGAGCCGGTTTGATCCCTGGCCTTGGAAGATACCACGTGCCATGGAGCGGTTGGACCAATGTGTCCAATTGCCAAGCCAGAGCTCTGGAGTGCATGCCCCCAGAGCCAGTGCTCTGCAGCGAGAGACCACTGAGATGGGAGGCCCACACAGGCCAAAGAACAAAGATGGATGAGAATCAATAAGTGAAAGATCAATGGAAGTGGCCCCCAAAAAAGAAAAGAAAACAGAGCATATCAATGACAATTTGCAGATTCTTTCACTACATTGCATTAATCCGTAAGTAAAGACTCCCTTGGTCTTGACTGTCTTACCATAGTCTATAAAATTTAGACTATTCATTTTTTAAAGATTTCTTAAATTTATTTTTTAATTGGAGGAAAATTGCTTTACAATGTTACATTGGCTTCTGCCATACAAAAACATAAATTGGCTATAATTACAAATATATCACCTCCTTCTTGAACCTCCCTTTCCTTCAACCCAGATCATCACGGAGTACCTGGCTGGGCTCCTTGTGTTATATAGTAACTTGTCATCTGTTATCTATTTTAAACATGGTGCTGTATATATACATATTTTATATCTATATATATCTTAATACTAATCTCTATATCTGTATCTCCATTCCTTCCCTACAAATAGGTTCATCAATACCATTTTTCTAGAGCCCATAATATGCATTAACATATTTGATTTTCTCTTTCTGACTCACTTCGCTCTGTATAAGAGACTCTCAATTCATCCACATCAGTAGAACTGAGTCAAAGGTGTTCTTTCTTATGGTTGAGTAATATTTCATTCATGGAACCAACGTATCTCTTTTCAGAACAAGATGGTGAATGAGGGGCAAACTAAAGGACAGCTACTAAGTATTTCCATGTATCCTAAATATTCATCAGAGACTCAGTTCCCAACTAAGCTTAAATTATACAACATAAGTGTAAGTAGCTTGCTGGGTATGCAAAGAAATCTCAAAGCCAAATCCCTTCACTCCCTTCCACAGAAGAATCACTGTTTTCCACATTATCTGAATTCACTTCCCTCAATTTTGTTGCCTAAATTAGTAGTCAAAATGCTGGTGACTCACAGATGATACAAGACACAAGATGTGTGTTGTTTGGCTTATAAAAGAAATGAAAACTTAAATTAAAATGATATCTTTAATACACAGAATTTCCTGTTCTAATAAAAAAGAAAGAAAAGAAAGAAAGGATCTTTGACATGGCTAAAACTGTAGAGAGCCTAACAGGTTTCCCCTCCTTGTACCACACAGCATGATTCTTATTGCCCACCAAGGCCCATGACACATGTTCCAACAATCTATGCAAATGAAATCAATTCTAACTTCCATTGTTTGCCCTAGTGACTTAGGATTTAGATATTCTTTCTACAGGAAAAAAAAAAAAAAAAGATTCATTATAACAGTATAATGGTTGACAGTATTTGGAGCTGTGTGTATAACATTTAGTTTTACATAATTTGGATTTCTTTCTATTAGATGTGAGAATAAAATAAAACATTTAAAGAAAATACAAATTGACACAAACAAGAGAAAACAGAGAGTCTATAAAATGTAGAGGTTTACTGTACATTTGAAATAAAGTTCAACAGACATTAAAATGGAGCTACATGAAATACACATTAATAGTTGAAATTCACATTGCCCGTTTTGAATTATAAGGCATTTCAGTACAGGGTTTCCCTGGTAGCTCAGCTGGTAAAGAATCCACCTGTAATGCAGGAGACTTTGGCTTGATTCCTGGGTTAGAAAGATCCCCTGAAGAAGAGTTAGACCATACACGCCAGTGTTCTTGGGCTTCCCTGGTGGCTCAGATGGTAAAGAACCTGCAAGCAATGCAGGAAATCTGGGTTTGATCCCTGGATTGAGAAGGCCCCCTGGAGGAGGGCATGGCCCACTCCAGTGTTCTTGCCGGGAGAATCCCCATGGAGAGAGAAGCCTCTCTCTGTGTATTACATATTGTATATACCTAAAATCTTCAGGGACAAAAAAGATTCCAAAGGGCATTTAAAATCTGAGCAGGACAATTTTTGTATACAATTTCCAGCATTTAGAAACAAAATGCAAAGATTTGTTGGGATTTATGATACAAATAGATATACTGATATAATTAAATTTAAACTATTATGTAGCATATAGTTAAATTATATTTAATAAAGTGATTCTAATATTATGTTTTTTATTAATTCAAATTTCATTTCTTTTAGCTCCAGTCATAATTGTAATGAAGTTTGTCTGGCATGATTCATTGTGAATTTCCCTGCAATTAAAATTTTTCTTTCTCTCTTTTTATAAAGCAACTACATGAAACCACTATCCAGTCAGTCTCTCCTATTTTCTGTAAAACACCTTCCCTAGCTATATCTTTCTTAATGACAAGAAGAAGTCAGCGGAGAGAGGAGAATGGTTTCTTATCTCTCACATTCTTTATGATTGGTTTCTACTATCTGTTGGATAAGACACAGGCATATCACACAAAACCCACCTCTGGCACTAAAAGAAATCCTTTTATGTTAAAATAGTTACAAATTAATTCTTCAATATTATAGTTAAAACCCCGAGATTATTTTAATCAAGAGCTAGTCATGGTAACCTGATAATCTAAAAGCAACATGACCATGTGACAAGCCCTGTGCCGACAACAAAGACCAAGACATTGGATGCTGCCACTTAGAAAATAGCTTTCAAGTTATTTTCTAAACCAGCTGGAGAAAGTAGAGCAACAAAAAACACAAAAGCAATGACAAAAGATGCTGAATGAGTGTGTTGCTGTTGTTCAGTTGCTCAGTCATGCCTGACTTAGTAAATGAGTCACAGGTATGAAACAATTTATTCTAAAAAGGTAAATGTGTTTCCACTGAAAATCTTGATTTAGTTTTAAAATTGCTATGTATATTATAAAAACAATTTGCACATATTATGAATTTACACATTAATAGTCAGGTAAGTTACTCATTTTGATCTTTCAGTGACTGGTTCAGTGCATATAATAACAATACACACACACACAGACACAATGGACTACATAAAATGAAATACTACTAAAAGAGTGGAATTTTGCCATTTGTAACAGTGTGTCTGAATTTTGGAGGGTGTTATGCTAAGTGAAATAAATCAGCCAAAGAGAGACTAATACTGTATGTGTCACTTACAGGTGGAATTTAAAAGATACAATAAACTAGTGAGTATAACAAAAAAGAAACAGATTCACAGATATAGAGAATAAACTATTAGTTACCAGTGGCAAAAGAGAGCAGAGGAAAATTAGGAAGATTAATATACCTGTAGGAAAAGACAGATTCTAATATTATGTTTTTTATTAATTCAAATTTCATTTCTTTTAGCTCCAGTCATAATTGTAATGAAGTTTGTCTGGCATGATTCATTGTGAATTTCCCTGCAATTAAAATTTTTCTTTCTCTCTTTTTATAAAGCAACTACATGAAACCACTATCCAGTCAGTCTCTCCTATTTTCTGTAAAACACCTTCCCTAGCTATATCTTTCTTAATGACAAGAAGAAGTCAGCGGAGAGAGGAGAATGGTTTCTTATCTCTCACATTCTTTATGATTGGTTTCTACTATCTGTTGGATAAGACACAGGCATATCACACAAAACCCACCTCTGGCACTAAAAGAAATCCTTTTATGTTAAAATAGTTACAAATTAATTCTTCAATATTATAGTTAAAACCCCGAGATTATTTTAATCAAGAGCTAGTCATGGTAACCTGATAATCTAAAAGCAACATGACCATGTGACAAGCCCTGTGCCGACAACAAAGACCAAGACATTGGATGCTGCCACTTAGAAAATAGCTTTCAAGTTATCTCTCTAAACCAGCTGGAGAAAGTAGAGCAACAAAAAACACAAAAGCAATGACAAAAGATGCTGAATGAGTGTGTTGCTGTTGTTCAGTTGCTCAGTCATGCCTGACTTAGTAAATGAGTCACAGGTATGAAACAATTTATTCTAAAAAGGTAAATGTGTTTCCACTGAAAATCTTGATTTAGTTTTAAAATTGCTATGTATATTATAAAAACAATTTGCACATATTATGAATTTACACATTAATAGTCAGGTAAGTTACTCATTTTGATCTTTCAGTGACTGGTTCAGTGCATATAATAACAATACACACACACACAGACACAATGGACTACATAAAATGAAATACTACTAAAAAGAGTGGAATTTTGCCATTTGTAACAGTGTGTCTGAATTTTGGAGGGTGTTATGCTAAGTGAAATAAATCAGCCAAAGAGAGACTAATACTGTATGTGTCACTTACAGGTGGAATTTAAAAGATACAATAAACTAGTGAGTATAACAAAAAAGAAACAGATTCACAGATATAGAGAATAAACTATTAGTTACCAGTGGCAAAAGAGAGCAGAGGAAAATTAGGAAGATTAATATACCTGTAGGGGAATAAGAAGCACAAACTCTTATGCATGATCTAAACAACAGCACAGTGTACAGCACAAAGAATAGTGTCAGTAAATGAAGTATTTTATAACAACTGTAAATGAAGTATAACCTTTAAAAACTGTGAATCACTATATTGGACACCTGTACCTTATGTAACATGGTACATTAACTAGCCTTCAACTTAGCAAAAAGTCTATCCTACCAGAATACAAAACAACTCACAATTTGATATCAGATAAGATTAAAAATGTAAAAAAGAAAAAGTGGAAAAAAATAAACAGAAGAAGTATATGTTTTATACTGTAAAATCAATAAAACATGAAAAATAGGGACTTCCCCTGGTGGTCCAGTGGGTAAGGACACTGCCTTGCAGTGCAAGGGGCGCAGGTTCGATCCCTGGCCTGGGAAGATCCCACGTGCTACGGAGTAGCTGGACCCATGTGTCCAATTACTGAGCCCGAGCTCTGGAGCGCATGCGCCCAGAGCCGGCGCTCTGCAACGACAGACGCCACCGCGATGGGAGGCCCACAGGAGCCAAAGAACAAAGACGGATGAAAATAGAGAAATGAAAGACCAATAGAAGTGGCCCGCCCACTCTCCTCCCTCCCAACCCGACCCCCGCCCAAAAATAAATAAATAAATCTTTTTAAAAAATTAAGAAAAAAACATGAAAAATACGTGAAAAAAAAGATATCTCCATGTATATAAGGGTCACAGTTAAGTAACATCACTTTCCCTGTTGTTAGCACAAAAACTACTGGAGATATCTCACAAGTTACTCACAGCGTCTGGCAGGGCAGGATACTGGTCCCTGGGAGAAGAGTCCTGACCTCATGACTGTAGTGCTTTTCAGCTGCAAGATTTCAGAAGAGCCTGTTCTTTCCCATGGCCATTTGATAGGACAGAAACATTACTCCCGTTGTCACTTGCCAATTCATCCTCTTGCATGATCAGGATTAGGGGCCATGCCTTTCAGATGAGAAGGACTGACTGCCTAAATCTGAAGGCTAAAGTAAGTTCACAGGGAGCCTTGTGAGATGACACCGTTTTTATCTGACTGGCTAGTGGAAGGACTCAACCTTTGTTCAGTGTACCAGTTTTTACACTTTGCATCTTTTCTGGTAAACCTGTAGGGGAATAAGAAGCACAAACTCTTATGCATGATCTAAACAACAGCACAGTGTACAGCACAAAGAATAGTGTCAGTAAATGAAGTATTTTATAACAACTGTAAATGAAGTATAACCTTTAAAAACTGTGAATCACTATATTGGACACCTGTACCTTATGTAACATGGTACATTAACTAGCCTTCAACTTAGCAAAAAGTCTATCCTACCAGAATACAAAACAACTCACAATTTGATATCAGATAAGATTAAAAATGTAAAAAAGAAAAAGTGGAAAAAAATAAACAGAAGAAGTATATGTTTTATACTGTAAAATCAATAAAACATGAAAAATAGGGACTTCCCCTGGTGGTCCAGTGGGTAAGGACACTGCCTTGCAGTGCAAGGGGCGCAGGTTCGATCCCTGGCCTGGGAAGATCCCACGTGCTACGGAGTAGCTGGACCCATGTGTCCAATTACTGAGCCCGAGCTCTGGAGCGCATGCGCCCAGAGCCGGCGCTCTGCAACGACAGACGCCACCGCGATGGGAGGCCCACAGGAGCCAAAGAACAAAGACGGATGAAAATAGAGAAATGAAAGACCAATAGAAGTGGCCCGCCCACTCTCCTCCCTCCCAACCCGACCCCCGCCCAAAAATAAATAAATAAATCTTTTTAAAAAATTAAGAAAAAAACATGAAAAATACGTGAAAAAAAAGATATCTCCATGTATATAAGGGTCACAGTTAAGTAACATCACTTTCCCTGTTGTTAGCACAAAAACTACTGGAGATATCTCACAAGTTACTCACAGCGTCTGGCAGGGCAGGATACTGGTCCCTGGGAGAAGAGTCCTGACCTCATGACTGTAGTGCTTTTCAGCTGCAAGATTTCAGAAGAGCCTGTTCTTTCCCATGGCCATTTGATAGGACAGAAACATTACTCCCGTTGTCACTTGCCAATTCATCCTCTTGCATGATCAGGATTAGGGGCCATGCCTTTCAGATGAGAAGGACTGACTGCCTAAATCTGAAGGGTAAAGTTAGTTCACAGGGAGCTTTGTGAGATGACAATGTTTTTTTCTGACTGGCTAGTGGAAGGACTCAACCTTTGTTCAGTGTACCAGTTTTTACACTTTGCATCTTTTCTGGTAAACAAGGGCTAACTAACATTTTTTTTGATCTTTTCAAAATTTAGGAGAAAATTGTTCATTGTAAAACTGGCAGCATTTTTTATTTTATCAAGTAGGATTACTTTCTAGTCTGCAAGATTCCAGTGGAAGGAGATGTTAACACTAGGACAGCCTACTTAGGAATTTAAACTTCAAGGAAAATATCTGTACCACAAATAGCATTTTTTTTCATAAAAGATGGTCAAGCTTCAGTCAGTGATTTGTCAGGTTAAAGAGCGACCAGGACACAGAATTCTGGTACAATATCAAAAATAATCTCATGGAGTTCATTATAAAATAACTTATTTAAATAAGATGTAGATTTGCAAAACTGGATCATCTTCTCATGTTCTAGCATTCAAGAATTATATTGAGATTTTCAGACTGACCAACAGAGAAAGGAGAAAGAGAGATAAGAAATAACAGTAATACTGAAATAAGATAAGGGTTACGGGGAAAGATAGTAGATATGTTTTTCCAAAAGTCTTGAAATTCCACAGAAAAAGAAAAACTTGAAAGAAAAGAAATCATCCATGACTCACTCTCACTTGTATCTAGTGTTATCTTCTGTTTAAATAAAATACACCAAGGATTTGAATTACAGTGTACTAATCTGTTTAGAAATTTAACTGCATGGCTTTAGAAATACCTTTTAACCTTAAATTTCTAGTATATGCATAGGACATTCCTGGGTTATTGAACACGTTAGTTTCCCTCCCTTTTAAACTACCATTTCAACATATTTTAGTGAGAATATGTTATGAATCATCTAAAAATAATGTTAGTTACTTCTGATGTTTACCTACGTTTTAATACCCCATAGAACATATCAAATCTTCGTAAAACTCAGTGATTGAAAACAATGAACATTCACTGAGTTCACTGTGGGTCAGCTATTTAGGTTGATCTTGCTGGGAAAATCTCATCTCAGCCGAATTTCTTCAACAACCAAGGGTGTTGGCTGCCTGTGGGATTATCCACCAGCGACTTATCTAGGATGACTGGAAAAAGCACTCTGTTATATGTTTCCCACCCATCCAGTGTGTAATCCAAAGAAGTTTTCTTGTTTATGACAGAGATATAAGAATGAGTAAACTGAACCCAGCAGAAGTCCCAAGGCAGAAATGAACACCAGCATAAAACGCATTAACTATTTACAATGAACCAGAATCCAAGTGGAAAGATATACTAATCAAAGAACATGCATAAGGCAAGGTATGTCATTAGTTAGGGTTGTTAATTCAACCAACAAATCACAAATAGCGTGTGCACTTTGTATTCTATATATATCTTTTTAAATATAAATATATATATTTAAAATTTTGGGGGGCCTCTTTTATTGGTTTTTCATTCATTTATTTTCATCCATTGTAATTCTCTGGCCTGTGTGGGCCTCCCATTGCAGTGGTCTCGCTGGTTGCATGTACTCCAGAGTGCTGGCTCATAACTGGATACACTGGCCCAGCGGTTCCTTGGCATGTGGGATCTTCCTGGGCCAGGGATTGACTTGGTGACTCCTGCCCTGCAAGGTGGACTCTTTACCCACTGGACCACCAGGGAAGCCCCAGAACATAGCCTTTTCATGCTGGCTTCTATACATTTCTTGATAACAGGCATTGTTCTTTCTTCCATGTTTTGGGGCTTCCTAGATGGCACTAGTGGAAAAGAATCCACCTGCCAATGCAGGAGATGGAAGAGATATGCGTTCAATACTTTGGTCAGGAAGATTCCCTGGGTAAAATGGCAACCCACTACAAAATTCTTGCCTGGAGAGTCCCATGGACAGAGAAGCATGGCAGGCTATAGTCCATAGAATCACATAGAGTCAGACATGACTGAAGTGATGGACATGCCCTATCATTTCAACATATTTAGTGAGAATATGTTATGAATCATCAAAAAAACTTCTGATGTTTACCTACGTTTAATACCCCATAGAACATATCAAATCTTCGTAAAACTCAGTGATTGAAAACAATGAACATTCACTGAGTTCACTGTGGGTCAGCTATTTAGGTTGATCTTGCTGGGAAAATCTCATCTCAGCCGAATTTCTTCAACAACCAAGGGTGTTGGCTGCCTGTGGGATTATCCACCAGCGACTTATCTAGGATGACTGGAAAAAGCACTCTGTTATATGTTTCCCACCCATCCAGTGTGTAATCCAAAGAAGTTTTCTTGTTTATGACAGAGATATAAGAATGAGTAAACTGAACCCAGCAGAAGTCCCAAGGCAGAAATGAACACCAGCATAAAACGCATTAACTATTTACAATGAACCAGAATCCAAGTGGAAAGATATACTAATCAAAGAACATGCATAAGGCAAGGTATGTCATTAGTTAGGGTTGTTAATTCAACCAACAAATCACAAATAGCGTGTGCACTTTGTATTCTATATATATCTTTTTAAATATAAATATATATATTTAAAATTTTGGGGGGCCTCTTTTATTGGTTTTTCATTCATTTATTTTCATCCATTGTAATTCTCTGGCCTGTGTGGGCCTCCCATTGCAGTGGTCTCGCTGGTTGCATGTACTCCAGAGTGCTGGCTCATAACTGGATACACTGGCCCAGCGGTTCCTTGGCATGTGGGATCTTCCTGGGCCAGGGATTGACTTGGTGACTCCTGCCCTGCAAGGTGGACTCTTTACCCACTGGACCACCAGGGAAGCCCCAGAACATAGCCTTTTCATGCTGGCTTCTATACATTTCTTGATAACAGGCATTGTTCTTTCTTCCATGTTTTGGGGCTTCCTAGATGGCACTAGTGGAAAAGAATCCACCTGCCAATGCAGGAGATGGAAGAGATATGCGTTCAATACTTTGGTCAGGAAGATTCCCTGGGTAAAATGGCAACCCACTACAAAATTCTTGCCTGGAGAGTCCCATGGACAGAGAAGCATGGCAGGCTATAGTCCATAGAATCACATAGAGTCAGACATGACTGAAGTGATGGCACACATGCACACATCATGTTTTTTAATGGCTTGAGAGCTCATTCTTTTTCAAAAAACTTATTTACTACATTTTATTTATCCATTGACTTGCTGAAAAACATTTTGGTTTCTTCCAAGTTTTAGAAGTTATGAATAAAAGTGCTATAAACTTTTGTATATGGACTTAATATAATTTTTATTACTAAATATTAGTTTTTCTGTTTGGGGATATATATACACATGTATTTCATACATATATGGAATCATCCATAATGGTGATAAATGCACATGTCATTTGTTGGATACATTTTTTTTGTCTTAAGTAAATGACTTGGAATGGCCACATTGTGTCATATGGTAGGTACATTTTTAGCTTTAGTAAAAGCTGTCAAACTTTTCCAAAGTGATTGTACAAATTTTCACTTCCAACAGAATATTTAAAATTTCTAGTTTCTAAACATAGTCTCCAACAGAAAAAAGTTAGCATCTATTGACTTATTTTTAAAAATTATTATTAGCTATTCTACTCAGTATTAACTATGATGTTAGTTGTAGGATTTTATATGTGTATATATATATATATTTTATATATAAATTTGGCGGGGGGAGCGGGTTGGGGAGGGAGGGGGATGGGCGGGTCACTTCTGTTGGTCTTTCATTTATATATTTTCATCCATCTCCGTTCTTCGACCCGTGTGGGCCCCCCATTGCAGTGGCCTCTATGTCGCAGAGCACTGGCTCTGGGCGCATGTGCTCCAGAGTTCCGGCGCGGTAATTGGACACATTGGTCCAACCACTCTGCAGCACGTGGGATCTTCCCAGGCCAGGGATCGAAGCGGTGCCCCTGGCACTGCAAGGCGGTGTCCTTACCCGCTGGACCACCAGAGAAGCCCCGGATTTTTTTTGATAATAAAATTTATCTACTTGTGAAAATTTTCTTCTGTCTCTTGCATGTGTGCTAAATCACTTTAGTCATATCCTAACTCTTTGCAACCCCATGGACTGTAGCCCACCATGCTCCTCTGTCCATGGGATTCTTATGGCAAGAATACTGGAGTGGGTTACCATGCCCTACTCCAGGGGATCTTCCAGAGTCAAGGATCAAACCCGCACCTGTTATATCTTCTGCATTGGCAGGCAGGTTCTTTACAACTAGCACAATTAGTTTCTATAAGCAGCTTTTATTCTTTATATTTTTGTTTCTCCTTTAACTTGTTTCTTTATTCCAAATCTCCAATTCTTCTCCATGGGGTTCTTTTCATTTCCCTGGGGGTTTCTCATATAGTTGTAGAAAGATGGTACCTGGGATGAAAGTAATGGAAGGCACAGTTGGAATGCTTAGACAGCTATTACTCTCTCCCTCACCACGTGGTCTTAGAGCATTTTTCATATTATCCCTTCAACTGAGCAACTGATACCTTTCATGGCGGCTCAGAGTTCTCAAGAGATGAAAAATGGAAACCTAAAGTTTTCTTAATCTATAGGTCAAAATTGACACATCATTCTTTGTGGTCATGGTGTACACAAGAACTTAAGTTATGGGAGGCTGCTCCACTGGGGACGGGCCACCTTTGGGGATGTTACCACAACCTGCTACTCTACATTGAGTTAGTAACACTTTAAACATTTTCCTTACCTATTTCTGTATTAAGGATTTCAGATAATACCTCTTAAATATAATCTGACATTCAAGGTTGCAGACTCCAGTTAGCTTTTCTACTTATGTACATGCCACTGACTTTTCTGGAGTATTGAAAAAATAAACAACAGAAGCTATATAATCATAGATTTTTAGTCTTTCTAATTTACATTTTGTGTATATTAACCTAAAACAGTAAAACTATAATGTTAAACTACTAGGAAAAGATATTTGAAAGAAACACCAATTAATTTACTTATATAAAAATGCACATGGATATAAGAGATAAATGATAAGCCTCTAATAATTTTTTTAAAATATGGTAGAATGAATAAAAGAGGTTAGAGTTAATATGAATGAATGACAGCATGAATAAGAAAGCAAAATGTTGACTTTTAAAGTAACATCTATGCTTACGAAAATCATAACAAATAAATGTACCAAAAGACAACCATATATTTCTAAAGCCTAACTCTGGACTGTAGCCCACCATGCTCCTCTGTCCATGGGATTCTTATGGCAAGAATACTGGAGTGGGTTACCATGCCCTACTCCAGGGGATCTTCCAGAGTCAAGGATCAAACCCGCACCTGTTATATCTTCTGCATTGGCAGGCAGGTTCTTTACAACTAGCACAATTAGTTTCTATAAGCAGCTTTTATTCTTTATATTTTTGTTTCTCCTTTAACTTGTTTCTTTATTCCAAATCTCCAATTCTTCTCCATGGGGTTCTTTTCATTTCCCTGGGGGTTTCTCATATAGTTGTAGAAAGATGGTACCTGGGATGAAAGTAATGGAAGGCACAGTTGGAATGCTTAGACAGCTATTACTCTCTCCCTCACCACGTGGTCTTAGAGCATTTTTCATATTATCCCTTCAACTGAGCAACTGATACCTTTCATGGCGGCTCAGAGTTCTCAAGAGATGAAAAATGGAAACCTAAAGTTTTCTTAATCTATAGGTCAAAATTGACACATCATTCTTTGTGGTCATGGTGTACACAAGAACTTAAGTTATGGGAGGCTGCTCCACTGGGGACGGGCCACCTTTGGGGATGTTACCACAACCTGCTACTCTACATTGAGTTAGTAACACTTTAAACATTTTCCTTACCTATTTCTGTATTAAGGATTTCAGATAATACCTCTTAAATATAATCTGACATTCAAGGTTGCAGACTCCAGTTAGCTTTTCTACTTATGTACATGCCACTGACTTTTCTGGAGTATTGAAAAAATAAACAACAGAAGCTATATAATCATAGATTTTTAGTCTTTCTAATTTACATTTTGTGTATATTAACCTAAAACAGTAAAACTATAATGTTAAACTACTAGGAAAAGATATTTGAAAGAAACACCAATTAATTTACTTATATAAAAATGCACATGGATATAAGAGATAAATGATAAGCCTCTAATAATTTTTTTAAAATATGGTAGAATGAATAAAAGAGGTTAGAGTTAATATGAATGAATGACAGCATGAATAAGAAAGCAAAAATGTTGACTTTTTAAAGTAACATCTATGCTTACGAAAATCATAACAAATAAATGTACCAAAAGACAACCATATATTTCTAAAGCCTAACTCTGGACCTAGGCTTGGTCGGCAAAGGGTTCAGGTGCCTGCCTTCAGGAAATCTGTGCGATGTAGACACAGTGTGAGGGAAATTCTTCCTGTGAGTGTAATTGATTTCCATTGAAATAAACACAACAAAATTGTATAGGCAAGCAAGCTAATGTAATTGATAAATCTTGTGCTTGCAGAAGTAAAATTTGCTACAAAATGTAACTAAAGTCATTTCTTGATTATTTAAGGCTGATTCCCCAATTGTGAATTAATCAGTGTAGCACCTTATTTACCACTGTACCTTTTATCTATTTCATGCTGATGAAACTCTTAATCCTCCACCTTTTATGTTTTTTCTTCCCTTCTCTGGACATCAAATTGGACAGTGATAAGCACCAATCATAACTCTCCAGTAAAGTCTTCCTTGAGTCTGTCAGTTCACAATCAGTCTTTCCTTCTTCTCCCTCAAGTGATTATCAGTTGAACCTTGGCTTACTAGTCATATTTTCCTTTTATTTCATTGTCCTTCTTCTACTGTTCTTTCTTCTTCTTCTTAAAACCAAAGAAACTAAAGACAGTTTTGTCCATTTTATCTCTCACATATTTCAACATTGAATGCATAGTTTAAGACTGTAATCTTTGTTCAATTATACAGGTTACAACCTAAGGTTTTAATTTCTTACTTTGTTACCCTAATTTTGACACATTTTCACTAACATCAGTTGGAAGTAAGTAATTAAAAATGATTTTCAAAGTAGTTTCAACATGTCATGATCTGATCCTGAAATTAACATTGTGTATATTAACCTAAAACAGTAAAACTATAATGTTAAACTACTAGGAAAAGATATTTGAAAGAAACACCAATTAATTTACTTATATAAAAATGCACATGGATATAAGAGATAAATGATAAGCCTCTAATAATTTTTTTAAAATATGGTAGAATGAATAAAAGAGGTTAGAGTTAATATGAATGAATGACAGCATGAATAAGAAAGCAAAAATGTTGACTTTTTAAAGTAACATCTATGCTTACGAAAATCATAACAAATAAATGTACCAAAAGACAACCATATATTTCTAAAGCCTAACTCTGGACCTAGGCTTGGTCGGCAAAGGGTTCAGGTGCCTGCCTTCAGGAAATCTGTGCGATGTAGACACAGTGTGAGGGAAATTCTTCCTGTGAGTGTAATTGATTTCCATTGAAATAAACACAACAAAATTGTATAGGCAAGCAAGCTAATGTAATTGATAAATCTTGTGCTTGCAGAAGTAAAATTGCTACAAAATGTAACTAAAGTCATTTCTTGATTATTTAAGGCTGATTCCCCAATTGTGAATTAATCAGTGTAGCACCTTATTTACCACTGTACCTTTTATCTATTTCATGCTGATGAAACTCTTAATCCTCCACCTTTTATGTTTTTTCTTCCCTTCTCTGGACATCAAATTGGACAGTGATAAGCACCAATCATAACTCTCCAGTAAAGTCTTCCTTGAGTCTGTCAGTTCACAATCAGTCTTTCCTTCTTCTCCCTCAAGTGATTATCAGTTGAACCTTGGCTTACTAGTCATATTTTCCTTTTATTTCATTGTCCTTCTTCTACTGTTCTTTCTTCTTCTTCTTAAAACCAAAGAAACTAAAGACAGTTTTGTCCATTTTATCTCTCACATATTTCAACATTGAATGCATAGTTTAAGACTGTAATCTTTGTTCAATTATACAGGTTACAACCTAAGGTTTTAATTTCTTACTTTGTTACCCTAATTTTGACACATTTTCACTAACATCAGTTGGAAGTAAGTAATTAAAAAAATGATTTTCAAAGTAGTTTCAACATGTCATGATCTGATCCTGAAATAGTCAGAGACTAGAGTGTATACACTGATGCACACACATATCTTAGTGCAGTCTTCACCTTGAGGAATAAGGTCTTTTATGTGTCAACCAAACCATATATTATATTCATTTGAAACTGTGTTCTACAAAAAGTACTGTGTTTTCATACTTACTAAAATAATAACATCTAGTAACAATTCTTAAGAGCTCAATCCCATTTGACATCAGTATATCATTCAACTCCATAAACTGCATAAATTTCAAGCAGTGATCCCCTACGTTTTTGGCAGAAGGAACCAGTTTCGTGGAAGACAATTTTCCATGGATTTGGGATTGTATCAGGATGACTCAAGCACATTACATTTATTTACACATTACATTACATCACCTTTTCTTTGTTGGCTCAGATGGTAAAGAATCCTCCTGCAAGACAGGAGACCCAGGTTCAATCCCTGGGTCAGCAAAAACCTCTAGAGAAGGAAATGGCTATTTATACCAGTATTCTTGCCTGGAGAATCCCATGGACAGAGGAGCATGGCAGATCCCATGGAATCACGAAAAGTCAGACATGACTGAGTGACTAACACTTTCACTTTATTTCTATTATTATACCAGCTCCCCCTCAGATCATCAGTTACTGGATTCAGAGATTGGAGAACCCTGAGTAAAGGTTAAGTTGAAGTGAGCATTTTAACTCTTCAAGACTTAGCAAGTAGAGGAGGAAGCTCATCTGAGAATCACTATATCCTTAGCAGTTTGTGGCAACAACATTGCATGTGCCTGTGTGGGTGCATGTGTGTATGCTCAGTCATGTCTGACTCCTTGTGACCCTATAGATTGCAGTCCACCAGACTCTTCTGTCCATGGGATTTTTGAGGCAAGAATACTGGAGTGGGTTGCCATTTCCTACTCCAGGAGGTCTTCCTGATCCAGGGATCAGACCCACATCTCTTGCATCTCCTGCATGGGCAGGCAGATTCTTTACCACTGTGTCATCTGGGATTCCCTTTGCATGTATATTGTCCCAAATTTTAGGAGCCAAAGATTACAATAAAAGACACGCTTGGGGCTTCCCTGGTGGTCCAGTGGGTAAGGATACCGCCTTGCAGTGCAAGGGGCACCAGTTCAATCCCTGGCCTGGGAGGATCCCACGTGCCACGGAGCGACTGGACCGATGTGTCCAATTATCAAGCCGGAGCTCTGGGGCACACGCTCCCAGAGCCGGTGCTCCGCGACAACAGACGCCACCGTAATGGGAGGCCCACACGGGCCAAAGAACAAAGATGGATGAAACTAGACAAATGAAAGACCGATAGGAGTGGCCTGCCCACCCCCCTCCCTCCCCACCCCGGCCAAAATAAATAAATAAATTAAATTAAAAAAAAAAAAAGTATGCTTGGTCATTTACAGACATTATTGAATCATTTTCACCATAATCTTTATATATTTTGATGACTCTTATAACTCAACTATGTTAATATAATTGATAAAATCTACCTGAAAAAATCCTTCATTCTGGTTACTTATGCAAAAGGTGTCTGTAGAAAGACCTCAAATGGAAGTCCTGTATCTTTGAATGGGAAAAGAATCTTTGCAGGTCCAAACTTTTTTTTTTTAGCAATAATTTTTTTTTGTTAAAAAAATATGAAGGGCTGAGGCCACAAAAGGTGTCACAATAATGAAACAGAAAATACTTCTAAAGCAAATACAGTGCAGCATTTTAACTTACATTTATTTTAAACAAGCAGTTCCATTCTGTGGGAGGCCAATGTCAAACCTCCACAAACATTAATGAGGTGCCACAATAATTTCATGATCCTGGTCCCAACAATAAGGTCAAATAAAGAAATTTCTGGCAATGAGTCAAGGTGTAACCTCAGGTCACATAGAAACCCAATTGAAAAAAAAAAAAAAAACACACCTTGGTTTACATGAAATCATAAAATGAGTGTTATTTATGAGTGTTTTACTACAGAAATTTATTATTTGCTACTGTGCTGTTGACTTCCATTGTGTATTTACCATTTATTACTATCAATAACCTGTGCTTGGGTTTAACTTTTGTCCTAGAAGCAAAAATCTGCATTATGTAGTAGTGAGTCTTTGGTTGCTGAAAGTGGTTGAGTCCTTCTTTGAGTGTGTATGGGGGACATGGAGGGGTAAACATGTTAACCAGGATTTCAAAATATTGCAATGTGTTAAAAATTCAGATTTGAGAGGAATGCACTATTTTTGATTATATTTTTGATTATGTCTTAGTTAAATTTAGAGAACAAGGAATCTTCCAACCCTTGAGATCTCTGGTTCCTCTCTCCCTTATCCTTCCCCAGTGTATTGTTCTGAAACAGAGCATTTTAACCTTTCACTTGGGTCTTATTTTCCTTTGAATAGAGAGCATGCTACAGGTAAGCCATCAATTGCGTTATTGCACACTAAATACTTTAAAAAAGCATAGTAGAAACTAGCTATTGCAAGAACTATCATTTATCCTAATTGATTCCAGCTGAGCTTGGAAGGGAATCTGGACCAAGAGCCCTCAAAGACTTGCCAAAAAGCTGTCAGATTTGATAACTCGCACCACTCTGAACTTGGCGCAGGGAGGTCAGTTACAGAGTGAACTCTAAGCTCCCCATGATATCCAAGCCTGCTGAAAAATGCAGATACACTGCCAGCTGAGTTGCAAACCACTAGATTTTCAACTTTGTTTTAAGAGGCTCATGTGTTCTTGGAACTGGGGAAGGGCTGCTAGTAATAAGAAGATGTTCCCACGTGGAGCCACAGAGCAGATGTGACTATTCCGTGTGCTAGGAGGCATCTGTTTTTGTTAGGACATGGTTTAGACGTTAGCATAAAGATTTAGGTGAATGGGGGTATAACAAAACCTTTAATTGTGCCTCTTTGAATAACTGAAAGCACCCGTGAATTTGTGTTTTGTATTCTTACGTTACATTACTGTTATTCACAAAAAAACCCTCCTAATTTACAGATTACACAAAGGCTGTTGTTGTGTTACATTATCAAAACTCCAGCTGCATGATCTTTTCAGTTCATTTATAACATTAAGTTATAAGCACCATGAAGGAAAGAAAGCAAGACTTGTCCTTGTCACAGATTCTTTGCCTGACAGAATCCCTGGATTCATGATGAACCCTCAAGAAATATTTGTTGGACAAATAAATAAATGAAGAAACAACTGTGTGCCTGAAGAAACTAGTTACTCTACTTGAAGACTTTTCTTTTTGTTGTTTTTTAATGGATGAATAGTGTCTGACTCTTTGCAACCCCATTCACTGTAACTCACCAAGTTTCTCTGTCCTCACTGTCTTCGGAGTTTGCTGAGACTGATGGGCATTGAATACATGATGCTATCTAGCCATCTCATCCTCTGTAGTCCCCTGCTCCTTTGCCTTCAATCTTTCCCAGCATCAGGGTCTTTTCCAACAAGTCATCTTTCCTCATCAGGTGACCAAATTGTTCTGAAACAGAGCATTTTAACCTTTCACTTGGGTCTTATTTTCCTTTGAATAGAGAGCATGCTACAGGTAAGCCATCAATTGCGTTATTGCACACTAAATACTTTAAAAAAGCATAGTAGAAACTAGCTATTGCAAGAACTATCATTTATCCTAATTGATTCCAGCTGAGCTTGGAAGGGAATCTGGACCAAGAGCCCTCAAAGACTTGCCAAAAAGCTGTCAGATTTGATAACTCGCACCACTCTGAACTTGGCGCAGGGAGGTCAGTTACAGAGTGAACTCTAAGCTCCCCATGATATCCAAGCCTGCTGAAAAATGCAGATACACTGCCAGCTGAGTTGCAAACCACTAGATTTTCAACTTTGTTTTAAGAGGCTCATGTGTTCTTGGAACTGGGGAAGGGCTGCTAGTAATAAGAAGATGTTCCCACGTGGAGCCACAGAGCAGATGTGACTATTCCGTGTGCTAGGAGGCATCTGTTTTTGTTAGGACATGGTTTAGACGTTAGCATAAAGATTTAGGTGAATGGGGGTATAACAAAACCTTTAATTGTGCCTCTTTGAATAACTGAAAGCACCCGTGAATTTGTGTTTTGTATTCTTACGTTACATTACTGTTATTCACAAAAAAACCCTCCTAATTTACAGATTACACAAAGGCTGTTGTTGTGTTACATTATCAAAACTCCAGCTGCATGATCTTTTCAGTTCATTTATAACATTAAGTTATAAGCACCATGAAGGAAAGAAAGCAAGACTTGTCCTTGTCACAGATTCTTTGCCTGACAGAATCCCTGGATTCATGATGAACCCTCAAGAAATATTTGTTGGACAAATAAATAAATGAAGAAACAACTGTGTGCCTGAAGAAACTAGTTACTCTACTTGAAGACTTTTCTTTTTGTTGTTTTTTAATGGATGAATAGTGTCTGACTCTTTGCAACCCCATTCACTGTAACTCACCAAGTTTCTCTGTCCTCACTGTCTTCCGGAGTTTGCTGAGACTGATGGGCATTGAATACATGATGCTATCTAGCCATCTCATCCTCTGTAGTCCCCTGCTCCCTTTGCCTTCAATCTTTCCCAGCATCAGGGTCTTTTCCAACAAGTCATCTTTCCTCATCAGGTGACCAAATTATTGGAGTTCCAGCTTTCCTCTTCTATTACTTCAATAAACTCCCTCAATTGATGAATGTGTTAAGTAAGCTTAGTATGTAATCATTTTTCAATATATACTGTCAAATTATATATCTTAAACTTACAAATTGCTCTATGTCAACTATACCTCAATAAAACTGGGAAAATACATTTTAAAAAACAAATTTATTACAATTTCTACTTTTGAAGACATTTTGATAACAATATTAATATATCATTTAAACCATATATCTCCTCCAGCCAGTTCAAATTCTACATACAGCTTTTGGAAATTTCATGTTATTCATATTTCTCAATGTTGCCCAGAAATTGAGAAAAATTTTATGTTGAAAGTTTTTCTTCCCTTTTCCATGTCTGATTTATGAATGTGTGCAGCTTTTTCATATTTTTAACCTTCATATTTGAAATCTGGCTTTATGTCATGATGGATTGAAGATGGCTACAAATTCTTTGCCTTTCCTCATTGAGGTAAATGGTCTATTTTCCTTAATTTTGAATCTGGATAGGTTCTGAGACTGATCTTAACACTAGAAAGCATGAGAAATGACATGGTATAACTTCTAATCTTAGACCATAACGTTTCCCTGGTGGCTCAGTGGTGAAGAATCTGCCTGCCAATCCAGGAGACATGGGTTCAATCCCCAGGTCAGGAAGATACCCTGGAGAAGAAAGTGACAACCTACTCATATTTTTGCCTGGGAAATCCTGCGGATGGAGGAGCCTAATGGGCTATAAACTGTGGGGTTGCAAGACAGTCAGACATGACTTAACACAATAACAAATATAAAACATACCAAGTATGTTCATAATATATACTTTGTGAAATTATAACTCTTTTTCAATATAAGCCTGCTGGAATTAAGTCATTCATTATAGCATGTATCTCCTCTCTAAAGCATGTCTATTCCCCAACCCAATGGATATGAAAGCAGAAGCACCTGTGATAAAAACCTAACCTTCCCCCTTCACCTTGCAAAAATGAGTTAGCACCTGACTCCCCATGGACTTACAGATGGACCTCTGGCATCCTTCCTTCTGTAGGGATGAAGGGCCAGTCCTCCAAGGTCAGAGACCTTGGAAAGAACTCTTATATTCACCTCACTCCAGGAAGAGTAGGCACCTTTACCTGTTGGAGTCTGGGCGGTACTCTGCTGCCCATGCCTGCCCTGCACCAAGAAGACGATACACAGGCATGTGGAAGTACTGGAAGAGATATGAGTCTTGTCATTGCCCTGTGGTGGAGAGATGGTGTCTTCCCTCTGTACCAGTGCCAAAGAGGCTGTGACGGGAAGTCCCATCACTTGAGTAACACAGTCTGAGTGCAGGAGACCAGTTCACTGCAAGGAATTTATATACTAAATTGGCATTTGATAAGCAGACCATAAACGTGAGCCAGAATATGTATTTTGAATCAAAAAAGTTTGACCACTTGCTTAAATTAAAGATATAAACAGAAAATGTAGTCTTAAAATATTCATACTGACCATGATACAGTCAAAAATTACTCACATATTAAAAACTTGGACAATCTATAATGAGAAAAGACAATCAACAGAATCTAATGTCAAGATGCTACAAATGTTAGAATTATTGGACAAGAATTCTAAAGATGATTTTTTTCTAAATACCAAAAATGTATACAAATAAAAACCTAGACAATAGCAGTAAAAAATAGAAGTTATAGGAACCAATGGTAATCTTGGAACTAAAAAATATAGTATCTAACTGAATGGGTTAAATATCAGAATGAGAATATGAGAGGAAAGAATCAGTGAAATTGAAAGTAAATCAATAATAAGATCTAATATGAACAGCACAGGTATTTCTGGGGAAATAATGAAAGATTAGATAGTTTAATTATTAGAGTCTTAGAATGAAAGGAAAAAGTTGTGGGTCTGAAAATATATTTAAAAAAATAATGACTAAAAGTTGACTAAATTTGGTGAGAGACATATCTACAGATTCAAGAAACTCAGTGAATTCCAGTAGGTTAAACACAAAGAACTCCATGTCATCCCAACCCAATGGATATGAAAGCAGAAGCACCTGTGATAAAAACCTAACCTTCCCCCTTCACCTTGCAAAAATGAGTTAGCACCTGACTCCCCATGGACTTACAGATGGACCTCTGGCATCCTTCCTTCTGTAGGGATGAAGGGCCAGTCCTCCAAGGTCAGAGACCTTGGAAAGAACTCTTATATTCACCTCACTCCAGGAAGAGTAGGCACCTTTACCTGTTGGAGTCTGGGCGGTACTCTGCTGCCCATGCCTGCCCTGCACCAAGAAGGCGATACACAGGCATGTGGAAGTACTGGAAGAGATATGAGTCTTGTCATTGCCCTGTGGTGGAGAGATGGTGTCTTCCCTCTGTACCAGTGCCAAAGAGGCTGTGACGGGAAGTCCCATCACTTGAGTAACACAGTCTGAGTGCAGGAGACCAGTTCACTGCAAGGAATTTATATACTAAATTGGCATTTGATAAGCAGACCATAAACGTGAGCCAGAATATGTATTTTGAATCAAAAAAGTTTGACCACTTGCTTAAATTAAAGATATAAACAGAAAATGTAGTCTTAAAATATTCATACTGACCATGATACAGTCAAAAATTACTCACATATTAAAAACTTGGACAATCTATAATGAGAAAAGACAATCAACAGAATCTAATGTCAAGATGCTACAAATGTTAGAATTATTGGACAAGAATTCTAAAGATGATTTTTTTCTAAATACCAAAAATGTATACAAATAAAAACCTAGACAATAGCAGTAAAAAATAGAAGTTATAGGAACCAATGGTAATCTTGGAACTAAAAAATATAGTATCTAACTGAATGGGTTAAATATCAGAATGAGAATATGAGAGGAAAGAATCAGTGAAATTGAAAGTAAATCAATAATAAGATCTAATATGAACAGCACAGGTATTTCTGGGGAAATAATGAAAGATTAGATAGTTTAATTATTAGAGTCTTAGAATGAAAGGAAAAAGTTGTGGGTCTGAAAATATATTTAAAAAAATAATGACTAAAAGTTGACTAAATTTGGTGAGAGACATATCTACAGATTCAAGAAACTCAGTGAATTCCAGTAGGTTAAACACAAAGAACTCCATGCCCAGGCATAGCACAGTCAAGCCTATAAAAACTAAGTTAATATTATTTTATTATTTGCTATTCTAATATGGCCAGAAATAATGCTAGAAAAAAAGTATCAGATGGCATTTAGTATGCTAGAATCCCTACAGAAAGACCAAAACAGTAGACAGTTTAAGTAGTCCAAACAACCAATATTAATAACAACTGGAAAAACTATGCTTTGGGTTTATTGGTCAATATTTGAGCCAGTTGAGTAGGGCAATTGATGAATGAAATAATAATTCTTTTATTTTAGAAATCAGTTTGATATCACCAGTTTTTTTTTTTTTCTGTATTTGCTCTTATATTCTGATACTAAGTATTAACTTTATGCTCAAAACTCCAATTTTACTTATTCAGATTAATCTTATTTCTTCAAATGTTATAAATATGCCTTTTCTTTATTGTTTGAAACTCCTCTAATATTCAGAATCCAATTAGTTCACGTATTTTAATGTTGAAACTGTTGTCCTACTCTAACGGAGAAAGTGAAAGTGTTAGTTGCTTAGTCATATCATATCTGACTCTTTGCAACACCATGAACTGTAGCCCGTCGGGCTCCTCTGTCCAAGGAATTCTCCAGGCAAGAATACAGAGGTGGGTTGCCATTTTTTTCTCCAGGGGATCTTCCCAACCCTCCTGCATTGCAGGAAGATTCTTTATCATCTGAGCCACCAGGGAAGCATGTTCTACTTTAATAACTAACTTAAACAGTAACTCTAATAATTATATTCTTACATATATGATGGATCACGTTTTAGGAATTTTTGTTACTTTTCAAACATATTTCAATTCAGTATAGTCCATATTGGCAGACATTAAAATTAGCTATGCTTTTTGAAATAACATAGTGAGTAAATCATGATGAATATCAAAAAAAATATACAAACCTTGAAGCCTAATCAATAATCACTTGAGGGCTTCCCTGGTGGTTCAGTGGGTAAAGAGTCCACCTTGCAGTGCAAGGAGCGCTGGTTCAATCTCTGGCCGGGGAAGATCCCACATGCTGCAGAGCAGTTGGACCTGTGTGTCCAGTTGTGAGCCAGCCAGCGCTCTGGAGCGCATGCACCCAGAGCTGGCTCTTTGCAATGAGAGAGGCCCCTGCAATGAGAGGCCCAAACAGGCCAAAGAATAAAAGATGAATGAAAATAAAAATAATAATAATTGCTCAAGAAATAGAAACAGTTTATTTTGATAGTAATGTTTGTTAGAAATAACCACAGATAATTTGGATTTACGTGAACTTTTACACAATTATTTTAAATACAATAGCCGCCTACTGCTGGCTTGAGAAATCTCAGAATTAAAGCAAAACTTGTATCCTACTTTTCATCTGTTCTCTTTTTAGGCAGCTGGAATAAAAATTTCAGCATATGCCTGAAAATCTGTGCATGTAGAGGTTGGTATGTTTTCATCCGGTGAGTCCAGGAGCCCAAAATAACCCTGTGATGTTAATAACTAGGAAATCCAAGCAAAACAATTCCAGTTTTTAGAGGTATAACACATTTCATATAGCCAATTTTATGTCATCATTTATACTGTGAGTTTTTTAGAGAAATATATTAATTTCTATTCAACAGTCTCTATTTTGATTACCTCTCCCATGCTCAGTATGAATTTTTAGAGAATCCTTATTCACATTTTTATGTAATAATTAGAAAAATGTTGGTTCTAATAATCCTCTTTTGGCCATATTTGGTGTAAAAATTTCTCCCACATCTACTCTGTAAAATTCTGGTTACCTTTCCACCAGAGGCCTTTTTTTCTCACCTGGGTAAGGAAGAGGTCTCTGAGATTATTCACTTATGGCAATCATGTTGATACCTTGTTTATTTCACCAGCAATCTTTTCTGTGATTTTTGTCATAATGCATGACAAAGCATCATATGATAGTCATTGATCTATAGCCTCCTAACATTCTCATTCTCTTGAATATTTGTTCTACCATCTTTCTCTTCACTCTAGTCCTATTATTAGGATCATTTTCCAAGTAAATGACCCTTCTAGCATGCTGATCCTTCTGCCATTTTGTTATCTACAAACATAAATATAACCTTGATTGAAAATCATCACATCCTTGTTTTTTTGTTTCTCTCTACAATTTTGAATACTGGAAATTTCTGCCTTGAAAATGAATAAATGAAAGAATATTTTTTTTTAAAATCTACTTGATTTGTCTCACTTTCATAACCCTATTAAATCTGTGCTTTTAAAACCTTAATTCTAACAGGCACTCTTTCTTTATTCTAACTAATCCAATTGAATCTAATCTATTCTTCATTTTAATCCAAGTCTACTTCTGATTTAACTTTTATTCATTGCTAACCAGGATACCAAAAGCAGCTATGTCATTTGCCACATAGAGCCTCCAAGGGCACTGATACGTAGGTCACACCACTGTGAATGCAGGACAATCTTTTATTATACCCCTGTCTGGTTTTTTACATCTGCTCTCCAAATTGCAGTTGATGATTAAAAAAAAAGAAGGAACTCAGAAACATGCTGACCAAATGCACTTCAAATTAATGTTATTCTCATCATTCCTCACTCAAAAAAAAAAAAAAATCATTAGCCTGTTCTTTTCAGCGGGTGTTCCAAATGGACTCTCAACTAATGGCCAATTCTCCTGTTCCCAGAGGAGTCAATTTCCTCCATCTTAAACTATGAAATCATATGAAAAGAATAATTTTATCTTCACATATCCATTTCATAAACATGTGAGGAAGCTTCCCTGTGCCAGGTACTAGAGATAGATGAATATTAAGCCAGGTTTGATCTATCATAAAGACTATTTCTAGAAGGGGAAATACATAAACTGTAATTTTGAGTTAGTATATTAGAAGTTTCACCTGCAGTTCTTTCTTTTTCCTACTTCTTTTTTCCCTTTCTTTTCATCTAGTTTTTGCTTCCTACTTAGTAGGAAGAACTGTCCCTCTTCTTCTCAATGGTTTCTCCTTAACGAACATATAAATGCCACAAGCATATAAATTCCTGGCTATTTTGATTCTTTGTTTATAAAGGCTTTCCTCCTTTACTGTGGGTTTCATCAAATTTTAAGATGAACACTGTCTTCCCCTGGTATGGTTATTTCTTGACAATTTAAAATAACTTTCTTCACACTGAGTATAGCTTGTTCATCGTAATCTTCAATGACACCACCCTTATGGCAGAAAATGCTTTTCCTTTAATATAACCTAAATCATCACATCCTTGTTTTGTTTCTCTCTACAATTTTGAATACTGGAAATTTCTGCCTTGAAATGAAAAAAAATTTTTAAAATCTACTTGATTTGTCTCACTTTCATAACCCTATTAAATCTGTGCTTTTAAAACCTTAATTCTAACAGGCACTCTTTCTTTATTCTAACTAATCCAATTGAATCTAATCTATTCTTCATTTTAATCCAAGTCTACTTCTGATTTAACTTTTATTCATTGCTAACCAGGATACCAAAAGCAGCTATGTCATTTGCCACATAGAGCCTCCAAGGGCACTGATACGTAGGTCACACCACTGTGAATGCAGGACAATCTTTTATTATACCCCTGTCTGGTTTTTTACATCTGCTCTCCAAATTGCAGTTGATGATTAAAAAAAAAAAAAAAAAGGAACTCAGAAACATGCTGACCAAATGCACTTCAAATTAATGTTATTCTCATCATTCCTCACTCAAAAAAAAAAAAAAAATCATTAGCCTGTTCTTTTCAGCGGGTGTTCCAAATGGACTCTCAACTAATGGCCAATTCTCCTGTTCCCAGAGGAGTCAATTTCCTCCATCTTAAACTATGAAATCATATGAAAAGAATAATTTTATCTTCACATATCCATTTCATAAACATGTGAGGAAGCTTCCCTGTGCCAGGTACTAGAGATAGATGAATATTAAGCCAGGTTTGATCTATCATAAAGACTATTTCTAGAAGGGGAAATACATAAACTGTAATTTTGAGTTAGTATATTAGAAGTTTCACCTGCAGTTCTTTCTTTTTCCTACTTCTTTTTTCCCTTTCTTTTCATCTAGTTTTTGCTTCCTACTTAGTAGGAAGAACTGTCCCTCTTCTTCTCAATGGTTTCTCCTTAACGAACATATAAATGCCACAAGCATATAAATTCCTGGCTATTTTGATTCTTTGTTTATAAAGGCTTTCCTCCTTTACTGTGGGTTTCATCAAATTTTAAGATGAACACTGTCTTCCCCTGGTATGGTTATTTCTTGACAATTTAAAAATAACTTTCTTCACACTGAGTATAGCTTGTTCATCGTAATCTTCAATGACACCACCCTTATGGCAGAAAATGAGGAAGAGCTAAAGTGCCTCTTGATGAAAGTGAAAGAGAAGAGTGAAAAAACTGGCTTAAAACTCAGTATTCAAAAAACTAAGATCATGGCATCAGGTCCCAACATTCATGGCCAATGGATGGGCCAACAATGGAAACAGACAGATTTTATTTCATTTTTTTTTAAAATCTTTATTTTGCTTTTAACTTTTACAGAGTTTTGTTGTTTACAGATTTCTTGCACTCCAACGTCACTGCAGATAGTGACTGCAGCCATGAAATTACAAGATACTTGCTCCTTGGAAGAAAAGCTATGACAAAATGAGATAGTGTATTCAAAAGCAGAGACATCACTTTGCCAACAAGTCTTTGTAGTCAAAGCTATGGTTTTCCCAGTAGTCATATATGGATGTGAGAGTAGCACAATAAAGAAGTCTGAGCTCTGAAAAATTGATGCGTGTGAACTGTGGTGCTGGAGAAGACTTTTGAGAGTCCCTTGGAGTGCAAGGAGATCAAACCAGTGATCAGAGCTAATCCATAACTATTTATGGTTTAGAAAAAATTAATAATTTGAGCAAAGAAATTGATACATATAATTTCAGACAATAAATCATTGGATTTGATATACTTGAGTTATAGGAGAAAGTGAATCCAAAAAATATGAGTGGTAGTTTACTGCCTGGTTGTGGAGGTTCTGAGATCTGAGGAGATCCAGCTCATTCAGCGTGGTATGGCCATAGACCTTGCGGAGGTTCTGCAAAGCTGTCTGAACTCTACTTCTATTTGTGATTCTCCATATTGAGGGTACCAGCCCCATATCTTACTTTGCCATTTATTTATTTATTTATTTATTTATTTATTTATTTATTATTTTGGCTATTCTGGGTTTTCACTGCTGTTGCAAGCTCTTTTGTAGTTGCAGGGAGTGGGGACTACTCTCCAGTTGAGGTGAGCAGGCTTCCTGCTGTGATGACGTCTCTTGTGGAACTCAGGCTCTAGGGCACATGGGCTTCAGTAGCTGTGGCACATGGGCTCAGTAATTGTGGCTCTGAGGCTCTAGAGCACAGCCTCATTAGTTGTGGCTCATGGGGTTAGTTGCTCCACAGCATGTGGAATCCTCCTGGATCAGGGATCTGACTTGTATCTCCTGCATTGGCATGCAAACTCTTCACCACTGAACTACCAGGGAAGGCCCTTTGCCTTTTTATTTTTTTTTAATTTTGTTTTATTTTTGTTTTCGGGGTGGCGGGGTCGGCGAGGCTGGGGCCCGCGTCACTTCTATCGGCCTTTCATTTATCTATTTTCATCCATCTTTGTTCTTTGGCCCGTGTGGGCCTCCCATCACAGTGGCCTCTGTTGTTGCAGAGCACCAGCTCTGGGCGCTCCAACGTCACTGCAGATAGTGACTGCAGCCATGAAATTACAAGATACTTGCTCCTTGGAAGAAAAGCTATGACAAAATGAGATAGTGTATTCAAAAGCAGAGACATCACTTTGCCAACAAGTCTTTGTAGTCAAAGCTATGGTTTTCCCAGTAGTCATATATGGATGTGAGAGTAGCACAATAAAGAAGTCTGAGCTCTGAAAAATTGATGCGTGTGAACTGTGGTGCTGGAGAAGACTTTTGAGAGTCCCTTGGAGTGCAAGGAGATCAAACCAGTGATCAGAGCTAATCCATAACTATTTATGGTTTAGAAAAAATTAATAATTTGAGCAAAGAAATTGATACATATAATTTCAGACAATAAATCATTGGATTTGATATACTTGAGTTATAGGAGAAAGTGAATCCAAAAAATATGAGTGGTAGTTTACTGCCTGGTTGTGGAGGTTCTGAGATCTGAGGAGATCCAGCTCATTCAGCGTGGTATGGCCATAGACCTTGCGGAGGTTCTGCAAAGCTGTCTGAACTCTACTTCTATTTGTGATTCTCCATATTGAGGGTACCAGCCCCATATCTTACTTTGCCATTTATTTATTTATTTATTTATTTATTTATTTATTTATTATTTTGGCTATTCTGGGTTTTCACTGCTGTTGCAAGCTCTTTTGTAGTTGCAGGGAGTGGGGACTACTCTCCAGTTGAGGTGAGCAGGCTTCCTGCTGTGATGACGTCTCTTGTGGAACTCAGGCTCTAGGGCACATGGGCTTCAGTAGCTGTGGCACATGGGCTCAGTAATTGTGGCTCTGAGGCTCTAGAGCACAGCCTCATTAGTTGTGGCTCATGGGGTTAGTTGCTCCACAGCATGTGGAATCCTCCTGGATCAGGGATCTGACTTGTATCTCCTGCATTGGCATGCAAACTCTTCACCACTGAACTACCAGGGAAGGCCCTTTGCCTTTTTATTTTTTTTTAATTTTGTTTTTATTTTTTATTTTTGGGGTGGCGGGGGTGGCGAGGGTGGGGGGCGGGTCACTTCTATCGGCCTTTCATTTATCTATTTTCATCCATCTTTGTTCTTTGGCCCGTGTGGGCCTCCCATCACAGTGGCCTCTGTTGTTGCAGAGCACCAGCTCTGGGCGCATGTGCTCCAGAGCTCTGGCTCGGTAATTTGGACACATCGGTCCAGCCTCTCCGCGGCACATGGGATCTTCCCGGGTCAGGGATCGAACCGGAGCCCCCTGCACTGCAAGGCGGTGTCCTTACCCACTGGACCACCAGGGAAGCCCCTCTTTGCCTTTTAGCAGAGTAATTTTTGGTAGTGGCAAGGGTGAAATGGACAGCGTTATGTGATCAAAAATGTAATCAGTTTCTGAGACTCTTCATATTTGTACTGTTTCCTACTTATTTCATTTTGATGCATCTAATACATTGATGCAATTTTTAAATAAGACCCCTTGGATAACTGGAACCAATTTTAGTAGTCCTTAGAAGCTTATATATTCAAAGCTTCCTTAAGTTAAACTAATTTGATGAGCAGAGTTTAACATCAGAATTGAGGATGAGTGTCCTAAAATTTCATCCAAACAAAATCTGAATTTTGGAGATAACCTTCCTATGAGCTATTTCTATAGGAGTCGATGCCTAAATGAAAGAAAAAATTCAGGTTCCTTTATTGCAACAGTTATAATTCTAAACAATAGCTCACAAAATGTGCTTCAAGAAAATTTCAGACAAAGTATCAATTATGTACCAGCTTCACTGGATCAGAGTCAGGAGTCATTTTATTTTTCCTATGCTTAATATGTTTTAGAGAACGGTTTCTTTAGATCAGATTGAAAGTGCTCCTTCCATGATATGCAGAACAAGTCTGAATTTTTACTTAATTGTGGGGGAATAAGATAATGGAAGTAATTTACTTTCTTCAATTGAGGAAGTAAATATGCTGATGCCAAAGAAGACATACTATTTAACTAAAATGATCTTTTGGAATGAGGAAGCTTTTATCTAATTACATAGAATTGGATTTTATAAAGGTTTAAGTTAGCCTTGACTACTGCATATCTGGGCAACAATTCATCCTATATTATGAGTCACTGAAGACTGCTGAGAAGTAAAATAAAAGTTTTATCCTGGGAAAATTAGCAAAATAATGCCGCAAAATGCTTTCAGATGATGTCAGTATAATGCTGGTAAGTTCAAATTACCCATTTTTTAGCAATGTCTTTTGAAAGTGGGACGTAAAGGGGTCACGAAGATTTCCTTTGAGCTATTAGTATAAAAAGTACACCATGGCTTCTATAATAGGATAAATATTGGAATTTTATAATGTCAAGCGCTTTCCTTAAGATTTTGAACTATCTCACAAACCACTGAAAACTGTAAAAGCTCTTCTACCACCAGAATGGTTCCTATCCTGTCTCACTGGATGATACTTGATTATTGAAGAAATATAATCATTCTTGATCTACTTGTATAGTTCCATAAGCTAAAATATTAAGGCAAATTGCTCTTAGAAAAAGGTATTGAAGATTAACAGTTCCAAGTGCTGCATAGGATGTGAGTAACTAGTTCTTTCATACATTGCTGGTGGGTGGTATAATCATTTTTGAAAAATTTCTCCACTTATTATTAAGTTAAATACACATCCAGCTTATGACCATACAATTTTACTCCTCAGTATTTATCCAAGAGAAATTCTAAGAAGACTTGAACAAGAATATGCATAGCAACTTTATGCAAAATAACCAAAGACAGAATCTAATTCAAATATTTGTCAACAGAAAAGTTAATTAACAGATTGTGAAATAATGCTCTACATTGATCAAAGACCTAACTGCAAGACCAGAAACCATAAAACTTTTAAAGGAAAACATAGGCAGAACACTCAACAACATAAATCAAAGCAGGATCTTCTATGACCCGCCTCCTAGAGTAATAGAAATAAAGACAAAAATAAATAAGCGGTACTTAATTAAAGTTTAAAAACTTTTGCACAGCAAAAGAAACTGTAAATACTGTGAAAAGACAATCTTAAGGGCTTCCCCTGGTGGTTCAGTGGGTAAGGACACCGCCTTGCAGTGCAAGGGGCACCGGTTTGAGCCTGGCCTGGGATTCCGAGCAAATACTATTACTAAAATGATCTTTTGGAATGAGGAAGCTTTTATCTAATTACATAGAATTGGATTTTATAAAGGTTTAAGTTAGCCTTGACTACTGCATATCTGGGCAACAATTCATCCTATATTATGAGTCACTGAAGACTGCTGAGAAGTAAAATAAAAGTTTTATCCTGGGAAAATTAGCAAAATAATGCCGCAAAATGCTTTCAGATGATGTCAGTATAATGCTGGTAAGTTCAAATTACCCATTTTTTAGCAATGTCTTTTGAAAGTGGGACGTAAAGGGGTCACGAAGATTTCCTTTGAGCTATTAGTATAAAAAGTACACCATGGCTTCTATAATAGGATAAATATTGGAATTTTATAATGTCAAGCGCTTTCCTTAAGATTTTGAACTATCTCACAAACCACTGAAAACTGTAAAAGCTCTTCTACCACCAGAATGGTTCCTATCCTGTCTCACTGGATGATACTTGATTATTGAAGAAATATAATCATTCTTGATCTACTTGTATAGTTCCATAAGCTAAAATATTAAGGCAAATTGCTCTTAGAAAAAGGTATTGAAGATTAACAGTTCCAAGTGCTGCATAGGATGTGAGTAACTAGTTCTTTCATACATTGCTGGTGGGTGGTATAATCATTTTTGAAAAATTTCTCCACTTATTATTAAGTTAAATACACATCCAGCTTATGACCATACAATTTTACTCCTCAGTATTTATCCAAGAGAAATTCTAAGAAGACTTGAACAAGAATATGCATAGCAACTTTATGCAAAATAACCAAAGACAGAATCTAATTCAAATATTTGTCAACAGAAAAGTTAATTAACAGATTGTGAAATAATGCTCTACATTGATCAAAGACCTAACTGCAAGACCAGAAACCATAAAACTTTTAAAGGAAAACATAGGCAGAACACTCAACAACATAAATCAAAGCAGGATCTTCTATGACCCGCCTCCTAGAGTAATAGAAATAAAGACAAAAATAAATAAGCGGTACTTAATTAAAGTTTAAAAACTTTTGCACAGCAAAAGAAACTGTAAATACTGTGAAAAGACAATCTTAAGGGCTTCCCCTGGTGGTTCAGTGGGTAAGGACACCGCCTTGCAGTGCAAGGGGCACCGGTTTGAGCCCTGGCCTGGGAAGATCCCACGTGCCGCGGAGCGGCTGGACTGATGTGTCCGACTACCAAGCCAGAGCTCTGGAGCGCATGCGCCCAGAGCCGGCGCTCTGCAGCGACAGACGCCACTGCGATGGGAGGCCCACAGGAGCCAAAGAACAAAGACGGATGAACATAGAGAAACGAAAGACCAATAGAAGTGGCCTGCCTGCTCCCCTCCATCCCAACCCGACCCCCGCCCAAAATAAATAAATAAATTAATTAAAAAAAAAAAAAAAAAAGACAATCTTAAGAAAAGGAGAAAATAATATCAAATGAAACAACCATGAATTAATTTCCAAGAAGAATCAATTAGTGATGCATAAAACAAAATAGATGACTCTCATAAGCATGCTGCCAGAGAGAAGGCATTCATAAATTAGGATATATGGTGTGATTCAATTTTAAACTAAATTCATGGTTTTCTGGGGTTGCAGGTTGATAATATGGATCAAAGACAAAGACCTTGTAGTAGATATAATAGACATACACATTTGTCAAAGTACATAAAATTATATAGATAATATATGTCGATTTTAATGTGCATGGATTTTATATAGAATGTATATTAAACATATAGTCATACTATATGTACATTATTTATTTTATATATAATGCTAATTGATTTCTTATTATATATTACTTCTAATCAGTTTAAATATTAGGAAATCAATTAGTACTGTAACACATAAATAATCCTATTAAGAACACCATATTTTAATTGACGCCAAAGTAAAAAACCTTTAATACCCATTTCAATTAAAAAGCAAAGCAAAACAAAAGAAACAATATATAAAAGTAAGCTAGAAAATAATTTTTTAAAATGTGGTTAAGAATAACTATGAACTCTGCAGTTAGTATATATGTTATTATATTTAACTATAAAAGACTTTCCAATTACCTAAAAACAGAAAAAAAAATATTCCTTCATTAATAAGAAAATATTCCTTCATTAAGCATAGGAAATAAATCCGTGTTTGCAGACATTTTGATTAAGTCTAGAAAACTCAAGGTACCTAAATAAATACACAATTACACAAGGGTACAGTTGTAGAATAAGAACAAATACAGGGAATGCTGAAGTTTCTCGTATAAATATGAATAGATACACACAACTTAAGCACATACAAGAAGCACATCTTTGTAGGATGTTTGTAAGACCTGTACAAAGAATATTGTATAGTTATGGGGATATATATATATATATATATATATAATGGGTTTCTATAGTGGCACTGGTTGTAAAGAACACACTGGCCAATGCAGGAGATGTAAGGGACATGGGTTCTATCTTTGGGTCAGGAAAATTCCCTGGAGAAGGAAATGGTAGCCCACTCCATTATTCTTGCTTGGAGAAACCCATAGACAGAGGAGCCTGACAGGCTGCAGTCCATGGGGTTGCTAAGAGTCAGACACGACAGAAGCAACTTAGCATACGCATATATATAGTATTTTGAAAGAACTGAAATAAGTTTTGTTTAAGGCATTTATTGAAAAACTAAACATTGTCAATTGTTCCATTTTCCCCCTGGAATGATTATACTTTTCTGGTAAGGAGGCAGCAAGAAATGAGAACGTTACTATGACAGTTGTGAGGAAGAGTTTCTTCCAAGAACAGAAACGATGTTGGGAAAGGATTCCTAGAGCCAGATGAGAATATAGCCTGCCATCACCTTGATTTCAGCTTGAACAGAAAGCCCAACCACAGTGTGCTGGACTTCTGACCTATAGACTTTGAGCTACTAAGTTTGTGATAATAAATTTCTTATTATATATTACTTCTAATCAGTTTAAATATTAGGAAATCAATTAGTACTGTAACACATAAATAATCCTATTAAGAACACCATATTTTAATTGACGCCAAAGTAAAAAACCTTTAATACCCATTTCAATTAAAAAGCAAAGCAAAACAAAAGAAACAATATATAAAAGTAAGCTAGAAAATAATTTTTTAAAATGTGGTTAAGAATAACTATGAACTCTGCAGTTAGTATATATGTTATTATATTTAACTATAAAAGACTTTCCAATTACCTAAAAACAGAAAAAAAATATTCCTTCATTAATAAGAAAATATTCCTTCATTAAGCATAGGAAATAAATCCGTGTTTGCAGACATTTTGATTAAGTCTAGAAAACTCAAGGTACCTAAATAAATACACAATTACACAAGGGTACAGTTGTAGAATAAGAACAAATACAGGGAATGCTGAAGTTTCTCGTATAAATATGAATAGATACACACAACTTAAGCACATACAAGAAGCACATCTTTGTAGGATGTTTGTAAGACCTGTACAAAGAATATTGTATAGTTATGGGGATATATATATATATATATATATATAATGGGTTTCTATAGTGGCACTGGTTGTAAAGAACACACTGGCCAATGCAGGAGATGTAAGGGACATGGGTTCTATCTTTGGGTCAGGAAAATTCCCTGGAGAAGGAAATGGTAGCCCACTCCATTATTCTTGCTTGGAGAAACCCATAGACAGAGGAGCCTGACAGGCTGCAGTCCATGGGGTTGCTAAGAGTCAGACACGACAGAAGCAACTTAGCATACACATATATATAGTATTTTGAAAGAACTGAAATAAGTTTTGTTTAAGGCATTTATTGAAAAACTAAACATTGTCAATTGTTCCATTTTCCCCCTGGAATGATTATACTTTTCTGGTAAGGAGGCAGCAAGAAATGAGAACGTTACTATGACAGTTGTGAGGAAGAGTTTCTTCCAAGAACAGAAACGATGTTGGGAAAGGATTCCTAGAGCCAGATGAGAATATAGCCTGCCATCACCTTGATTTCAGCTTGAACAGAAAGCCCAACCACAGTGTGCTGGACTTCTGACCTATAGACTTTGAGCTACTAAGTTTGTGATAATAAATTACACAGCGGCATAAAACTAAAGTAACAATTTAAATTTTCCCAGTCAGGGTCCAGAAGAAACAATTTTAATCTTAACATAATAAGTCTATTCATCTGGTAAAATGAAAAGTCTTTAGTTTTTAAGACTACAAATAACAAGGAAGAGAAGTTAGAATTAAAAAGCAAGTGCACCTTCAGATATTATGAAAAGTGAAAGTCATTCAGTCGTGTCCAACTCTTTGTGACCCCATGGGCTGTAACCGTCCAGGCTCCTCTGTTCAAGGCATTCTACAGGCAAGAAAACTGGAATGGGGGCTTTCCTGGTGGCACAGTGCTTAATCATGCGCCTGCCATGCAGGGGACATGGGTTCACTCCCTTGCCTGGGAAGATCCCATTTGACATGGACTAACTGAGCCCATAGACCACAAGTACTGAAGCCCACGCACCTAGAACCTGTGCTCCACAATAAGAAAAGCCCCTGCAAATGAAGAGTGGCCCCTGCTTGCAGCAACTAGGGAAAAGTGCAAACAGCCACAAAAACCCAGCACAGCCAAAAATAAATAAATAAATAAATAAATAAAATTACTAAAAAAAAAGGAAAGAAAACTGGAATAGGTGGCCATTCCTTTCTGAATGGTATCTTTTTGATTCAAGAATATAGCCAAGGTCTCCTGCAGATATTTCTGTTCCATGGACAGACAAACCTGGAAGGATACAGTCCACGGGGCCACAAACAATCAAACAGAACTGAAGTGACTTAGCATAGCACACAGCACAGTCTAAGAGAAAATAAACTTGAAATTTGCAATGGCTTTCCACAACAAACAATGCAATAAAATAACCATTGTGGTATAATTTTTTCATTGTCCAAAATATTTAATCCAATTGTAATTTACCTTTGTGAGATTAAGAGATATTTCTATTTTATTTCCTAGGTAGTTTTCGGGCACATTTTATTGAGAAATGAGAACGTTACTATGACAGTTGTGAGGAAGAGTTTCTTCCAAGAACAGAAACGATGTTGGGAAAGGATTCCTAGAGCCAGATGAGAATATAGCCTGCCATCACCTTGATTTCAGCTTGAACAGAAAGCCCAACCACAGTGTGCTGGACTTCTGACCTATAGACTTTGAGCTACTAAGTTTGTGATAATAAATTACACAGCGGCATAAAACTAAAGTAACAATTTAAATTTTCCCAGTCAGGGTCCAGAAGAAACAATTTTAATCTTAACATAATAAGTCTATTCATCTGGTAAAATGAAAAGTCTTTATTTTTTAAGACTACAAATAACAAGGAAGAGAAGTTAGAATTAAAAAGCAAGTGCACCTTCAGATATTATGAAAAGTGAAAGTCATTCAGTCGTGTCCAACTCTTTGTGACCCCATGGGCTGTAACCGTCCAGGCTCCTCTGTTCAAGGCATTCTACAGGCAAGAAAACTGGAATGGGGGCTTTCCTGGTGGCACAGTGCTTAATCATGCGCCTGCCATGCAGGGGACATGGGTTCACTCCCTTGCCTGGGAAGATCCCATTTGACATGGACTAACTGAGCCCATAGACCACAAGTACTGAAGCCCACGCACCTAGAACCTGTGCTCCACAATAAGAAAAGCCCCTGCAAATGAAGAGTGGCCCCTGCTTGCAGCAACTAGGGAAAAGTGCAAACAGCCACAAAAACCCAGCACAGCCAAAAATAAATAAATAAATAAATAAATAAAATTACTAAAAAAAAAGGAAAGAAAACTGGAATAGGTGGCCATTCCTTTCTGAATGGTATCTTTTTGATTCAAGAATATAGCCAAGGTCTCCTGCAGATATTTCTGTTCCATGGACAGACAAACCTGGAAGGATACAGTCCACGGGGTCACAAACAATCAAACAGAACTGAAGTGACTTAGCATAGCACACAGCACAGTCTAAGAGAAAATAAACTTGAAATTTGCAATGGCTTTCCACAACAAACAATGCAATAAAATAACCATTGTGGTATAATTTTTTCATTGTCCAAAATATTTAATCCAATTGTAATTTACCTTTGTGAGATTAAGAGATATTTCTATTTTATTTCCTAGGTAGTTTTTCGGGCACATTTTATTGAGTAAGAAATATCTGCCTGGGGCTTCCCTGGTAGTCCAGTGGGTAAGGACACCACCTTGCAGTGAAGGGGGTGTTGGTTTGATCCCTGGCCTGGGAAGATCCCGCCTGCCGCGGAGCAGTTGGACCAATGTGTCCAACTACTTAGTCAGAGCTCTGGAGCACATGAGCCCAGAGCCGGTGCTCTGCAGTGAGAGAGGCCACTGCAAAGGGAGGTCCCCACAGGCCAAAGAACAAAGATACAAATAAATGAAAGACCAATAGAAGTGGACAAAAAAACTCCCACAAAACTGTAGAAATGCAATTAAAAAAAATTAATCTGATGCAAGTTAAAATAAAAGAATTATCTGCCTGATGAATTCTGGTAATTTTAAAATCATTTATTAACAATTTAGAAAATGAGACATTATCTCTGGTCTTCCTTATCACTTTCACAATGTATCTGTAAATGAATGAGATGGGATTACATTTAATCGTATCTATACTGTCTGAGCTTACATGGTGGCTTAGACAGTAAATATGCCTGCAATGCATGAGACGTAAGAAAGACATGTTAAATCCCTGGGTTGGGAAGATCCCCTGGAGAAGGGGATGGCGACCCACTCCACTATTTTTGCCTGGAGAATCCCAATAGTCTGGAGGTCTTCAGTTCATAGGGTCACAATGAGTTGGACACAACTGAAGTGATTCAGTACAGCACACTGCAGTCTAAGAGGAAATAAACCTGAATTATGCAATGGCTTTCCACAGAAAAAGCAATGCAAGAAAATAACTTTTTGCAGGGCAAAACTATAAAATTAAAAAATTATGAAATTGGGAAATATTTGCAAAGTATGTATATAATACTGATATATATATATATAAAAAAAAAACCCCTTAAGAAAACATTGTGATAAAGGGGAAAACATGTTAATGGACAGAACAGAGTTCTCAGAGCAGTAGTGATGGAAATGGCTAAAAGCATGTCAGTACTAAAATAAGACAAAAAATGTATATTTGTTTTACGAAATTGGTAAACAAATTTTAAAAGTAATTATGCCCAGATGCTTCCCTGGTGACTCAAATGGTAAAGATTCTGCCTGCAATGAAGGAGACCTGGGTATAATCCCTGGGTTGGGAAGATCCATGGGAGAAGGGACTGGCTACCCACTCCAAACTTCTTGCCTGGAAGTCATTCGACAGAGAAACCTGGCAGGTTACAGACCACCGGGTCTCAATAGTTGGATATGATGAGCAATTCTTCACTATGCTTAGATGGGTAGTATTCATATCTTGCACAATTTGGTCAAGAGTTTTAAAATGTTCACATCTTTTGATGAAATAATTTAGCTTATAGAAAATCTATCATAAAAATCATAAGTATAAACATTATTTATCCACATGTTATTTGCACTAATAAATCACTGGAAAGAATCTAAATATTTCATGTTGTTGTTATTAAGTCACTTAGTTATGTCTGACTATCTGCGACCACATGGGCTGTAGCACGCCAGGCATCCCTGACCTTTACCATCTCCCAGCATTTGTTCAAACTCATGTTCATTGTATCGGTGATGCCATCCAACCATCTAACCTCTGTCCTCCCCTTCTCCTTGTGCCTTTAGTCTTTCCCGGTGTCAGGGTCTTTTCCAATGAGTTCTCTTTTCATATCAGGCAGCCAAAGTATTGAAGCTTCAGCTTCAGCATCAGTCCGTTTAATGAATATTCAGGCTTGGTTTCCTTTAGGACTGACTGCTTTGACCTCTGTGCAGTCCTAGAGACTCTCATGAGTCTACTCCAACACCACAGTTCAAAGGCATCAATTCTTTGGAGCTCAACTTCTTTTTTTTTGGAGGGGGTGAGCAGGCTGGGGAGGGAGGGGGTGGGCAGACCACTTCTATTGGTCTTTCATTTATCTATTTTCATCCATCTTTTTCTTTGGCCCGTGTGGGCCTCCCATCTCAGTGGACTCTGTTGTCACAGAGCACTGGCTCTGGGTGCATGCGCTCCAGAGCTCCGGCTCGGTAATTGGACACATCGGTCCAGCCACTCTGCGGCACATGGGATCTTCCCAGGCCAAGGATCGAACTGGTTCCCCTTGCATTTCAAGGCGGTAACCTCAGGGGAAGCCCTGAGCTCAGCATTCTTTATGTTCCAGCTCTCACATCCATACGTGACTACTGGGAAAACCATGACTTTGACTATGCGTACGTTTTCAGTAATGTGATTCTCTGCTTTTTAATATGTTGTCTATATTTGTCACAGCTTTTCTTCCAAGGAGCAAGTGTCTTGTAATTTCATGGCTGCAGTCACAGTCCACAGTGACTTTAGAGGCTAAGAAGATAGTATCTGTCACTGTTTCCATTGTTTGCCCATCTGTTTGCCATCAAGTGATGGGATCAGACATCATGATCTTAGTTTTCTGAATATTGAATTTTAGGCCAACATTTTCATTCTCCTCTTTCATCTTTTTTCGAGAGGCTTTTTAGTTCCTCTTCATTTTCTGCCATAAGGGTGGTGTTATTTGCATATCTGAGGTTATTGATACTTCTCCCAGAAGCTTGTGCTTCATGCAGACCAGCACGTCACATGATGTACTCTAAATATAAGTTAAATAAGCAGGGTGACAGTATACATTCTTGATGTACTCCTTTCCCAATTTGGAACTCGGCTGTTTTTCCATTTCTGGTTCTAACTGTTTCTATTTGACCTCAGAAGGCAGGTAAGGTGCTCTGGTATTTCCATCTCTTTCAGAATTGTCCACAATTAGTTGTGATGCACAGATTCAAAGGATTTAGCATAGTCAATGAAGAGAAATAGATACTTTTCTGGAATTCTCTTGCTTTTGCTATGATTTAACAGATGGTGGCAATTTGATCTCTGGTTCCTTTGCCTTTCATAAATACAGCTTGTACATCTGGAGGTTCTCAGCTAGCTTGGAGGACTTTTGACCATGGCCTTGCATGTGGAATGAATGCAATTGTGCAATAGTTTGAATATTTGTCATTGTTCTTCTTTGGTATGAAAACTGACCTTTTCCAGTCCTGTGGCCACTTCCCAGTTTTCTAAATTTGCTGTCATATTGAGTGCAGCATTTTAACAACATCATTTTTTAAGATTTGAAATAGCTTAGCTGGAATTCCAACACTAACTTTTCTCATAGAGATGCTTCCTAAGGCCCGCTTGACTTAGCACTCCAGGATCTCTGGCTCTAGGTGAGTGAGCATGCCATTGTGATTATCTGGATCATTAAGATTTTTTTTTTTTTTGGTATAGTTCTTCTGTGCATTCTTGCTACCTCTTAATATATTCTGCTTCTGTTAGGTCCATACTGTTTCTATCCTTGATTGCATCCTTCTTCACATGAGATGTTTCCTTGGTATTTCTAATTTTCTTGAAGATATTGCTAGTCTTTCCAGTTCTATTGTTTTCCTCTATTTGCATTGTTCACTTAGGAAGACTTTCTTATCTCTTTTGCTATTCTTTGGAACTCTGTATTCAGATCAGTATATCTTTCCTTTTCTCCTTTCCTTTTGCTGCTTTTCTCCCCCCCCCAGTTATTGTTAAGGCCTCCTCAAAAAAACATTTTTTTTGCATTTATCTTTCTTGGGGATGGTTTTGATCCTGCCTTCTGTACAATGTTATGAAATTCCATCTATATTTTTTCAAGCACTCCCTTCTCTATGATCTAATCCCTTGAATGTATTTATCACTTTCATATTTGAATGGCCTAGTAGTTTTCCTGTTTTCTTCAATTTAAGTCTGAATTTTGGTTCATATTCTGAGCCACTGTCAGCTCGCACTCTTGTTTTTTCTGACTACATAGAGCTTCTCCATTTTTGGCTACAAAGAATATAATCAATCTGATTTCAGTATTGACCATGGGGTGATGTCCATGTGTAGAGTCATCTCTTACATTGTTTGAAGAGCATGTTTGCTATGATCAGTGCATCTTCTCGGCAAAACTCTGTTAGCCTTTGCCCTACTTCATTTTGTAGTCTAAGGTCAAACTTGACTATTACTCCATGTACCTCTAAACTTCTCACTTTTGCATTTTAGGCTTCTATGCTGAAAAGGGCATCTTTATAATGTTAGTTCTATAAAGTCTTATAGGTCTTCATAGAACCATTCAACCTCAGCTTCTTCAGCATTAGTGGCTGGGCCATAGACTTAGCTTAATGTGATATTGGATGATTTTCCTTGGAAATAAACTATGATTATGCCATCGTTTTTGAGATTGCACCCAAGTACTGCATTTAGTTCACTGATTCCTAAAACTGTCAATGTTTAATCTTGCCACGTCCTTTTTGACCACTCCAACTTAGCTTTATTCATGGACCTAACATTACCTGTTCCTATGCAATATTGTTCTTTGCAGCATTGGACATCACTTTCATCACCAGACACAACCACAGCTGGGTATAGTTTGGCCTAGTCACTTCATTCCTTCTGGAGTTGTTTCTCTACTCTTTTCCAGTCGCATGTTGGCCATCTATTGACCTGAGGTGTTCATCTTTCAGTGTCATATCTTTTTTTGCCTTTTCCTATTGTTCTCAAATCAAGAAATGCTGAATGTTTTGCTATTCCCTTCTCCAGTGGACCATGTTTTGTCAGAATCTCCATCATGACCTGAAGCCTTGCATGGCCCTACATGGCATGGTTCATAGTTTCACTGAGTTAGACCAGGCTGTGAGCCCTGTGATAAGTTTAGTTTTCTGTGATTGTGGTTTTCATTTATGTTAAATCTACATGACAGAAAATTCTGTACAATTAAAAATGTTTTATTACAAAATAATTACATGGAGGGTGATGCCCATAGTTTGTTAGGTAACAGAGTAAGATGGAAAACTCCACAGGTATTAGGCAACTGCTGTGCTGTGCTAACTTGTTCAGGTTGGGGTATCTTCCCAATCCAGGAATCAAGCCTGCATCTTCTGCATTGGCAGAAGAATATTTTATCACAGAACCATATGGGAGCCCCAAAGGAAGAGGAGGCCATTTAAAATTCAGATGGGTCTCAGGATCATAGTGTGAGTTCCCTATGGTTAAAAAAGTACTCTCCAAACCACCCATTTTCAAACATTTCACAAAGGTTAATTAATCTCTTCCATGTGTTTTGCTTTAGTATCTTGTGTCTTAATTATTCCCATATATAAGTAGAACAAAGCATGTTTTTAAGAAATGCATGTTGATATTTTGACCATGACTTTTAGATAATGGTGATCTTTTTATGTCTTTATTTTTAATGAAAATATTTACGACATTATTAGTGGGCATTATTATATGCTCTTAAAAAATGATTATACTTTCAATGGAAACATAAGATATTGCCTTCCTAGGTTCAGATGTAATTCATTTATCAAGGAATGAAATAAAGTCTCACATTCCCCCTGACTTCATTTTCTCAGTTGAAAAACTATAATTTAAAATAAATTGAAGGGCTCCATTTATTGGTCATTACTGGGAACCTATAATATTAATTTCTGAGTTGAAATTTATGACTTAAACTTTCTGTTAAGTTCTGCATCCTTGGCTTTTACAGAGAGATGTTGAAATGATTTTATCTAATGATGATGGTAATGTTATGCAATCCAGCATGAATATAATTTCTCATGATAAATACCTTCCTGTTAGAAAAAAAAATGTCTGCATAGATCAGTTTTTTGCTTCCTTTTATAAAACTGTGAGTATTGTTGAAGATAATAAGTGTTGCATATTGAAGCACACTTTATTTTATTACTTTTGAATTTAGAACTAATTCAGCGCTACAAGCCCAGGACTGTCTTCATCCAGTATGTTTAGTACACACACCTCTCTACTTCTGTGCTTTTCCACTTCTTTTCTTTAACTTATACAGATTCCTTATATGGAAAGTGAAAGAAACTGTACTTGACATGGTGGGCTTTGAGAATTAACTGAGGTAATGTATGCTTCTTTAACTGTCAAACACTTGGTGATATTCTGTAAATAGTAACTATTGCTATTATACCTTTCTTGTGTTCAAAGTACTTTAAAGTATAAGGCAACACAAATCTTTAGAAGTAGAAATAAGTATAAATATCACTATTATTTCTATATAAGTTCTTTGAAGAAATTCTTAGAAACCCTCTTTAAATATAGCAATGTATTTTTAAACATTTATAATGTTTTGAGACTGAATAACACTTTTTAAAAGAGGTTTGTTACTTTACTAATCATTAACTGAAAGCAATTTATCTACAAGTTACCAATTAACTACAAACTAAAGTTTAACAATGTGTTAGTCTAGGAGGAGGGAAAAAACCAATGTATTTTGAATTCATTATGCACCAAACTAGGAATTAGGAAACTTACTTCTAGATGTAATTTTTCAATTAACCAAATCATTTAATTTTCTTGGAGCCTTAATTTCCTCATCTGTACTATGACAAGATGAGCCAACATTCCTGATGAACTTCTTCTGACTCAAAAATTTCAAAAAACTATTTATATCCCTCTAATCTGAATTTAGCTCCTTACAGTGAAGAATAAAGATTTTTATTTCTCTTATACTATTCAAGGGCTTTCCAGGTGGCCCTAATGGTAAAGAATCTGTCTGCCAATGCAAGAGATGCAAGAGCCATGGATTTGATCCCTTTGTCAGGAAGATCCTCTGTAATAAAAAATGGCAACCCACTCCAGCATGCTTACCTGGGAAATTTCATGGACAGAAGAGTCTGACAGGCTACAGTCAACGGGAGCTCAAAAGAGTCGAACACAACTGTGCGACTGAGCATATATTATTCAAAATTTCTACTGAAAAGTTTAAAATGCACTTACCTTTCATAAGCTCATGTCCTAAAGATTTTGGAGGAATTTATCTATCCATAATCAAATATCCCAGAAACACAAAATGTTTTCAAATATTGGTACCAACTGTCTTCATCCAGTATGTTTAGTACACACACCTCTCTACTTCTGTGCTTTTCCACTTCTTTTCTTTAACTTATACAGATTCCTTATATGGAAAGTGAAAGAAACTGTACTTGACATGGTGGGCTTTGAGAATTAACTGAGGTAATGTATGCTTCTTTAACTGTCAAACACTTGGTGATATTCTGTAAATAGTAACTATTGCTATTATACCTTTCTTGTGTTCAAAGTACTTTAAAGTATAAGGCAACACAAATCTTTAGAAGTAGAAATAAGTATAAATATCACTATTATTTCTATATAAGTTCTTTGAAGAAATTCTTAGAAACCCTCTTTAAATATAGCAATGTATTTTTAAACATTTATAATGTTTTGAGACTGAATAACACTTTTTAAAAGAGGTTTGTTACTTTACTAATCATTAACTGAAAGCAATTTATCTACAAGTTACCAATTAACTACAAACTAAAGTTTAACAATGTGTTAGTCTAGGAGGAGGGAAAAAACCAATGTATTTTGAATTCATTATGCACCAAACTAGGAATTAGGAAACTTACTTCTAGATGTAATTTTTCAATTAACCAAATCATTTAATTTTCTTGGAGCCTTAATTTCCTCATCTGTACTATGACAAGATGAGCCAACATTCCTGATGAACTTCTTCTGACTCAAAAATTTCAAAAAACTATTTATATCCCTCTAATCTGAATTTAGCTCCTTACAGTGAAGAATAAAGATTTTTATTTCTCTTATACTATTCAAGGGCTTTCCAGGTGGCCCTAATGGTAAAGAATCTGTCTGCCAATGCAAGAGATGCAAGAGCCATGGATTTGATCCCTTTGTCAGGAAGATCCTCTGTAATAAAAAATGGCAACCCACTCCAGCATGCTTACCTGGGAAATTTCATGGACAGAAGAGTCTGACAGGCTACAGTCAACGGGAGCTCAAAAGAGTCGAACACAACTGTGCGACTGAGCATATATTATTCAAAATTTCTACTGAAAAGTTTAAAATGCACTTACCTTTCATAAGCTCATGTCCTAAAGATTTTGGAGGAATTTATCTATCCATAATCAAATATCCCAGAAACACAAAATGTTTTTCAAATATTGGTATTTTTCTTCAGAGATCTGTAGCTCATATCTGCTCAAACACTTAGTCTTTGATTTCAATTTTCATGGGAAGTTAGAAGCATTGAGACAATATAACTCTAAGTGTGATATTTAGTGAAAAGCATAGCAACTCTCCAACACAAAGCTGGATGAAGTTCATATAAGAAAATGGATTAAGTTTACACAGGGAACTAGATTAAGTTCACAGTCAGAAACTTGCCTCTATCTACCTCTCTGTCTATCAGTTATCTATCGGTCTATCATCTGTCTACCTACCTAAATAGAGTACCTAACTTGCTATGCAGTCAGGAAGTCAGTGTATTTTTAAAAAGGAAATTGTATGTGTGACATTCACATATGCTTCTATTTCTTTGAAATAATATTGAGACTAATGTTATGTCAAAGAGATCAAAGCTGCCTGTCACTATTATTTGTCAGGAACTGGGATACACTGCTGCATTAATATATATATATATATATATATATATATATATATATATATATATTACTTAAATGAAAAGAAACATATTGAATTGTTTTGTGAATAAATGCATTTAGAATAAGCTGGAATATATACTAAAAAGGATGTTGATTGTATTTAGACCAGATGGAGTTTTTGGGTGGTCTTCCAAGTGAAACTGAATATAAGATCTACTGCAATTAGACAATTTGTTCATAAAAGCTGCCTATATTACATTGAAAAAACTTTAATGTTTTTGTAGACATATACAATACAGGTACTTTTATTTGGCATATAATAGCCCTATCTATAAATTCTATTAATGGACTATTTTGAAATATTTCAGACTATGAATCTACTCTAATCAGGCTTAAAACTTGGACTGAAATCAATTAAATTTGTATGAAAATTCAGTTTCCAAATTTAGGGATAAACCAGATGTTGCATGTCATATTTATTCTCAGTTTTCTAAAAAAATCAATGTAACACTTTTCAGATAAATTTGTTCTCTCTTTGTATTAATATAACTTTTGTGAGATCATATCCATATAAGTAAAAGTAGAACAACATTGATTTTCTCATAGAGATTTTGGAGGAATTTATCTATCCATAATCAAATATCCCAGAAACACAAAATGTTTTCAAATATTGGTATTTTTCTTCAGAGATCTGTAGCTCATATCTGCTCAAACACTTAGTCTTTGATTTCAATTTTCATGGGAAGTTAGAAGCATTGAGACAATATAACTCTAAGTGTGATATTTAGTGAAAAGCATAGCAACTCTCCAACACAAAGCTGGATGAAGTTCATATAAGAAAATGGATTAAGTTTACACAGGGAACTAGATTAAGTTCACAGTCAGAAACTTGCCTCTATCTACCTCTCTGTCTATCAGTTATCTATCGGTCTATCATCTGTCTACCTACCTAAATAGAGTACCTAACTTGCTATGCAGTCAGGAAGTCAGTGTATTTTTAAAAAGGAAATTGTATGTGTGACATTCACATATGCTTCTATTTCTTTGAAATAATATTGAGACTAATGTTATGTCAAAGAGATCAAAGCTGCCTGTCACTATTATTTGTCAGGAACTGGGATACACTGCTGCATTAATATATATATATATATTACTTAAATGAAAAGAAACATATTGAATTGTTTTGTGAATAAATGCATTTAGAATAAGCTGGAATATATACTAAAAAGGATGTTGATTGTATTTAGACCAGATGGATTTTTTGGGTGGTCTTCCAAGTGAAACTGAATATAAGATCTACTGCAATTAGACAATTTGTTCATAAAAGCTGCCTATATTACATTGAAAAAACTTTAATGTTTTTGTAGACATATACAATACAGGTACTTTTATTTGGCATATAATAGCCCTATCTATAAATTCTATTAATGGACTATTTTGAAATATTTCAGACTATGAATCTACTCTAATCAGGCTTAAAACTTGGACTGAAATCAATTAAATTTGTATGAAAATTCAGTTTCCAAATTTAGGGATAAACCAGATGTTGCATGTCATATTTATTCTCAGTTTTCTAAAAAAATCAATGTAACACTTTTCAGATAAATTTGTTCTCTCTTTGTATTAATATAACTTTTGTGAGATCATATCCATATAAGTAAAAGTAGAACACATTATCATAGAAGGCTCATTTTAGTAAGAATAAACTCATACTGTAAAGTTTATTTAAAGATAGAAATCATCATTAATGTTTTGTATATTAGTGAAATGTTTTGTTATTTGTGAAAGTGTTTTAAAATCATACTGAATAAAACTGTCTTACTCAAATGGCATATTGAATTATTTGGCCCAAATTCTTCCAATTAGCAGTATCAGAAAACTTCTGGATTAGAAGATCAGATTGATCTTTAAAAGTAATTTTAACCTTTTTTTCACTGTTATTTACAATACACACCTGCACAGAAATATAAGCTATATTTATATATCAGGTATAAACTATACTTTCAACAGAACTATTGCTGAAAAATAGTTCAGAATTGGCTCATATTCTTGCAGTTAATTGAGAGAAAAAACAACAACAATAATAACAGTTCATGTAATCAAATATAATTTCCAATTTGATATCATTCCCTGATTAATTTACAAAAGAGCCTTAAATTTCTGTCTGACTGTGAGCATATTTGCTGGCAGCATTATTTTCTCAATATATCTTCAACAAAGTTGTGAAATTATATTTTTACAAACAAAACAATCATAATACTTTATACATGAAAGTGCATCTTCACAAAGTTTTGTGGTAAGTCTTCTGCATTAACTGTCGAGAGTCAGTTGGAACCCAGGTCACTGAAGTATTTTTGGATATGTTATACTATGACTAATGGAAAGTTAAGTCATTGACTTTTGACTACATTATATCTTTGCAAATACTTAATTCCTTTTTTAAGAACTCTACAACTCTCTGAACTGCAGGATTTAGTGAACAATAAACTAGAGAGTCGGATATGACTGGCAAAATCAGACACGACTGAGCAATTAAGCACACAAAGATGATAATATTGACCACTTGTGATGGGGTAAAACTGTCAAAAATAACTTTTTCACAGTGCTTTAATAAAAATTGAATGACTTTGCAGGGGTATGCTTGATATAGCATACCTATAATCCTAAAAATATTAACCTAACACAATGAATGCTGTTTTCAGATAAATTTGTTCTCTCTTTGTATTAATATAACTTTTGTGAGATCATATCCATATAAGTAAAAGTAGAACACATTATCATAGAAGGCTCATTTTAGTAAGAATAAACTCATACTGTAAAGTTTATTTAAAGATAGAAATCATCATTAATGTTTTGTATATTAGTGAAATGTTTTGTTATTTGTGAAAGTGTTTTAAAATCATACTGAATAAAACTGTCTTACTCAAATGGCATATTGAATTATTTGGCCCAAATTCTTCCAATTAGCAGTATCAGAAAACTTCTGGATTAGAAGATCAGATTGATCTTTAAAAGTAATTTTAACCTTTTTTTCACTGTTATTTACAATACACACCTGCACAGAAATATAAGCTATATTTATATATCAGGTATAAACTATACTTTCAACAGAACTATTGCTGAAAAATAGTTCAGAATTGGCTCATATTCTTGCAGTTAATTGAGAGAAAAAACAACAACAATAATAACAGTTCATGTAATCAAATATAATTTCCAATTTGATATCATTCCCTGATTAATTTACAAAAGAGCCTTAAATTTCTGTCTGACTGTGAGCATATTTGCTGGCAGCATTATTTTCTCAATATATCTTCAACAAAGTTGTGAAATTATATTTTTACAAACAAAACAATCATAATACTTTATACATGAAAGTGCATCTTCACAAAGTTTTGTGGTAAGTCTTCTGCATTAACTGTCGAGAGTCAGTTGGAACCCAGGTCACTGAAGTATTTTTGGATATGTTATACTATGACTAATGGAAAGTTAAGTCATTGACTTTTGACTACATTATATCTTTGCAAATACTTAATTCCTTTTTTAAGAACTCTACAACTCTCTGAACTGCAGGATTTAGTGAACAATAAACTAGAGAGTCGGATATGACTGGCAAAATCAGACACGACTGAGCAATTAAGCACACAAAGATGATAATATTGACCACTTGTGATGGGGTAAAACTGTCAAAAATAACTTTTTCACAGTGCTTTAATAAAAATTGAATGACTTTGCAGGGGGGTATGCTTGATATAGCATACCTATAATCCTAAAAATATTAACCTAACACAAGATGAATGCTGTTTTAATGTCATGAGGTTAATTTATAGTCCCTGCTAAGTAATGCACATTTAAGAAAATGTGCGTTAAATTTCTGTGTTAGGACATTTCACTGTTAGCTTATTTAGTTTGTAGGATACTTTTCATTGTATATTTTATTTCTTACTATATTATGCATAATATACACAAGTAGAATAGTGTAAGTAATCTGTCAGGACTGAAAGTGATTTTATCATCATCAACTAATCTGGAATGTCTGACTTACTATGCCAAAAATTTTCTTCCCAACAGGAGCTGGTGGAACAAGCAGAATTTAAGAAGAGCCAATTAGCCCCAGGATTCATTTATTAAATGTTAAATCAAGTTATCAAGATTCTCTCATTCTCCATGCATTTGTGTTACTTATTTAACCTTCATTTTTGCCGAGAAATGTAGTCAGTATAAATGAATCTTTGTAGAAAGATAATTATACAAAACAGCTCACTTAAACCAGCTCCTATTTAACAGCATGATTCTTAATAGAAAGATAAGTATCAAGCAAAAATAACAATTTGCCAATTACACCAAGCTTATCATTTAACCTAACTCATGGTGACTATTTTAGTGAAGCCAGAACAAACAAACAAAAATCTAGAGGCACATATGTATACAAAGGTAATAATTATTCTAATGGCACAGTCTATTTTGCATGACTTTATTATTATTATTTTTTTATTATTTATCTTTTGGAGGGTGGGGTGGGGAGGGAGGGAGATGGGTGGGCCACTTCCACTGGTCTTTCATTTCTCCATTTTCATCCATCTTTTGTTCTTTGGCTCCTGTGGGCCTCCCATCATGGTGGCCACTGTCGTCGCAGAGCACCGGCTCTGGGCGCACGTGCGCCAGAGCTCCAGCTCGGTAATTGGACACATCGGTCCAGCCACTCCACGGCACGTGGGATCTTCCCTGGCCAGGGATTGAACCGACGCCCCTTGCACTGCAAGGCGGTATGTTTTCCCACTGGACCACCAGGGGAAGCCTGACTTTATTATCTTTATCTCTCTTAAACTCGATGTGGGTCTAGGCTACTAGTTAGGGTCAAAAATACATGAAAATTGAATATGAGTTTTAAAAGAATGTGTGAATAAATATTTTATTTATTCATTCAGAAGAATATTCATATTGAAAGAATGTAGAGAAATTCTTGTCAGACTATTAATTGGTCATCTATGAGGATGGAAATGGCATTTGATTGAAAAAGAAAAATTGGGAGGGATTTTTGTTTTTTTACTGGACATTTACAGTGCTGTGTGCTGTCACTTCAGCTGTGTCTGACTCTGTGTGATGCTATGGACTGTAGCCCACCAGGCTCATCTGTCTGGGGATTCTCCAGGCACGAAGACTGGAGTAGATTACCATGCCCTGCTCCAGGGAATCTTCCCGACCCAGGAATTGAACCTGCATCTCTTACATATCCTTCATTACCAGGCAGGTTCTTTACCACTAACACAGTCTGGGAAGTCATTTACAACTGCTTGCTATTTTAAAAAGGATGATGTATTATTACACTGAAAAAATTACATAGTGATTTAATGACATCATATTTTAAAACAAAATATCCCAGCTGGCTCAATGGGTAAATAAAGGCTTCCCAGATGGTTCACTGGGTAAATAATCCACATGCAATGTAGAAGACCAGAGGATGTGCGTTTGATCCTTAGGGTGGGAAGATCTCCTGGAGAAGGGATAGGCTGCCCATTCCAGTATTCTTGGGCCTCCCTGATGGCTCAGATGGTTAAGAATCCACCTGTAATGTGGATGACCTGGGTTCAGTACCTGGGTTGGGAAGATCACCTGGAGAAGGGAACAGCTACCTGCTTCTTGCCTGGAAAACCCCATGGACAGAGAACTCTGGTAGGCTATAGTCCAAAGAGTCATGAAGAGTCAGATACAAGTGAGCACAATCATAACACATTTTAAAAGAATAAAAATTATATACAAAATCACATTTTATATTTGTCCCTTACAGAGAAATTTAATCTATTAATCTGGGACAGAACATATGTAGTGAGAAATTTAAATATCTGGACAACTATCATGGAAGCTCCATCCTTGTCTTAAGCCTTTGCAATGTGCTGGTAAATGAAGGTTCCCCTGGTGTCTCAGATGGTAAAAAGTCCTCTTGCAATGTGGGATGCCTGGGTTTGATCCCTGGATGGGGAAGATCCCCTGGAGGAGGGCATGGCAACCCATCTAGTAATCTTAACTGGAGAATCTCCATGGACAGAGCTGGTAAATGAGAGGTGGGCACAGGGGAGCCCAATTGGTGGTATTTGTGAATTTTGTGCTGCAAACCTTAATGATGTGGTCAATTTCAAGGTATTAATAGTTGCTTGAGCTCTTTGAAATTCACAAGTGTTGTACAGTGGCACACAGTTATAATAGACAATCTCAAGAACACAACTGTTGCCTTTCAGTCACTAAGTTGTGCCCAATTCTTTGCAGCCTTATGGACCACATCACGTCAGGCTTCCCTGTCCTTCACTATTTCCTGGAGTTTGCTCAAATTCATGTCCATTGAGTTGATGATGCCATCCAATCATTTTATCCTCTGTCACCCTTTGATGCTGGAAATGACTCAGGGCTCTTAACACCAGGTGGTCAACGTATTGGAAATTCTGCTTCAGCATCAGTCCTTCAAGGATTCTCATATTGATTTCCTTTAAGGTTGGCTGGTTTGATCTCCTTGCTCTCAAAGACTCTCAAGAGTCTTCTATACGACATAATTCAAAAGCATCAATTCTCTAAAGTACCTTCTTCTCTAAGGAAGGTGCTCAGCTGTCTTTATGGTCCATCGCTCACATTCTTATATGATTACTGAAAAAAAACATAGTTTTCACTATACGGACCTTTGTCAGTAAAACGTTATCTCTGCCTTTTCTTTTATTCCATACAAATTTTATTATTATTATTATTATTATTATTGTTATTGTTACAGGGTTTTGTTGTTTAGAAAGGATGAATTTAGCAAACTTTTGCATTTTTACCCTTTACAAGATGTTCAGAAATTTGCTTATGATGACATGTCTAAGGAACTTGCATGGTTTCAATCTTCTCAATCTTTTGATAATGTTATAAAATTATAAAGAAAATAGATCTCTTTTATTTTCCCTAGTAAGAAAATTTGGTCAAAGAGGTTTTTCAGAGGAACTCATTTTCTCATCACTTGAAAATAGCTATGATTCAAAGGGAGAATTTTCTTTTTCATCATCATGATAAAAATGAAGAATAGAATGAACATATTAAGAGAACTTTTAAGTGCTCAGTAAATAGACTGGATTTCTTAAGAATTTTCTAATAATGAAAATTGCATGAAACAAATGAGAAAACAATGAAATTGAGAGGTGGGCACAGGGAGCCCAATTGGTGGTATTTGTGAATTTTGTGCTGCAAACCTTAATGATGTGGTCAATTTCAAGGTATTAATAGTTGCTTGAGCTCTTTGAAATTCACAAGTGTTGTACAGTGGCACACAGTTATAATAGACAATCTCAAGAACACAACTGTTGCCTTTCAGTCACTAAGTTGTGCCCAATTCTTTGCAGCCTTATGGACCACATCACGTCAGGCTTCCCTGTCCTTCACTATTTCCTGGAGTTTGCTCAAATTCATGTCCATTGAGTTGATGATGCCATCCAATCATTTTATCCTCTGTCACCCTTTGATGCTGGAAATGACTCAGGGCTCTTAACACCAGGTGGTCAACGTATTGGAAATTCTGCTTCAGCATCAGTCCTTCAAGGATTCTCATATTGATTTCCTTTAAGGTTGGCTGGTTTGATCTCCTTGCTCTCAAAGACTCTCAAGAGTCTTCTATACGACATAATTCAAAAGCATCAATTCTCTAAAGTACCTTCTTCTCTAAGGAAGGTGCTCAGCTGTCTTTATGGTCCATCGCTCACATTCTTATATGATTACTGAAAAAAAACATAGTTTTCACTATACGGACCTTTGTCAGTAAAACGTTATCTCTGCCTTTTCTTTTATTCCATACAAATTTTATTATTATTATTATTATTATTGTTATTGTTACAGGGTTTTGTTGTTTAGAAAGGATGAATTTAGCAAACTTTTGCATTTTTACCCTTTACAAGATGTTCAGAAATTTGCTTATGATGACATGTCTAAGGAACTTGCATGGTTTCAATCTTCTCAATCTTTTGATAATGTTATAAAATTATAAAGAAAATAGATCTCTTTTATTTTCCCTAGTAAGAAAATTTGGTCAAAGAGGTTTTTCAGAGGAACTCATTTTCTCATCACTTGAAAATAGCTATGATTCAAAGGGAGAATTTTCTTTTTCATCATCATGATAAAAATGAAGAATAGAATGAACATATTAAGAGAACTTTTAAGTGCTCAGTAAATAGACTGGATTTCTTAAGAATTTTCTAATAATGAAAATTGTATCTTATAGAAATTTCACAAGTTAAATGTTTATGAGAAAAAACTGGTAAGATGAAATCTTCCCCCATAATTTCCTCAGTGTTTTTCTTTTAAATGAATAAATCAGTCATAGGTAACAGGTTTTTTTTTCCTCCTCAATGAATATCAAATTCACACATGCAATTCAGTTTTCAAGTTCTAAATAAAGCCAGAAATTTGGGGATGTGGATGAGGATGTGTTTAGATGGCTCCACTCACCATCAAGCAAGTATTTTGCCCCAAAATAATGCTCCCTTCTCAGTAGAGAGTTGATAATCTAACCCAGTCATAAAATGTAAGTTTTACATATTTCTTTACTATTTCACTAATTTATTTGCTTAGCAAAAATGTTTTGAAAACATAATAGGTTACTAGCACAGGGCACAACCCTAGAGTTCTTGTTTTCAAATGTTAATAGTTTCTTTGCGGATGGGGGATAGAGGAGATATGAAGACAGACAAGGGCAGCACAGGTGGAGAAGATGCCTGATTAAATGATGTGGTGGAACATCTGTAAGTAACATAAGCATACAGGAGGTGGAACAGACAAGCGTACCCAAGTCTTAAAGAAAGAGCAGAGTTTGCTAACTAAGAAAGTAAAGATGAATGAAAGGTGGCCATAGTAATATGGGAATGATGGGAGTGCTTGTCTTGATCATGTTCATGACTCAGAAATCTGGAAAAATTTGTTAAAATATTGTTATGTGGAATGTGTATAGGTATGTGTGTGCGTGTGCGTGTGTGTGTGTGCAGTGTTTTTCTGTTTTTTGCTAAGTCTCAACAACTAAGGCTTAGTGCTCACAAAATCAGAGCCCCTACTGGGAGCCAGGCACTGCTGTGGTTGACAGACATTCAAACATCATGAGACATGAACTTCATTTCAGTGAAGTTATACTCCCACAGAAAATTCATCAAATTGCTCTTTACCTGAATAATACCAAATACATTTTACTGTGTGAAAACTATATGGTAGTCCTTAGCAGAACTCAATATATCACTCTTGCTGTAAAATTTTATGATTTTAATGCTATGAAAATTCAATTTATAAAATCACAGTAATTATTTCATACCTGCATTTTTCTAAGGTAAATACTTCCTAATGTATGTACTGAATTTCCATTAAATTCTTTTTTCTGGCCACTTCTATTGGTCTTTCATTTATTTATCTTTTTTTTTCTTTGGCCTGCGTGGGCCTCCCATAGCAGTGGCCTCTGTCTTTGCAGAGCACCGGCTCCGGGCGAGTGTGCTCCAGGGCTCCTGCTCTGAAATTGGACACATCGGTCCAGCTCTGCAGCACATGGGATCTTTGCAGGCCAGGGATTGAACCAGCGCCCCCTACACTGCAGGGCAGTGTCCTTACCCACTGGACCACTGGGGAAGCCCTTTTTGATATATTTTTAGTAGACTTGTATCTCACACTGTCTTATTTTTGAGAGAGTTTACTCTTAGTCAGGTTGATAGGAAGGCTAGGGGATCCCTAAGAAGGAGGAAGGAGAGGGGGAACAAATTTTTAGCTAAGGTGCCTTCACCTTGATTGCCACACCTATGACAATAATCAATTTTCCCTAAGACTTTCTTTCAGCCCAGAGCTAATGTTTGTGACAAAAATGTATCTTGCTGTGGGGGGCAAGGTTCTCCTTCTTAACTTGTATCTATGTTTTCTACAGACGTATGCTGTGGATGTGGGTCTGGTAAGATGTTTACCACCTTAAAATATTCTTTTGATCTATTGTTTATAACCAACCGGAAAAAGTACATAATGTCCCACCTAAAGTACTGGGATTATTCTTCCACTTGCTAATGATGGGGGGTGCGTGTGTGTGTGTGCAGTGTTTTTCTGTTTTTTGCTAAGTCTCAACAACTAAGGCTTAGTGCTCACAAAATCAGAGCCCCTACTGGGAGCCAGGCACTGCTGTGGTTGACAGACATTCAAACATCATGAGACATGAACTTCATTTCAGTGAAGTTATACTCCCACAGAAAATTCATCAAATTGCTCTTTACCTGAATAATACCAAATACATTTTACTGTGTGAAAACTATATGGTAGTCCTTAGCAGAACTCAATATATCACTCTTGCTGTAAAATTTTATGATTTTAATGCTATGAAAATTCAATTTATAAAATCACAGTAATTATTTCATACCTGCATTTTTCTAAGGTAAATACTTCCTAATGTATGTACTGAATTTCCATTAAATTCTTTTTGACTTAGACCACTTCTATTGGTCTTTCGTTTGTTTATCTTTTTTTTTCTTTGGCCTGCGTGGGCCTCCCATAGCAGTGGCCTCTGTCTTTGCAGAGCACCGGCTCCGGGCGAGTGTGCTCCAGGGCTCCTGCTCTGAAATTGGACACATCGGTCCAGCTCTGCAGCACATGGGATCTTTGCAGGCCAGGGATTGAACCAGCGCCCCCTACACTGCAGGGCAGTGTCCTTACCCACTGGACCACTGGGGAAGCCCTTTTTGATATATTTTTAGTAGACTTGTATCTCACACTGTCTTATTTTTGAGAGAGTTTACTCTTAGTCAGGTTGATAGGAAGGCTAGGGGATCCCTAAGAAGGAGGAAGGAGAGGGGGAACAAATTTTTAGCTAAGGTGCCTTCACCTTGATTGCCACACCTATGACAATAATCAATTTTCCCTAAGACTTTCTTTCAGCCCAGAGCTAATGTTTGTGACAAAAATGTATCTTGCTGTGGGGGGCAAGGTTCTCCTTCTTAACTTGTATCTATGTTTTCTACAGACGTATGCTGTGGATGTGGGTCTGGTAAGATGTTTACCACCTTAAAATATTCTTTTGATCTATTGTTTATAACCAACCGGAAAAAGTACATAATGTCCCACCTAAAGTACTGGGATTATTCTTCCACTTGCTTCCAGTGCTTTTTCTAGAAGACTTTTCTCTTTCTTCACTTTAATAAAACTTTTGCTGCATGAAGCTCTGGGTGACCAAAGCCATGTCTTTTGATCCTGAAGTGCAATTTTCTCCTTTGGAAGTCATGAATCCAACACCTTTCATGGTAAGCTATCTACTATCATCTATCAATCTGGATACATCTGAAGGTAAATTCAAAACCAAACTAAACCAAACAAAAGAAAACCTCTGGTTTTGTCCAGCTAGAAAATGTTCCTGTGCTTTCTTTGCATTCTCCCAAATACAACATTATGTTTTATTTTATTTTATTGTATTTATTTTTTTAATTTTTAAAATTTTTAATTCTTTATTTTAAATATTTGTGATATATTTTATAATATATGTATTAGTTATTGTTTTGGGTTCCTTATACCTCCCAAATGGCTGCTCCAATGGCTCAGTGGTAAAAATTCTGCCTGTAGTGCAGGAGATGCAGGAAACTGTGGGTTTGATCCCTGAGTCAGGAAGATCCCCTGAAGTAGGAAATGGCAAACTCTTCAGTGTTCTTGCCTGAAAAATGCTATAGACAAAGGAGATTGGTGGGCTACAGTACTTGGGATTGCAAAAAGTTGGACATGACTGAGCACAATATACCTCCTATATTAACACAGATAATGAGCAAAAAACATGTCTTCTTTTATGCTTTTATTTATATTTTTTTAAAGATTTATTTATTTATTTACTTTGGGCAGGGGTCGGGTTGGGGAGGAAGGGGAGTGGGCGGGCCACTTCTATTAGTCTTTCATTTCTCTATTTTCATTCGTCTTCATTCTTTGGCTCCTGAGGGCCTCCCATTGCGGTGGCGTCTGTGGTCACACAGCACCTGCTCTGGGCGCATGTGCTCCAGAGCTCCGGCTCGGTGATTGGACACATCAGTCCAGCCGCTCCGTGGCACGTGGGATCTTCCCAGGCCAGGGATCCAACCTGCTCCCCTTGCACTGCAAGGTGGTGTCCTTACCCACTGGACCACCAGGGGAAGCCCTATGCTTTTATTTAATTTAACTAAAATAGTAGCAATAAAATAGAGGTTATTCACCCAAATATATTATGAAATTTTGCGTATTATATGCAGAGAACTACCTAGAGACATAGTTTATAATACATTTTTTCCCCTTAATAACAAGTTCTATCCTAATGCTGTATTGTAGTTCATGGAAAAATATGAATGTATTATGGCATCCTTTGTAAACTTTATACTTAACTAGCAAAGCAAACATAGTTCTATTAGCATGAAAAGGTGGATGAGTCTTTCTTTTTACTTACTTGTAAAACTCAGTTTTTTTTTTTTTTAACATAATACAGTTATTAAGCAAGTTTTAGAATCATGATTAGAAACATAGGGATACCAAAATTTCATGTAAAATTGCTTCGTAGAAAATAATCTATTTAAACTAAGTGTTTTGATAGGCTGGAAGGGAGCATACATGATAATACATGACCTTTTACTTTTTACAAACATTCTAAAACTTTATTTTAGTGAGGAGGTAACGATAACACCAATAAACTTTTAAACTATGCCATTATTTATTTAGTAGCTATATTTCAGAGACAGAGAGTCTATTAGGAAAGAGATGTCAAGAGTCCTTAATCCAGAAGACTCCAAAACAAAAGTTATTTTTATTTCTAGCACAAAGTGGAATTTAGTAGCCATATTAACACTTACTACATCAGTAAAATACTAGGTTAAGATATTTCTTGATTAATTATCACATTTATGAGGTAAACTTTTCACTTTCAATTCTAAATCAATGACTAAATTTCATGCACATTGGATAAGCTGGTTTACATAAGAATAATTCAGCAATCATTTTATTTCACTTGTACGGCAGTTATTACTGTAAAATCAATTCTCAATGCCTACCAGCAGGCATTCAAGTTCTTATTGTGGAGATAAATGTGTGACACTCTTGCCCACAAAGACAAAATAACCTTTCTAGACTCTTCCCATCTTCTCACTCTAAAGTAAACGAATTGTAAGAAAATGAGGTTGCTATCAAGACTTTTTTCAGCTTGTTTCTAAGTTGGTTCTTTCATAGACTACTTCCTGGTAACTTTTGGTTAAATCACACCTTTATTGTTTCTTGTTTGTCATTGTAGAGGTTTATTTTGGGGGCCTCTGTCCAGCCTATACAGCCCTGTCAACAATCATAGCCAATACTTTGCAAATCTCCATCATAGCAAGACTAGTAGGTAGAAAGGTAGCTGCCTACATATTAGAGATAAATGATATGCATCTTCAAAAGTTTAGACTCTGGATGTGAAAATAAATTTTGGACTATTCTTATAATTGTATCTCTTCATGTTTCTTATATAACACTCATTTGGCATAATGTGTTTCATTTTTAAAAAGAAAAACATTTTAAACCCACAGAATACTTGGAAGTAATAATATGTTGTTATTGTATTTTGCCAAATTTCACAATGAAAAAGTAATAGAATAAGAAATAGATTTATTTTCACACCGACTCAGTGTTTTGCTTTCATTGTGGTGCAAGGCTAATGCAATTTTCAAAAATTTTAGATGTTTATTTTGTGTGATTTCCATAGACCAAACTGTATCTTCTTTAAATTTTGGTACTTTATAATGGGAAACAATTTTGCAGCAAATTTAACTGGTTGGGTTATACAGTTTTTTTTCTCAGATGATCCACACCCATCTTTCTTTCATCAAACCTCAATTACCCACAGTCCACACACATTACTTGGTTTTTCTTTTGATGAGACCTCCTAGTCACACAGAAACAATAATTATTTTCCTTCTAAATGTTCTGTTATAGAATTTGTCTTTCACAAAGCCTCTATCTATGTTCCCTATTACACTGATTAGAATCAGTTTCATGTAGTGCCAACAGGAGGATCATTTCTCTCCCTCAAAGAACTATTGTAAACACATAATCTCTTTCTATTATTCCCCCTGTATAAGCCGTCTTTTATGACATCTCTGATTCTAGGTTCACATTGTCATATCCCAGATCTTTATAGGTACATCAGGTCTTTCATCTTGCTCCAGTATTTGCTTTAGAAATGGATGAAATTTGATTTTGACTCAGTTAGTCCATGCTAAAAGACAGCAGCAAATTATCTATAGACTTTTCAGCTTGTTTCTAAGTTGGTTCTTTCATAGACTACTTCCTGGTAACTTTTGGTTAAATCACACCTTTATTGTTTCTTGTTTGTCATTGTAGAGGTTTATTTTGGGGGCCTCTGTCCAGCCTATACAGCCCTGTCAACAATCATAGCCAATACTTTGCAAATCTCCATCATAGCAAGACTAGTAGGTAGAAAGGTAGCTGCCTACATATTAGAGATAAATGATATGCATCTTCAAAAGTTTAGACTCTGGATGTGAAAATAAATTTTGGACTATTCTTATAATTGTATCTCTTCATGTTTCTTATATAACACTCATTTGGCATAATGTGTTTCATTTTTAAAAAGAAAAACATTTTAAACCCACAGAATACTTGGAAGTAATAATATGTTGTTATTGTATTTTGCCAAATTTCACAATGAAAAAGTAATAGAATAAGAAATAGATTTATTTTCACACCGACTCAGTGTTTTGCTTTCATTGTGGTGCAAGGCTAATGCAATTTTCAAAAATTTTAGATGTTTATTTTGTGTGATTTCCATAGACCAAACTGTATCTTCTTTAAATTTTGGTACTTTATAATGGGAAACAATTTTGCAGCAAATTTAACTGGTTGGGTTATACAGTTTTTTTTCTCAGATGATCCACACCCATCTTTCTTTCATCAAACCTCAATTACCCACAGTCCACACACATTACTTGGTTTTTCTTTTGATGAGACCTCCTAGTCACACAGAAACAATAATTATTTTCCTTCTAAATGTTCTGTTATAGAATTTGTCTTTCACAAAGCCTCTATCTATGTTCCCTATTACACTGATTAGAATCAGTTTCATGTAGTGCCAACAGGAGGATCATTTCTCTCCCTCAAAGAACTATTGTAAACACATAATCTCTTTCTATTATTCCCCCTGTATAAGCCGTCTTTTATGACATCTCTGATTCTAGGTTCACATTGTCATATCCCAGATCTTTATAGGTACATCAGGTCTTTCATCTTGCTCCAGTATTTGCTTTAGAAATGGATGAAATTTGATTTTGACTCAGTTAGTCCATGCTACAGACAGCAGCAATGGATTTATCAGTATCCAACCACCTCTCCATCCCAACCATCTGTGGGGAGTTGGCATGTCCAAAGTAGACAGCAAATCAGATTACAAGGTCGTCTCTGACCACATAGGCTCAAAATAAAACATGAGTTCCTTTCATAGCCTTCGTCATCTTAGAACTGTTCCAGAATGCACTGCCTTCTAGCCCTTTCTCCCTCTTCCCTTTAACTCTATTTAAGCAGGGGCTATACGTTTTAAAAATATGCTTTACTTCATTTCCCATCTTGGGCAGAACAATACAGACAGTTCCTTTCCAGACACCAAGTTTGCCAGGTGGCTAGGAGGAAGTCTCCTCAGGAAGTGCCACCCTCTACCACCCCTGCCAACTTCACTCATTCTTTACAGGCTCATGCTCCTGTGTCTGAGGTCTGTCTTCTACCTAGATAAAGTCAGATTTGTATTAATGATGTTCCAACACTTGCTTAAAATGACACCCCTGTTTGAATAGAAGCAGACACTTCTCTTTTAGTCAGGAGTTCCCAAAGAATAAGAACCAGCTAAAGAACCAGCTTACAAATGCACAAGAACTTTAGAGATATTGGCTGGATCCCTGTGTTATCCCCAGAGGAGGGCCTGGAAATCCACTCCAGTGTTCTTGCCTGGAGAGTTCTGTGGACAGGGGAGCCTGGAAGGTGATAGTTCATGGAATCACAAAGAATCAGACACGACTGAAGTGACTTAGCACAAGCACACACAGGGAAGTATATATAAGAATGCTAGAGCTCAAATTCATGTTGTATTCTGTATTATCATTGGGTAATTTCACCACTTAAGTTCTCTGAACTTCAATTTCCTCATCTATGGCAGTTTTGTTAGTGATAAATGTCTGTCTTTTGTGACCTCCTGAACTGTAGCTTGCCAGGCTCCTCTGTCCATGGGATTTCCTTGGCAAGATTACTGGAGTAGGCTGCCATTTCCTTCTCCAGGGGATCTTCCCAACTCAGGGATCAAATCTGTGTTTCCTGCATTGCAGGAAGATTCTTTTCCACTGAACCACCAGGAATTCCTTTCCTCATCTATAAAATGAGCCTAATATGTTACTTATGTTGTGGAATTGCTATAAGAAGTAAATGTAAAACAAGGCAATGACTAGCAAAATAAATAAGCAGTTAACAAGTATTAGCTATTATTATCTTTTTAGCATTAATAATCATGAATTACTCATCCTTTTTTTCAATGGAAACCGCTTGATAGTATAAAATATAGTTGATGTGTACCTTGACATATCTTTAATATGTTAGTTGATTTGTATTTACATCATCATACCTTTTTCAGAGTATACAAATAAAGCACAATCAATATTCAATATTGTTTAATATTTTATATACCAAACTCAAGCACACCTACTAATAAGAAAGAGTGTGCTCCTTGTTTCAGTTGTCTCCAGCTCTTGGAGGCCACATGGACTGTAGCTTGTCAGAATCCTCTGTCCATAAGATTTTCCAGGCAGGAATACTGGACTGGACCTCTGCATCCGCCCTCTGCGGTGGCCCCACACTCTGTGGAGAGTGCTTTTCTCTGAATCTGAATCTGAATCAATCTACTTCTTACCTATCAAAAATACTGGAGTGGGCTGCCATTTTCTCCTCTAGGGGAATTTTCCAACCCAGGGATTGAAACTGCATCTCCTATTTCTCTTGCATTGACAGGTGAGTTCTTTACCACTAGTGCCACCCAGGAAGCCCAATGAGTACATTACATGCTAAGTTATTAATTCATTGACTTAGCTCTTTTATATTATGCAAGTATATTTTCTACATTCTTATTTCTGTTGAAATATGTTGTTGCAATATCTGGAGACATTGGCTGAGGTTCTCCTATTGCTTCAGGGAGGAAACCAATTCTAACTCCATGTTGACAACTGTTTTATGACTTCTTTTTGTTGATTTTGTTTTTAGAGTCATACTTAATGGCTTGCTTGGAGGACCCTGCCCCTCTGCCTGAGTGTTTACCTAAAGTGCCTTTGTTCAGAATCCTGTCTACTTGTGGATGGCCCAAAGGGATAAATTAACACATTGCCTGCCTGAGGCTTGCCATTCTAGGAGATGTTTACAAAATTAATGACCTTTTTACTTTGCTTCCTGACCCCCATGGATCTCTGATCTGTTAAAAAATACCTGGCATCCAGACTGTGATAAGATAGTTATTTTGAGGCACTAGGCTGCCACCTTCTTGATCAGTTGCTTTCCGAATAAAGTAATTTTATTTTCCTCAATACTTCCTCTCTTGGATTCATTGCTCTGTCATGCTGTGAACAGAGTCAGCTTGGACTCAGTAACACTGTGGTCTAGAATATGTTGTTATTTTTTTCCCCAATAAAAGAATGGCATCTGAACTCTTGCTGTTTGAATATTCACTAATGCAATTTTGTAAATGGATTTCTCCGGTGGCTCAAATGACAAAGAATTAGCCTGCAATGCAGGAGACCCAGCTTTGATCTCTAGGTCAGAAGATCCCCTGGAGTAGGAGATGACAACATGCACCAGTATTCTTTCCTGTAGAATCCTATGGCCAGAGGAACCTGGTGGGCTACAGTCCATGGGGTCACAAAGAGTCAGCTGTGACTGAGCGACTAACACTTTCACTTTTACTTCATAGATTGTAAGGTTTGTATTTTCAACCTCATTAAGTCATCTTCAAGGCATCATACTCTGTTGATCTTTCCTTCACTTCCAAGTTCCCAAGGAATGGGGTACTGATTCTGTTTGTTTACCATTTTTTACACTCAGTTCCAAGAACTATGATTACTTTTGCTTCTACTCCTTTACTGACTTTTCTTCTTAAAATTGACTAGTGTCCACTGAGTAGTGGTCTTCTGTTAGTCTTTATTTGTAGATATCTGTAATGCTTAATATTACTAACTTCCCCTGTCTTTGATTTTCTTTTACTCATCTCTTTAACATGAGGAAGTATTTTTTTCCATTGTTGTTTTCAGTTGGTAGCTAGTTCCTCATCCTGTTTTTGTTCTCCTATTGCTTCAGGGAGGAAACCAATTCTAACTCCATGTTGACAACTGTTTTATGACTTCTTTTTGTTGATTTTGTTTTTAGAGTCATACTTAATGGCTTGCTTGGAGGACCCTGCCCCTCTGCCTGAGTGTTTACCTAAAGTGCCTTTGTTCAGAATCCTGTCTACTTGTGGATGGCCCAAAGGGATAAATTAACACATTGCCTGCCTGAGGCTTGCCATTCTAGGAGATGTTTACAAAATTAATGACCTTTTTACTTTGCTTCCTGACCCCCATGGATCTCTGATCTGTTAAAAAATACCTGGCATCCAGACTGTGATAAGATAGTTATTTTGAGGCACTAGGCTGCCACCTTCTTGATCAGTTGCTTTCCGAATAAAGTAATTTTATTTTCCTCAATACTTCCTCTCTTGGATTCATTGCTCTGTCATGCTGTGAACAGAGTCAGCTTGGACTCAGTAACACTGTGGTCTAGAATATGTTGTTATTTTTTTCCCCAATAAAAGAATGGCATCTGAACTCTTGCTGTTTGAATATTCACTAATGCAATTTTGTAAATGGATTTCTCCGGTGGCTCAAATGACAAAGAATTAGCCTGCAATGCAGGAGACCCAGCTTTGATCTCTAGGTCAGAAGATCCCCTGGAGTAGGAGATGACAACATGCACCAGTATTCTTTCCTGTAGAATCCTATGGCCAGAGGAACCTGGTGGGCTACAGTCCATGGGGTCACAAAGAGTCAGCTGTGACTGAGCGACTAACACTTTCACTTTTACTTCATAGATTGTAAGGTTTGTATTTTCAACCTCATTAAGTCATCTTCAAGGCATCATACTCTGTTGATCTTTCCTTCACTTCCAAGTTCCCAAGGAATGGGGTACTGATTCTGTTTGTTTACCATTTTTTACACTCAGTTCCAAGAACTATGATTACTTTTGCTTCTACTCCTTTACTGACTTTTCTTCTTAAAATTGACTAGTGTCCACTGAGTAGTGGTCTTCTGTTAGTCTTTATTTGTAGATATCTGTAATGCTTAATATTACTAACTTCCCCTGTCTTTGATTTTCTCTTTTACTCATCTCTTTAACATGAGGAAGTATTTTTTTCCATTGTTGTTTTCAGTTGGTAGCTAGTTCCTCATCCTGTTTTTGTTCTCTAAAAAGACATGTCTAGGTATAATATGTTCTTTCTTCAACTGTTTTTTTTTCTTTCCCTGTGGACCTCCATTGTGAGTTCAACAATTGTTTTCCAACTAGATGCCCCTACAAACTTAGGGTAACCTTGGGTTCTCATTCCAAGTTTTCATATACTTTTATGATGTTTCCAGAATATCTCAAAGATCTTTTAAATTAGAAATAAAAACAAACATATATTTTTCTCACAAGTCAACTCCTACTTTTGATATTTCTATTTGCATTCCTGGTATTATTATTCTCTCCAGTCATTCAGATTTGAAAACTCAGTCATCACAATCACTTACTTCTTTTAATTTCTCACCAATGATTAATCTTTACATTCTACTTAAAATATACTAGCATCTCTTGACTCTATCCTGTCGTTTTTATCACAATTATCATACCTCAAACCCTAATTGCACTGTCCTAGTTTGCTACAATAATATCCCAACTGGTTTTACTGTATCTGAAGATTGGTCAGAATTTGACAAAGATAAAAGTGGGATAGGAATTCTGTATAAGAAATACCTTTCTTTGAAAATCTAGGGCTCCTTTTGGGAACTCTAAACAATAGTAATTACAGCAGTTTACACAGGTAGAAAAACAAAAAAAATCTGAAGGGTTAGCTGGGACTAAAATCTTTAAATCCTAGATTAATAAGAAAATGGAATAAATGTACTGTTATCTATAATGTTGGTTTTTTCAGTATATATAGCTTCTACCAAAATGTTTTACATGTCTCAAATGCTTTTCAAGTATATTAAATTATTTAAAATTTACATTTATTTATATCATGTGAATATCTAGAATGTATAAAATATCTTTATTTTGCTATTTTAGTTCAGTGTTTAAGTATTTCAGAAGTAATATAAATTTTATAATAATGCTTTTCTTAATTATCATTGTGTCATATATACATATAACACATGTATATACACGTGTATTTGATGAAAATGTAACATACACACATACATTTTTGTGCTCTATTCAAAGATAAGCTAATGATTGATTGAAAAAGATTATCTGGTGCCAGAGTTTTGCTTTGCTTTTCAATTCTTATTTTCAATCTGCTTTGTTTACAGAATATCTGTCTTTATAATAATTGAAGAATAGGAACTTCTGGAAAAGAATTCAGCTCTTGGTACTTGCGATATGAGTCATCTTATATGGCTGATACATGTATAATGCAGTCATTCAAATATATGTGGTTTTTAAAATTTTTTCAGAAAATATTAGATTATACTCATAGATTAATATTCTTCTTATGCCTCCCTCTCCCCCATCCACACACAAATGTCTCTTGTGGTCAGTGATGCTAATCCATTCCTATGGTTTTGCAGTCCAGAAAAATATAATGTAGCCTCCTGGTTTAAAACAAAAAACTTATGGTGTTCTTTGGCTTTCTGTTCCCTTGGCTCTCTGCAGAGGCCAGCATTCATGGGAGGGATTTGCTTTGTTTTTCTAATAATCAGCAGCTGGATGAAATAGTGTCCAAAGTGGGGGAAAAGGGAACTCAGAGAACTTAAGCCATGCTAATAACAGGTGTTCCCAGGGATCAAGTTCTCAAACAACCCCAGGAGTAAGATGAAATGCACTTTACAGCTGAATTCTCTCTGATGACAGATGAAAAACATCAGGAATTTGCATACAATGGCTGATTTCATTCACTTCCCAATTTTTTAAATGAATTTAATGATTTGTCAGAAGGAGATTCTGGGTAAAGAGAGTGAAAGGTGTGCTCACATGGAATGACTGCATGGAAGAATTTCATTTAGAATTTACATGTCTCAAATGCTTTTCAAGTATATTAAATTATTTAAAATTTACATTTATTTATATCATGTGAATATCTAGAATGTATAAAATATCTTTATTTTGCTATTTTAGTTCAGTGTTTAAGTATTTCAGAAGTAATATAAATTTTATAATAATGCTTTTCTTAATTATCATTGTGTCATATATACATATAACACATGTATATACACGTGTATTTGATGAAAATGTAACATACACACATACATTTTTGTGCTCTATTCAAAGATAAGCTAATGATTGATTGAAAAAGATTATCTGGTGCCAGAGTTTTGCTTTGCTTTTCAATTCTTATTTTCAATCTGCTTTGTTTACAGAATATCTGTCTTTATAATAATTGAAGAATAGGAACTTCTGGAAAAGAATTCAGCTCTTGGTACTTCGCGATATGAGTCATCTTATATGGCTGATACATGTATAATGCAGTCATTCAAATATATGTGGTTTTTAAAATTTTTTCAGAAAATATTAGATTATACTCATAGATTAATATTCTTCTTATGCCTCCCTCTCCCCCATCCACACACAAATGTCTCTTGTGGTCAGTGATGCTAATCCATTCCTATGGTTTTGCAGTCCAGAAAAATATAATGTAGCCTCCTGGTTTAAAACAAAAAACTTATGGTGTTCTTTGGCTTTCTGTTCCCTTGGCTCTCTGCAGAGGCCAGCATTCATGGGAGGGATTTGCTTTGTTTTTCTAATAATCAGCAGCTGGATGAAATAGTGTCCAAAGTGGGGAAAGGCAACACAGAGAACTTAAGCCATGCTAATAACAGGTGTTCCCAGGGATCAAGTTCTCAAACAACCCCAGGAGTAAGATGAAATGCACTTTACAGCTGAATTCTCTCTGATGACAGATGAAAAACATCAGGAATTTGCATACAATGGCTGATTTCATTCACTTCCCAATTTTTTAAATGAATTTAATGATTTGTCAGAAGGAGATTCTGGGTAAAGAGAGTGAAAGGTGTGCTCACATGGAATGACTGCATGGAATAATTTCATTTAGACCTGATTTTCTACTCTTCTTTCCCTTAACACCTCCATTCTGGGCACATACATGCAAACATGCATGCACACAACATGCACACAGACTCGTATATATTTCTGTGCATGCAATGCACACATACCCACTGATAACTTTGTCTAAACTTTGCAATGGCATACAGACCCATTGAGTGTGATTATAATAATAGTAGCAAAAACAATTACTGTATCACCATCACCATCATCATTATTTTGCCAACTCTTTTCCTTTAGAATTGGTTTGGGAGGAAACATTATTACTAGTGTCAGGCAGAATATTAGTACAGTTTCTGCTAAGATTTTCACAGTTATCTTTTAACTAAATCTATGTTTGTGTTACTATTGTTAAATAAGTTTAAACTTTTCAAATAGTTTTTCTATATGATCTGAACAATGTATGATGTATAAGTGACATAAATACGTAATGTTTAATACATAAACAATGTTTATAGATTAGTAGCATTTCCCAGGAAGAAAAATAATGTTTATAATAATTTTCACCAAACAGATTCTGTTTCACTGAAAAAAGCTATTTATTAATATAAGAGTTAGGAGAAGTGTGTGTTCCCCAAAAAAATCTTAAATCTTTAGCTCAGTTGACCTAAAATTCCTAGAAAGAGAACTTAAATTTCCCTTTAAACTAAGTTGGAGGTGTGGTAACCCCATCAAACTTTCCTTTACTGGATGATATTGTTCCTCAAATTAGAGAGTTAAAGAAATCTTCAAATTATTCAGTTTACAGATTTCACTCTATTGAGAATCTAAGTCTCCTGGGCTCATTTAATTCAAATTTTTTATCTCAACAAAATCTTGAGTATAATATGTGTATATGTGCTCATTGACTCAGTTGTATCTGACTCTTTGATACTCTTTGGGTTGAAGCCCATCAAGTTCTTCTGTCCATGGGATTTTTCAGGCAAAAATACTGAAGTGGCTTGCCATTTCCTCCTTCAGGGGATCTTCTTGATGAATTCATGTCTTGTACTGTTTTCCAGGCAGATTCTTTATCACTGAGCCATTGGGGAAGCTGAGTATAATATAACCAAATGTAAATGTAATTGTTCAAATAAATCAAGCAATAAATAATCTTGAGTACATTTACATGTATTTTAAGACATCTTCCTGTCAGTAGTTTACAGGTAAAATGTAGTAACAGGGCTCCCGCTGTTGGGAAGTTGTTCAGTCCAATAACTCACATTTAGCCTCATATAAAAATTTGAATTCACAGTGCTACTTTGAGTGTTCTTATTTGTCTTGCTTTTACTGTCTTTAGAAGTTTTTTAATTCCTATGTCCCTGCTGTACTTTGGCTACTTCTAGTTGCCATTTAAAACTTCAGTCTTTTCAATTTTTATTTTCCTTCTTTCAGTCTTTTTCTTGTATTGCAGCTCTTACTCTCAGCTCATAGATTTTCCCACTTGCTTCAGCTTTCCTTATCTTCAGAGCTCTGGTCTTTGGGAGGCTCTGTTTTTCTAGTCTTTTGTTCAGTGGCTAGCTAACCAGGTCCACAGCTCCAACTGATTTAGGATCTTCTTGATTAGTGAACTGAAGAATCACCATAGTTTCTTTATCTCAGCTTTAATGAACTTTATTTGAACTATGGTTTCTACTTATTCCTTTGACTACAACTTCTGTCCTTGAAAAAAGACAGCCATTACTTGAGGGTTCTGCTTAATCAAAATGTTAGCGTATCTGAAAAATGGCCAAACATAAATGAATCTGGCACCCAAGAAGAAACATAATTATACTTTCAAACTGACTTTTGTAAAATTAAAAAAAAAATAGAGTACAGCAATGTGTGTGTGTGTTTTTTTTTTTTTAATTCAGTCAACCAAATAAAGTCTGCTTTCTTTTTCTTTCTTTTTTTTTTCCTAAAGGCTTGAGCTCAATAAAATGCACATGAGTCTTTGCCAAGTAATTCTTTTTTTTTAAAATTTTTAAACCCATGGGTATTTCAAGGGAAATTCAACCCACATGTTTCTGATTCATTTACACTTAATTCATTAAAATGTTTTGTAAGAGTTATTTGATGTCCAAGGGCCTTATGTGTCTTTTTAGATATCTTTTTATGCCATTGTTTTCCTCAAAAACAGGAAGTGGTATTTTGCTAAGAACTCATATTTCAGAAAGGATGTATTTCATGTGAATCATATAGAGTACACCAGGGTGATTGTACCTCTCCTGGGTCATCTTTATTATAGAAGAGTACATAAAGACTTATCTATCTGAGGTCACCCAAGATGGGAGACTTCCAAAGTCAATATATAAAAGGGCATACAAAATGAATTCATGTAAGTCAATATGCATATGAATGTAATGTTATTAATTAGGACAGACGAAGTGCTAGAGCAGAGACATCTGCCATGTAATGGCCTCAGAATATCATTGAAATCTATTTATTGAAGTCTAAGTTTTCCTTCTTTCCTCATCTCATCCCAAGAAAGGAACTTTGTATGAAAAGCAGACTAGAGAGAGGGAGAAAAAGAGTGTAAAAGATGAAACAAACAGAGTGTGTATGCTTTGACAGTAAGAAACACTCTAATAGAGAGCGTTGTTTTTCCTACTTTCTAAATTTAAAGGAACATTTCTTTTACTAGAGATAGTTAAGTAACAGATCTGCAGTATTTCCTTTTTGACAAATGTTGAAATACCTGTGTAGTGGGTCAGCATTTCCTTGGATTTGCTTCCTTTACTAGCACAACACTGAAAACACTCTTCTAGAACTTTCAAGTTCAAGAGAAAACTCTGCTGTCTCTGCTTCAAATCCATCTGGTATCATAGTCACTCCAAGACTGCTTTAAATCACAATGCAGGCAAATCTCATATAGGAATACAAACACCACTGAGACTAACCCATAATACCAAATTGGATCAACTCTTCAGAAGCAAAGATCAAAACTATTAGAAAAACTAAATTCATAGAAAATGCACTCATATCCAAGAAGAGTGATTTATCCAGGTCTGGATTCAATCCCAGGTAACATATGTGAGATACTTACAGGCTTCTAGTGCTCATATTATTTTGTAAAAGCTAAAAGGATTAAATGCTTTAAGTTTCAACTTTTAATAGTCTAAAATGTTTTGTAAGAGTTATTTGATGTCCAAGGGCCTTATGTGTCTTTAGATATTTTTTATGCCATTGTTTTCCTCAAAAACAGGAAGTGGTATTTTGCTAAGAACTCATATTTCAGAAAGGATGTATTTCATGTGAATCATATAGAGTACACCAGGGTGATTGTACCTCTCCTGGGTCATCTTTATTATAGAAGAGTACATAAAGACTTATCTATCTGAGGTCACCCAAGATGGGAGACTTCCAAAGTCAATATATAAAAGGGCATACAAAATGAATTCATGTAAGTCAATATGCATATGAATGTAATGTTATTAATTAGGACAGACGAAGTGCTAGAGCAGAGACATCTGCCATGTAATGGCCTCAGAATATCATTGAAATCTATTTATTGAAGTCTAAGTTTTCCTTCTTTCCTCATCTCATCCCAAGAAAGGAACTTTGTATGAAAAGCAGACTAGAGAGAGGGAGAAAAAGAGTGTAAAAGATGAAACAAACAGAGTGTGTATGCTTTGACAGTAAGAAACACTCTAATAGAGAGCGTTGTTTTTCCTACTTTCTAAATTTAAAGGAACATTTCTTTTACTAGAGATAGTTAAGTAACAGATCTGCAGTATTTCCTTTTTGACAAATGTTGAAATACCTGTGTAGTGGGTCAGCATTTCCTTGGATTTGCTTCCTTTACTAGCACAACACTGAAAACACTCTTCTAGAACTTTCAAGTTCAAGAGAAAACTCTGCTGTCTCTGCTTCAAATCCATCTGGTATCATAGTCACTCCAAGACTGCTTTAAATCACAATGCAGGCAAATCTCATATAGGAATACAAACACCACTGAGACTAACCCATAATACCAAATTGGATCAACTCTTCAGAAGCAAAGATCAAAACTATTAGAAAAACTAAATTCATAGAAAATGCACTCATATCCAAGAAGAGTGATTTATCCAGGTCTGGATTCAATCCCAGGTAACATATGTGAGATACTTACAGGCTTCTAGTGCTCATATTATTTTGTAAAAGCTAAAAGGATTAAATGCTTTAAGTTTCAACTTTTAATAGTCTAAAATGTTTCTTAGTCATGAAATACAGTAATCAATGAATTATGATCAATATTTGGTATACACAACCTTTTGTGAAAACACAAAGAAACTACAACCCTAAGAGACTATTCACTAGAGACTTAGAAAATGAATTAAAAGATTCTTTTCGGAGCTTACATTAAGGGAGGCTAAGGCCATATTTAACATGTGAATTGAAGAAAAATTCATACTCTACATTGCAAAGGAAAGTTTAAGTTAATGTCCTTTGTATAACTCTTTAAGCAACACTGAAAAAAATCTCAGGGGGAAACCATGCCTCAGCCAAAGAATACTACCAGATCTTGTTTAGTATGGGTGTTTATATAGACATCGTTGCATTTTTTAAAATCACTGCATAAGCAATGCTCTCTAACAAACAGCCATAGTATTCCATGGTTGAAACAAAATATTTTTCTCATTTTTCAAAAATTAAAGGTTGTCTTAGTGGTTCTACTAATTTGGGTCAGTTTTGACCAATTGGTGTGGATTTCCTGATGCATAGGGGCTAGCTATCTGTTCAGGAAGAACTTCTACTAACGTGAACAGGGTATCTTCATGCTTTTTTAGACTCCAACAGGATAACTCGGGCTTAATCCCATGGCAATAGCAGAAGTTTAAGAATATAAGAAGAATCTCTAGAATATTTTTCCAAGGCTCTACTAGCATCACATTAATTAATATTCCATTGGAGTCTCATGGCCATGCCTAGATTCAGAATAGATGAAATCTGCAAAAGTTATAGTAGAAAGGGATGGACTGAGAAAAGCTCTTAATTTGAGCCACTAATACAACTGATCTACCATGCTTATCTAGAAAACCTTAAGGTATTTTTTATTTTCACAAAAAACTTTTCTCAAACTTTTCTGTGTCAGTTAGTATGGCAAGTGATGCAAATGAGTAACATGAATATATTATATTTTCACCTTAATCATTAGCATTTTCTGTATCTTAGTCAGTATAATAAAATTATACAGTGAAATTATTATGCTACTTTTCTTCCTCAAGGGGCTTTTCTTTCTTTTATTCTCTAGATTAGTTCATCTTTTTATCTCACTGTATCTTCCCTTTCCCTGAACTCTTTACATGAACCTTATTAAATTAATCTTTATTAGATCATAGCTCTTTTGTAATAAAGAATATGATTTTCATTTTTCATTCCTGTTTTTTTCCACTTAGCTAAATTTGAGGTGTATGTTAGGTAGTTATGTCAATCTTGGGAAACATAGTGGGGATAGGAAAGGCAATGGAAACCAAAAGAAAGAAATTGCAGAGAACATACAGGAGAAATCAGCTTGGCCGGATAGGAGTGAGATAAGATTACTCCAGTGTAAGAGGATATAATAATATAAAGAATGAAAAGATGGAGACAAAATACTAGAAGTAGAATGTGTCGAGTCTAAAGTAGAAGAGGGCATGGTAAAAGAGAAAAGGAAGAAGCACAGTAAACTGGTGAAGGGAAAAGGTAATAACGTTAACTCCGTGTTTACTTAAATCCAAAATTAAAATTTTTCTTTTCATTTTTCAAAAATTAAAGGTTGTCTTAGTGGTTCTACTAATTTGGGTCAGTTTTGACCAATTGGTGTGGATTTCCTGATGCATAGGGGCTAGCTATCTGTTCAGGAAGAACTTCTACTAACGTGAACAGGGTATCTTCATGCTTTTTTAGACTCCAACAGGATAACTCGGGCTTAATCCCATGGCAATAGCAGAAGTTTAAGAATATAAGAAGAATCTCTAGAATATTTTTCCAAGGCTCTACTAGCATCACATTAATTAATATTCCATTGGAGTCTCATGGCCATGCCTAGATTCAGAATAGATGAAATCTGCAAAAGTTATAGTAGAAAGGGATGGACTGAGAAAAGCTCTTAATTTGAGCCACTAATACAACTGATCTACCATACTTATCTAGAAAAACCTTAAGGTATTTTTTATTTTCACAAAAAACTTTTCTCAAACTTTTCTGTGTCAGTTAGTATGGCAAGTGATGCAAATGAGTAACATGAATATATTATATTTTCACCTTAATCATTAGCATTTTCTGTATCTTAGTCAGTATAATAAAATTATACAGTGAAATTATTATGCTACTTTTCTTCCTCAAGGGGCTTTTCTTTCTTTTATTCTCTAGATTAGTTCATCTTTTTATCTCACTGTATCTTCCCTTTCCCTGAACTCTTTACATGAACCTTATTAAATTAATCTTTATTAGATCATAGCTCTTTTGTAATAAAGAATATGATTTTCATTTTTCATTCCTGTTTTTTTCCACTTAGCTAAATTTGAGGTGTATGTTAGGTAGTTATGTCAATCTTGGGAAACATAGTGGGGATAGGAAAGGCAATGGAAACCAAAAGAAAGAAATTGCAGAGAACATACAGGAGAAATCAGCTTGGCCGGATAGGAGTGAGATAAGATTACTCCAGTGTAAGAGGATATAATAATATAAAGAATGAAAAGATGGAGACAAAATACTAGAAGTAGAATGTGTCGAGTCTAAAGTAGAAGAGGGCATGGTAAAAGAGAAAAGGAAGAAGCACAGTAAACTGGTGAAGGGGAGACAAAGGCAAATAATAACGTTAACTCCGTGTTTACTTAAATCCAAAATATTTGGCTTACTCTTTAGAAATATTAGAATCTCCAAATAAAGAAAATAGATGGTTGCAATAACTAGAGCATCCTCCATGTTCTTCCATACTCTAGTGCTCAGTACTGGTCACTAAATGGTTACCAGTTCCAAACCCTTCATGTGTATGTGCTGTGGTCAGTCATCTCTGACTCTTTATGACCCATGGACCTTCAGGTTCCTCTGTTCGTGGGATTCTCCAGGCAAGAATACTGGAATGGGTTACCATTTTCTTCTCCTTCATGTAGCATCATGAACCAAGCACTGAAATTAATGTTTTTCAAAGCTCCCAACTCAATGTTTGAATAGAAGTGTTCTAACCATTGTATAGATTACCTTTAAATGGAAATGGTTATCCCTTCCACACAATCCTTTTTATTCTGACACTAGTATAGTCCCATTACTCACAAACCACAAATATATCATGCAAACATAAGTCTTAATGTAATCTTACCCTCCACAATATTTCATGATGTGATCCATTATTCAGATTTTTTTTTCATAGAAAGTACATCTTCTGAGAAAATAAGTACCACATGATTGGTATAGTATCATACATTTATTAGTCTCTTAATGGCACCAAGTTAGCATTCTTAAGTTCTTTAAGAAATACAACTACATTTAAGACTCTGTTTTTTCAAAAGGATTGTAATTCACTGGAGATGAGAGGCATGAGAATAACTATAATTGTAGACAATATGCTAAATTTTATAAAATTAATATGAACATATTTCAATATATGCTAAAAACATTTTGGCATTGTTCTAACTGGATATCTTAGGGATGGTTTCCATTTAGAATTGGCATGCAAATTAGAAATAATGCAATAATTTAAATTTTTTCAGTTAGAAAAAAGTGTAGTGAGTCTATAAATGGAAAGGAAAATAACTATTTGAATAAAAGAAGATAAGTAAAAAACAAGGTAAACTGGGGAATGGGGGAAAAAGTAGATACACTGGAAAATCATATTAGAAAGTTGAACAATAACTGTGATGTTGAAGGCCATAGATGTCTCACCAGGTTGTCTGTATCTGTACATAGGTCACTAGACTACAAGACAATAGCACATACTTCTGAAAACAGGATGGTATTTTTTACCTCTGAAGTAAAATATAGGTGAGAGATTTACCTGTTAGATTTCAACTGTTGTAAAATGTAGGGATTCTTAACTCTCAATCTATAAGTGAGTTTCAGAAGTACAAGAACCTTCTGTCAATGAATAAAAGCATTTGATGTGAGCACTTCTCAAGCAAATTTCACAGCTTTCATCATACCCTTTAAAGAACCCTGGTGATTCAACTCAATAATCAGTGAGATGTATTGGGAGTCAATTCTTGTTGTTGTTTTTTTTTTTTTTTAATTTTGGCTTCTTTTATTGGTTATTTGTTTATGTATTTATTTTCTTCTATCCTTATTCTTTAGCCTATGTGGGCCTTCCATTGCAGTGGCCTCTATCCTTGCAGAGCGCCAGCTCTGGGCACATGCGTTCCAGAGCACTGGCTCAGTAATTGGACACACAAGTCCAGCTGCTCCGTGGCACGTGGGGTCTTCCTGGGCCAGAGACTGAACCAGCGCCCCTTACAGCACAAGGCAGACTCTTTAACCACTGGACCACAAGGAAAGCCCCAGGAGGCAATTCTTGAATAATTTTATGTTTCTCTGTGGTCAGAGTTCTTTAAGCAAAAAGCACTGGCTACGACTGAAGGATAAAGGATAATTGGAACTACAAAAAAGAAGAAAAAGAAAATTCAGCAAGATCTCTTGGAAGTCACAGTCAGACGAGGTACTTCTTGAGGCTTATAGGTATTTATCTCCTTGGATACATTTGTTTGTATTTCAGAGTGGTAAAATAGGAATCTTCTCCTTTTCCAGGGAGAATTTGTTTACAACTGTTTGCATTTTAGAACAAATATTTTTCTTTCTTCTTTTCTTGCTCTCCCTCTTACTCTCTCTCTCTTTTGTTTCTGTCTCTTCTCTTTCAGCTGAACTAATAGTCCTCCATGCAAATGTCAATTTTCAATGCAGTGCCATTCTCATTGCACATAAATATGTTGAGTTTTAGGAGTTCTTTATATATTTTGGACAACAGTCCCTTATTATCTATATCTTTTGAAAATATTTTCTCTCTATGGCTTGTCTTTCATTTTCTGGACATGGTCATTTACAGAGCATAAATGTTTAATTTTAATGAAATTCCAGCTAATTTTTTTTTTCTTTCATGGATTGCACCTTTCGTGTTGTAATTGCCAAACCCAAGGTCATCTAAATGTTGCCCTATGTTATCTTCTATGAACTCTACAGTTCTGTTTTTGAGGTTTAGGTCTGTGATCCATTTTGAGTAAATTTTTATGAAGGAAGTAAGGTCTGTGCATAGATTCATTTTATTTACTTATTTATAGCACATGCATGTCCAGTTTCTCTGATAATACTTGTTGATGAGAATGTCTTTGTTCCACTATATTGCCTTTTCTCCTTTGTCAAAATCAATCGACTATGTTTATGAGGGCCTATTTTGGAGCTCTTGGTTCTGTTCCATTGTTCTGTTTGTTTATTCTATGTCTCTTCAACAGATTCCTTTAAAGATTTCACATATGTGATTATTAAAACAAGAAGAAAATCAACCACGTAATAGCAATGAATATCTCTATCCTCATTTTATCTAAAATACTTTTAAGAATCATTATAACCAAAATTAATGCCTTAAAATGCAAAAATATATAGCTACCAAATTTAGAAATAACTGTCACAAACTACTAACATTAATAACAATTATTGATAGAAAAAGAGCAGATCTTCTCATTTTGAAGAAATGCAAACTTTAGGTTCATTGGTAGACCTAAGTTGTCCTAGCCTGAAACCAACCAGAGATAGATTAATTAGTAATGTATTAGCAGTAAGGGACTAAATCACTAAATTGGTACTGCAAATAATTTGAAGATTTGTCATTGCTAGAGGGCCACTGGGCTATTTGGAGGTAAGGGCTGGCTCTTTTTTTTTTTTTAATTATGGCTTTTTAAAATATTTATTTATTTTAAAATTTTTACAGAGTTTTGTTGTTCACAGACATGCACTTTCCCAGATCAGTCATATGCATATTCCTGGTCCTTTCTCCACTCTCAGACACCATTGCAACCAAAAGAGTCAAATATCTAGGAATAAGCCTACCCAAAGAAATAAAAGAAATGTACACAGAAAATTGCAATGCACTCATGGAAGAAATGAAAGAAGACTTAAACAGATGGAGAGATATTCCATGGGTTGGAAGAATCAATATTGTGAAAATGACCATACTACCAAATATCATCTACAGATTCAATGCAATCCCTATCAAACTGCCAATGACATTCTTTACAAAACTAGACTAAAGAATAACACAGCTCATATGGAAACACAAAAGACCTCGAATAGCCAAAGCAATTCTGAGAAAGAAAAATGGAGCTGGAGGGATCAGCCTACCTAAGTTCAGACTATACTACAAAGCAACAGTCATCAAGACAGTATGGTACTGGCACAAAAACAGAACTTGTTGATGAGAATGTCTTTGTTCCACTATATTGCCTTTTCTCCTTTGTCAAAATCAATCGACTATGTTTATGAGGGCCTATTTTGGAGCTCTTGGTTCTGTTCCATTGTTCTGTTTGTTTATTCTATGTCTCTTCAACAGATTCCTTTAAAGATTTCACATATGTGATTATTAAAACAAGAAGAAAATCAACCACGTAATAGCAATGAATATCTCTATCCTCATTTTATCTAAAATACTTTTAAGAATCATTATAACCAAAATTAATGCCTTAAAATGCAAAAATATATAGCTACCAAATTTAGAAATAACTGTCACAAACTACTAACATTAATAACAATTATTGATAGAAAAAGAGCAGATCTTCTCATTTTGAAGAAATGCAAACTTTAGGTTCATTGGTAGACCTAAGTTGTCCTAGCCTGAAACCAACCAGAGATAGATTAATTAGTAATGTATTAGCAGTAAGGGACTAAATCACTAAATTGGTACTGCAAATAATTTGAAGATTTGTCATTGCTAGAGGGCCACTGGGCTATTTGGAGGTAAGGGCTGGCTCTTTTTTTTTTAATTATGGCTTTTTAAAATATTTATTTATTTTAAAATTTTTACAGAGTTTTGTTGTTCACAGACATGCACTTTCCCAGATCAGTCATATGCATATTCCTGGTCCTTTCTCCACTCTCAGACACCATTGCAACCAAAAGAGTCAAATATCTAGGAATAAGCCTACCCAAAGAAATAAAAGAAATGTACACAGAAAATTGCAATGCACTCATGGAAGAAATGAAAGAAGACTTAAACAGATGGAGAGATATTCCATGGGTTGGAAGAATCAATATTGTGAAAATGACCATACTACCAAATATCATCTACAGATTCAATGCAATCCCTATCAAACTGCCAATGACATTCTTTACAAAACTAGACTAAAGAATAACACAGCTCATATGGAAACACAAAAGACCTCGAATAGCCAAAGCAATTCTGAGAAAGAAAAATGGAGCTGGAGGGATCAGCCTACCTAAGTTCAGACTATACTACAAAGCAACAGTCATCAAGACAGTATGGTACTGGCACAAAAACAGAACTATAGACCAATGGAACAAGATTGAGAACCCAGAGATAAACCCACGCACCTATGGATATCTCATTTTTGACAAAGGAGGCAAAAATCTAAAATGGGACAAAGACAGCCTCTTCAAGAAATGTTGCTGGAAAAATTGGGCTGGCTCTTTTGATAGTTCACAGTATCCACTACGCATGTGATGTCTCTATTTATTCATTGTTTACTTGTTAAGTTCATATTATTAACACGTGACCAGCATTCCACCAGACATGTAGTTCCTGCCATCCACAGTACTAATAATGAGCTGAAAGATAGGGCAGGGTTACATGAATTGACTGACATCACCAGGAATCTAATTACTGCATGACAATCCATTAGCAAACATGGAGGGTTGCATATGTGGGAATTATTGATTACATCATCATAGAGAAGAGTATTATCTGCCTAACTGTTTTCAATTGTATCAACAATGAATTTGGACTTGAGTTGTGGAATTTAGAGGCATCTTGACCTTAGAACAATGGCAAGGGTGGTAATGGAAGATGATACTAGTACATCTTCTACAGTAGAGTGTAAATGTGATAAAGAGATAAGATTGTTTAAACAAAGGTGTTCCCTTTACAGTAATTATTGACTTCAGAAATGGCTTTATTGAGCTATAACTCATATGCCATGGAATTCACATAAAGTATATTATTGATTAATTTTCCATTTACTCACAAATTTGTGCACCCATCACCAAAATCAATTTTAGAGTATTTTCATTAATCCCAAAGAATTCTTGTATACTTTTTACCAGTTACATCCTTTTCCTTCATCCTCACTAGACCTAGGAAAGCAGCTGTATATTTTTGCCTCTTTAGACTTGTCTCTTTTAGATTTTGCACATAAATGAATCATGCAAAATGCAGTCTTATCTGACTGACTCCTTCACTCAGTAAAATGATCTTAAGGTAATATGACATTCACTACTTAATTTATTGACAAGTAATTGTCTATTGAAAGAAAACTGCTGGGCTTCCCCTGGTGGTCCAGTGGATAAGGACACTGCCTTGCATTGCAAGGGGCGCCGGTTTGATCCCTGGCCTGGGAAGATCCCAAGTGCCGCGGAGCGGCTGGACTGATGTGTCCAATCACCGAGCCGGAGTTCTGGAGCACATGCGCCCAGAGCTGGCGCTCTGCAACAACAGACGCCACCGCAATGGGAGGCCCACAGGAGCCAAAGAACAAAGACGGATGAAAAATAGAGAAATGGATGACCAATATAAGTGGCCCGCCCACTCCCCTCCCTCCCCAACCCGACCCCAGCGCAAAATAAATAAATCTTTAAAAAAAAAGAAAACTGCATTTTATTTACAAGTTCATCAAGTGGTATAAATTAGGATGATTTCCACTTTTTGCTTACTATGAAAATTGGTACCATAAATACTTATGTACAAATATTTTTGTGAATCTTTTTTTCATTTTCTTGAGTATGTACTTAAATGTGGAATTTCTGAGTCATATGATAACTGTGTTTAAACTTTGGTGGAACTGTCAGACTATTTTCTAAAGTACCTGTACTCTCACATGTTCATGTATAAAAGGATTCCAATTTTCCCATATTTTTGAAGAACTCATTATTGTCTTTTAAAATTGTACCTATTCTAATTGGTGTTGATGGCATTGAGAAATGTATTAACTTTAATATAATCAGGAATTTGGAGTTCATTAGAACATCATGGCTAATCCTGCATTCACCCTTTAATAACTGGTTCTATGTATAAGGCAAATACAATAGTTGACTTTGGAATAATAACACACTAATTTTGAAAATTGTGTATCAGGTCAAATTTAAGGTGGCACTAGTGGTAAAGAACCTGCCTGCCAATGGAGGAGATGCCAATGGACGACCAGGTTTGATCCCTGGTCCAGTAAGTTCCCCTGGGTGAGGGCATGGTGATCCATTTTTATTTATTTATTTATTTATTTATTTATTTTTTTATTTTGGGCGGGGGTCGGGTTGGGAAGGGAGGGGGGCAGGCGGGTCACTTGTATTGGTCATCCATTTCTCTATTTTCATCCGTCTTTGTTCTTCGGCTCCTGTGGGCCTCCCATCGCGGTGGCGTCTGTCGTTGCAGAGCGCCGGCTCTGGGCGCATGTGCTCCAGAGCTCCGGCTCGGTAATTGGACACATCAGTCCAGCCGCTCCGCAGCACGTGGGATCTTCCCAGGCCAGGGATCGAACCGGCGCCCCTTGCACTGCAAGGCGGTGTCCTTACCCACTGGACCACCAGGGGAAGCCCATGGTGATCCATTTTTGCCTGAAGAATCTCATGGACAGAGGAGCCTGGCAGGTTACAGTACATAGGCTCACAAAGAGTTGGACATGACTGAAGCAATTTAGTAGGAACAGCATATAACTTAATTTCATTTGAAAGAAGAAAATTATTAGGCTTGTAATTAACAGTGAATGGAATGTAAAAGGGGTTCATATAAAGTATGCTTCCAAATTCCCAACATATCAATCAACTTTATAATAACTTGTGTTAAAAGGACTCCTAACTTTCAAAGAAAATCAAGTGATAGAACAATTATTCTTTTCCTGTCATTGTGTTAAATGTCTCAGACATAACTCAATCATTCAGTGTGATAGATTTTGAAAAAAAATTAAAATCATTGTAGAGCAACCTGTTAGGAGAAAGAATTATAGCTTGTAATTTGAAAATACTGTGCTCAATTTCAATTGACAGCATTTTCCATGTGCATTTAAAAGTCTAAGAATATCAGATACTAAGGAGAAAACATTTGAGAATATATATAGAATTTTGCCTTTGAAAAGCACCCACATTTTATTAGAATCTCAAACCCAGCATGAAGATACTTTCCCATACAAGGTAAATATATTTCCTTCTTTCGCAGCTACAATGTTTTTCCATATAAGAATCTCATTCCTCCAGCCTTTTTTAGCTTTATGAAATTTATTGTATTTTTTCACTCTTCAACTTATGGTCAGTTTCATTCCCTTTTCTCTATCTCTTTCCCATAATTCAGCCTGCAGGATGTATAACTGGCCTGTGGAACATTATCCTTCAACATATACACCATCTGAACACAGTTCTGTATCCCTGTTGCTTTGATCTTTCCAAGCTAAAAAAAATTGCAAAATCCATCACTGAAGATCTCTTCAGAAAGATTTTAAATCATAGGCAATTCCATCTCTTTTCAGGAGGAATGATTACCTTCAGAAGACAGAAAGGTGAATAGAACATATAAAACCCCTGGGCCCACATAAGTTTGTCCTAAGAAAACATACGTGGGCCCAGGATCTGAACGCCCATGTGAATGTATGTCCTTAGATAATGATAACAAATATAGAGCACATTACAGCTTCTAAAATATGTTCCAGTTGTGTCATTTTATATAATATCCATCCTCCTCTTTTAAGGAACAAAACCACAGTTGCAAAGTTCACTCCCAAATGCACAGACACACTCACTCTCATCATTCTAAAAGCAGTTGCTAGACCATTGATACTGATTCGCGAAGATTGTCTAAAACGCTATTCTGCCATTGTGGTGTATTACCTGAAGAAAGTGAGAGGGAACGTCCTCTTGAAAGGCTTTCATTCATCCATCACCATTCATAGGACAGGAAGAGGACATTTCTCCTTTAATTTAAATCAAATGGCAAGGGGAATTTCAGGAAAACAGGATAAAACACAAAACTCTGAGAACACGATTTCACCCCTGGGCTTCCAGAGACAATGGGGATGTTATAGCTCACAAGGATAAAGTATTTGTGTGTGTTGGGGGTGGGGGCCGGTTAGCAAGGCAAAACAATGGATTTCCCAAGCACTAGATGCAAATATGCTGACATCCTGTTCATGTAAAAGAGACTTTGATCAGGAAAACCACAAAGAAAGGAATCATAACCCCAATAATAGGGAGAGAGGATGTAAAATCTAATGACCTGCTTCAAATAATAGTAATTGAGGAATCTCAGAGGAATCTTTGAAACCTGTTAGGACAAGATATTACCAGCATGAAGATACTTTCCCATACAAGGTAAATATATTTCCTTCTTCGCAGCTACAATGTTTTTCCATATAAGAATCTCATTCCTCCAGCCTTTTTTAGCTTTATGAAATTTATTGTATTTTTTCACTCTTCAACTTATGGTCAGTTTCATTCCCTTTTCTCTATCTCTTTCCCATAATTCAGCCTGCAGGATGTATAACTGGCCTGTGGAACATTATCCTTCAACATATACACCATCTGAACACAGTTCTGTATCCCTGTTGCTTTGATCTTTCCAAGCTAAAAAAAATTGCAAAATCCATCACTGAAGATCTCTTCAGAAAGATTTTAAATCATAGGCAATTCCATCTCTTTTCAGGAGGAATGATTACCTTCAGAAGACAGAAAGGTGAATAGAACATATAAAACCCCTGGGCCCACATAAGTTTGTCCTAAGAAAACATACGTGGGCCCAGGATCTGAACGCCCATGTGAATGTATGTCCTTAGATAATGATAACAAATATAGAGCACATTACAGCTTCTAAAATATGTTCCAGTTGTGTCATTTTATATAATATCCATCCTCCTCTTTTAAGGAACAAAACCACAGTTGCAAAGTTCACTCCCAAATGCACAGACACACTCACTCTCATCATTCTAAAAGCAGTTGCTAGACCATTGATACTGATTCGCCGAAAGATTGTCTAAAACGCTATTCTGCCATTGTGGTGTATTACCTGAAGAAAGTGAGAGGGAACGTCCTCTTGAAAGGCTTTCATTCATCCATCACCATTCATAGGACAGGAAGAGGACATTTCTCCTTTAATTTAAATCAAATGGCAAGGGGAATTTCAGGAAAACAGGATAAAACACAAAACTCTGAGAACACGATTTCACCCCTGGGCTTCCAGAGACAATGGGGATGTTATAGCTCACAAGGATAAAGTATTTGTGTGTGTTGGGGGTGGGGGCCGGTTAGCAAGGCAAAACAATGGATTTCCCAAGCACTAGATGCAAAAATATGCTGACATCCTGTTCATGTATAAGAGACTTTGATCAGGACAACCATCAAGAAAGGAATCATAACCCCAATAATAGGGAGAGAGGATGTAAAATCTAATGACCTGCTTCAAATAATAGTAATTGAGGAATCTCAGAGGAATCTTTGGAATATCCTGTTGGAGGACAAGGCCATTTTTGACATTGACCAAGTCAGAGAACATCAACACCACTTTGCAACTGTACTTTACACATAAGTCTATCTCTATGACTTCAAACCACCTTACCAGGGCCCTGTACAGTAGCCTAGGCAGCAGAGGGCAAGGTAAGTTAATAAGAAGGAAAAGAAGCTGCTGGATTCTTTCCTTACACTGTACACTCCTAGGGCTGTAAGCTCAGGTTAGGGGAGGCAAGATAGATAGAGGTTTGAAATTTAGACCTCTACACTGGACTAGAATATAGTTACTGGATGGATTGGACTTTGCTTTATATCAAATCATGCATGCTAAGTTGCTTCAGCTCTTTACAGTCTTATGGACTGTGGCCTGCCAGGCTATTCCGTACATGAGGCTCTCCAGGCAGGAATGCTGAATTGGGTTGCCATGTCCTCCTTCGAGGGATTTTCCAGATCTAGGGATTAAACCTGCGCCTCTAATGTTGCATGTGCCTGCCAATTCAGGAGGGAGCTTTACCACTAGCACCACCTAGAAAGCCCCAATACCATAGGGTTTAATTACTGACCATCTAAGTGTTATGACTGGAATATTCTGGTGGAAATTGTGTTTAGTAAACTGTTGTTCAAGATAGAATGAAATGAGCAAAATTGATTCCTCTTACATGCTAAGTAAGCTAGAAGGTTTTATTTGTATCATTGTGAATACTACTTTTGCATCCAAGCATTCATAGGACAGGAAGAGGACATTTCTCCTTTAATTTAAATCAAATGGCAAGGGGAATTTCAGGAAAACAGGATAAAACACAAAACTCTGAGAACACGATTTCACCCCTGGGCTTCCAGAGACAATGGGGATGTTATAGCTCACAAGGATAAAGTATTTGTGTGTGTTGGGGTGGGGCGTTAGCAAGGCAAAACAATGGATTTCCCAAGCACTAGATGCAAAAATATGCTGACATCCTGTTCATGTATAAGAGACTTTGATCAGGACAACCATCAAGAAAGGAATCATAACCCCAATAATAGGGAGAGAGGATGTAAAATCTAATGACCTGCTTCAAATAATAGTAATTGAGGAATCTCAGAGGAATCTTTGGAATATCCTGTTGGAGGACAAGGCCATTTTTGACATTGACCAAGTCAGAGAACATCAACACCACTTTGCAACTGTACTTTACACATAAGTCTATCTCTATGACTTCAAACCACCTTACCAGGGCCCTGTACAGTAGCCTAGGCAGCAGAGGGCAAGGTAAGTTAATAAGAAGGAAAAGAAGCTGCTGGATTCTTTCCTTACACTGTACACTCCTAGGGCTGTAAGCTCAGGTTAGGGGAGGCAAGATAGATAGAGGTTTGAAATTTAGACCTCTACACTGGACTAGAATATAGTTACTGGATGGATTGGACTTTGCTTTATATCAAATCATGCATGCTAAGTTGCTTCAGCTCTTTACAGTCTTATGGACTGTGGCCTGCCAGGCTATTCCGTACATGAGGCTCTCCAGGCAGGAATGCTGAATTGGGTTGCCATGTCCTCCTTCGAGGGATTTTCCAGATCTAGGGATTAAACCTGCGCCTCTAATGTTGCATGTGCCTGCCAATTCAGGAGGGAGCTTTACCACTAGCACCACCTAGAAAGCCCCAATACCATAGGGTTTAATTACTGACCATCTAAGTGTTATGACTGGAATATTCTGGTGGAAATTGTGTTTAGTAAACTGTTGTTCAAGATAGAATGAAATGAGCAAAATTGATTCCTCTTACATGCTAAGTAAGCTAGAAGGTTTTATTTGTATCATTGTGAATACTACTTTTGCATCCAAGCATTCAGACAGACTCACATAAACCCCTCTCTCACAGTATAAACTATGTGTGCGTGTTGGCATTTATAAACACTAGGAAAAGAAATTCCTTATTTTTGTTCTTCATCAGATTTTTACGGGCTTATCATTCTATCCCAAATCCATTGATCTATGTCAGATACATCAAATACACATGCTAACTCAGTACAGGTATATCACAACCAGATGATTCCACAAGTCAAACACATCTAGAAATAGATAGTTAATAAAATCTGGGACATTTTCATGAAACCTTACTTTTGGTCATTTTAGCAATAAATGTTACAAATTTAAAGTTTTGTTTTACATAGAATATTTTTAAAGTAAAGTTTTACTTTAAATAGAGAAAAGGAAACAAGCACAAAAGCCTATCAATGACAAGCATTTTATATGTTATCATGACATGACCGCATTTTAATAAAGTACTATGTCTAAAATGTTTAATTTCATTATATGTTATAGCTTGTTTTCAAAGAGTTAAGAGGCTCAAATTGCTGACTTTATCTCCACCAGATGGAAGATATTGGATGTTTACAAATCTGTCACGAGTTATTTGATAGAAGAGACAGAGAGAGAGAAAACAAACAGTAACAGAAATTAACAGGACAAGGCAACAAAAAAGAGAAGCAGTGCAGAATTTTAGTATTTTAGTATTATTAATCAATTCTGAGTTGAATTTATATTACATATTCCTTTTAAGTCTGTTAGCTCCATAAAAGCAAACATGCTCACCCATTTTAGGCTTATCAATCAAAAATATTTATTCAGGACTATCACAGGCCAGGCACTCTATTCACGCTATAAGTCTTTCACTATTTGAAATGAGGTTTAAGTAGAAAGTTTACATGGAGTTAAAAAATGACCAAATATTTAAAATGACTCAAACTGAATAAGCTCTTGTTTAGCTCAGATCTGTTAAATATCAAGGGTGGAGATGCCAGCCTTATATAAGCTCAGCACTTAAATCTGTCTGCTCTCCTACAGATAAATAACACAAAGGCAGAGATAACAGTTTAAAAAGGCAAGATGCTAAGTAAGCTAGAAGGTTTTATTTGTATCATTGTGAATACTACTTTTGCATCCAAGCATTCAGACAGACTCACATAAACCCTCTCTCACAGTATAAACTATGTGTGCGTGTTGGCATTTATAAACACTAGGAAAAGAAATTCCTTATTTTTGTTCTTCATCAGATTTTTACGGGCTTATCATTCTATCCCAAATCCATTGATCTATGTCAGATACATCAAATACACATGCTAACTCAGTACAGGTATATCACAACCAGATGATTCCACAAGTCAAACACATCTAGAAATAGATAGTTAATAAAATCTGGGACATTTTCATGAAACCTTACTTTTGGTCATTTTAGCAATAAATGTTACAAATTTAAAGTTTTGTTTTACATAGAATATTTTTAAAGTAAAGTTTTACTTTAAATAGAGAAAAGGAAACAAGCACAAAAGCCTATCAATGACAAGCATTTTATATGTTATCATGACATGACCGCATTTTAATAAAGTACTATGTCTAAAATGTTTAATTTCATTATATGTTATAGCTTGTTTTCAAAGAGTTAAGAGGCTCAAATTGCTGACTTTATCTCCACCAGATGGAAGATATTGGATGTTTACAAATCTGTCACGAGTTATTTGATAGAAGAGACAGAGAGAGAGAAAACAAACAGTAACAGAAATTAACAGGACAAGGCAACAAAAAAGAGAAGCAGTGCAGAATTTTAGTATTTTAGTATTATTAATCAATTCTGAGTTGAATTTATATTACATATTCCTTTTAAGTCTGTTAGCTCCATAAAAGCAAACATGCTCACCCATTTTAGGCTTATCAATCAAAAATATTTATTCAGGACTATCACAGGCCAGGCACTCTATTCACGCTATAAGTCTTTCACTATTTGAAATGAGGTTTAAGTAGAAAGTTTACATGGAGTTAAAAAATGACCAAATATTTAAAATGACTCAAACTGAATAAGCTCTTGTTTAGCTCAGATCTGTTAAATATCAAGGGTGGAGATGCCAGCCTTATATAAGCTCAGCACTTAAATCTGTCTGCTCTCTCCTACAGATAAATAACACAAAGGCAGAGATAACAGTTTAAATGAAATGGTCCTGAGGAGATGAAGCTTGCGTTTTCTGGAAGCAAATCTGTAAAGATACACCAACACAGACACACACACACACACATACACACCCCTCTGTCTCTCTCTTTCTATCCCTTTATCTGGCTCTCTCTCTCTTCTGTGCATGCATGCGCGCGCACACACACACACACACACACACACACACACACACCCCTACCTCCCTTCTCAGAAAACAATTCTTCCCAACTAACAATATATACATTTGGGCAAAATAATCATGGAGGTTGATAAAACAGTTTTAGTGGTAATAATAGAAAAAAATAACCCTATACTACTTGGCTGTTCTTGAACAGGATATTTGGGTTAGAAACAAAGATCAAACTGGAAAAGGACTTCAATTATTACCAATCTTCTCAAAGCAAGACACAAAACAACCTCTGTGGGATTCCAGCTCCATCAGCAATCTCTCTTACAATTCACTCATCGCATGGCCCCAAGATTTAAGTAGCACTCAGATTTTAGTACTTCAAAGACCAAGGGAAAACCCACCTCTTCAACAAAAGTTTCTTTTGAACCTATGTGGAGTGTTTCTTCCCTTCTTTCTTTTTTTTTTTTTCTAACTCTTCATCCTGGAGGTTAATTCCAGGGTTTGCTGATATAATAATTTTCAACAGTAGACTCTGCAAACCTAAACCCTTCTTAGTTGACCTTCTCTCATTTAAAATAGAGAAAGTAATTTTGAATCATGCTATGTCTTAGGTGTTGATTTTCATAAAAACCCTATGATTCAAGAGCTTTAACTGTTTAATTTGGTTACTGATGTGACTAACAGAGTGACCTGCAGCAATAGAAAATGAAAAGGCAGTATTTGTTAGTAATTGCTTGGATTTCAAGGACTTATGATTCATCTGCATGACATAGATCCTAAGAATCCATGGCATGGGCCTTTTAAGCAGACAGACAGAACAGAAAGCATTTATAATCACGTTTCAAATTCTCTGTACATGTATTAGTGTCAGGAATGTAATATTTATTCATTCCCACTTATTTTTATCCTGGTCCAAGTTCTTTTGTATATTCTGATTAAATGACATTAGATTTGAAGGCTTTTTAAAATGTATGTATAATGGGCTTCCCTGGTAGCTCAGGCAGTAAAGAATCTCCCTGAAAAGTGGGAGACCTGGGTTCGATCCCTGGATTTGGAAGATCCCCTGGAGAGGTGAATAGCTACCCACTCTGATATTCTAATCTAGAGAATTCTTTGGATAGAAGAGACAGGCAGGCCATACAGTCCATGGGGTCACAAAGAGTTGGACACGACAAAGCAACTAACAGTTTCTTAAGGTATGTATGATAAAAAGGGATGATGATTCACTATCTATAGGCACTGTGCTAATTGATCTTCACCACATAAAATAGAGGCTATGTTTCACTCTGTTACACAGATGAAAAAACAAAAATACAGAGCTGTTAGGTAGCTTGCCCAGGGTCTCCTGGCAGGAAAACAAGGAAGCCAAGATTCTAGCTCTGCCACTGTCTCCTTAACAACACCTATGCTGTAGCTATCAACAAACTCATTCTCCTCCTGGACTCCTTCTCTGAAAAGGACTTCAAAATCTTCTCAAAGCAAGACACAAAACAACCTCTGTGGGATTCCAGCTCCATCAGCAATCTCTCTTACAATTCACTCATCGCATGGCCCCAAGATTTAAGTAGCACTCAGATTTTAGTACTTCAAAGACCAAGGGAAAACCCACCTCTTCAACAAAAGTTTCTTTTGAACCTATGTGGAGTGTTTCTTCCCTTCTTTCTTTTTTTTTTTTTCTAACTCTTCATCCTGGAGGTTAATTCCAGGGTTTGCTGATATAATAATTTTCAACAGTAGACTCTGCAAACCTAAACCCTTCTTAGTTGACCTTCTCTCATTTAAAATAGAGAAAGTAATTTTGAATCATGCTATGTCTTAGGTGTTGATTTTCATAAAAACCCTATGATTCAAGAGCTTTAACTGTTTAATTTGGTTACTGATGTGACTAACAGAGTGACCTGCAGCAATAGAAAATGAAAAGGCAGTATTTGTTAGTAATTGCTTGGATTTCAAGGACTTATGATTCATCTGCATGACATAGATCCTAAGAATCCATGGCATGGGCCTTTTAAGCAGACAGACAGAACAGAAAGCATTTATAATCACGTTTCAAATTCTCTGTACATGTATTAGTGTCAGGAATGTAATATTTATTCATTCCCACTTATTTTTATCCTGGTCCAAGTTCTTTTGTATATTCTGATTAAATGACATTAGATTTGAAGGCTTTTTAAAATGTATGTATAATGGGCTTCCCTGGTAGCTCAGGCAGTAAAGAATCTCCCTGAAAAGTGGGAGACCTGGGTTCGATCCCTGGATTTGGAAGATCCCCTGGAGAGGTGAATAGCTACCCACTCTGATATTCTAATCTAGAGAATTCTTTGGATAGAAGAGACAGGCAGGCCATACAGTCCATGGGGTCACAAAGAGTTGGACACGACAAAGCAACTAACAGTTTCTTAAGGTATGTATGATAAAAAGGGATGATGATTCACTATCTATAGGCACTGTGCTAATTGATCTTCACCACATAAAATAGAGGCTATGTTTCACTCTGTTACACAGATGAAAAAACAAAAATACAGAGCTGTTAGGTAGCTTGCCCAGGGTCTCCTGGCAGGAAAACAAGGAAGCCAAGATTCTAGCTCTGCCACTGTCTCCTTAACAACACCTATGCTGTGCAGCTATCAACAAACTCATTCTCCTCCTGGACTCCTTCTCTGACCTCTGGGACTCCGAATTCTCTGCAGCATCCCTGACTCAGTGACTGTGTCCATTATTATAAACAGACTGTGTATCATTGTCCACTGTCAGTTATTACAGTGGAATAGGAGATTTTCATAAGCAATTCCCATATCTTGTATCACCAAAGACCCCAAATGAATGTTATCCCTACAACTCAAAGCTTCAAACCCAAATTGAGTATGTGAACAGATTTTTGAAATGTAGTTTGGAAGAACTCCGTCATAGTTTTTAAGAGCATTCCTTGTGTTGAGTGCTTGTATATATAGAGAGAGTGTCTGTATTCACAAGGAGTAGGAAGAAGAAAATTAAAAGGGTTGATTCGTCTTTGCATCTAATAATAGTTCCTCAAGTTGTATCCATTAAAAGCAGGCACGGATCAAAGGGAAATAAATTTTCATAAGCCCCAGGGAGTACAGATTGATGAACACACAGACAGATTCCGTATCTTTGATAAGCATATTGAGAAACAGAAATAATTAAGAGGGACCTTTCTGTGTCTTTTGATATGGATTTCTAATATAATTTCACAATGATATGAGAACAGACTCCATATGACTTCAATACCTTTAGATCAAGAACTTTTGGGCCTTGCTCTATATCCCTGTATATATTATAGTGTCTCCTAGTTTACAGCTTATGGGAACTTGAATAGAATTTGTATCTTACTACTGTGTAAAAATTCTATAGATCTTAATTATGGTGAATTAAGTCACAATGCTTTTCAGGTCTACTGTATCTTTCTACTTCTCAGTATATTCATTCTATTAATTGTTGAGAGGTTGATATTGAAACCAACTAAAAATCTTAATTTATTTACTTAAGAAATATAATATATAATAGAATTGTAGACAACATTTTTCTGTGTTTTCCAAGTCTCCTATAAATGTGTTATTGTATTTCATACTTGAAAAAAGTAAAATTAAAACAAGAAAGACCTTTTTAAAAAACATTTAGAGGTAAAGCAGTTGTGCATCACTCTTCCTTTGATGTTAGAAATCAAGACTCCAGACCAAGACAGATCTACTCCTCCTTGCATAATTCATAATTTTCTCAAAATTTCCAGTTGCAACCACTAGATGTCATACAGAGACCATGAAGTAGAATATCTTGGCCTCTTTCCAGATCATTCATTACCAGTTCTAAAGCTTCAAGATTTAAGGTGGTTTGGGAAAATTTAGACATCAAGCTTTAGAGATACAGGTCATTGCAATTTCCTTCACAGGATGCATGCACACACTTTAGGCCAAAACCATATAGAATGAAAAGTGCTATCTCATTCACTGTGAAGTATTCTTTCAGGAATCTGGAAAATTCATTAAAGGGGTCCATGAGAAAGATTCCACAGCCTTCTTCAAGCAGTAGGCATGTACTTTACTAACCTGGGAGGGGAAAACTGGAATTCAAACAACTGGAAAGAAAATACCAATACTAGAAAATAAAATCAAAGTATTTGGACTCAGAAAGCTTTTGGATTAAATACTAGTTTGGCAACATGCTAATTGAGTAAATCTGTTATAATACTTAACTTCTGTGAGGATGGGTTTTCTGGTCTGTACAGTGAAAATAATGCTAAACAAGCAGTGATTGTGACACTCTAATAAAACACTGTATGTCTATCATTTACAAGAATTCTTGTCATATTGTTGGTGCTCAATAAATCTTACCAATAGGTTAGATGGAGTGTCTCCTTAAAAATTATAATATGATGTAAACATGTTGTAATAGAATGATAAAAACCTGTCTAGGGACCTTAAAATTTAGAAAAAGAGAGGCAAGGATAATGAGAGGTCAGTAGTGAATTCAGTCTAGGAGGATGGATGGTTGGGAGATCCATGAAAAGAAATAGCAGTTTCCAGATGATGAGAATGATAAGGTTGTGCTTGAGAAGAAGCGAGATTTTTTTTTTTTTAATAAATAGCAACCAGTTGGGGCTTTTCACTGGTAGCTCAGTCGGTAAAGAATCCACCTCAATTTTATTAAAAATCCTTGCTTCAATATTGTGAAAAGTAAAATTAAAACAAGAAAGACCTTTTTAAAAAACATTTAGAGGTAAAGCAGTTGTGCATCACTCTTCCTTTGATGTTAGAAATCAAGACTCCAGACCAAGACAGATCTACTCCTCCTTGCATAATTCATAATTTTCTCAAAATTTCCAGTTGCAACCACTAGATGTCATACAGAGACCATGAAGTAGAATATCTTGGCCTCTTTCCAGATCATTCATTACCAGTTCTAAAGCTTCAAGATTTAAGGTGGTTTGGGAAAATTTAGACATCAAGCTTTAGAGATACAGGTCATTGCAATTTCCTTCACAGGATGCATGCACACACTTTAGGCCAAAACCATATAGAATGAAAAGTGCTATCTCATTCACTGTGAAGTATTCTTTCAGGAATCTGGAAAATTCATTAAAGGGGTCCATGAGAAAGATTCCACAGCCTTCTTCAAGCAGTAGGCATGTACTTTACTAACCTGGGAGGGGAAAACTGGAATTCAAACAACTGGAAAGAAAATACCAATACTAGAAAATAAAATCAAAGTATTTGGACTCAGAAAGCTTTTGGATTAAATACTAGTTTGGCAACATGCTAATTGAGTAAATCTGTTATAATACTTAACTTCTGTGAGGATGGGTTTTCTGGTCTGTACAGTGAAAATAATGCTAAACAAGCAGTGATTGTGACACTCTAATAAAACACTGTATGTCTATCATTTACAAGAATTCTTGTCATATTGTTGGTGCTCAATAAATCTTACCAATAGGTTAGATGGAGTGTCTCCTTAAAAATTATAATATGATGTAAACATGTTGTAATAGAATGATAAAAACCTGTCTAGGGACCTTAAAATTTAGAAAAAGAGAGGCAAGGATAATGAGAGGTCAGTAGTGAATTCAGTCTAGGAGGATGGATGGTTGGGAGATCCATGAAAAGAAATAGCAGTTTCCAGATGATGAGAATGATAAGGTTGTGCTTGAGAAGAAGCGAGATTTTTTTTTTTTTAATAAATAGCAACCAGTTGGGGCTTTTCACTGGTAGCTCAGTCGGTAAAGAATCCACCTGCAATATAGGAGACGCCGGTTAGATTCCTGGGTTGTTACCATCCCCTGGTGAAGGAAATGACTCCTTGCTTCAATATTGTTGCCTGGAGAATTCCATGACTCCTCCATGACAGTCTTAAAGAGTCAGGCACCACGGAGAGGCTTTCACTTTGCTGTGCCTGACCTGCGAGTACACAGTAAGTGAAGAATGCATGTGTGAACATGAGAATAAGAGTTTTTTCATCAGATAGGAGGAAAAATTATACCGTTTTAAGTAAGCTATGGTTTTGTATTTTTTTTTTTTTTTTTCTGATTGCACCTCAAGGCTTTCCCAATCAGAAATCTCTGTTTCCTGCAGTGAAAGCCCAGACTCTTACCACTGGACTACCAAGAAAGTCCCTATTTTCTTATATTCAGCTGTGTGTTTTGGAGAATTGAAAATTAGATGAGTCACAGAATTAGCTGCACGTTTAATAAAGATGCCCCTGTTTTCATTGTATAAGTTGCATTTTAGGGGTCCAACATTAATTAATTTTGGTCTATAAGGAGGAAGTGTCAATGTGATAGAGCTGGAGTGAATTTGGAAGATACAGATGGATCAAAGGTTCTGGAAAGTGAAAAGGAGGATTTGAGGCAGAGGTCAAGGTTTGTGCTCATAGAGGAAGTGAGAGAAATATTAACTGAGATGGTGATAAAAAGAGACGCTGCCAGTTTAAAGGTGAGTGAAATGGGATGCCTTGCTCCATGATGTAACTGTCAATATGTGTCTGGATTACAGAAGAGTTATAGACTTGGAAGTGAACCACTGATAAGTGAGAGCTGAAGCCACTGGGAGAAGATTAGGTTGCTCAAGAAGATGGTCTTCAATGCAAAATAACATGTGGTTTTAGGCACAAAAACAGTTCAGAAATAAGCTAGTGAGAGAAGACAGCATCCACAAAGAAAACTGAGTGTATAAGCAAAAAAGAAAGAAAGAAGGAAAGAATTTCAAGATTAGTTCTTACTTGTTTAGAATTGAAAATGACTGCATAAGTGGGAAGGGAGAGTAAGAAGAGTAAGAAGATAGGATAAAGGGAAAACTGACCAATGAAAATTCCCAAGGAGGTTCAAGGAGATGAGATTCAAACCCAGGCAGGGCCAACTGGCAAGATAAGGGAGTCCTCCTAAAATGCAATTTAAAGTATAAACAGTAAAAACCAAAGTAAGTGTAAGAAAGGCCAACAAAGTTTGTGGGAAAAAAACAGAAGCATCCCACCCTCCACCTCACAAAACAAATTTTGAGTCAAGAGAAAATTTATAAAATAGCAATCATGAACTTTCTTACTAAGAATCATACACAAGGTATTAAAAACTCTCTGTAGTACATTATATGTACAAATATATGTATATATTTATATCTCATATATATCATATTCATATGTTATGTATATGTATATTATATGTAACATATCTGATATATGGAACATATGTAACTATTTTGAAAAATAAAATCAGGGGTTTCCCTGGTGGTCCAGTGGGTAAAACACCACCTTGCAGGCGCAGGCACCGGTTCGATCCCTGGCCTGGGAAGACCCAAAATCCAACCGCAAATGGATTGCATTTTAGGGGTCCAACATTAATTAATTTTGGTCTATAAGGAGGAAGTGTCAATGTGATAGAGCTGGAGTGAATTTGGAAGATACAGATGGATCAAAGGTTCTGGAAAGTGAAAAGGAGGATTTGAGGCAGAGGTCAAGGTTTGTGCTCATAGAGGAAGTGAGAGAAATATTAACTGAGATGGTGATAAAAAGAGACGCTGCCAGTTTAAAGGTGAGTGAAATGGGATGCCTTGCTCCATGATGTAACTGTCAATATGTGTCTGGATTACAGAAGAGTTATAGACTTGGAAGTGAACCACTGATAAGTGAGAGCTGAAGCCACTGGGAGAAGATTAGGTTGCTCAAGAAGATGGTCTTCAATGCAAAATAACATGTGGTTTTAGGCACAAAAACAGTTCAGAAATAAGCTAGTGAGAGAAGACAGCATCCACAAAGAAAACTGAGTGTATAAGCAAAAAAGAAAGAAAGAAGGAAAGAATTTCAAGATTAGTTCTTACTTGTTTAGAATTGAAAATGACTGCATAAGTGGGAAGGGAGAGTAAGAAGAGTAAGAAGATAGGATAAAGGGAAAACTGACCAATGAAAATTCCCAAGGAGGTTCAAGGAGATGAGATTCAAACCCAGGCAGGGCCAACTGGCAAGATAAGGGAGTCCTCCTAAAATGCAATTTAAAGTATAAACAGTAAAAACCAAAGTAAGTGTAAGAAAGGCCAACAAAGTTTGTGGGAAAAAAACAGAAGCATCCCACCCTCCACCTCACAAAACAAATTTTGAGTCAAGAGAAAATTTATAAAATAGCAATCATGAACTTTCTTACTAAGAATCATACACAAGGTATTAAAAACTCTCTGTAGTACATTATATGTACAAATATATGTATATATTTATATCTCATATATATCATATTCATATGTTATGTATATGTATATTATATGTAACATATCTGATATATGGAACATATGTAACTATTTTGAAAAATAAAATCAGGGGTTTCCCTGGTGGTCCAGTGGGTAAAAACACCACCTTGCAGAGCGCAAGGGGCACCGGTTCGATCCCTGGCCTGGGAAGATCCCACATACCATGGAGTGGCTGGACCTACGTGTCCAACTACCAAGCTGGAGCTCTGGAACGACAGAGGCCACAGCAATGGGAGGCCCACACTGGCCAAAGAACAAAGATGGATAACATAAATAAATAAATAAAATCATAAAGAATTTCTGCTTTTATTTATTCTTTACTTACATCTATAAATGCCGCATTCAATTATGGAAAAGTGACCATGTCTTCAAAGGCTGCACCATGTGGCCTATATAATTTATTTGAAAAAGTTTTAAACTTTTTTACACAGAAAATTGAAAGTAATTTTTAGATTAAAATTATGTTGAATTCTCAATTTAAAAATAATATAGAGATTATGGATCTAGAAAGCTGTATTTAAGTATTAAAAATATCCTTTAAGTAACACACTCTTATCCTTTAATAGTGCATGAAAATATGAAGTACTTAAATGTATTTTGAATTTTAATGCATTTAATATAAATAACTTGTAATTTAAAATAAAGGGAGATATTGAAGTATGCTAGTTACTTTTAAGTCTTCAAACTTTCCTGGTTTTCAATATGCTTTCCAAATCATAAACACATTTGATGGGTTTTGTGATGCATTGAAGCAATTGGACTATTTTTAGAATTGTTTACAATGAGTCAATTGAGCACAGATTTCTTAGCAATCTTTACTTTTTCTAAAGTGTATGTTTTCACCTTAAATTCCTGTTAATAAGGATTTTGGTGACCCACTTCTTAAAAAGTAAGAGGAAAGGAAGGAATAGAAAACTGATTTTACTTCAGCACAGAGCATGATTGCAAATATGCACACCCCAACTACGTAATCCTGTACACAAGGATCTCATTGTTTATTTTTAGAGTTGCTGCTTTACTTAAAGTTTTGTATCTAAAGTTTATATTTGGCAAGACTCATAATGAAAATAATCTAGTTTATATTTTTCTTATTCCAAGGTGTGCATGTGTATGTGTAAGTTTTAATTTCTTGTGGTTTATCCAGAAGAGGGTATCAGTCTCAGAGACATGGCAGCTCATGCAGAGTGTTTATATACACTGGGGTGGGGAGAATCAACCAAGGCCAAATTCTTAGATCACTTTCACCTTGGTAATGTTAAAACTGTATGACTCTTTTCAAATTTTCTATTCCCCTTTTTCTCCCATATTCCTGCTCAGAAAAGAATTAAGTTCAACTCAGGTGTGTATATTAATAAAATCCTTCAATTTCATGTTTTTAAAAGTCATTGGAAACAGGACCCACATCCTTATAAATTTCCACAATAAAACATTCACTTTCGTGAGTTGTGTGTATCTAGATGGTGATGTTATTGTTAGGAAGGGGAAAAAAGAGAACATTTGGTAACTATGGCAACAGAGATGTTTCAAAAGAAATATGAACTTTTTTTTCCTTGAAGAAATTAGATATTTTCCTTGACTGGTACATAGGGATCCAAGTCTAGAGAACGGATAGCATTGTTTTTAGGCTCACTATTTCAGTCTTCTTTTTGCTTTGGAACTTGTTCCCTAGTCACATCTGACAAAATAAAGGCTTTAACTTGAGGCTGTAGAAATAAAATAGCTGTTGAAATTTGCCAACATCTAGCCCACATGAGGGTAAGCAGTCATAGTAGATTCCTATTTACCTAAAATTTAAGTAACAGTACTATAAAAAAATGATTTTATATTATTCTTTTTTTCTCTAATAAGATACATAAAAAAATAAGCATTCTTATTACGGAGATTTATTGCTAAAATCACTTCTGTTGTTAAGTCATTCCTTAATGATTCAACCTAAGTACCAAGTCAATAGTTGTGATCAATTTAATGTTTTCACTGCAAAGGACCTGAGATATTAAATGACTGTGAAGTATCTAAATGATACAAATTTGTTGGACATATTTTTAGGGTTGAATGTTCATTATTCATAAGTGAAGTCATTAAAATGCTTTTACTTCAGCACAGAGCATGATTGCAAATATGCACACCCCAACTACGTAATCCTGTACACAAGGATCTCATTGTTTATTTTTAGAGTTGCTGCTTTACTTAAAGTTTTGTATCTAAAGTTTATATTTGGCAAGACTCATAATGAAAATAATCTAGTTTATATTTTTCTTATTCCAAGGTGTGCATGTGTATGTGTAAGTTTTAATTTCTTGTGGTTTATCCAGAAGAGGGTATCAGTCTCAGAGACATGGCAGCTCATGCAGAGTGTTTATATACACTGGGGTGGGGAGAATCAACCAAGGCCAAATTCTTAGATCACTTTCACCTTGGTAATGTTAAAACTGTATGACTCTTTTCAAATTTTCTATTCCCCTTTTTCTCCCATATTCCTGCTCAGAAAAGAATTAAGTTCAACTCAGGTGTGTATATTAATAAAATCCTTCAATTTCATGTTTTTAAAAGTCATTGGAAACAGGACCCACATCCTTATAAATTTCCACAATAAAACATTCACTTTCGTGAGTTGTGTGTATCTAGATGGTGATGTTATTGTTAGGAAGGGGAAAAAAGAGAACATTTGGTAACTATGGCAACAGAGATGTTTCAAAAGAAATATGAACTTTTTTTTCCTTGAAGAAATTAGATATTTTCCTTGACTGGTACATAGGGATCCAAGTCTAGAGAACGGATAGCATTGTTTTTAGGCTCACTATTTCAGTCTTCTTTTTGCTTTGGAACTTGTTCCCTAGTCACATCTGACAAAATAAAGGCTTTAACTTGAGGCTGTAGAAATAAAATAGCTGTTGAAATTTGCCAACATCTAGCCCACATGAGGGTAAGCAGTCATAGTAGATTCCTATTTACCTAAAATTTAAGTAACAGTACTATAAAAAAATGATTTTATATTATTCTTTTTTTCTCTAATAAGATACATAAAAAAATAAGCATTCTTATTACGGAGATTTATTGCTAAAATCACTTCTGTTGTTAAGTCATTCCTTAATGATTCAACCTAAGTACCAAGTCAATAGTTGTGATCAATTTAATGTTTTCACTGCAAAGGACCTGAGATATTAAATGACTGTGAAGTATCTAAATGATACAAATTTGTTGGACATATTTTTAGGGTTGAATGTTCATTATTCATAAGTGAAGTCCTTTAAAATGATGATAATATGCTTCTAGCTATCAGTGAACAAGAGACCTCATTGTGAGATTATGGAGGAGGTAAGCACAGTGATTCCTAGGAGTGCAGTTTAGTGCTAGTATAAAGGGAGAGCTTAAATTGAACAAGGGAATAAAGCTGAATTAAGTAAAAATCAGCCAGCGATAGAACAAAAATATTCTATCAGTGTACAATACAGCATCATATTTTAGTGTGCCTGTGAATAAGATCCAGAGTTAGTGAATGCATCCATGTACAGTCTGATAGGAGTGCATTTAAAAGTAAGATGAGGAAACTGGAGTGGTTATAACAGTAATTTTATGGGATTTCAATGACTTTTATTTAAGATCTGATTTTTAAACATTTTATAGAATGTGTAGACATTGAATCCATCAGAATATGTAGTTGGCACAAAACCTTCATTTTCTACTCATTTCAGATAAACTAAATTTTATATTATCTGTATATAGGTATAAATGCATCAACACATTCACACATGTTTACAAAGATAAGTCACTCTCTAAGCATAACCTCTGCTTTGAGTAAAGTAAGAACAAGTGTTTACATTCATGTGTTTTGCAAACATAGTTTGCTTTTCCTTCCTCTGAATTCTACCCCTTCCTTTTTTTTTTGGTTTAACCAGTTAAAGGCCATTTGCTTGTATGGAACTTGTTCCCTAGTCACATCTGACAAAATAAAGGCTTTAACTTGAGGCTGTAGAAATAAAATAGCTGTTGAAATTTGCCAACATCTAGCCCACATGAGGGTAAGCAGTCATAGTAGATTCCTATTTACCTAAAATTTAAGTAACAGTACTATAAAAAAATGATTTTATATTATTCTTTTTTTCTCTAATAAGATACATAAAAAAATAAGCATTCTTATTACGGAGATTTATTGCTAAAATCACTTCTGTTGTTAAGTCATTCCTTAATGATTCAACCTAAGTACCAAGTCAATAGTTGTGATCAATTTAATGTTTTCACTGCAAAGGACCTGAGATATTAAATGACTGTGAAGTATCTAAATGATACAAATTTGTTGGACATATTTTTAGGGTTGAATGTTCATTATTCATAAGTGAAGTCCTTTAAAATGATGATAATATGCTTCTAGCTATCAGTGAACAAGAGACCTCATTGTGAGATTATGGAGGAGGTAAGCACAGTGATTCCTAGGAGTGCAGTTTAGTGCTAGTATAAAGGGAGAGCTTAAATTGAACAAGGGAATAAAGCTGAATTAAGTAAAAATCAGCCAGCGATAGAACAAAAATATTCTATCAGTGTACAATACAGCATCATATTTTAGTGTGCCTGTGAATAAGATCCAGAGTTAGTGAATGCATCCATGTACAGTCTGATAGGAGTGCATTTAAAAGTAAGATGAGGAAACTGGAGTGGTTATAACAGTAATTTTATGGGATTTCAATGACTTTTATTTAAGATCTGATTTTTAAACATTTTATAGAATGTGTAGACATTGAATCCATCAGAATATGTAGTTGGCACAAAACCTTCATTTTCTACTCATTTCAGATAAACTAAATTTTATATTATCTGTATATAGGTATAAATGCATCAACACATTCACACATGTTTACAAAGATAAGTCACTCTCTAAGCATAACCTCTGCTTTGAGTAAAGTAAGAACAAGTGTTTACATTCATGTGTTTTGCAAACATAGTTTGCTTTTCCTTCCTCTGAATTCTACCCCTTCCTTTTTTTTTTTTTGGTAACAGTTATATCAGAACAAACTTCATTCATCTGAAACCTGTTTTTGTTGGAGGAGTTCATCAAGATGAGACCACTGGTTGGCCTGTGATATGGAGCCAGGCAATCAGGGACTATCCACTCTCTCCTCTTGTCCTTGGAATATATGTCCTAGCAATTTTATCAAGAACACAGCCTTGGGCTTCCCTGGTGGTTCAGTGGGTAAGGACACCGCCTTGCAGTGCAAGCGGCGCTGGTTCGATCCCTGACCTGGGAAGATCCCACGTGCTGCGGAGCGGCTGGACCGATGTGTTCAATTGCCGAGCCAGAGCTCTGGAGCGCTTGCGCCCAGGGTCAGTGCTCTGTGGCGACAGACGCCACAGCGATGGGAGTCCCACAGGAGCCAAAGAATAAAGACGGATGAAAGTAGAGAAATGAAAAGATCAACAGAAGTGGCCCGCCCGCTCCCCTCCCTCCCCAACCTGACCCCCGCCCAAAATAACTAACTAACTAAATAAATTAAAAAGAGGTAACACAAAAATTCTCTTTAAAAAAAAAAAATTCTAGTTTGGTAGACTTTTTTTTCCTTTAAATACTTTAAAATATTTTAATCCAGTCTCTCCTTGTCTACATGGCTTCTAATAAGTCAACTGTAATTCATATTCTTGTTCTTCTGTAGGCAGACTTTTATTTTTCCCTCTTCTTTCAATATTTTGTCTTTGTTTTATGAATATGATATTTCCATATGTACATATTTTGATATTTGCTCTGCTTTGCATTCTCTGTGCTTCTTGGATCAGTGGTTTGGTATTTGTCATTAACTTCGAAAAATTCTGGCCATTGCTGCTTCAAATACTTGTACAACTCCATTCTTTATTTTTTTCTGGTATTTTAATTGTGTGTATGCTACATTTTTCAAAATTCCCTCATAGCTACTGAATGTTCTATTTTTTAAAGTTTTTTTAATTTGAATTTTAGTTTGAGATTTCTGTTGACAAATCTTCAAACTTATTGACTGGTTCTTCCATATCCAGTCTACTCTTGAGTTCACCAAAAATACTTTTTAATTAATGTTATATAGTTTTTAATTTCTCTCATTTTCCCTGTCCTACAGTTTTCATTATTTGGCTTACAATACCCATATTTTCTGCATACAGTTGACATTTTGCATGGCCTCTTAAGATATAAATCATAATTTTATGTATAATCCCTAAATCTGTGTAATTTATGAGTCTGATCTTGATGATGCTTTATCTCTTAAAACTGGAATTTTCGCTATATTTAGAATTTCTTATAATTTTGGTTTTATAGCCAAAATGATGCATTGGATAGAATGAACTGAGATAAAATAAGTAATTAAAGCTTCACAGTAGAATGATTAGAATTTAGTCCCCCTCCGCCCATTTTTTTAAACACTTACTCTATAGCTTGCAAAGGCTTTAAATTCACCTAGTGACTATTTTTTCTCATCTGTTTTCTTGAATTTTCACTAAGAAATTCTCCTTCAATAGGGTCTATGTCTTTTGGCTCTTTCACTTTTAATTATATATGTATATATGTGAGGTATGGGAGAGGGAGAGCTTTCTATAATCTTTTTACATCTTAGTCTTTTAGTGGGCTGAGACAATGTCCATAAGCTATAATCTGTACTGGTGTTTCTTAGTTGTTTCCCATCTTAGGCAAACCATGATGAATGAAACAGGTTGGGAATGGAAAAAACAGAAAAACAAAACAAAAAAACATCATTTCCCAAGATAGTAAAAGTCTATGAGTAAAAGGTTTTTTCTTGTCCTATTACTAGAGCTACCAAGGGCTCTTTCTTGACTCTTCAATGTGGGAAGACAGTGAAGCTTGTATCAATCCACCTAAGACTCCCCAGGAATTTCTCAGTCATCCCACACCCAAACTTCAGCAATTTCTCAAAATTATCCTTTAGATACTCAGTTTATGGCTCCACTAGCTTCTGCTGCAAGTAAGTAGATCTCTGCTATTGATTCTTTGCATTTGCGTCTCTCCTTAGATGTCACAGTGGCAATTTTTCCACTGATGAGTCCAAAAAAAGTAAATTGTTTTCAGCTTGTCTGATTTTCTGTTGTTATAATGGAGGAAGTGAACAAAAATTAGATGTTTCAGAGTATAAACCAAACTGGTATTGATGTATTCAAACATTTAGAGTCCAGGCTCTAATGACTTTAGTAATTTGAAAATGAACTCTAGGAGGAAGTTTTTATTACTTCTATCTTTCTTTTGTATGGGTAAGTAATTCTCTGACAGACTTTTGGTCTAAGTTCATTTGTACGGCAATTTTAAGGTAAGAGGATGTTTTGTAAAATGGATTTTTATATATTTGATGTATATTTTGATAAATATTTCTGAAGGAAGTGAAGAGAGAGATTTTTTTCTTATAGCCAGGATGATGTATTGGTTAATAGGAGCTGAGTTAAAATAAGTAATTAATGTAAAGTTTTACAGTAGAATAATTAGAATTTAGTCTTTGTTTAACAATTGCTTTAGCTATGACTTGCAAAGGCTTTAAATTCACCTAGTGACTATTTTTTCTCATCTGTTGTCTTGGGTTTTCACTAAGAAATTCTCCTGTGATAGAGTGTATGTCTCTTAGGAAGAAAAATATCTTGTAAGAAGAAAAAAGCTCTCAAAAATGTTAGCAATTAAAATAATTTGTAGGTGAGCTGTTACAGCATTGATTACCAGGTATCCAGGTGTTCATTCTTTGCCTTGACCATAGTCCAAATTCACATCTGAAGACAGTACGACATCCAGTTTCCTTTTACTCTATAGGTTTTTTAGGATATAGGAGCATGGCTAAAATAGCCATTATTATTCCGTAAATGACTGATTAAGGAGATGCCTAACATAGTTTAGATATCTTTGAAAAAGTATGAACAAAAATACATCTACCTTGAGAGCAACTAAAATGCCTTAAGAAAGACTACATTAAACATTGACTAAGCATGGGAAGTATGCAAAACTACTAGAGCAAAAATAAAGACAGACAGAAAAGACTGAAGAATTTATTCTAGAAGAAAATACATGTGAAAGAGAAAAGACAAGAAAATTTCCACAGATGTTTCATGCCATAGAAAAATGTAAAGAGAATATGACTTTAGTGAGAAGACATCAAATATGAGATAATTAAAATGTGAATGAGCTGAATAGAAAGATTCTAAATTAAGTGTAGGGAAGGCCAAACTTACACCATTACAGAGCTAGTTAAAAAGAAGCTCCAGAGACAGATTTTCCCTGATGAGTCCAAAAAAAGTAAATTGTTTTCAGCTTGTCTGATTTTCTGTTGTTATAATGGAGGAAGTGAACAAAAATTAGATGTTTCAGAGTATAAACCAAACTGGTATTGATGTATTCAAACATTTAGAGTCCAGGCTCTAATGACTTTAGTAATTTGAAAATGAACTCTAGGAGGAAGTTTTTATTACTTCTATCTTTCTTTTGTATGGGTAAGTAATTCTCTGACAGACTTTTGGTCTAAGTTCATTTGTACGGCAATTTTAAGGTAAGAGGATGTTTTGTAAAATGGATTTTTATATATTTGATGTATATTTTGATAAATATTTCTGAAGGAAGTGAAGAGAGAGATTTTTTTCTTATAGCCAGGATGATGTATTGGTTAATAGGAGCTGAGTTAAAATAAGTAATTAATGTAAAGTTTTACAGTAGAATAATTAGAATTTAGTCTTTGTTTAACAATTGCTTTAGCTATGACTTGCAAAGGCTTTAAATTCACCTAGTGACTATTTTTTCTCATCTGTTGTCTTGGGTTTTCACTAAGAAATTCTCCTGTGATAGAGTGTATGTCTCTTAGGAAGAAAAATATCTTGTAAGAAGAAAAAAGCTCTCAAAAATGTTAGCAATTAAAATAATTTGTAGGTGAGCTGTTACAGCATTGATTACCAGGTATCCAGGTGTTCATTCTTTGCCTTGACCATAGTCCAAATTCACATCTGAAGACAGTACGACATCCAGTTTCCTTTTACTCTATAGGTTTTTTAGGATATAGGAGCATGGCTAAAATAGCCATTATTATTCCGTAAATGACTGATTAAGGAGATGCCTAACATAGTTTAGATATCTTTGAAAAAGTATGAACAAAAATACATCTACCTTGAGAGCAACTAAAATGCCTTAAGAAAGACTACATTAAACATTGACTAAGCATGGGAAGTATGCAAAACTACTAGAGCAAAAATAAAGACAGACAGAAAAGACTGAAGAATTTATTCTAGAAGAAAATACATGTGAAAGAGAAAAAGACAAGAAAATTTCCCACAGATGTTTCATGCCATAGAAAAATGTAAAGAGAATATGACTTTAGTGAGAAGACATCAAATATGAGATAATTAAAATGTGAATGAGCTGAATAGAAAGATTCTAAATTAAGTGTAGGGAAGGCCAAACTTACACCATTACAGAGCTAGTTAAAAAGAAGCTCCAGAGAACAGATTAGACAGTGTGGGAAAATAAAATCAGCAACAGAGGGAAGCCATGCAAAACAAAGGACAAGAAGGTAAAATAATTTAAAAGAAACTAATACTCATCTTATATAGAATGTGTTGATCCAAGATAGAGATAAATGGTGAGATCAAAGTGAAAAGCCATAAAATTAAATTTTAGCATTATATACAATAGTAGAAAACATTTCTGAAAATGAAAATAATACAGGTCATGGCTTCCCTGGTGGCCCAGCGGGTAAAGAGTCTGCCTTGCAGTATAAGGAGGATCCCATGTGCAGCGGGGTGTCTGGGCAGGTGTGTCTAATTAAAAGCCAGTGCTCTGGAGTGCATGCTCCCAGAGCCGATGCTCTGCAAAGAGAGAGGCCGCTGGAATGGGAGGCCCACACAGACCGAAGAATAAAGATCGATGAAAAAAATAAATAAATATAAAAAAGAGGCCAAAATTTAAAAAAAAAGGCAAATGTCAAACTTGCATATAATAAAATAATAATAATAATAATATTACAGATCAAAAGCACACTATTTTCAAAAAACTCATTACAAGAAAAATTTCATAGCATTCTGCTAAAGTGATTGAATTTCAAGGATAAAGAAAGAATTCATTAGGTATCCAAGAACTTACAAAGGGAATAAATCTGGTTGGACTCAAATAGAGCCATGGAAAAATGAAGTGCCAGAAGATAATAGGACAATATTTACAAAATTGTAAGGGAAAAGTATGTCTTGAGAATATTATAACCAGGCAAGTCATTATTCAAGTACATAATGGTAATACTGGCATAATTAATGTTGCAAAAACTCTGAGAATATATTATTCCCTCAGTCGTCTTAGAATAAAATTATGTAAGACACAAATGAAGAAAGGACTGTAAAAGAATAAAATGATGAACGAGAAGGAAGTCCAGACAGAGCATATATATGTACACATATAACTGAGTCAGTTTGTTGTATGGTAGAAGCCAAGTAACTATATTCCAATTAAAAACAAATAAGATAGAAAAGAACTGAAAAAAAAAAGAACTGAGTGGTAAATATAGAATATGTATAGAAAATATGGAGTAACTAGTGTGAGAAATATTTTCTAAATAGTAATTTAATCAATTAATTAGAAAAAGTAATACATTAGAAAAATAATTGTTAATTTTAAATTCACATTCTATTAATATAGTGGGTCAGTTTTCTTAAAGCATAGTTTGGAATATGATAAAATTTTAAAATAATTCAATTTTTGTTGAAAGTGTGGATATATATTGCCTGAAAAAAGATAATTTCATAATATGAACATCACTTAATTTCGTGAAAGAATGTTAATGAAATTTATACATGCATCTTAGTGTCTGTGAAGAAATCTGCTTGCATATACCAATCCTGTATAAAGACTGCAAGGTTTTTTTTCAAAAGACAGAGGCAAAGTTCTTAAAAATACTTAAAGCTGTTTGGCGAGTATCCTACCCACAGGGCTAGGCATTAATTTAGTGGTTATTTATTTAGAACTCAAAGATGCAAGATGCTATGCTAAGCATTTTGACATTCTGTCCTTAAATCATGAAGTTCACATTGGACTATAGGACTTTTTACATAAACAGTTTCAAACCCAGACATTTTTTTCAGTTTCTTAAAGTTAGCCCAGGTATCAGGTACAGTCAAATGACCATGATGTCTGAAATAACTTTTTTGGTGTAGTGGTTTGGCCAAATATTACAGAAAAGTGGAGCTTGAGTTGCACTTGGCTGAATTGTTGGGTTTGGAGCGGCAGAGATGAGGGTGGAGCTTTACAAATTTGGAAGAGAGTATAGTAAAGGCACAATGGAAGAAAAATAACTAGGTTCATTAAAGGGCTAGAGAAGAACAGTGGAAAAGCAGGTGGAATTGGGTCCAATTGTCAAGAAGCTTGAGTGCCTGTGAAATAGCTTTTTGGAGTCCAATATGTAAAAAACTGAGATTTGAGGAGAAAAGGATAAAATGATGAACGAGAAGGAAGTCCAGACAGAGCATATATATGTACACATATAACTGAGTCAGTTTGTTGTATGGTAGAAGCCAAGTAACTATATTCCAATTAAAATAAATAAGATAGAAAAGAACTGAAAAAAAAAAGAACTGAGTGGTAAATATAGAATATGTATAGAAAATATGGAGTAACTAGTGTGAGAAATATTTTCTAAATAGTAATTTAATCAATTAATTAGAAAAAGTAATACATTAGAAAAATAATTGTTAATTTTAAATTCACATTCTATTAATATAGTGGGTCAGTTTTCTTAAAGCATAGTTTGGAATATGATAAAATTTTAAAATAATTCAATTTTTGTTGAAAGTGTGGATATATATTGCCTGAAAAAAGATAATTTCATAATATGAACATCACTTAATTTCGTGAAAGAATGTTAATGAAATTTATACATGCATCTTAGTGTCTGTGAAGAAATCTGCTTGCATATACCAATCCTGTATAAAGACTGTAAGGTTTTTTTTTTCAAAAGACAGAGGCAAAGTTCTTAAAAATACTTAAAGCTGTTTGGCGAGTATCCTACCCACAGGGCTAGGCATTAATTTAGTGGTTATTTATTTAGAACTCAAAGATGCAAGATGCTATGCTAAGCATTTTGACATTCTGTCCTTAAATCATGAAGTTCACATTGGACTATAGGATTTTTTACATAAACAGTTTCAAACCCAGACATTTTTTTCAGTTTCTTAAAGTTAGCCCAGGTATCAGGTACAGTCAAATGACCATGATGTCTGAAATAACTTTTTTGGTGTAGTGGTTTGGCCAAATATTACAGAAAAGTGGAGCTTGAGTTGCACTTGGCTGAATTGTTGGGTTTGGAGCGGCAGAGATGAGGGTGGAGCTTTACAAATTTGGAAGAGAGTATAGTAAAGGCACAATGGAAGAAAAATAACTAGGTTCATTAAAGGGCTAGAGAAGAACAGTGGAAAAGCAGGTGGAATTGGGTCCAATTGTCAAGAAGCTTGAGTGCCTGTGAAATAGCTTGGACTTCTTTTAGAACTGACAGTATAGTCTGCAGAATTTAAGTGTGTATAGAGGGTCAAAAGAAGATAAAGATTTTGTTAAGATTAATCTACTGGCAATGAAAGAGGCTGTTTAATAAGTAACTTTATTAATTCAGAGTCTGGTTGTAACTGTTTCTATGAAGCAGGGATTGTCTTCCACCATTCACTGGGTTTTCTGTGAAAGAAACAAAGACATATGATTTTTCTTTTTCTTTTTTTTTTTTGGAGGGGCATACTGAAAGGCTTAAATTTTATTGTCAAATTATTAAATTATTGAGTTTTATTTGGCTATGAGGAAGAACCATGTGGTTGAAGAGGATCTCAGTTTCCTGACCAGGGATTGAACCTGGGCCACAGCAATGAAAACACAATATCCTAACTCCAGACCACCAGGGTACTCTCCCCATTCTTTTTATAACTCAAAACTTCTTTTCCATCTCTGGATCTGTTGAGTATTGACTTATACATTTTATGTTTCTGATTATTTTTAATTATGCTTAGTTCTCTAATCTATCAGGAATATGCTTTGTTAAAAGTTTTAAAATGAGAATATATTTTTAGAGTTACTCTAACATACTGAGTGGACATTTCTCTTTTCCACGAAATATGCGAGATGTATCTTTATTATTTATTGCAAATCTTAATATTTACATGGAAAGATCCATTTCTGGGCATATTTGTCTTTCCCTCTATCTTCTTGACTTCTGTAGGCTGTATATTTTATTTCCCCAACATGTACTAAAGTATAATTATTGCTTTATTGTCTGTGTGTTTACATATCTTTGCATAGTCATAGTGGGATTCATGGGCCAGTATCATCAGAATCTCTTGAGTTTATTGAATAATTGAGTCTTAGCTCTCAGTCTGAACAATTGGATTAAAGTCTAACTTAAAAAAAAAGCCCCCCAATGATTTGAGTGAGCACTGAAATTTAAGAAGCCCTACTTAACTAGATGGGACTACTAGACAACCTTACTTGCCTCTAACTGTAAGAAAAGCCCCCATTGATTTGAGTGCCTGTGAAATAGCTTGGACTTCTTTTAGAACTGACAGTATAGTCTGCAGAATTTAAGTGTGTATAGAGGGTCAAAAGAAGATAAAGATTTTGTTAAGATTAATCTACTGGCAATGAAAGAGGCTGTTTAATAAGTAACTTTATTAATTCAGAGTCTGGTTGTAACTGTTTCTATGAAGCAGGGATTGTCTTCCACCATTCACTGGGTTTTCTGTGAAAGAAACAAAGACATATGATTTTTCTTTTTCTTTTTTTTTTTTGGAGGGGCATACTGAAAGGCTTAAATTTTATTGTCAAATTATTAAATTATTGAGTTTTATTTGGCTATGAGGAAGAACCATGTGGTTGAAGAGGATCTCAGTTTCCTGACCAGGGATTGAACCTGGGCCACAGCAATGAAAACACAATATCCTAACTCCAGACCACCAGGGTACTCTCCCCATTCTTTTTATAACTCAAAACTTCTTTTCCATCTCTGGATCTGTTGAGTATTGACTTATACATTTTATGTTTCTGATTATTTTTAATTATGCTTAGTTCTCTAATCTATCAGGAATATGCTTTGTTAAAAGTTTTAAAATGAGAATATATTTTTAGAGTTACTCTAACATACTGAGTGGACATTTCTCTTTCCACGAAATATGCGAGATGTATCTTTATTATTTATTGCAAATCTTAATATTTACATGGAAAGATCCATTTCTGGGCATATTTGTCTTTCCCTCTATCTTCTTGACTTCTGTAGGCTGTATATTTTATTTCCCCAACATGTACTAAAGTATAATTATTGCTTTATTGTCTGTGTGTTTACATATCTTTGCATAGTCATAGTGGGATTCATGGGCCAGTATCATCAGAATCTCTTGAGTTTATTGAATAATTGAGTCTTAGCTCTCAGTCTGAACAATTGGATTAAAGTCTAACTTAAAAAAAAAGCCCCCCAATGATTTGAGTGAGCACTGAAATTTAAGAAGCCCTACTTAACTAGATGGGACTACTAGACAACCTTACTTGCCTCTTGAGAAACCTGTATTCAGGACAAGAAGCAACAGGTACAACTGCATATGGAAAAATGAACTGGTTCCTAGTTGAGAAAGGAGTACGCGAGGCTATATGTTATTATCCTGCTTATGTAACTAATGTGTACATCATCCAAAATGCTGATCTGTATGAAGTACAAGCTAGAATCAAGATTGCTGTGAGATATATCAATAATCTCAGATACAGATGGCATCACCTTTATGGCAGAAAGTGAAGAGGAACTAATGAGCCTCTTTTTTTTTTTTTTTCTAATTTTACTTATTTTCATTGATCTTTTTATTCTTTGGCATGTGTGGGGCTCCCATTGCAGTGGCCTCTCTCATTGCAGAGCACCAGCTCTTGGCACATGCGTTCTAGAGCACTGGCTCGTAATTGAACACACCAGTCCTGCTGCTTCAAGACACATGGGATCCTCCCGGGCCAGGGATCAAACAGGTGCCCCTAGCACTGCAAGGTGAACTCTTTACCCACAGGACCAGCAGGGAAGCCCTAAAGAGCTACTTGATGAAGGTGAAAGAGGAGAGTGAAAAAGCTGGCTTAAAATTCCATATTCAAAAACCCCACAACAACAGCAACTACTACTAAGATCATAGCATTCGACCCATCATTTCATGGCAAATAGATGGGGAAAACAATAGAAATAGTGACCAACTTTATTTTCTTGGGCTCCAAAATCACTGCAGGAGATGACTGACTGCAACCATGAAGTTAAAAGATGCTTGCTCCTTGGAAGAAAAGCTATGGGAAACCAATACAGATTGTTAAAAAACAGCCATCACCTTACCAACAAAGGTCTGTATGGTCAAAGCTATGGTTTTTCTAGCGGTCATGCACGTATGGATGTGAGAGTTAGAATATAAAGAAGGCTGAGTGCCAAACAACTGATGCCTTTGAATTGTGGTGTTGGAGAAAAAATTTCTTCAAGAAACTTCCATTTCTGATGTTGCATTGATTCTCTATATTCTTATAGTCATTGTCTTTATTTCTTCTGCCTCACTCACAGTTTAGTTTATTTCTTATATTATTCCCTCAAAAGCAGGAACATTTTCTAATTATTTTTGAAACTTCAGACTGAGAATATTGATATATGGATTTATTTCATTCTTACCAGAAAAACATTATTCATTTTATAAAGATAATAAAGGGATTCATAAATATTTTGGTTTTCCTAATTTAGTCATTGCTATGCCATTATAAGAACACGATTTGATTATTCAGTTTCTCCCTTCACAAAACATCAAGTCTCATCACATTTGTTTCATTCTTATAGTTAATGCAATAGTCATAAAAACTAAATAATGTAAACAAATGTGTTTTCAAACCTTATACAATTACAAAACCACACATTTTCATCACTTGATCACCAAACTAACTAATAACTAATAAACTGTGGAAGTGAGACTGAATTTTCTGTTTTAGACTCTAAATTTTAAAATGTTTCTATTTCAAAATTAGATAAATTTAGATATTTGCCTAAACTAGAAGGTTGCAAGGTTATTTTCCTAGAAAGAGTTCCAGAAACAACATAAATCAAGAAATCAGTGCTTGGTTCTTCTGAAGATTGTATTCTGTGTTGTAAAACAATGACAATAAGTAGATATAATTGAGTGACTGAACTGAACTAAAGATATATAATCAACTTAATAAATCATCTTCTTGAGGCTTTCCTGGTGGATCAGTGGCAAAGAATCTGCCTACCAATGTGGGATACATGGGTTCATTCCATTGTTTAGGAAGCTCTCACGTGACCCATTCACCACAACTACTGAGCCAGTGTTCTAGAGCCTAGGCACCACAACGACTGAAGCCCATGAGCCCTAGAGCCCTTGCTCTGCAAAGAACAAGAGAAGCCATCACCTTACCAACAAAGGTCTGTATGGTCAAAGCTATGGTTTTTCTAGCGGTCATGCACGTATGGATGTGAGAGTTAGAATATAAAGAAGGCTGAGTGCCAAACAACTGATGCCTTTGAATTGTGGTGTTGGAGAAAAAATTTCTTCAAGAAACTTCCATTTCTGATGTTGCATTGATTCTCTATATTCTTATAGTCATTGTCTTTATTTCTTCTGCCTCACTCACAGTTTAGTTTATTTCTTATATTATTCCCTCAAAAGCAGGAACATTTTCTAATTATTTTTGAAACTTCAGACTGAGAATATTGATATATGGATTTATTTCATTCTTACCAGAAAAACATTATTCATTTTATAAAGATAATAAAGGGATTCATAAATATTTTGGTTTTCCTAATTTAGTCATTGCTATGCCATTATAAGAACACGATTTGATTATTCAGTTTCTCCCTTCACAAAACATCAAGTCTCATCACATTTGTTTCATTCTTATAGTTAATGCAATAGTCATAAAAACTAAATAATGTAAACAAATGTGTTTTCAAACCTTATACAATTACAAAACCACACATTTTCATCACTTGATCACCAAACTAACTAATAACTAATAAACTGTGGAAGTGAGACTGAATTTTCTGTTTTAGACTCTAAATTTTAAAATGTTTCTATTTCAAAATTAGATAAATTTAGATATTTGCCTAAACTAGAAGGTTGCAAGGTTATTTTCCTAGAAAGAGTTCCAGAAACAACATAAATCAAGAAATCAGTGCTTGGTTCTTCTGAAGATTGTATTCTGTGTTGTAAAACAATGACAATAAGTAGATATAATTGAGTGACTGAACTGAACTAAAGATATATAATCAACTTAATAAATCATCTTCTTGAGGCTTTCCTGGTGGATCAGTGGCAAAGAATCTGCCTACCAATGTGGGATACATGGGTTCATTCCATTGTTTAGGAAGCTCTCACGTGACCCATTCACCACAACTACTGAGCCAGTGTTCTAGAGCCTAGGCACCACAACGACTGAAGCCCATGAGCCCTAGAGCCCTTGCTCTGCAACAAGAGAAGCCACCACAATGAGAAGCCCACATACTGCAACTAGAGAGCAGCCCCCTCATCGTGAAACTAATGAGAAGACCATGTAGCAACTAAGACCCAGCACAGTTAAAAATAAATACAAATTACTTAAAAGAATCATTTTTTTGTGACTTCTTAATTTTCCTAGGTGAACCCGCGTATTCTTATAAGGTAACAAGGGAATGGGAAAGATTCATTTTAGCTTTACTTAAGAAGTCAGTAGAAATTTTTAGATATTTTCTAATTACAAAATTCTAAACAAGCTCTTTGTTTGTTACATTAGTGTATAGAGAGTCATCATAGACTAGTGGCTCTGAGGTGAGGCTCCTGTATTTCATGGACTCAAAGATCCCATCATTTATAAAACTGCAGCACCGCTTCACTGAACCTATGCCAAAGTTTTAAGATGTCTTCCAATTTCAGAGAGGCTTCTCCAGTGGCTCAGATGGTAAAGAATCTGCCTGCAATGCAAGAGACACTGTTTTGATCCCTGGTTCAGGAGGATCTCTTGGAGAAAGGAATGGCTAGCCACTCCAGTATTCTTGGCTGGAGAATTCCATGGACATTTGAGCCTGGTGAGCTGTAGTCTGTGAGACACAGAGCAATTTTATAAAAGAGGAAATACAGTTTTTATTCTGTTACCAGCCTGAAAGTGACTAAGTTAACCAGGGGCATCTACTCTTTGCAACGTATCTGCTGCCCATTTCTCCGTTTCAGTATATCATTTAGAGAGCACTGCCAGTACTTAATAAAGGCATCAACTGAAATCAGCATCATGGCAACACAAATTGATTCCTTATGTGAAATGATAAAATCTCTACATTACTGATGGACAATTTAATGCCTTAGTTTCCATGCTGTTTCCCTGGATCTTAAAGTAGATTTAATCAAGCCCTGGTTGATTGTCCAATATGATTCAGAGTTTCACTATATCATTTTGTCATTGAATGAATAAATTACTCAGAAACAATTACCATCAATGGCACCATCATAATGATTGCTCCCTCAGTTGAGAGCTTTTCAGCTTCAAGTCATGAATACACAGTACAATGTAGACATTAATTATTTCAGGGAACACAAAGTACATGTACAGGGTGGTTCCAGGGTTGGTTCAGCAGCTCATTGATACGATTCATGCCCTGGATGTTTTCCATAGCTGCACTTTGCTGCATGCCTATCTGCCCAGTGCCTGTTTCCAAAATTGCCACAGTCATTCCAGGCACAGCAGGGATACATGATGTTGACCAGGCCCTCTGAAGGAGTCCAAGAAAATGTTCACCTTTTATTAAAGCAGAAAATTGATTGACACATACTCTGCCCTCAGACATTTGCTTTTTCATTTTTATTTTTTAGGAGCAATTAATTTTGTTGATTTAAAACAACTTTCTGATCACAAGCATATGAAGTTCAGGAAAAAATTAAAACATGTTGCAAAAAACAGTAGACAGGTAAAGGTAAACATAGTATTTGGTGTATTTATAATAGCCCATGTGAAGTTCTTGGTTAGTAATAAGTCAGGTGTCATCTATGAGAAAAGGGAAGACACTGTTTTGATCCCTGGTTCAGGAGGATCTCTTGGAGAAAGGAATGGCTAGCCACTCCAGTATTCTTGGCTGGAGAATTCCATGGACATTTGAGCCTGGTGAGCTGTAGTCTGTGAGACACAGAGCAATTTTATAAAAGAGGAAATACAGTTTTTATTCTGTTACCAGCCTGAAAGTGACTAAGTTAACCAGGGGCATCTACTCTTTGCAACGTATCTGCTGCCCATTTCTCCGTTTCAGTATATCATTTAGAGAGCACTGCCAGTACTTAATAAAGGCATCAACTGAAATCAGCATCATGGCAACACAAATTGATTCCTTATGTGAAATGATAAAATCTCTACATTACTGATGGACAGTTTAATCCCTTAGTTTCCATGCTTTTTCCCCTGGATCTTAAAGTAGATTTAATCAAGCCCTGGTTGATTGTCCAATATGATTCAGAGTTTCACTATATCATTTTGTCATTGAATGAATAAATTACTCAGAAACAATTACCATCAATGGCACCATCATAATGATTGCTCCCTCAGTTGAGAGCTTTTCAGCTTCAAGTCATGAATACACAGTACAATGTAGACATTAATTATTTCAGGGAACACAAAGTACATGTACAGGGTGGTTCCAGGGTTGGTTCAGCAGCTCATTGATACGATTCATGCCCTGGATGTTTTCCATAGCTGCACTTTGCTGCATGCCTATCTGCCCAGTGCCTGTTTCCAAAATTGCCACAGTCATTCCAGGCACAGCAGGGATACATGATGTTGACCAGGCCCTCTGAAGGAGTCCAAGAAAATGTTCACCTTTTATTAAAGCAGAAAATTGATTGACACATACTCTGCCCTCAGACATTTGCTTTTTCATTTTTATTTTTTAGGAGCAATTAATTTTGTTGATTTAAAACAACTTTCTGATCACAAGCATATGAAGTTCAGGAAAAAATTAAAACATGTTGCAAAAAACAGTAGACAGGTAAAGGTAAACATAGTATTTGCGTGTATTTATAATAGCCCATGTGAAGTTCTTGGTTAGTAATAAGTCAGGTGTCATGGACAAGCCAACACATAGGAAAAGATCCTAATGCTGAGAAAGACTGAGGGCAGGAGAAGAAGTGGGTGACAGAGAATGAGTTGGTTATATGGCATCACCAACTCAATAAACATGAATTTGAGAAAACTCTGGAAGATAGTGAAGGACAGGGAAGCCCGGAATGCTGCAGTCCATGGGTTGCAAAGAGCAGGACACAACTTAGCAGATGAATAGCAGGTGGTGTGGCTGTGGGCTTTCACATATGTGAATGACAAGTATGAGAACAGGCACAGTGTTAGATTTCACCAGAGGGGGAATTTTTCCAGACTTTTATGACAAAGGGAAATCATGGTAAGGGAACTGAGATCTAATGTTGGGAAATGAGTATCAGTTGATGAAGACAAAAGGTGTATTTATTGTGCTCATGAAGTGAATTAAACACCTTTAAGAGTGTCAAGCACTTACAAACATATTTGTTGAATGAATGAATGAAATCAAGTGGCGTGAACTATCAGTTGTCCTGGGGAGAAGAAGAGGGTATTGTGAAAGAAGCATTGAATAAGGCTAGAATTCATAGATTACGAATATCAGAGACACAGAAGATATTTAAATATACTCATTCTTGAGACATTTGTCCTTGAAAGTAAAAGTGCAATATAATTTCAAGTAATCACTTCAATAACTTATGAAAAATGTTTAGCACAGTGCCTTGTATGTGGTAAGCACTCACTAAGCATTCTCTGTCATTATTTATAGAGGGGAATATGTACTATTTTTTTTTAATTTCTTGTCTTAAAAAATACTTGTTGGTATGCCTGAGTATTTCTCCATATTATTACCAAAGCCATACTTTTATGGCTAAAATAAAAGGTATCTTACTGAATTGAGAAGAAATATTAACTTAAGTATATGATTGAGGGACTTCCAGAAAAATCAGAGTTCTTTAACTTGTATGAAACCATCCTCTAAATTCTTAGTATCCCATAGTCTGAAAATTCTTCTTAGAAGTTTGTCTTCTAGGCTGCATATTTTTCAACCTGTGTCTACAAATTCTTTGAACTGGAAGCAACCATGGTGGTTGACAGCACCAGCTGTAGTAAAATGGATTAGATTCCGTGTAATTAACACAGATCCCTCTGAGAGATGTGTGGACAGATTAGGGTTCTACAAATATATAAGGAAGCTCTGTTCTTCAGCGTCTCCTACTCATGTGCCATCTCTCCATCATTCACATTTAATTAAAAGATTAATGGATGATTTTGGGAAGAAATCAAGGGAGGAAATTTCTGTCTCCTTCTCTAGTTTCAGGTAGTGGAGTAATTAAAAGTAAAAACTTCTTGCCAAAAGAAAAACTTTCTTTTTAGATTTCATGGCATATGTGAATGACAAGTATGAGAACAGGCACAGTGTTAGATTTCACCAGAGGGGGAATTTTTCCAGACTTTTATGACAAAGGGAAATCATGGTAAGGGAACTGAGATCTAATGTTGGGAAATGAGTATCAGTTGATGAAGACAAAAGGTGTATTTATTGTGCTCATGAAGTGAATTAAACACCTTTAAGAGTGTCAAGCACTTACAAACATATTTGTTGAATGAATGAATGAAATCAAGTGGCGTGAACTATCAGTTGTCCTGGGGAGAAGAAGAGGGTATTGTGAAAGAAGCATTGAATAAGGCTAGAATTCATAGATTACGAATATCAGAGACACAGAAGATATTTAAATATACTCATTCTTGAGACATTTGTCCTTGAAAGTAAAAGTGCAATATAATTTCAAGTAATCACTTCAATAACTTATGAAAAATGTTTAGCACAGTGCCTTGTATGTGGTAAGCACTCACTAAGCATTCTCTGTCATTATTTATAGAGGGGAATATGTACTATTTTTTTTTAATTTCTTGTCTTAAAAAATACTTGTTGGTATGCCTGAGTATTTCTCCATATTATTACCAAAGCCATACTTTTATGGCTAAAATAAAAGGTATCTTACTGAATTGAGAAGAAATATTAACTTAAGTATATGATTGAGGGACTTCCAGAAAAATCAGAGTTCTTTAACTTGTATGAAACCATCCTCTAAATTCTTAGTATCCCATAGTCTGAAAATTCTTCTTAGAAGTTTGTCTTCTAGGCTGCATATTTTTCAACCTGTGTCTACAAATTCTTTGAACTGGAAGCAACCATGGTGGTTGACAGCACCAGCTGTAGTAAAATGGATTAGATTCCGTGTAATTAACACAGATCCCTCTGAGAGATGTGTGGACAGATTAGGGTTCTACAAATATATAAGGAAGCTCTGTTCTTCAGCGTCTCCTACTCATGTGCCATCTCTCCATCATTCACATTTAATTAAAAGATTAATGGATGATTTTGGGAAGAAATCAAGGGAGGAAATTTCTGTCTCCTTCTCTAGTTTCAGGTAGTGGAGTAATTAAAAGTAAAAACTTCTTGCCAAAAAGACTTGAATAAAAGACGGATTTCATCTTTTCATCCATGTGACTTTTTTCTTGACCTGTGTATTGAAGTTTTAAGTCAGTAAGAAACATGAGATTTACTCTAGCAATTAGGTTTTAAAAGTACGTAGAGTGTGTGTGTGTGTGTGTGTGTTTTCTGTGTCTTTGGCATCTTTTTTGGTATTTGTTTTGCTGTTGTTGTATTAGTCCCTCAGTTGTGTCTGACTCTTTACGACTTCATGCACTGTAGCCCATCTGGCATCTCTGTCGATGGAATTCTCAAGGCAAGAATGCTGAAGAGGTTAGTCATTCCTTTCTTCAGGGAATCTTCTAGACACAGAATTCCTGAATTGCAAGCAGATTCTTTACTGTCTGAACCACCAGAAAAGCCCATATTTATATCTCTATATAGGTATATTTATATTTAGTGTCAGCCTCTCGCTTCAAACTGAGTAAGGTTTATATTTTGAATTTCTGCTCTGAAGTTGGTTGGACTTGCTAACCCAATTTACTAGCCATCTCTAGTAAATATTCAGTGATCTTTCGATTTTCATTATTCAAGTGAGCTAACTACTGAATTCAGTTGAATGTGTTGTACTTCATTGCTCACTCACGTCTGACTCTTTGTAACACCATGGACTGTAGCCCACCAAGATCCTCTGCCCGTGGGGATTCTCCAGGCATGAATACTGGGGTGGTTTTCACGTCCTCCTCCAGGGAATCTTCCTAACCCACGGATTGAACCCAGATATCTGCATTGCAGGTAGATTCTTTACCATTTGATCCACCAGGGAAGCCCAAGAATACTGGAGTGGGTCATCTATTTCTTCTTCAGGGCAACTTCCTGACCTGAGAATCAAACCAGTCTTCTGAATTGCAGGTGGATTCTTTACCAGTCGAGCTTCCAGGGGAGTCTCATTTAATGGAATAGATAAGTCAAAAGTACTTCGGCCTAAAGACAGGCATATATGAAAATTTTACAGTGGAAAGAGCATTTAATTAAACATTAAGACTTCGGTCTTCATTGAGTTTCTACAGCTACACTTTGGGTTTTCCCCCTTAGACTTTAAGTGAGAAGTTAATATGAAGATCTCCAGAGGTCCTTCTAAAATAAATATTTTAGAGGGGTTATCTAAACGTGGATTGACTACTAGCATTTTCTAAGAAGGTTTTCAGGTGTGTCAAGGGCTCAAAAAGAGTGGAAAAGTAAGACTAAGGCCATGCTTGTTATGTCTATGTGTGTGTCCTTATATTTGTCTAGAGAAATAGCAACCCACTCCAGTATTCTCACCTGGAGAATCACATGGACAGAGGAGCCTACCAGGCTGCAATTCATGAGACGTACACAGCTGAGCAACTGAACATACACAGTGTGCAACCATCATATATATATATATATATATATATATATATATATATATGTATATATAAACACCCAAGGGCATTAGCTACCTTTTCAGCAAGAAGCCAATGCTGCAATGTTCAAGAATCATGTTTGTTAGGAGGCAACTAAGGATGATGAAAGTATTTTCCTCCTTCAGGAATAAGATTGAAGCCACGATCTATATTTCTTTTTTTTTTCTGGCCACACCCTAAGGTATGTGGGATCTAAATTCTCTGACCAGAGATTGAACCTGCACCCCTTGCATTGGAAAACAGAGTCTTAACTACTGGACCACCAGAAAGGTCTCCAGGGTCCCTATTCTTGCCTCAATCTCACTTCATATTCACAGAGTCTTAAAGGTAAAGGCAGAGGAGGTATGTTATGTCTCAAGATCCTCTGCCCGTGGGGATTCTCCAGGCATGAATACTGGGGTGGTTTTCACGTCCTCCTCCAGGGAATCTTCCTAACCCACGGATTGAACCCAGATATCTGCATTGCAGGTAGATTCTTTACCATTTGATCCACCAGGGAAGCCCAAGAATACTGGAGTGGGTCATCTATTTCTTCTTCAGGGCAACTTCCTGACCTGAGAATCAAACCAGTCTTCTGAATTGCAGGTGGATTCTTTACCAGTCGAGCTTCCAGGGGAGTCTCATTTAATGGAATAGATAAGTCAAAAGTACTTCGGCCTAAAGACAGGCATATATGAAAATTTTACAGTGGAAAGAGCATTTAATTAAACATTAAGACTTCGGTCTTCATTGAGTTTCTACAGCTACACTTTGGGTTTTTTTCCCCTTAGACTTTAAGTGAGAAGTTAATATGAAGATCTCCAGAGGTCCTTCTAAAATAAATATTTTAGAGGGGTTATCTAAACGTGGATTGACTACTAGCATTTTCTAAGAAGGTTTTCAGGTGTGTCAAGGGCTCAAAAAGAGTGGAAAAGTAAGACTAAGGCCATGCTTGTTATGTCTATGTGTGTGTCCTTATATTTGTCTAGAGAAATAGCAACCCACTCCAGTATTCTCACCTGGAGAATCACATGGACAGAGGAGCCTACCAGGCTGCAATTCATGAGACGTACACAGCTGAGCAACTGAACATACACAGTGTGCAACCATCATATATATATATATATATATATATATATATATATATGTATATATAAACACCCAAGGGCATTAGCTACCTTTTCAGCAAGAAGCCAATGCTGCAATGTTCAAGAATCATGTTTGTTAGGAGGCAACTAAGGATGATGAAAGTATTTTCCTCCTTCAGGAATAAGATTGAAGCCACGATCTATATTTCTTTTTTTTTTCTGGCCACACCCTAAGGTATGTGGGATCTAAATTCTCTGACCAGAGATTGAACCTGCACCCCTTGCATTGGAAAACAGAGTCTTAACTACTGGACCACCAGAAAGGTCTCCAGGGTCCCTATTCTTGCCTCAATCTCACTTCATATTCACAGAGTCTTAAAGGTAAAGGCAGAGGAGGTATGTTATGTCTCAAGAACTATTTCCCTCAGGTCACACAAAAAGAAAGCAATTCAATAAAAACTAAGTAAATTTCCAATTCTTTTTTATTTTGTGTGATAAACCTGCATGGATTTTGAATAGTCCTAAGTTAAATAAGTCATTTCAAAAAAAGAAAGGAAGCCATTTCAAGAATTCTTTTTAAGAAAAATATCTATACAATTTTACATCCATTAGTGTAAAATATTAGCTTGTCTTATATTTCATAATAATAATTTATTAGCATACATTTGAACACTAAGTACATTTTAAAGTCTCTGTTTTTATTCAAATTGTAGCTTCTAGAATAGGTAGACCAAAAACATACTCAGAGGCAAGAAAGGTATCTCTTTCTTAGGGTCAAAGAGAGCAGTGTCAACTTCAGTGACTAGACAACCAACCTGCCTCTACTCAGGGTTCCAGACTGTCTGAGACTCTGCTGACTTCAACATACAGCTTCCTAAGTCATCCTGGTTGTCATCATGGACCCTGTAAGATAGAAGAGGAAGGGCATGGAGGCATATTAGTGGGAGGCTTTTAATGGGCCAGGATCAGAAGTGATTAATATCATTTCTCATTGACATTCCATTGGCTGAAATGAAATATACCCTGTGCATGCTCTAACTACATGGAAGCCTGAGAAACATGATTAAGCCCGATGCCCAGGGGAAAATACAAATGTGATTTGGGTAAATTATTACTATCTTCTGCCATGAGTGTTACATATGATAAGTCCAAGAAGACCAATCTCAATGATTTATTAAGACAAGTTTGATTACTAACTATATTTTAAGGTTAATGATATTCAACATTCCAAGCAGGCCAGTGATCTGGAATAGTTACTGTTAAAAATAAAATACAGTAAATTATGTAAACAATTCAGTAGACTGGAATTTTGTTGCAAATACTTATTAATTGCTATGGTTTATCATTATCATCATTCTTATAGTTAGAAGAGTAACAATAAAGAGGTTTAAACTTACTCCAAGCTCTTATCAAACTGGGACACAATCAAATAGGAAAGGAGACAATAACTAATATACCTATTATACCTGCATTGACAGCTATGAACAAATCTTAAACTTATATTTGTTTGGTATCTGATATTTTTTTATTTCTGTAATACAACCTGATAATGGAAATGAATATATACTAGTTAAAATGTATATGCATTTTTCAGAATTTTTATAAATATTAACATTGTTAATTTATAACATATCTTTTATTCTATATCATCTTTGTTTCTTCTGATATGAATTACCATTTCAAAATATGGTGAAAAAACAAATTTATCAGTAAGTAAAATTTATGATAATGCTACTACTCAATTAAAATTTTATTTATATTAGTATTAGTTAGGCACAAAATATATATTTCTACTATATTGGAGAAATAAAGTTTTGGATGAAGATAACAGAAATTGCTTTAAAGGGATGAATGGCTGCATCAACAAGGAGAGAACTGTGACAAGGTAAAATTCTCCTTAAGTTTTTAAACCAGATTTATAATTCATTGAAATTGCTTTAAAGGGATGAATTCGGGCTGACTTCAACATACAGCTTCCTAAGTCATCCTGGTTGTCATCATGGACCCTGTAAGATAGAAGAGGAAGGGCATGGAGGCATATTAGTGGGAGGCTTTTAATGGGCCAGGATCAGAAGTGATTAATATCATTTCTCATTGACATTCCATTGGCTGAAATGAAATATACCCTGTGCATGCTCTAACTACATGGAAGCCTGAGAAACATGATTAAGCCCGATGCCCAGGGGAAAATACAAATGTGATTTGGGTAAATTATTACTATCTTCTGCCATGAGTGTTACATATGATAAGTCCAAGAAGACCAATCTCAATGATTTATTAAGACAAGTTTGATTACTAACTATATTTTAAGGTTAATGATATTCAACATTCCAAGCAGGCCAGTGATCTGGAATAGTTACTGTTAAAAATAAAATACAGTAAATTATGTAAACAATTCAGTAGACTGGAATTTTGTTGCAAATACTTATTAATTGCTATGGTTTATCATTATCATCATTCTTATAGTTAGAAGAGTAACAATAAAGAGGTTTAAACTTACTCCAAGCTCTTATCAAACTGGGACACAATCAAATAGGAAAGGAGACAATAACTAATATACCTATTATACCTGCATTGACAGCTATGAACAAATCTTAAACTTATATTTGTTTGGTATCTGATATTTTTTTATTTCTGTAATACAACCTGATAATGGAAATGAATATATACTAGTTAAAATGTATATGCATTTTTCAGAATTTTTATAAATATTAACATTGTTAATTTATAACATATCTTTTATTCTATATCATCTTTGTTTCTTCTGATATGAATTACCATTTCAAAATATGGTGAAAAACAAATTTATCAGTAAGTAAAATTTATGATAATGCTACTACTCAATTAAAATTTTATTTATATTAGTATTAGTTAGGCACAAAATATATATTTCTACTATATTGGAGAAATAAAGTTTTGGATGAAGATAACAGAAATTGCTTTAAAGGGATGAATGGCTGCATCAACAAGGAGAGAACTGTGACAAGGTAAAATTCTCCTTAAGTTTTTAAACCAGATTTATAATTCTTATTTGTTATTTAAGTAGTAAAGACTCTAGCTAGCATGCATGCATGCTCAGTTGTGTCTGACTCTGCAATCCTATGGACTGTAGCCTGCCAGATTCCACTGTCCATGGAATTTTCCAGGCAAAAATACTGCAGTAGGTTGCCACTCCCTTCTCCAGGGCATCTTCCTGAGCCAGAGATTGAAGTTGTGTCTCTTGCATCCCAAAGATTCTAGAGCTTTAATTACATTTTATGAAGACATTAATTTAAATAAGAAACTGTAATATTCTTGTAAGAAGTTATAGGAATTAGCTCAGTATATATTATATAAGAATTGCCAGCCTTCTACATCTTGACTTGATTTTGTGGTACTGTTATGTCTTGCCTATATTTTACAGAGAAAATTACATCCACTGTGAATTTGAGATTTTATAAAGTTCTCTGGATTGCTCCTGAATGGCCACAGTTTACTTTATGATAGGTTTTGAGATTCTGAGTAATTATATAAATTGTTATCTATTAAATCTTTAATAGAAATGGGACCAATAGAAAAATCATGGCAGTGAAGATATTATTCCCAAGAGTTTTGTTTGTTTGTTCTTGCTTTTTATCTTTTTTCTTTTTTCTTTTTTGCTTAAGCAGATAGCTAGTGCAGAAAGGTATAACTAGAAAACCATGTATGTTTTCCATATGTTTTTAGGGTGTTTATGACAGTATGCATTATATAGCATCCATAGCATCAAATGTTACTATCATTAAGTAGAATTTGGTGTGGTAGATGTAAAGACATCCCACCTGGCTTCATAAGTATGATCGTTTCTTTCTTAGGAATGAAGAAGCAGTCACTCTTTTCTATTTTTGACAAAATATACTGCATAAATAATTCTCCTGTCTAGGCTAACAATGGACTTCCCTGGTAGCTCATCTGGTAAAGAATCAGCCTGCAATGCAGGAGACATAAATCACTTAAAGGGCTGTAACTTGAAATATATATTTCTACTATATTGGAGAAATAAAGTTTTGGATGAAGATAACAGAAATTGCTTTAAAGGGATGAATGGCTGCATCAACAAGGAGAGAACTGTGACAAGGTAAAATTCTCCTTAAGTTTTTAAACCAGATTTATAATTCTTATTTGTTATTTAAGTAGTAAAGACTCTAGCTAGCATGCATGCATGCTCAGTTGTGTCTGACTCTGCAATCCTATGGACTGTAGCCTGCCAGATTCCACTGTCCATGGAATTTTCCAGGCAAAAATACTGCAGTAGGTTGCCACTCCCTTCTCCAGGGCATCTTCCTGAGCCAGAGATTGAAGTTGTGTCTCTTGCATCCCAAAGATTCTAGAGCTTTAATTACATTTTATGAAGACATTAATTTAAATAAGAAACTGTAATATTCTTGTAAGAAGTTATAGGAATTAGCTCAGTATATATTATATAAGAATTGCCAGCCTTCTACATCTTGACTTGATTTTGTGGTACTGTTATGTCTTGCCTATATTTTACAGAGAAAATTACATCCACTGTGAATTTGAGATTTTATAAAGTTCTCTGGATTGCTCCTGAATGGCCACAGTTTACTTTATGATAGGTTTTGAGATTCTGAGTAATTATATAAATTGTTATCTATTAAATCTTTAATAGAAATGGGACCAATAGAAAAATCATGGCAGTGAAGATATTATTCCCAAGAGTTTTGTTTGTTTGTTCTTGCTTTTTATCTTTTTTCTTTTTTCTTTTTTGCTTAAGCAGATAGCTAGTGCAGAAAGGTATAACTAGAAAACCATGTATGTTTTCCATATGTTTTTAGGGTGTTTATGACAGTATGCATTATATAGCATCCATAGCATCAAATGTTACTATCATTAAGTAGAATTTGGTGTGGTAGATGTAAAGACATCCCACCTGGCTTCATAAGTATGATCGTTTCTTTCTTAGGAATGAAGAAGCAGTCACTCTTTTCTATTTTTGACAAAATATACTGCATAAATAATTCTCCTGTCTAGGCTAACAATGGACTTCCCTGGTAGCTCATCTGGTAAAGAATCAGCCTGCAATGCAGGAGACATAAATCACTTAAAGGGCTGTAACTTGAAATAATCAAGAAACAAATGAAAAGCAAATATATTGGGAGAAGGGACTCATTTTCTACCCCTATGAAATATTTACAATAGTGCTATTTTATAGTCTAAAACATTTTCCAAATGAATTTAAAAGAGCATGTTGAAGCCTAGGTTTTCTACAGACACCTTTACAGGCAACCCTTGAGAGACTTGACTGAATCTTGAATATTTCAAATCAAACTCAAGTCCTGGCTCTATTTCCTGCCACCTTGTTTCTTGCCTTCTCATTGCTGAGTTATTTTATTCAGCTCTCCAAGCTTAGTTAGTTACCATCTCCTGGGACATCTGTTTTTGGGGAATTATATAAAGAGTAATTAAATCAACTATACAAATACAAAGAGACAGCTCACTGGAAAAGACCCTGGTGCTGGGAAAAATGGAAGACAGAGGAGAAGGGGACGACAGAGGTCAAGATGGTTGGATGGTTTCACTGAGTCAATGGAAAAGAGTTTAAGCAAGCTCTAGGAGATGGCAAATGACAGGGAAGCCTGATGTGCAGCAGTCCATGAGGCTTCAAGATGTAGGACATGACTGAGAGACTGAACTGAATTAAATTAACCCTGGCAATGGTATTCTCGACCTTATGCCTAAATCTTAGTAATCTGGTCTTTGCCTTGGCAGGAATCAGTTAAACATCTATGACTCTTTTTTTTTTTAATTTTTTTATTCTGTACACATTTTATTTATTTATATTTTTTACAGGATTTTGTTGTTTACTGCCACATGTCAACTCAAATCTGCCAACTATATCTTATTTGTAAGAAGTCCCCACTTTCAGCTGTTTCTTCTGTGCCTGAATTTCTGACTTGGTGCTTTGACTCCTGTCTTCCTTTTTACAACATTCCTTACCTTTTTCATTGTGACAATATCATTTTCCCACCTGGCTTCATAAGTATGATCGTTTCTTTCTTAGGAATGAAGAAGCAGTCACTCTTTTCTATTTTTGACAAAATATACTGCATAAATAATTCTCCTGTCTAGGCTAACAATGGACTTCCCTGGTAGCTCATCTGGTAAAGAATCAGCCTGCAATGCAGGAGACATAAATCACTTAAAGGGCTGTAACTTGAAATAATCAAGAAACAAATGAAAAGCAAATATATTGGGAGAAGGGACTCATTTTCTACCCCTATGAAATATTTACAATAGTGCTATTTTATAGTCTAAAACATTTTCCAAATGAATTTAAAAGAGCATGTTGAAGCCTAGGTTTTCTACAGACACCTTTACAGGCAACCCTTGAGAGACTTGACTGAATCTTGAATATTTCAAATCAAACTCAAGTCCTGGCTCTATTTCCTGCCACCTTGTTTCTTGCCTTCTCATTGCTGAGTTATTTTATTCAGCTCTCCAAGCTTAGTTAGTTACCATCTCCTGGGACATCTGTTTTTGGGGAATTATATAAAGAGTAATTAAATCAACTATACAAATACAAAGAGACAGCTCACTGGAAAAGACCCTGGTGCTGGGAAAAATGGAAGACAGAGGAGAAGGGGACGACAGAGGTCAAGATGGTTGGATGGTTTCACTGAGTCAATGGAAAAGAGTTTAAGCAAGCTCTAGGAGATGGCAAATGACAGGGAAGCCTGATGTGCAGCAGTCCATGAGGCTTCAAGATGTAGGACATGACTGAGAGACTGAACTGAATTAAATTAACCCTGGCAATGGTATTCTCGACCTTATGCCTAAATCTTAGTAATCTGGTCTTTGCCTTGGCAGGAATCAGTTAAACATCTATGACTCTTTTTTTTTTTAATTTTTTTATTCTGTACACATTTTATTTATTTATATTTTTTACAGGATTTTGTTGTTTACTGCCACATGTCAACTCAAATCTGCCAACTATATCTTATTTGTAAGAAGTCCCCACTTTCAGCTGTTTCTTCTGTGCCTGAATTTCTGACTTGGTGCTTTGACTCCTGTCTTCCTTTTGTGGAATTGGCTAGAACTCAGCTCCCTGGACTCAGGACTTCATTTCTGTCCTTTGTTTGCATTGTGACAATATCATTTTCTTTATTTCTCTAATCTCCTGAATATCTATTGGAAAAGTTCTTATTCTTCCTGGATACTCAAGATGTTACTCCGTCGGAGATGTTTACTATTGCCATTACATGTTTGAACCAACAACATTTATTCCTAGAATGTAAAGCAGGGGATATTACCACTTTTCTAGCTAACTGAAATGAGTCAATATGTGACATTAAGAAGCATGGTAAAGTCTAAGCTCCTTATTTAACCTCCTTACTAACAATTTTATCATCATTTTTCTCAGTGGACTTTGGGAATGTATTTATTTCCAGGAGACTTGACCTTAATGCCTTTCTATGTAATACATTTCTCAGGTAATTTAAGAAAGTCAGAGAAATGGAAAGCTGATGGGGTTGTCTTGGGGTTCTAAGTAACAGTTTTAAGAAAGGCTTAAAAAGAAGTTACTGAGTTAAAGGTACTCCTATCAGTTGAAAATTTATGGTCAGTTAAAATACGCTAGATTGCTTTTTGTTAGGAATTTTTGTTTTGCTTTGTTTTGTTTTCTGCAACTTATTCACTGTGCATGTTATCCTTTCTTTCTCTAACAAAGGCCCAATAATGTTTCATTGGTGATCAAACCACTTGCTCAACTGGTGCAGTAAAATGAACACCTCTCTTGGCGTCATGGTTTTTCCTGTTCACCACCATCTCCTGTACACCTTAGCTGGAGCTGAGGGACCACAGTTAGGGAAAAGAAAGTCCTCTTTTTAAGATCTTTTTAAGATCTTGGGACAGCTGGCCTACATGACTGGCTGTCCTTCAAGATACTGGAGACATCTAGTCATAATGGCAATAAAGATTCCTATTGCCTCAAATCCAAACCTAGGGTTACTTTTGCTTTTTGAGGTTGTTTCTGCTTCAAGAGAATATATATATAGCTTCTTTAATCCTCTAATCGTTGTCTCAGATCACTATCAAGACACAGATTCAGATTATTAAGGTTTCAAATTCATTAACTACTGGACACCAATCCCTCCTACACAGCACACTGAAAAATCTGGAGAGATTAATATGTTAAAGTAAGACACAATAATCAGTAGTAGTGGTGCTTCATTTAGGATGTCCAGGGGGCATGGTTACCAGAGTTATGAGGAGTGGTTTTCTATAGATACTATCAAAGAACTAACGTTAGATTTTGTTGAAAGATAGATCTTATCTGGGAATTTCTCTGAGACCCTGTGTGCACGCATGTTAAATCACTTCAGTCATGTTCTAGTCTGTGTGACCTTATGGAGGGTAGCCCTCCAGTCTCCTCTGTCCATGGAATTCTCCAGGTAAGAATACTGGAGTGCATTGTCATACCACCCTCCAGGCAACCTTCCCGATGCAGGGATCAAGCCCGTGTTTCTTCCATCTCCTGTATTGGCACACAGGTTCTTTACCCTTAGTGTTACCTGGGAATCCCTCAGAGACCCTATCTCTGTTCTATTACTCTTATTGAGAGCAGTTAGGTAGTTCTGTTTTATAAATTGAAAAATTAAAGCCAAAAGAGATTTCAGTGTCCTTGGTATCAGTTAAGTCTGTCATAGTTTTCTTAGTCAATTAAACTACGCTAGATTGCTTTTTGTTAGGAATTTTTGTTTTGCTTTGTTTTGTTTTCTGCAACTTATTCACTGTGCATGTTATCCTTTCTTTCTCTAACAAAGGCCCAATAATGTTTCATTGGTGATCAAACCACTTGCTCAACTGGTGCAGTAAAATGAACACCTCTCTTGGCGTCATGGTTTTTCCTGTTCACCACCATCTCCTGTACACCTTAGCTGGAGCTGAGGGACCACAGTTAGGGAAAAGAAAGTCCTCTTTTTAAGATCTTTTTAAGATCTTGGGACAGCTGGCCTACATGACTGGCTGTCCTTCAAGATACTGGAGACATCTAGTCATAATGGCAATAAAGATTCCTATTGCCTCAAATCCAAACCTAGGGTTACTTTTGCTTTTTGAGGTTGTTTCTGCTTCAAGAGAATATATATATAGCTTCTTTAATCCTCTAATCGTTGTCTCAGATCACTATCAAGACACAGATTCAGATTATTAAGGTTTCAAATTCATTAACTACTGGACACCAATCCCTCCTACACAGCACACTGAAAAATCTGGAGAGATTAATATGTTAAAGTAAGACACAATAATCAGTAGTAGTGGTGCTTCATTTAGGATGTCCAGGGGGCATGGTTACCAGAGTTATGAGGAGTGGTTTTCTATAGATACTATCAAAGAACTAACGTTAGATTTTGTTGAAAGATAGATCTTATCTGGGAATTTCTCTGAGACCCTGTGTGCACGCATGTTAAATCACTTCAGTCATGTTCTAGTCTGTGTGACCTTATGGAGGGTAGCCCTCCAGTCTCCTCTGTCCATGGAATTCTCCAGGTAAGAATACTGGAGTGCATTGTCATACCACCCTCCAGGCAACCTTCCCGATGCAGGGATCAAGCCCGTGTTTCTTCCATCTCCTGTATTGGCACACAGGTTCTTTACCCTTAGTGTTACCTGGGAATCCCTCAGAGACCCTATCTCTGTTCTATTACTCTTATTGAGAGCAGTTAGGTAGTTCTGTTTTATAAATTGAAAAATTAAGCCAAAAATATTATCTGAAAATTTCCCATATCCTCACTCGGATTTCAGTGTCCTTGGTATCAGTTAAGTCTGTCATAGTTTTCTTAGTCAATTAAACTACCAATTTACCCATAATAAAATTTTTCCAGAAATATTTTCTATTTTTAAATAAAAAATAAATAGGGCTTCCCTGGTAGTCCAGTGGGTAAGGACACCACCTTGCAGTGCCAGGGGCGCCTGTTAGATCCCTGGCCTGGAAAGATCCCACGTGCTGCGGAGCAGCTGGACCGATGTGTCCAATTACCGAGCCAGAGCTCTGGAGCACATGCGCCCAGAGGCAGTGCTCTGCGACAACAGAGGCCACCGTGATGGGAGGCCACACGGGCCAAAGAACAAGGATGGATGAAAATGGATAAATGAAAGACCAAAAGAAGTGGCCCGCCCGCGCCCCTCCCTCCCCAAGCCGCCCCCATAAATAAATAAATAAACAGAACAAAACAAAGTTGTGTAAGGAAGATTTAACCATGTTGTGAACTGACGGAAGGAAAAGTAATATAATTTTTTCTTTGATACCATAAATGGGGAAAAGAGAGCATTAAAGGCATTAAGGCATCATTTAAGAAACTGGAAACCAGGTATTGATTGGAATTCTACTCTAGTCTCTCACCTATAGTACACTCAAAGGCACACGTTTAATGCTGTTGGAAATTTACCTCTAAAACTCAGATTTATGGTGCACTAGGAATAAATGATAATGTTGTGCTCCAAATTTCACACGAAAAACCAGGAGTCATTATCTATTGGAGGTAGTGATCAAACTTCTTGACTCTGAAGTTGTATCATCATAAGAACAATGCTCCCTCTTTCCAAATTTAGCATAATTTCTATGTGTTTTCATGTTAACTTCATTCCTACTTTATTAGAGTCCTGTTCCATGTTAAAGTAGTTGAAAGATACATTGCTCTAATAATAATCTGTTTTATATTTTCAAAATAATTTACCCTTATTTATTATGAGATATAATGACTAAACTAGGCATAGTACACAGATATTTGGTCAACTGTTATTCTCAATATTTCTTTTTCGGTCAGATTAATATCTAAATAAGGCAACTCTGAAGGAATCAGATTATTTTTTATGATATGAACAGACCACATCCAATTAGCTGAAGGCCTTAACAGAAGAAGACAGGCTTTCTTTAAAGAAGAGATACTTCTGTCAGAAGGCTACATTCAAACTCAAACTAGAACATCAATTCTTCCTAGGCTCAAGCCTACCACTCTACTCCACAGATTTTGGACTTGCCAGGGTCCACAATTATATCTGTCAATTCCTGAAAATAAATCACTCTCTTTTTCTCTCTCTCTCTATATACACACACACACAAACACATATGATACATGCACACATACATATAGTATAGTTTCTGTTTCTCTGGAGAATTATAACAGGATACGCCAGGCAGAAAGTTTTGCTCTTTTACAAATATAAATACTTCTAAATGGTTCTTCTAGCCAAAATCGTCACCACTCTGTGGGCACAATTTCTTCAACTCTAGCAGGTGCACTAAGTTTTCATATTTTATTGGCAAGAGTAACAGCACTCTAATTTCTTTGCACTCATTACCAGCTTAGTGCAAATCAATCTGTCATAACATTTTGACTCAAGAGTATGGGCAGGGGAATTGGCTTAATTACCAATAAGTGACTGGAAAAAGATCTACAAAGCAGAAAAAAAGACGACCTCTTGCTGAGTTTGGTACCGAGGAAACAGATTGAGGTTGAGAAAACAGGACTGACATCCTGCTATGCTCAGATGAGACTCACAGGGGAACTAACCAAAAAATAAAACAGAACTCTGACTGAATTATCTGGAGAAAATGAAAGTGTTGGATAGGTGTAGTGTAGTCACCCATAATTAAGAGCAATGTCTGTTGAGAAAATGATAAGCATAGAATCAAACAGAGAACTATTTCCATGAAAGGTAGTTGCAGTGCAACAAAAGCAAAATCTATTTCATATTTAGGGAACTCCTTGTGGTTCACACTTAAAGGGTCTGCCTGCAATGCAGAAGACCTAGGTTCAATTCCTGGATTGGGAAGATCTCTTGGAGAAGCAAGATGGCAGCCACTCCAGTATTCTTGCCTGGAAAATCTCATGGAAGAGCCTGGCAGGCTACAATCCAAGGGGTGACAATGAGTCAGACATGACTGAGTGACTAACACATTCAGATATGAATTCTGATTCAATAAAATTTAGACAAGGTAATTACTGTCTCAGAGTTTCAGTTTTCTCAGTTTGTTTCATGCTAATATTAAGGTCCCAAGAATTTAGCACTTTTGACACAGGAAGGATTACTTATCTCCCAAACTTGACTGTGCAGCAAGCCTTAAAAAAATACTGCAGAGTCCTCTAAAAGTGTGGTCTCCTGGTCTCTACCCCAGATATACTGCATCAGAATTTCAGAGGTGTGAATCTCTAAAACCTAACCATGGAAAAATGACTTCAGGTGGCACTGATGCAGCTGGTGAATGGATCTGCATTTGAAATTCATTGCGTTCTGGTGTCTCATCCACTACCTTGTTTAGACAAGATCCCACAGGAGGTTGGACTTGAATGAATAGTATGAATGGGTGGGTTTTATTCCTTCCTCATATTCTTGTTCTCATTCTCATTGTCTAGAATTCAGAGGGGGTGAATATTCACTCAGCTGAGTCAGCACTGGCCTATACGGACCACCACTACTTAAAAAATACCTGGTTCCTGTTGTGTCTGAAAAATCTATTTCATGTAAGAAGTCACACAGTGAAAAAAAAAGGACAAGAAAGGTATGTTATTGTTGTTTAATAATATGAAATATTAATGCCACCATTCCACTGAAATAGCCCTCATGTGCTTAGACATAATCACCTTGCTAATATCAAGCTGTTCATTATTTGTGACCATACTTCCAATTTGGTTTGTTTATTATTGATCAGCTATTCCTTCTGAAAGTATATCACTTTCTCAACTGTCCTTATATAATAATTTGATTCCTCCTAAGGCTCTTCCAGCTTCTCTCCTGTGTCCTACATTTCTCCTCATATGCCTCTGCCATCTGGCCTTATTTCAATGCACACTGCATTATTGAATCTAGTTACTGGAAGTGGCATATGGTTCAGTTCAGTTCAGTTCAACTCAGTCACTCATTCGTGTCCAAATATTTGTGACCCCTTGGACTGCAGAACATCAGCCTTCCCTGTCCTTCACTATCTTGCAGAGCTTGCTCAAATGTATGTCCATTGAGTCAGTGATGCTATTCAACCATCTTGTCCTCTGTCATCCTCTTCTCCTTCTGACTTCTATTTTTCCCAGCATTAGGGTCCTTTCCAGTGAGTTGGATCTATGCATCAGGCGGCCAAAGTATTGAAACTTCAGCTTCCGCATCATTGCTTCCAATGAATATTCAGGGTTGGTTTCCTTTAGGATTGACTGATTTGATCTCCTTGTAGTCCAAGGGACTTGCAAGTGTCTTCTCAAACACCATTTTTTTGAAAGCATTGATTCTTCGGTGCTCAGTCTTCTTCATGGTCCAACTATCATATCCATACATGACTACTGGGAAAACCATAAATTTGACTAAAGGGACTTTTGTCAGCAAAGTAATGTCTCTGCTTTTTCAATATGCTGTCTAGGTTTGTCATAGCTTTTCTTCCAAGGAACAAGCGTCATAATTTCATGGCTGCATTCATCATTTGCAATGGTTTTGGACCCCTATAAAATAAAATCTGTCATTGTTCCCATTGTTTGCCCATTTATTGGCCATGAAGTAATGGGACTGGATGCCATGACTTCATTTTTCAAATGTTGAATTTTAAGCCAGCTTTTTCACTCTCCTCTTTCACCTTCATCAACAGGCTCTTTAGTTCCTCTTTGCTTTCTGTCATAAGGGCGATGTCATGTGCATATGGCTACCTACCGCAACCTGTTAGCTCTTTTATCTAGCTCTAAGGTTTACCCTTTGTGGTACTGTTTAACCAGTTTCCCATGGTTGCTAAATTAAAAAGTCTCCTTTGATCTTTTATTCTCCCTTATTCTGTAGATCTATTCTGTCTTTAAAAGCCTTTTGTCTATTTTGGGCAAAACTATAATATGCCAATTAGCTTTCAGTTTTCAGATCTCCATTATTAACTTAAATCTATATCAACTTGTATCTGGATTACTATAGGAACTCCTTCCCTATTTTACTTGAATCTAGGTTACCCCAACAATACAAACCAGTGTGAAAATGTTTCCAAACTAATTTTTGCATGTCAAAATAGAGGATCAAAGATTGAAACCAATAGTTGAGGCTAGACCACTGACTTATTGAATGTACATATATACATATGTTGATACGTAAATGTATAGATACATAGATACAAACAGAAAAGATGTACAAATCTTAGATAAATGAAAAAATAAACAAATGGATAGATAGATAACTGGATTGAATAAGAGATATATAGATACAGAAATAACATTATGCATAAAGATGGAGAAATTTTAATGGCCTTCAGTAGAGACATTCAAGAAAATTACTTTGAGTAAATTTCAAATTTTTCTTTATATTAAGATGGAATGTCATCTGTCACCTTTTATTCATTGGTTGATTTGAAAGTCTAGTCTCATTTAGACATCTTCAGCCATAATCAGAAATCATGGCCAAGGGCTTCCCTGGTGGTCCAGTGGGTAAGGACACCACCTTGCAGTGCAAGGGGCGCCGGTTCGATCCCTGACCTGGGAAGATCCCACGTGCCAGGAAGCGGCTGGACAGATGTGTCCAATTACCGAGCTAGAGCTCTGGAGCACATGCGCCCAGAGCTGGTGCTCTGCAACGACAGAGGCCACCGCGATGGGAGACCCACAGGAGCTGAAGAACAAAGACGGATGAAAATAGAGAAATGAAAGACCAATAGATGTGGCCAGCCCATCCCCCCCCCCCCCCCCCCCCACCCCCCAAAAGATAAATAAATAAAATAAATGTTAAAAAAAAAATCATGGCCAAAATCACTTTAGTGAACAAAAATTCTAAAAGTAATGTTGGAATACATTGTCAAAAGTAAGACAGCAGGCCTTAAATGGAGCTACTTATGTCAAGTTCCACATCACCAAACCAAGTCTTAATTATAGCTTTCACAGTCATGAAAATGCAATCTTAGACTCAAAGAAATCTCCTAATCCGTACCAGGTAGGTGATCTGCCTGATGGATCTCTGCCATCCCATAAATTTTGGGCAAAACTATAATATGCCAATTAGCTTTCAGTTTTCAGATCTCCATTATTAACTTAAATCTATATCAACTTGTATCTGGATTACTATAGGAACTCCTTCCCTATTTTACTTGAATCTAGGTTACCCCAACAATACAAACCAGTGTGAAAATGTTTCCAAACTAATTTTGCATGTCAAAATAGAGGATCAAAGATTGAAACCAATAGTTGAGGCTAGACCACTGACTTATTGAATGTACATATATACATATGTTGATACGTAAATGTATAGATACATAGATACAAACAGAAAAGATGTACAAATCTTAGATAAATGAAAAAATAAACAAATGGATAGATAGATAACTGGATTGAATAAGAGATATATAGATACAGAAATAACATTATGCATAAAGATGGAGAAATTTTAATGGCCTTCAGTAGAGACATTCAAGAAAATTACTTTGAGTAAATTTCAAATTTTTCTTTATATTAAGATGGAATGTCATCTGTCACCTTTTATTCATTGGTTGATTTGAAAGTCTAGTCTCATTTAGACATCTTCAGCCATAATCAGAAATCATGGCCAAGGGCTTCCCCTGGTGGTCCAGTGGGTAAGGACACTGCCTTGCAGTGCAAGGGGCGCCGGTTCGATCCCTGACCTGGGAAGATCCCACGTGCCAGGAAGCGGCTGGACAGATGTGTCCAATTACCGAGCTAGAGCTCTGGAGCACATGCGCCCAGAGCTGGTGCTCTGCGACGACAGAGGCCACCGCGATGGGAGACCCACAGGAGCTGAAGAACAAAGACGGATGAAAATAGAGAAATGAAAGACCAATAGATGTGGCCAGCCCATCCCCCTCCCTCCCCACCCCACCCCCCAAAAGATAAATAAATAAAATAAATGTTAAAAAAAAAATCATGGCCAAAATCACTTTAGTGAACAAAAATTCTAAAAGTAATGTTGGAATACATTGTCAAAAGTAAGACAGCAGGCCTTAAATGGAGCTACTTATGTCAAGTTCCACATCACCAAACCAAGTCTTAATTATAGCTTTCACAGTCATGAAAATGCAATCTTAGACCAATCAAAGAGAAATCTCCTAATCAGTACCAGTTAGGTGATCTGCCTGATGGATCTCTGCCATCCCATAAAGGGAAAGTTACCTTGCAATAATCAACTCGAGGGTTTTTTTACTAATATAACCTCCTTTTTCCTGCTCCCTTCTAGTTATAAAAGCCTTCCAACATTGTATAATACTTGGCATTCCTTTCTTTTGTATTGAATTCTACCTGATTCAAATCAGTTTTTGTGCAAATAAGCTTAATAATTTTAATATCCTCAGTTTATCTGTTACTACTATCAAGCTGAAAGTTAGACTCAAACTTCCTAAGTAATATGGATTATCAACAACATTTATTGTAATAGATGTCTAGCACTAGTGCACATCTAATACATTTTTACACAGTATAATTCTCTATTGGCCTCTCAACAGCAGCCAGCCTATAGGAAAAGGAAAAATTGTACTATGAATAATTCAAGTAAAGTAGTTGATTAATAAATACTTATTGAACCTGTGTATAGTACTTGTAATAATTTAGAGCAATGTTTAAGACCAGGGGTAAGGTGGGCTTTTAGTATTCATTTAATTTTTATATTTTATCTAACTGGTACTTCTAGAAAATACTTTTACTACCTTTGGCTGCTTTATAATCTCAAATATATAAACTGTGTTTGACCTAAATATTAATAATTTTCTTCTTGCTTGTCTATATCAAGCTTCTAGGAACAAAATCAGCAGTGTAGTTCCTCCCAAATATCATACTAATATTGCTTATGTAGAAACATTCCTTGAGATGATTTATTCTTGATGTTAATGTTAAAATTTGAGTAGGTTTAGCAAATGATTAATATGCTTACCTTCTGACCATTTTAGGGCAATGTTTGCACATGGCTAAACAAATAGATCTTTGCAGAGCATAATAAGATACGCGTCTGCTCTCTGCTTCCTTGATTGATTTTGCCTCTGTACAATCATTAAGCTGAAACCTCTCTTAAAGGGTAAAAAGGACTGCTGGCAGAGAGCCACTTTGGCAACTTTCCTATGTTGTGGTCTGTTTGGTTCATCCACAGTGACATGGATTAAGATAGAATTATAGGAAATCCTATTGAGGTAAAGACCTACTGGATAAGAGCAGGGAAAATTAAGCCTCTCTACTCCTTCAACATAACCTTTTAAAATACCAGGTTACAGTGTGTTCGTTTCGCTTGTAATTCTGATATAAGATACTAATGGAAATGACATTTGAAAAGAGATTGACTTTTGTGTATAAACTATCACAAGTAGGTCCTAACAGTACCTTTCCATGTTGGCCTTAAATATGACAACATTTTCCAGGTTGTGAGCACAAATGAGAAACTTTAAAAAAAATTTTTAAACCTGTGTAGATAAGCATTTGTACAATCTCTATCCCTTAGAGAGTACAGGGTTCTGAAATGTTGATTTAGAGATTAAAATATTAACCCAGCACTGTTACAGAAATCATAATTTTGTTGGTGTTTCTTTAATGGTGATTGATCCTTCAAAAGATATCACTGTTTTTTCTTTGCCTTTAAAATACCCACTGTAATGAAACCAACTGATTCTTTAAAGAGAGAATAGGGCAATTTAGTTGAAAGATAGCCTTGAAACAGTTAATTGAATTTCTTCAGCTCATGTCCTTGCATTTCAGTCAACCTTAGATTAGGGGCCCTCTGACCTAACAGTAATGAAACATATAGCATCCTTGCTTTTCACTGAGTCCTATTATAGGGCTTCTTAGGTAAATCAGTTTACAGGATCTGAGAGAATTTACATAACTTCTCCAAACTCATAGAATCAGTCAGTGATGGGGCTAGAAGATGAGCTAAAAATCATCTTGAAATCACCTTGAAATCAACTCTAGGATTTCCAGTAGTGTCAGCTATAGGTGTAACTCCTGTTGTTCTCAGTAATTAAACAAAGAAAGAAGAAAAAGAAAAGACAGGATAAAAATAAACAACTCTTGGAGTTTTCACATAAGAGTCCCTGATGCCCTGACATAAAGCCGAGGCCTTGGATTCTGAGGGCACAGATGTGCGGCCTGCAATAAAATGGTCGCTGGCCAGACAGCCAGATACACATCCAGAGAAGGTTCTGTTCTGGGACTAGGAGAATCAGGTGGGGGAGGGGCAGTAAATGACTGGTGTGCCCAATAAAACAAAAAGGCCAGAATGTTGCCTGCTCAGCTCGCTTACCATTTTAACCAAACTTTTGGACGCTATAGCTAATGAAAGTATCCAAAAAACGTTTGAATAGTTGGTGTATGAAACAGACTGGCAAACGAGAGTGGAAAGACAAACAGAATAAATGATACCATGGGTCTGTGTGTCTTTCTTGCTGCAGTGAGAATGTCTCAGCAAACTGGAAACTTTCAGGGAACCTGATAATATCTTAAGAGTAATTGTCCTTGGTCCTTTTTCCATGTGTTTGTATATTTTGGTCAACCTAACAATTTTAGCCTCTAATGAGGAAACAAACAACAAAAATATTGAAGTAGAAAGAAAAAAAGAAACAGAATTCGTGCTTTTAAAGACTAAACATTTTCTATTTGCTTTAGAAATAGCCTGTGTTTAATTAACTCAAAATGGTTTCAGACTTGGAATGGAGTTGTCCCATTTTCACTTAACACTCATTCTTAATTGATTTGTATTTCTTTGTCTTTTCTTTATTGATGTGTATGGTTGGGAGTGATTAGGAAAGAAAGGGACAAAAAGGAAACGGCAATTTTGAGGTGTCAGCCTACTTTCCATTTATTCTTTTTTATTATTAACAAAGCAGGCACATCAAATTTTCAATAAAAGCTTGTGACATAAATCATATACAGTATTCAACAAATCATTGATGTGTGATGTGTTTGTGTGTGAAATATGGTCTATGTGAATGAAAATTCCTATATTTATGTTTCTGTCTAATAGTGATTACAATGGACTTTATCCATTATCTTCACTCTCAGGAAAACTGAAGCATTACTGATATTCCTTGTAAGTACTTATGTATTCTATGTAAATGTACTACAATTTGTGAGATTTGTCAAGAGTGTTTAAATACTACTTCCTTGAGAATAATTATCCACCTAACAGAAAATGGGAGAGACATGAATGCTTGTTATACTCTAATTGAAGTCTATTTAAGACCATTTCAAAAGATGCTTTGAAGACTGCAGTGAGAGGACCCTTTGGGGAACTGACCATGGATCTCAATGTGACCTGTGGGTACTTTGGGAACTGACCTAGGGAATCCCATAGAGATTAGTGCTGCTTCTTCAGGCAATGTTTGAACATAACTTTCAGTTTAGGCAGGGCATAGGCTCCAGAAGGTGGTGGTCAGGGCTGGGCTTTTGCTAATGACCTGGCTTAAAGAGGATGGTGGGCAAGACCAAGCAATTTCAGGCAAGAGTCTACATAGGGGCATATCCGCAGAGTAGAAGATGAATGGAAAGAGGTGGATGTGGGGGGCTTTGCTTGCTTCAGAGAATTGCAGACTACTGAAGTGGAAAATGAACCTTCAAGGACACCCCCAGGGCATAAATAGCCTATATTTGAAATTTACACCCCAGAGAGCAGTGACAAAGGATTACAAATGCACCAGTGAGATAGGATATGCCACTTCCCTCTCAACCAACCTCTCTTGTAGTGTAATGAGTGAGAAGGAACAGAAGTGAAAAGAGAGAAAAAATAGCAATAGGAACACACACATATACGTGCACACGTAGATAATGTATGTACATGCATAACCCTCTGGGCTGGATTCTTATATGTGTTCTTGTGTGTGTGTAGAATCCTTGAAATGGATGTGAGATAAAAGTTTAGGTTTTATGTTTGACTTTGATTAACTATATAATTTAAGAAAAATCAGAAAACATTTCCAGACGTAATTTACTGTGACATGCCTATATTGTATGCTTATATCAATACATAAGCCATCTAGCTGTTTGCTTGCTTGTGCTCTAAATATACTTCAGAAGAAGCATCTTTGCTTAATAACACATGTACACAACACATTTTCATAAAACAAAAATTGTGTTTTTTGATAATTTGATGACATTTATGGTTAATATATACCTGTAAGTGGTTAATATTAAAATATAATGAGAAATTTCAGGTTGACTCATTCTTCTTGAATTGAACAAAAATTGTGGTTAATAATTTTCAATAAAATGAGAAAGCTGACTTGTTTTACTCTAATTGAAGTCTATTTAAGACCATTTCAAAAGATGCTTTGAAGACTGCAGTGAGAGGACCCTTTGGGGAACTGACCATGGATCTCAATGTGACCTGTGGGTACTTTGGGAACTGACCTAGGGAATCCCATAGAGATTAGTGCTGCTTCTTCAGGCAATGTTTGAACATAACTTTCAGTTTAGGCAGGGCATAGGCTCCAGAAGGTGGTGGTCAGGGCTGGGCTTTTGCTAATGACCTGGCTTAAAGAGGATGGTGGGCAAGACCAAGCAATTTCAGGCAAGAGTCTACATAGGGGCATATCCGCAGAGTAGAAGATGAATGGAAAGAGGTGGATGTGGGGGGCTTTGCTTGCTTCAGAGAATTGCAGACTACTGAAGTGGAAAATGAACCTTCAAGGACACCCCCAGGGCATAAATAGCCTATATTTGAAATTTACACCCCAGAGAGCAGTGACAAAGGATTACAAATGCACCAGTGAGATAGGATATGCCACTTCCCTCTCAACCAACCTCTCTTGTAGTGTAATGAGTGAGAAGGAACAGAAGTGAAAAGAGAGAAAAAATAGCAATAGGAACACACACATATAGGGCACACGTAGATAATGTATGTACATGCATAACCCTCTGGGCTGGATTCTTATATGTGTTCTTGTGTGTGTGTAGAATCCTTGAAATGGATGTGAGATAAAAGTTTAGGTTTTATGTTTGACTTTGATTAACTATATAATTTAAGAAAAATCAGAAAACATTTCCAGACGTAATTTACTGTGACATGCCTATATTGTATGCTTATATCAATACATAAGCCATCTAGCTGTTTGCTTGCTTGTGCTCTAAATATACTTCAGAAGAAGCATCTTTGCTTAATAACACATGTACACAACACATTTTCATAAAACAAAAATTGTGTTTTTTGATAATTTGATGACATTTATGGTTAATATATACCTGTAAGTGGTTAATATTAAAATATAATGAGAAATTTCAGGTTGACTCATTCTTCTTGAATTGAACAGAAACTATTTTGTGAGGTTTCCTGTATAATCAACCTTTTTTCCAAATAAAATGAGAAAGCTGACTTGTAAATAAGCTCTTGCTGCCTAACATTTGTGATAAATTTCAGATGTAAACAATTATTTCATTTATTCTGTGCCTCCATGTGATGCAAAGAACCGACTCATTGGAAAAGACCCTGATGGTGGGAAAAGTTGAAGCCAGGAGGAGAAAGGGATGACAAAGGATGATATGGTTGGATGGCATCAACAGTCCAATGGACATGAGTTTGAACAAGCTCTGGGAGATAGTGAAGGGCAGGGAGGCTTGTTGTGCTGCAGTCCATGGGTTTGCAAACAGAGAGGTATAACTGAGCAAATGAAAAACAAAAAATAATTATTTGACATATTTTCCATTATGGTAACATAACTTTTTACATTACTCAGACATAACTTTTAGTGGGTTTATCCTTTGACTATAAGGCTATTAGATTTAAAAAAAAAAAAAAAAAACTCTGAGGATAATTCTTTAATCATCTTTCACTAAATTGAATGTCAAATTGAGATGTAAATTTTAGAGCTAGTTGAATAATGGACATTACTAGTTGGGAAAGATGAAAGAAGGTAAAAGACTTTAAAATACACACACGTAATCATGTGTGTATGATGACGACTCACCATAATATCGCTATTCACATATGAATTATGAGGCACTAATAATTAAAGAAATGAGAAGGAAAAATGCTTGTCAATACCACCACCTGAAATTTTGACTTATATCTCTGTCATTAACCAATGTGTTATTATGTTTAAGACTTAATTACTGATTGATTGATTATTTCTGCCCATGTTGGACTAGTAGTAAAGAGTCCTTCTGCCAATGCAGGAGATGGTTTGATCCTTGGGTCAGAAAGATCTCCTGGAATAGGAAATTGTGACCCACCCTAATATTTCTGCCTAGAAAATTCCATGTAACCTGGAAGGCTATAGCGCATGGGACAACAAAATGTCAGACATGGCTAAGCACAGCATATTTTTTTAAGGAGGAAAATGTTAAATAGCACTTTGATTTTCACCTATATTTTGGTAATATTCCCTGGTATAAACAGATCAGGTTAAAGTCAAAATGTGTCATTTGAAATTTCTTGGTTTTCTTTTCTGTTCTTTACCTAACCCGATACATTATTTTTACATGAATTTTTGTACAAGTTAAATCTATTCTTCTCATATAGGGGAACATATGTCTTTAAGTCCTTGAGGTACAGATGATCTTATTATGTCCTCTTGCTCCTTTATTTTCAGTTTGTGTGGTTTGGAGTCTCACCTCTACTGACAGTGTGTGGACAGTACCTCTAGAATTTCACTTCAGTCAACGCATCTCTCATCTAAGCGGGAAATGACAAAGGATGATATGGTTGGATGGCATCAACAGTCCAATGGACATGAGTTTGAACAAGCTCTGGGAGATAGTGAAGGGCAGGGAGGCTTGTTGTGCTGCAGTCCATGGGTTTGCAAACAGAGAGGTATAACTGAGCAAATGAAAAACAAAAAATAATTATTTGACATATTTTCCATTATGGTAACATAACTTTTTACATTACTCAGACATAACTTTTAGTGGGTTTATCCTTTGACTATAAGGCTATTAGATTTAAAAAAAAAAAAAAAAAACTCTGAGGATAATTCTTTAATCATCTTTCACTAAATTGAATGTCAAATTGAGATGTAAATTTTAGAGCTAGTTGAATAATGGACATTACTAGTTGGGAAAGATGAAAGAAGGTAAAAGACTTTAAAATACACACACGTAATCATGTGTGTATGATGACGACTCACCATAATATCGCTATTCACATATGAATTATGAGGCACTAATAATTAAAGAAATGAGAAGGAAAAATGCTTGTCAATACCACCACCTGAAATTTTGACTTATATCTCTGTCATTAACCAATGTGTTATTATGTTTAAGACTTAATTACTGATTGATTGATTATTTCTGCCCATGTTGGACTAGTAGTAAAGAGTCCTTCTGCCAATGCAGGAGATGGTTTGATCCTTGGGTCAGAAAGATCTCCTGGAATAGGAAATTGTGACCCACCCTAATATTTCTGCCTAGAAAATTCCATGTAACCTGGAAGGCTATAGCGCATGGGACAACAAAATGTCAGACATGGCTAAGCACAGCATATTTTTTTAAGGAGGAAAATGTTAAATAGCACTTTGATTTTCACCTATATTTTGGTAATATTCCCTGGTATAAACAGATCAGGTTAAAGTCAAAATGTGTCATTTGAAATTTCTTGGTTTTCTTTTCTGTTCTTTACCTAACCCGATACATTATTTTTACATGAATTTTTGTACAAGTTAAATCTATTCTTCTCATATAGGGGAACATATGTCTTTAAGTCCTTGAGGTACAGATGATCTTATTATGTCCTCTTGCTCCTTTATTTTCAGTTTGTGTGGTTTGGAGTCTCACCTCTACTGACAGTGTGTGGACAGTACCTCTAGAATTTCACTTCAGTCAACGCATCTCTCATCTAAGCAATAGGAGATCTTGAAATGTTGCACTCCAGGCTGGCAGAAGTGATATCACGGAGCCACTGGCTGTGACTTTCCAGAATGACCAGTGGCAGCTGATGAGACATTTTGGGACTGACAGGTGATAAGAGATTGTTTCTGTTCTGCAAAGCGAGATATCAAGAGGTCTTCACAGCTGTTTGCCAGAGGACAGACTGGTTGAGAATATTTGGTGTAAGATGGTCATTCTCATTCACACTCAAACAGTTTAGCAAGGACTTCAGCATTTACTCTAGAGTTATAAAAAGAATATGCAAAAGCAGGCATCTGGTCTATCTTGTAGAGAGCCATTAGAAGTTTTCTTATTTTCTAGCTACATATATTTCATTTTAATGGTTGTTCTACCTGATGCAGGGAATTTTATTTCATTATAAGTAATGCCTGACCTAAAAACACTCAGCTGGACTGCTATAAGATGGATTTTGGAGTCTTACTTTGTGGCCTTCTAGAAAGAGAACTGTCTTTCTTTTTTTTTTTTTTAAGAAATGTTTAAATATCTCTTGAAATAAACTTTATCTGGATTTTCCACCTTCCTTTTCTTTTTTGATCTTCAGAGTAATGCTGACATCATTGCTTAAGAGTTTGGGTGCTATATATATTGTATAGATATATACAATACTGTGGTAAATAAAATCTAAAATACAAAGAATTCATTTAAGTATTATAGGACAAGGCTAAGACTGAAGACCTGTGTTCCATTTGTTGATACAAAAACTATATCTGGTTTGAAAAATGGCAAAAATCTCTTGACAGAAAGCCCATATATGTCACTAGTTACACACTGCTTCTTTCTAACTTCAATAGGAGCCAAATCATAATGTTTATATAAACCTGTTCATTTACTTCAAAACACCCACAAAAAGAAATGTGACAAAATTTAAACAGTCATACTACTATTTAGGTTTTTTCATGAAAATCAAACTAATTTTCGTAAAATTTTTCCCTAAAGAAAGCAGAACTTTACCTCATTGTGTTAACTTGGGAATTTTGCATGAAAGTACATGCAAAATTAAAGTACATGTAAAATTTTTAAAGTACATGTAAAATTTAAAAGGCATATTGCAGTATATGGCTATTAAAAAAGTGTCTTTTAACTGTTTTAAAAATCCCGTGCTGTACCTGAATGCTCCATGCAACACTTTTAATTGCCTTATAGTTCTTCTATAATTTTGGGTTGGGCAAATGGAAGTGTGCAACAGGAAGTCTAAAAATTCATTCCTTCATGTTACTTTTCATAAATATAAAATCACAGTGATGTTAGCACAAATTGTTGTTTGCTTTCGTTGGGGAAAACATGGACTCAAAATGCCCTTGTTTTATCCTCAGCATAGCAGTCTGTAACTAATGAGAATATAAGAGAAGTCCTTATTTGAGAAAATTACTTATGTGATGAATGACCCACTTTTAAGGTAATACTTACATTAATGTGGTTCCAGGACTTGAATTCCAACACAGCCTAGTAGATAATGGTCCAGGGCCAAACATCTCACGTGTAGAAAATAATTGAGTCTACAACACACCCGTGATCTTCAGCCTAATTTGATTATTCTGAAATATTCACAAGTAAATATTGTTTATACAGCTGTCAAATGATAATTACTGTACTGTGACCAACTTTTGGTGGAATTTGAGTTCAAAAATTATTTAAGGTCATGAGACAACTGTAAATGTTTGAACAGCAATCCATTCTTACTTGTTTTTCCTCTTCACTAAATTTAAGACAGTGTAGGAGTGTATTTGTCTGTATTTTGAGTTATTGACAATAAAGGAAATTGGAATATACATGTTCCCACATAGACATACTGGATATAATTTAAACAAGTCACTTTATCAGGAGACAGAGGGAGGAAGAGGGGAAAAAAAGAAAGAATGAGGATACAGGAGGAAATGAGAAGAAAAAAATTCTGTGAGTTGATCTTGAATCCTTAAGTCCTACCTCCGGAAGAGGTAGCAGCCTTGCTGATGTGACCTAAAGGAACAATCATTAACTGATATGTTGCAGTGGAATGAGTGATAACACTATCTTGATGTTCATTCATTCACCTAACAAATATTCATGAGCACCTTATGTGATAGGCATTGTTCTAGGTTCTGAGGCTATAGTAGTTAACAAAATCAACAAACATCCCTGACCTTATGTAGTTTATTTTCTATGGGGAAGAGGTAGAGGGACACACGTTAAAATACATAAGCTACATATGTGTGTGTTTGTTACTTGCTCAGTCGTGGCTGACTATTTGTGACCCCATGGGTGTAACCTGCTTGGCTCACCTGTCCTTGAAATTCTCCAGGCAACGATTCTGGAGTGGATAGTCATTTACTTCTCTGGGAGATCTTCCCAACCCAGGGATCAAACCCAGGTCTCTTGCATTGCAGGCAGATTTTTACCATTTGAGCCACCAGGGAAGTCCAAGTTTTATGTATATATAGAGCGAGACATTATGACAGATAGTGACAAGTATAATAGAAAAAATAAAGCAGTAATAAAGGAATATAAGGAAGGCTCGAAATAAGAATAGTTTAAGTAGTTAAGCAGGAGAAGTCCTCTCTAAAAAAGTAATATTTGAGTCAAATTCTGAAAGAAATGAAAGAAGGAGCCATATGGATACTCACAGGGAGAGTGTCTGCAGATAAAAGGAAACAGCAAGGGCTTCCTGGTGGTCCAGTGGGTAAGGACACCACGTTGCGGTGCAAAGAAGGGAAGCCATAAAGTGTCCAACTACTCACAGGAGACGTGCTCTGCAGATACAAAGGAATCCATTCTTACTTGTTTTTCCTCTTCACTAAATTTAAGACAGTGTAGGAGTGTATTTGTCTGTATTTTGAGTTATTGACAATAAAGGAAATTGGAATATACATGTTCCCACATAGACATACTGGATATAATTTAAACAAGTCACTTTATCAGGAGACAGAGGGAGGAAGAGGGGAAAAAAAGAAAGAATGAGGATACAGGAGGAAATGAGAAGAAAAAAATTCTGTGAGTTGATCTTGAATCCTTAAGTCCTACCTCCGGAAGAGGTAGCAGCCTTGCTGATGTGACCTAAAGGAACAATCATTAACTGATATGTTGCAGTGGAATGAGTGATAACACTATCTTGATGTTCATTCATTCACCTAACAAATATTCATGAGCACCTTATGTGATAGGCATTGTTCTAGGTTCTGAGGCTATAGTAGTTAACAAAATCAACAAACATCCCTGACCTTATGTAGTTTATTTTCTATGGGGAAGAGGTAGAGGGACACACGTTAAAATACATAAGCTACATATGTGTGTGTTTGTTACTTGCTCAGTCGTGGCTGACTATTTGTGACCCCATGGGGTGTAACCTGCTTGGCTCACCTGTCCTTGAAATTCTCCAGGCAACGATTCTGGAGTGGATAGTCATTTACTTCTCTGGGAGATCTTCCCAACCCAGGGATCAAACCCAGGTCTCTTGCATTGCAGGCAGATTTTTACCATTTGAGCCACCAGGGAAGTCCAAGTTTTATGTATATATAGAGCGAGACATTATGACAGATAGTGACAAGTATAATAGAAAAAATAAAGCAGTAATAAAGGAATATAAGGAAGGCTCGAAATAAGAATAGTTTAAGTAGTTAAGCAGGAGAAGTCCTCTCTAAAAAAGTAATATTTGAGTCAAATTCTGAAAGAAATGAAAGAAGGAGCCATATGGATACTCACAGGGAGAGTGTCTGCAGATAAAAGGAAACAGCAAGGGCTTCCCTGGTGGTCCAGTGGGTAAGGACACCACGTTGCGGTGCAAGGGGTGCCGATTTGATCCCTGGCCTAGGAAGATCCCACGTGCCGTGAAGCGACTGGACCGATGTGTCCAACTACTGAACCAGAGCTCTGGGGCGCATGCGCCCAGAGCCGGTGCTCTGCGACAACAGAGGCCACCGCGATGGGAGGCCCACACAGGCCAAAGAACAAAGATGGATGAAAATGGATAAATGAAAGACCAAAAGAAGTGGCCCGCCCCGCCCCCCTCCCTTTTTCCCTCCCTCTCCTCAGAAAAAAAGGAAACAGCAAACTTGAAGGCTTGGGTTGTAAATAAACTGTCATGGATAGGTCATGATGCACAAGCCAAAGTGTCTTTAGAGGAGCAAGCAGGGTGAGAGTAGTAGGAGAGAGACTGAACAGAAAGAGAAAAGAAATCCACGGTAGCAAAGTATAATTTTCTCTTATTTCAATCAAAATCTAATTATACCAAGAGTAGTTGAGTTACAGAGCACCATGCCTTTCTTCATTTCTCTCATCTTAACTTCCCTTGATGGAAATTTGATAATGCCATTCAGTCTTCTAGCTCCAGAGTAAGTCATTTAGGGAATAGAAGGCCATTGTAAGGCAGCCAATGATGACTTATAAGAGAGGAAAGTCATGATGTGACTTGGATTTTTTGAAGATCACTCTTGAGGCCTATGCCAAGAGTAGATGGCACAGAGTGAAAGCAGAAGTCAACCAGGAAGCCATGACAATACTTGGAGTGAGAGCTGATGGAGGCTTGGACCAAGGTGGTAACAGAGGAGGTGGTGAAAAGGATTGGATCCAGAAATATACTTTTCATAGGTAGAAGAGTTGGAAGGATAAAGTTGTTGATGACTGAGATAGGAAGGGTTTCAAGAGGATAATATTATGGTTAAAAAATTAGAATTAGTATTTGACATACGGAGTTTAAATTGTCTATTCTTAGGCTATCGGTTCCAAAGAAAGTGAGTATGCTGTTGACTGATATGTAACTGACAAAAATTGCAACTAATGTACACACTCGGTTATTGATTCCACAATATCTGGAACACTTACTGTGTACTAACATTATGGTTGGCACAAAGTGTGTCTCAAGAGTAATGAAAATGTATTTAGAGAAACTGATATTAATGACAAAATTAAGAGAATATACCAACTCTTTAGAAAATGTTGCATCCGTTTGAATACATTTTGTTTTCTTATGTACTGCACATTCTGTTTCATTTGCCAAGAGTATATTTGTTATCTGTGTTTTAATGGATTCATCAACTTTGGTAAAACTTAGCTTTGTTGTGGAGCCTTTTTTCTAAGTCTAGACTATATTTTTTTTCCCCCTAAATGTAAAAACCAAGGTCATCATGCATTGGGATAAATCGGCTCAATTTTTGCAACAGTCATGCCAGATATTTTTCATTTGAAATGCCTTCCTATTCACTTATAAGTCCTTGAATGTCCCATCAAGATACTCTGAGGAATATCTCCAGCTCTCAGGTCATATTCAGCTTTGTCTGATTCAATTTAGTACCCCCCACCTGCTTTTCCACGTTTACTCTCCATCTCCCTCTAAGCCACAGTTCCAACAAGCTTGATATATTTTAAACACGAAGCATGCTGTGCAAGTTCTTTTGGAAATAATAGGCATTATTAAGAAGCAATATATGCTATTGTTTTTATACATGAACTAATCACTATTTATATTAATCTAAAATTATAAAACAGACATATTTGTTTATGCAAGTTACAAATCTATAGATAAAACTGTTGTTATGTCAGCCTGTACTGTGTTTTGACAAGTTCGTTTTTTTTTTTTAATTTGTTTTATTATTTTATTTTTATTTATTGATTTAATTTTTTTAATTGAAACAAAATAGCTTTACAGAGTTTTCTTGTTTACTACCAAATATCAACATGAATCAGCTGTAGGTATACATATGTTCCATCCCTTTTGATGGTAAAAATCAATAAATGAAATGGCAAGTATTTGGCAACAATCATAAAAAAAATTTTACTGTCCCTGACCAGGGTCACATAACTGAGGTATACTTTTGGATCACTGCTTGAAAAAACTAAGCAATGATTCATTGAGGGCTCTGCAAACACCCTGCTAACACTAGAAATCTTATTAATTTGTCAACAGCTATATAAAATTCTTATACTTTCCTTGAAAGGAAACCACTATACCACCATATAAACATGTAGTCTAGTTAGAAAAAAATGTATGGAAAAATTTTAAACAACACGTGAACCCATGATAAAACTGGAAAAATTTTGCTTGGTTTATGCAGAAGAAGAGAATTTGAATGTTTATGTAATCCTACAAAAATCCATTTTGAGATGTTTCCATTAAAGATAAAAACTAGCTATAATAATAATATTATTAATGTGACAAAATAAATAGCACTTTAACATTAAATTTGTAATTATTTTGTTTTAATAAGTATGCTAATACAAATGCAAGAAAATAATCATTCACTTTCAAATTTATCCATTAATCAGACTTTTTATTATCTACTCCTGTTCAGTGGGTTCTGGAACCACTAATCATGATGAATAAATTGCTCTACTAGGATTTAAATGTATACCACACAACAAAAGCTAAACAGTAACAATGGGGACATTTTTTTAAAGATTATACAGTTTCTATGGAATTAGATTAAAAGGTTACAGAGTCAAGTTTTAATTGCAATTATCATTTCTATGGAGAGAGAGAGAGAGAGAGAGAGAAAATTTTGATGGTGAAACAGTATGAGGAAAGCTAAGAGATTCCCGTAAGTTCAATTTCTCTATGGAAATTTCATGAGAAACCCATGAGAAAAACCTTTGCAAAGATCTTGAAAAGAGAGTACAGACATTAATTTTAGGAACTATGGGTATTTCTCAGCATTAGGATCCCAGCTAAGTTTAGGATAATGGTGAGAAAGCAAGAATGGAAAAGAAATCTAGGATGAGTTATTTAAGCATTGTGTAGAAGTTTTTAAAGAAGTTAGTTTATTATTTTTTTAAGAATACTGCATGTGTGTGTGCATGCATGTATAAGGGGTAGTAGTAGATGATGTGTGAAGAAGAGACTAGGAACGAGGTAGGTTAGTGATAGGATTTATATTTCAAGGAACTCCCTGGGGGTCCTGTGTTTAAGATTCTGCACTTCAATGGCAGGAGGCATGGGTTCCATCCCTGTTTTGGGAATCAAGGTTCTACATGCCTGGAGGTGGGCTCCATGCCCTCCCTACCAAGAAAAAGCTTTTTTTATTTCAGAAAGTTTCCTGACTATAGTGTAGAAAATGACATCAATATGAATATTGCTGCTTCAGTTGTGCCTGACTCTGTGTGACCGCGTGGCCTGCAGTCCGTCAGTCTTCTTTATAAAATTTTGCTTGGTTTATGCAGAAGAAGAGAATTTGAATGTTTATGTAATCCTACAAAAATCCATTTTGAGATGTTTCCATTAAAGATAAAAACTAGCTATAATAATAATATTATTAATGTGACAAAATAAATAGCACTTTAACATTAAATTTGTAATTATTTTGTTTTAATAAGTATGCTAATACAAATGCAAGAAAATAATCATTCACTTTCAAATTTATCCATTAATCAGACTTTTTATTATCTACTCCTGTTCAGTGGGTTCTGGAACCACTAATCATGATGAATAAATTGCTCTACTAGGATTTAAATGTATACCACACAACAAAAGCTAAACAGTAACAATGGGGACATTTTTTTAAAGATTATACAGTTTCTATGGAATTAGATTAAAAGGTTACAGAGTCAAGTTTTAATTGCAATTATCATTTCTATGGAGAGAGAGAGAGAGAGAGAGAGAAAATTTTGATGGTGAAACAGTATGAGGAAAGCTAAGAGATTCCCGTAAGTTCAATTTCTCTATGGAAATTTCATGAGAAACCCATGAGAAAAACCTTTGCAAAGATCTTGAAAAGAGAGTACAGACATTAATTTTAGGAACTATGGGTATTTCTCAGCATTAGGATCCCAGCTAAGTTTAGGATAATGGTGAGAAAGCAAGAATGGAAAAGAAATCTAGGATGAGTTATTTAAGCATTGTGTAGAAGTTTTTAAAGAAGTTAGTTTATTATTTTTTTAAGAATACTGCATGTGTGTGTGCATGCATGTATAAGGGGTAGTAGTAGATGATGTGTGAAGAAGAGACTAGGAACGAGGTAGGTTAGTGATAGGATTTATATTTCAAGGAACTCCCTGGGGGTCCTGTGTTTAAGATTCTGCACTTCAATGGCAGGAGGCATGGGTTCCATCCCTGTTTTGGGAATCAAGGTTCTACATGCCTGGAGGTGGGCTCCATGCCCTCCCTACCAAGAAAAAGCTTTTTTTATTTCAGAAAGTTTCCTGACTATAGTGTAGAAAATGACATCAATATGAATATTGCTGCTTCAGTTGTGCCTGACTCTGTGTGACCGCGTGGCCTGCAGTCCGTCAGTCTTCTTTATAGAATTCTTCAGGTGAGAATACAGGATTGCATTACCATTTCCTTCTCCAATGGGTAAGAATAGGATAAAACAAAATAATTTGCAAGCAATCTAATTCAGAACTAATATAGAGATGGAAATAAAATATTTGTGGAAGGGAGGAATTCATTCCAAAAGAAATAACCAAGTAGGAATTACCAGTTTCAGCTACAAATTGATTTTTAAAAAAAGATAAATTTAAGACTACAATCCCTGAATGCAGGATGTGTTTGAAAGAGTGAAGGAGGAGCTGTCTATGGGGAACATTGTGCTAAGTCAATTCAGTCATGTGGACTCTGTGACCCTATGGACTGTAGCCACCTGGCTACTCTGTCTATGAGATCCTCCAGACAAGAATACCGAAGTGGTTTGCCGTGCCCTTCTCCATATTCTGGACCCAGAGATTGAACCTACTTCTCTTTCACTTTCTGCATTGGTGGTCAAGTTCTTTAGCTCCAACTGGAAAGTCCCATAGGAAACACTAGGTTCTGTGAAACTACAGAGTAGATAGACAGTGTCCTAGGTAGAGAACATATACATGAGTATTTGACACATAAAAGTCAAGTTTTACCTACTTCACAATTTGACTTTATGATGGCCACTTAGTAAACACACAGGGAAAATAGGATAAAGAAACTCTCTAACAACTTTCATGTATTCAAACTCACAGAACCAATAGTCAGTAACAGAAAGTATTCCATTTATCTCTTACTATGTGATATTCCCTTACCTAGAACTTAAACTGTAATGACCTGAAATGACAACAGTCATTGATTTTGCTTATGGATCTGAATTTGTGCAAGATTTAGTAAAGACAATTCATACCTGTTCCTCAGCTAACCTGACAAACCCTTGAAGGCTGGAACAGCTAAAGGTTATTTGAATATTTTCTGTCTCAGTATCTCTCTCTTCAGATTGTTTCAGGATTCTTCACATGGTTTCCTTCAGCAGTAGATTCCAGTCCATTTTCTTAAAGGGCATCTCAAAATCTGAGGACCATCCTCCTAAGTAATCTAGTAAAAGTGTTGAGACATCATGTGACCTAGAATCAGAGCTCTAAGGCAATCACTTCTATGCATTCTATTGACCAAACAGATCACCAAGGCCAGTCTACATTCAAGGGAAGAATTAGATTCCACCTCTAAAGATAAAGGGTAGAGAAATACTTCTGGCCAACTTTTCACTAGGGTGTAGCACTTGAAATTTATATTGTCTAACTCTTTCTCATAAAGGACAATGGTTTACTAGGATCAGATTCAAAGGATAAGACTCATTATAACACAATTACAATGTATTAAATAATTTATTTATTATAAGTCATGAGCCAGAAATTGACCAGGGCTAGTTTTACTAAGGCGATAGTGGAAGTTCTTTATAAGCAATGACCAATTCCTTTTCTTAAAAAGTGAGAAACTATGAAAAAAACATAACTATTAATACTTGCTATAGGTAAAGGATCATCTTTATTGTTGTTTAGTTGCTAAACAGTATCCAACTCTTTCATGACCCCATGGACTGTAGCCCATCATGTTCCTCTGTCTATGGGATTTTCCAGGCAAGAATACTGAAGTGAATTGCCATTCCCTTCTCTAGGGAATCTTCCTAGGCCAAGGATTGAGCCTGAGTCTCCCACACCACAAGAAGATTCTTTACCCCTGAGTCATTAGGGAAGCCCCAAATGGTCATTTACATGGCAAGGAATGTAAACATTCTGTTAGTCCCTTTACCATGACTCATAGGTATCCAAGATGTGAGGGAAAATAATGCAAAAAAAGCCAAGGGTCCAAGAAGCTGAAGGGCTAAATGGTGCTAATCTGGATTGTCTCCCTGATAGAATGAGGAACAAAAGGATACAGAGTCCCTGTAAGGAACAAATAGTGGTGATAAGGGAAGGACAAGTGTTGTGATCGATTACCTAGACACAGCAAGATTTAGTAAAGACAATTCATACCTGTTCCTCAGCTAACCTGACAAACCCTTGAAGGCTGGAACAGCTAAAGGTTATTTGAATATTTTCTGTCTCAGTATCTCTCTCTTCAGATTGTTTCAGGATTCTTCACATGGTTTCCTTCAGCAGTAGATTCCAGTCCATTTTCTTAAAGGGCATCTCAAAATCTGAGGACCATCCTCCTAAGTAATCTAGTAAAAGTGTTGAGACATCATGTGACCTAGAATCAGAGCTCTAAGGCAATCACTTCTATGCATTCTATTGACCAAACAGATCACCAAGGCCAGTCTACATTCAAGGGAAGAATTAGATTCCACCTCTAAAGATAAAGGGTAGAGAAATACTTCTGGCCAACTTTTCACTAGGGTGTAGCACTTGAAATTTATATTGTCTAACTCTTTCTCATAAAGGACAATGGTTTACTAGGATCAGATTCAAAGGATAAGACTCATTATAACACAATTACAATGTATTAAATAATTTATTTATTATAAGTCATGAGCCAGAAATTGACCAGGGCTAGTTTTACTAAGGCGATAGTGGAAGTTCTTTATAAGCAATGACCAATTCCTTTTCTTAAAAAGTGAGAAACTATGAAAAAAACATAACTATTAATACTTGCTATAGGTAAAGGATCATCTTTATTGTTGTTTAGTTGCTAAACAGTATCCAACTCTTTCATGACCCCATGGACTGTAGCCCATCATGTTCCTCTGTCTATGGGATTTTCCAGGCAAGAATACTGAAGTGAATTGCCATTCCCTTCTCTAGGGAATCTTCCTAGGCCAAGGATTGAGCCTGAGTCTCCCACACCACAAGAAGATTCTTTACCCCTGAGTCATTAGGGAAGCCCCAAATGGTCATTTACATGGCAAGGAATGTAAACATTCTGTTAGTCCCTTTACCATGACTCATAGGTATCCAAGATGTGAGGGAAAATAATGCAAAAAAAGCCAAGGGTCCAAGAAGCTGAAGGGCTAAATGGTGCTAATCTGGATTGTCTCCCTGATAGAATGAGGAACAAAAGGATACAGAGTCCCTGTAAGGAACAAATAGTGGTGATAAGGGAAGGACAAGTGTTGTGATCGATTACCTAGACTCAGCAATGGAATGCAGTTGGTCAGGACCATGTGGTTTGAAAAAGCATGGCAGAGGCCAAGTTCCAAGGGAGCACATAAAGTTTTCAGTAGTCCTGGGCCAAGGATTTGGCAGGAATTTGGATTGTTGTGTAACCTGCATGTCTTGCCATGCCTGTGTCAGTGCTGAAGTATTGTTGCATTAGAAAGGAAGAAATTTTCCCAACAGCAAGCAGTATTCAATGTTGAAATGTTCTACCAGCAGCCTTTAAATAGAAAACAGTGTCAACTATTTAGTTGTGATCCTGTTGGAAATTAGAATGAGACACACTTTATTTTTGTTCTTAAATCACAATTTGAATTCACACACACAAAAAAACAAGTTAGACCTTAAAGTCTTGGTTTGGAAACTTTCATGTTTATTTATAAAAGGTAGACAATTTCTAAATATCTGTTGAAAAGAAATGCGATTGTTCTAAACTATGTGGCACTAGTGGTAAAGAACCTCCCTGCCAATGCAGAAGACCTAAGACATGTGGGTTTGATCCCTGTGTCAGGAAGATCCCCTGGAGAAGGAAACGGCAACCCACTCTAGTATTCTTGGGTGGAGAATTCCAATGGAGAGAGGAGCCTTGCTGGCTACAGTCCACAGGGTCACACAAAGTCAGACACAACTCAAGTGATTGTGCATGGAAACTTTTTATAAAGTTGAAGATCTCCATAATTCTATTCAAAAGAGTATTAATGAGATGCATATATTATTTTTAATGTTTTCAAGAAATTGACATGTAGTAGAGTCTGTTTCTAGGATCACTCCCTGAGAAAGGAATAATGATTGTGCTTTTATTTTTATTGAAACTATAATCAAATTGTTCTATACAAAAAATTGCTTTACAAAATTATAAAATGTAGATTTGATATTAAAATATTTTCTTCAAACCATCAGAAACATAGTAGATACAGAATTAGAGAATTATTTCAGCTCCCGTGTTAAATTATTGGGATAGGTACAATGTTGAACTGACCCAAGGTCATATTTAAGCAGTTCACTAAATCAACCTAATATAAATCTTTGTCTATTCTTTCCCTGATTATTGAAGATTAAACAAAGAATATGCCTCAAGCCTAGGGTTAATGTCAACATTACAAAGTAGCAGGAAGAATATATCTAAAAGGTGGAGGAAATGTTTAGAAGTAAGAGAGATAAGGGTGTACAGGAAGAGAAGGATGTCAAGAAGAGTGAAATTCAAAATGGAAACATTGCAAACAACTCACATTTTTTTAACCTCATACTAAAGTGCAGACTTATTAGTTACTCATTATCTCTAGTAAATCTATGAGAATGTCCTTTAGTGAATTATACAGTTAGACTATCTAAGGTATAGTTCCACCTTTAAACAAAAAGCAAGGACCAAACTCTTACCCAGGTATCGTAAATTAGTAATTTCAACCCTTTGGATTAATATACAAAAACAAATTAACAACTAATGGATTAAATGAAAAATACATTCAAGCCTTCGTGTATCCAAATCCAGTTTCTTCTGTTTTATGGAAAGGCTGGAAGTAGCTTATTTTGGCTCACTTAAATCTTTAAAAATATTCTGTTTTTTTTTTTATAGATAATTATGCTCAATCAATTATCCTCATCATTATTAATTTCCATAATGCTTGCACACTGTTTCAATGGCAATAGAAAAGAATATACAGTCACAAATATTTTCAGCTCACCAACTGGTAAAATAGCTCCTTAGATGACAGAAAGTCAAGAAAACATTTAATACACAATATTGCCAAGCCATAGAATATTTTAATCATTAAGAAATAGTATAGTGTGTGCTTTATTAACTAAACTGCAAGGAACTTGAAATTATAAACTGAGTCTTAGCAAGATTTATATCCCTTGCTATCTATCTGCCTGACTCAGAACAGATACTGATCACTGTGTATTGAACTGGATGGAATCTTGATAAGCTCAGCTTTATGAAAGCATCATCTCATTAAATCATAACACAGTGAACATTTGCTGCATTAAAAGTTAACTGAGGTAGTTACTACTTGTAGAATCCTACACTATCAGACACATTTAAGTACAGAAAATGAAATACTAGAAAGGAAATAGTCATTTGGAATGACTACTCCAGAATTTTAAATGGTATTTTTAAGCTTTGGAATTGGCTTGAAAAAGAAGATAGAGCTCCAGAGATGAGTGATTTCTAAATGTGATTAGAATCAACCCCTTTTCATTAAGAGAATCTCAACTGAATTATGAATGTCATTGATTGGTAATTTTAAGTCCTTTTTCCACACAATGGAGTGTTCCTTTAGTCAGATTCTCTGGGATGGAATAGGAGGGATGATGTTGTAAATATGTTTGCTTTCCATGGAGTTCCCAAAACCTGGCTAAAGCAAAATCTGTCTACTAGAATCCTCTCAAAGAGTAAAATTTTTATTTTAGTTACTCATTATCTCTAGTAAATCTATGAGAATGTCCTTTAGTGAATTATACAGTTAGACTATCTAAGGTATAGTTCCACCTTTAAACAAAAAGCAAGGACCAAACTCTTACCCAGGTATCGTAAATTAGTAATTTCAACCCTTTGGATTAATATACAAAAACAAATTAACAACTAATGGATTAAATGAAAAATACATTCAAGCCTTCGTGTATCCAAATCCAGTTTCTTCTGTTTTATGGAAAGGCTGGAAGTAGCTTATTTTGGCTCACTTAAATCTTTAAAAATATTCTGTTTTTTTTTTTTTTATAGATAATTATGCTCAATCAATTATCCTCATCATTATTAATTTCCATAATGCTTGCACACTGTTTCAATGGCAATAGAAAAGAATATACAGTCACAAATATTTTCAGCTCACCAACTGGTAAAATAGCTCCTTAGATGACAGAAAGTCAAGAAAACATTTAATACACAATATTGCCAAGCCATAGAATATTTTAATCATTAAGAAATAGTATAGTGTGTGCTTTATTAACTAAACTGCAAGGAACTTGAAATTATAAACTGAGTCTTAGCAAGATTTATATCCCTTGCTATCTATCTGCCTGACTCAGAACAGATACTGATCACTGTGTATTGAACTGGATGGAATCTTGATAAGCTCAGCTTTATGAAAGCATCATCTCATTAAATCATAACACAGTGAACATTTGCTGCATTAAAAGTTAACTGAGGTAGTTACTACTTGTAGAATCCTACACTATCAGACACATTTAAGTACAGAAAATGAAATACTAGAAAGGAAATAGTCATTTGGAATGACTACTCCAGAATTTTAAATGGTATTTTTAAGCTTTGGAATTGGCTTGAAAAAGAAGATAGAGCTCCAGAGATGAGTGATTTCTAAATGTGATTAGAATCAACCCCTTTTCATTAAGAGAATCTCAACTGAATTATGAATGTCATTGATTGGTAATTTTAAGTCCTTTTTCCACACAATGGAGTGTTCCTTTAGTCAGATTCTCTGGGATGGAATAGGAGGGATGATGTTGTAAATATGTTTGCTTTCCATGGAGTTCCCAAAACCTGGCTAAAGCAAAATCTGTCTACTAGATTTCCTTTCTTTTCTGGCAAACCATTTTTTTTTAAGCTATTTATCCCCATCTGTACCAGATTCTGTATTTCTTCTTTTTAATTTTACATGTTCTTACATTTGTGTGCTTCTTGTATAGAATACTGGGTTTTAAAATGGGAACTCCTTTGGGAGGGGTGTTGATGGTCTAAAGAGGAAGAAAAAAGTAGAAAAACTTGAAACTGAATAATCGTCTTTTCTGTTCTTCCTATTCTCTGCCCATCAACTGCTTAAAGTCATTATCTGGTATTTACCTATAATAGCAATGGAGAATGTGATTTTGAATACTAATAATTTTAGTATAATTCAACTTTTTAAAATCTCGTATTTTTCTTTAGGTTTGTTTCAGAGGAAATCAATGTGCCAATCTATAATTTTAAATATACCAACTGAAGATTTTGCCTACAATATTTAAGTTTCCTCAGAAGATTCTTTCCATTACCTGGTAAAGGATAACAGTACATTTGTAAAAGCCCATCTACTCAAAAGTGTGTGTAGTCAGAGCTATGATTTTCCCAGCAATCATGTATGAATAGGAGAGCTGGACCATAAAGAAGATTGAGCCCTAAAGAACTGATGCCTTTGACTTGTAGCGTTGAAGGTGACTCTTGAGAGTTTCTTGGAAGGCAAGAAGATCAAACCAGTCAATCCTAAAGGAAATCAACCCTAAATGTTCATTGAGCTTTATGAAAGCATCATCTCATTAAATCATAACACAGTGAACATTTGCTGCATTAAAAGTTAACTGAGGTAGTTACTACTTGTAGAATCCTACACTATCAGACACATTTAAGTACAGAAAATGAAATACTAGAAAGGAAATAGTCATTTGGAATGACTACTCCAGAATTTTAAATGGTATTTTTAAGCTTTGGAATTGGCTTGAAAAAGAAGATAGAGCTCCAGAGATGAGTGATTTCTAAATGTGATTAGAATCAACCCCTTTTCATTAAGAGAATCTCAACTGAATTATGAATGTCATTGATTGGTAATTTTAAGTCCTTTTTCCACACAATGGAGTGTTCCTTTAGTCAGATTCTCTGGGATGGAATAGGAGGGATGATGTTGTAAATATGTTTGCTTTCCATGGAGTTCCCAAAACCTGGCTAAAGCAAAATCTGTCTACTAGATTTCCTTTCTTTTCTGGCAAACCATTTTTTTTTAAGCTATTTATCCCCATCTGTACCAGATTCTGTATTTCTTTTTTTTAATTTTACATGTTCTTACATTTGTGTGCTTCTTGTATAGAATACTGGGTTTTAAAATGGGAACTCCTTTGGGAGGGGTGTTGATGGTCTAAAGAGGAAGAAAAAAGTAGAAAAACTTGAAACTGAATAATCGTCTTTTCTGTTCTTCCTATTCTCTGCCCATCAACTGCTTAAAGTCATTATCTGGTATTTACCTATAATAGCAATGGAGAATGTGATTTTGAATACTAATAATTTTAGTATAATTCAACTTTTTAAAATCTCGTATTTTTCTTTAGGTTTGTTTCAGAGGAAATCAATGTGCCAATCTATAATTTTAAATATACCAACTGAAGATTTTGCCTACAATATTTAAGTTTCCTCAGAAGATTCTTTCCATTACCTGGTAAAGGATAACAGTACATTTGTAAAAGCCCATCTACTCAAAAGTGTGTGTAGTCAGAGCTATGATTTTCCCAGCAATCATGTATGAATAGGAGAGCTGGACCATAAAGAAGATTGAGCCCTAAAGAACTGATGCCTTTGACTTGTAGCGTTGAAGGTGACTCTTGAGAGTTTCTTGGAAGGCAAGAAGATCAAACCAGTCAATCCTAAAGGAAATCAACCCTAAATGTTCATTGAAAGGACTGATACTGCAGCTGAAGTTCTAATATATTGGCAAATGATCAACTCAGTGGAAAAGGTCCTGATGCTGGGAAAGATTGAGGGCAAAAGGAGGAGTGGCAGAGGATGAGATGTTTAGATAGCATCACTAACTGAAAGTATATGAATTTGCTCAAATTCCTAGATATAGTAGAGGACGGAGGAGCCCGGACTACTTCAGTCAACTGCGTTGTAAAGAGTCAGACATGATTTAGTGGCAACAAAAAGAATGAAGAAAAACTAACAATACTCCCTTTGACTTTTAAGCTGGTCCATTTCCTGGCAATTTCAAAAGTTTAAAAATTGCAATTTGGGTTAATGTTAAAACAATATGCATTTCTGTAAATTGTAATCTAATTCTTTGTAAATAGCAGGAACACTTTGACCTTTTACTCAGGAAAACTTGTTACTTTGAAAACCATGGAACCTAGGCAACATTACTGTCTCCAAAATTCTTGATGTGAATAGCAATAATAAAATTCAGTCATGTTTGATATTTTGCAGATGTTCTTAGTGCAAAAATGATAGCTTTATTTTGTAACTTTATCTTGAATGAAACTACCTTATTGAACTTTTACTTGTTTTAAATGGTCTGTCTAGATTCTTTGGACTTTATGTAGACAGAAATATCTTTGGCCAATTGGACAATTTTTATAAGCCTTACACTGCTATTTTTCTCCCTTTACTTTCTATACTCCTTTGACCGTATTACATATTACGTTAGAGAGTGACCAGTAGTTGAGAAATGCTGTTTGTTTGCTTTTTACATTACTAAATTTTCTTTATTACATAAAGGGTTTCTGACAGGTTTACAGATTGGTATATTACGAGAAAACTTATAAAGTGTTGATAAATTTTTGTATTCTTGGGATAAATTTTACATTGGCCTGATTTTTTTTTAATTATCTAGTATTCCATTTAGGATTTTACATTTACACTTCTAATTGAATTTTTAATTATATTTCATATTTTCATTTGCCAGTTTTGGAAACAGTCACACCCATTGCTTTTAAAATAAAAGCTAGACAGAATTTATGATCTGTACAATATTAGAATCAATAATTGTTTGAACTTTTGTTAAGTTGCTCAGTCATGTTGGACTCTTTGCAACCCCATGGATAGCAGCATGTCAGGCTTCCCTATCCTTCACTGTCTCCCGGAGCATGCTCAGACTCATTGTCCATTGACTCTGTGATGCCATCCAACCATCTCGTCCTCTGTCATCCCCTTCTCCTTTTGCCTTCTATTTTTTCCAGCATCAGGGTCTCTTCCAATGAGTCATCTCTTCACATGAGGTAGGCAAAGTATTGAAGCTTCAATACAAAAGTATTAAATTTTGTAGAACTCAGAAATAAAGCTGTATAATTCTGGGGCACTGAAGAAAGGGAAATTATTATTATTTTTTAAATTACAATGTAGAATTCCTTAATTCTGTTTGCTCACTCAAGTTTTCAATCTTTTGGTGCCATTTTCTCTTTTATAATCTAGAAATGTCTAGATTTTCAAATATATTAGTCAGATTTTCAGCTCTATGTTTCTATTATATTTTAAATTTTATGTTGTTTATTAAATTACCTCTTTCATTCTAGGTTTTTATTTTCATATTCTCACTTGTTTTTCCCAATTAGATCATCAGAATCTAATTTTACACCATCTTTAAATATTTTGGTATATCCTTTTTGTCTTTACTGTTTTTTTTTTCATTTAATTCAAGTGTTTAGTTCATTTTTGCTATGCTGACATTTGTGTGACAGTTCAGCTAAACAAAAAATTTGTATTCAATATTCTTTAACATGTGAAAAATATTACATTTTTTTTGAATTTTGGATAACTAGCAAGTAATGTTTTATTTATTTTATTTTATTTTTTAAAACTTTATTTTGCTTTTAACTTTTGCAGAGCTTTGTTGTTTACAGATATGTATGTTCCCAGATTAGTCATATGTATATCCCCCCCTTCCCACCCCTCCCAACCATCACACAGCACCCCTGAAGGATCCCTTTTTCTCTCAGAGCAATGACTAGAGCTTTTTTCTTCACTTATGATAGTAATTTCATATTAATTTTTTTTGCCTTTTGGAAACAGTCACACCCATTGCTTTTAAAATAAAAGCTAGACAGAATTTATGATCTGTACAATATTAGAATCAATAATTGTTTGAACTTTTGTTAAGTTGCTCAGTCATGTTGGACTCTTTGCAACCCCATGGATAGCAGCATGTCAGGCTTCCCTATCCTTCACTGTCTCCCGGAGCATGCTCAGACTCATTGTCCATTGACTCTGTGATGCCATCCAACCATCTCGTCCTCTGTCATCCCCTTCTCCTTTTGCCTTCTATTTTTTCCAGCATCAGGGTCTCTTCCAATGAGTCATCTCTTCACATGAGGTAGGCAAAGTATTGAAGCTTCAATACAAAAGTATTAAATTTTGTAGAACTCAGAAATAAAGCTGTATAATTCTGGGGCACTGAAGAAAGGGAAATTATTATTATTTTTTAAATTACAATGTAGAATTCCTTAATTCTGTTTGCTCACTCAAGTTTTCAATCTTTTGGTGCCATTTTCTCTTTTATAATCTAGAAATGTCTAGATTTTCAAATATATTAGTCAGATTTTCAGCTCTATGTTTCTATTATATTTTAAATTTTATGTTGTTTATTAAATTACCTCTTTCATTCTAGGTTTTTATTTTCATATTCTCACTTGTTTTTCCCAATTAGATCATCAGAATCTAATTTTACACCATCTTTAAATATTTTGGTATATCCTTTTTGTCTTTACTGTTTTTTTTTTTCATTTAATTCAAGTGTTTAGTTCATTTTTGCTATGCTGACATTTGTGTGACAGTTCAGCTAAACAAAAAATTTGTATTCAATATTCTTTAACATGTGAAAAATATTACATTTTTTTTTGAATTTTGGATAACTAGCAAGTAATGTTTTATTTATTTTATTTTATTTTTTAAAACTTTATTTTGCTTTTAACTTTTGCAGAGCTTTGTTGTTTACAGATATGTATGTTCCCAGATTAGTCATATGTATATCCCCCCCTTCCCACCCCTCCCAACCATCACACAGCACCCCTGAAGGATCCCCTTTTCTCACAGAGCAATGACTAGAGCTATTTTCTTCACTTATGATAGTACAGGCTTTCATGCTACTTCCTTTATGCCTCCCACCTTCTGTTCCTTCCCCACAATGTCCATATGTTCACTGTCCGTGTCTGTCTTTCCGTTGCTTCACTGCGTGTGCATCATCACCATCCTACTAGATTCCATATATATGTGTTAATATACTGTATTTGTCCTTCTCTTTCTGACTGACTTCACTTTTGATGATATGTTCTAGATCCAGCCACCTCATTAGGGCTGGTTCTTCTGCATTTTTCTTTACAGCTATGTAGTATTCCATTGTATATATGTACCAGAGCTTTTGGATCCATTCGTTCGTATTGACTGTGTATATTTTAGTTTCTTGTAAAACTTGTGTTGTCTGTATCAGTCTTCTACATTTATTGAAGATTCATTATTTTGGGAAGCTGTAAAGTTTCCTTTTAATTTATGTTCTTAAATTTCTTTAATAGGGCTTTTCTTGTGTACCCACTTGACAGTCTATGATGTCTTTCAATTTGAAGTCTTTCTTTTTCTCTTGACTCCAGGAAATGTGGGATTATTTCCTAAAACTATTTCTTCTTTCCAGTGACCTTTCCTTCATCTCTCTAGTACTCTATTACCCAGATATTGGCATATCTAAAAAAAAAGGATTGCTGTCTGCAATATTGGTTTTGCTTTTTCTCTGTATAGTTTTTTCTTTTTTACTTTTTATACTTTTATCTTTCAGGAAGAGCTTCACTATAGGATATGCCAGTGTGTTAGTTTATTTTTAAGCTGTGTATATCCTGCTATTTACTCCATCTGTTATCTATTTAGACATATTTAACTCAGAACTAATATGTAAACTATTATTTTTTATAAATCCCTATCCTTGATTCATTATAGCCAACATTTTTCATTATCTTCTGAGAATAGTTTATATCATATTGAAAAATTTTGAACCATCTGGTTCCAAAATTCTGCTTTAGATGATGTGTGGTGTAGTATGATTTTGTATATTTTCTTTTAGTAATAAAGGGTTGGAAAGTTATAGGTCAAAGTCCGAAACTGGATCACCACTTGTATTTATTAAAAAAAATATATTGGAACACACAAACACCTATATGTTTATGTATTGCCTCTGGCTGATTTTTACACATAGCAGTGGTGAGTAGGTTTTCCAGGTGGTGGTAGTGGTAAAGAATCTGCTTGCCAATTTGGGAGATGCAGAGATATGGGTTCTATCCTGGTTTACGAAAATCCCCTGGAGAAAGAAATGGCAATTCACTCCAGTATTCTTGCCTGGGAAATCTCATGGACAGAGGAACCTGATAGGCTGCAGGTTCATGAAGTTGCAAGGAGTCGGACACATCTGAACACCTTACAAGAAGAGTTGACTATTTGGGACAGAAAACGTATGGCCTATAAGGTCTAAAATATTGACTAGACTGATGGTTGTCAGACTCCTTAAAGGGGCAGGTGATAAATAGCCTATTTTTTTCATATAAGGATTGGCTACCCTGTCTGTTAATATGTATTGAGGAAGACTGAAGATTTGCAGCCTCCTTAAGTATAAAGAGAGAGAGAGAGGGGGAGAAAGGGAGAGAGTATAAATGAAATAGCTCGAGGGTTGAAAGTTCATCCATTAAAAGCAATTTTGTTGCTTCTTTATCACCAGGTACATGTTCTGGCCAAATATTTACCTTGAATTTCTTTGAAAGGAATAGCCTGAAAGGAACTATAGTAGCTATTAATGAGATGGTACTTGTGTTCCACTTCAGCATCTGTCAGTGTTTCCTATATCCCTCTTTAGAAATTATTATCATCCTAAAGGATCTGTTCTACCTCTTAAATTGTCCCTGGTGATTGATATCCAGTAACTGGTCACTGCAGTGTTCAAAGGCCCAATTCCCTGGTGTCAATTAGAGACAACTCTGAAGGAGCACTTCAGCTCTAGAATTCCGGGTGGAGTTCTTTGTGTCTGACATTGCTACAGTAGTTGCAAAGTAGTTCATTTTCATTCTCTACCTAACTGTTCACCTTCCCCTTTGCTAGTTGGAGTTCTAAAAAACACTGCCCACATAGAGATTTCAAAGTGCAATAAGCTTCCTGAGACTGTCGTGAGAGGAGAAAGTCCCCTAAGTTTGTTTGATTGTTCTTTAAGTTCTACTCAACAGGTCAATTTTTCAGCAAATTTGGAAAACTCAGTAGTGGCTACAGGACTAGAAAAGGTCAGTTTTCATTCTAATCTCAATGAAAGATAATGTCAAAGAATATTCAAGCTATCATACAATTGCATTCACTTCACATGCTAGCAAGGTTATGCTCAAAGTCCCTCAAGCTAGGCTTCAGTAGTCCATGAACAAAGAAATTCCAGATGTACAAGCTGGGTTTAGAAAAGGCAGAGGAACCAGAGATCAAATTGCAAACATCTGTTTTATTATGAAGAAAGCAAAAGAGGTCCAGAGAAACATCTACTACATCTACTTCTGTTTTATTGACTACATTAAAGCCTTTGACTGTGTGGATCAAACAAACTGGGAAATTCTTGAAGAGATGAGAATACCAAGCCACCTTACCTGTCTCCTCAAAAAACTTGAATGCAGGTCAAAAAGTAATAGCTTGAACCATACATGGAAAAACCAACTGATTTCAAATTGAGAAAGGAGTATGAAAACCTTTCCTCCAACTACTATAAGTATAAACCTCACAGCTGATGCCTTCTCTTCTACTTTCAACTCCTGTCACTTCCTATGCATGTAAATCACCTTATGATAGTTTCCATTTACCAGATGCTACCCTATTTCTATTTGTTTGAAATCCAGCAACTCATTCTTCTCTTTCACTCAGAATCATAAAGTTTATTGTATTTGCATCATAGGCAAATGAAATTCAAGTATAATCCCAAATTGAAAGCACTCATATGTAAACCTGTATTTTCAATTAATAAGCTTGAGCTAATAATGAGACAATCTTTCTTTATTGTAACTGTTAAACCATGGAAAGAGCCTAAAATCTTAAAAAATGCAGCACTAGTTAATAATACGAGCTCTCTATGTTCTCCAAGATTGGATGCCAGTCTCCATTAAAAGTATTTTGGTTTATAGCCTTCCTCTTAATGGAGGTTGAAAGTTGCCAGTTACTCCTAACACATTGTTAGCCTAGATAATGTGTTTGCCCACACTACATGTTGACTATTCCCAAACTTATTCCCCCTTCTCTGACTCTCCACCTGATGCTTTCCCTTCACCCTCCTGCATGCAGATGGCTATGATTCTCACCCCAGGGAAAGGAGACCCCATTATAGCATCCTACGAAAAATGACTTCCCCATCAGCATATATAGAGTCAGAGTATCTTGTCTCAACCCCAGAAGGACATGGGTAGTTGCTATCAGGTATATACTTTGATGTCCCAAAAGATGGTTGGACATAGTCTATCCAAACCATAATCATGATCTTCACTGTTAAACCTGATTCTTTGATTCTTTCTCAGCCTTTCCACCCTTGCTATGAAGCACACTTACCCATCTAACTGTTGAGGTCAGAAATCTAGGTGTCCATACAACAATCTCATTTACATTCATTCATAAACAATGGCATTTTTGCTTGTCAATCCCTCTTGACCTTTATCTTTTCTCTATTGCCAGCATCCTAGTGTAAGCAGTTAAATTCTCTTACCTGTACTGATGTGACAGCCTCTTCATTGCCCTTGGCACTGATATTTATTTCTACTCTTCAAATATATATTTCATATATTCTAATTGAAAGAGCATCTTGATTTTTACTTCCTATGTATGAAAGAAAGGGAAAGGGTCAGGAGCTCAGTCATGTCCAATGCTTTGCGTTCCCATGGACTGTAGCCCACCAGGCTCTTATGTCCATGGAATTCTCTAGGCAAGAGAATTGCCTAGGGTTGCAATGTCCTTCACCAGAGGATCTTTCAGACCCAGGGACTGAACCCAGGTGTTCTGCACTGACGGCAGATTATTTACTATCTGAGCCACCAGTGAAACCCATCATAAGTTATATATTTTATATACTTAAAAATATGTGATTTAAGAACAAGACAAAGGAAACCACTTGCTATAATCAGAAATCTTAAAGATGGAAGAAGACTAACTTTGCCATTCCTGTTCTGTTTCAGGGCAGCTGACTCTTACACAAATGCTTGGCACAAAGAAAACAAAGCAAGATTTGATTTGAATTTGGCACCTGCTCCATTTTTTTCACGCCTAAGTCACTGAAAAGCCATGAAGAGGGTTTTCCCCTTCCCTTGACCTTCTCTCTCCAAGAACTAATAGGATCATCAGATAGGAAAACAGGATCAGAGAGTGTTGGATATTGTTTCCATTGGACTTTGTAAATGTCTGTTATGGTAAAGATCCAACCACGCATCTTTTTTCTCCTAGGATACATTTTTGTGATTATCAACCAACCACAGAAGTCCCTGAAGTCTCGATACCCTCTTCTCTCTCTTACTTCCTCCTTATTCTTTCTCCATTTCTTCCCACTCCTCTCTCTCTCTGTCTCTCATCGTTTCTCCTTCACACAATCTTAAATCCAAAGCTACCAGTCCAAAGAGGCGTTTGCCCTGTTATGCTTTCCTCCCACAAAATAATAGCAGGGTTTATTTCTTGATTGTTGGATATTTCCCTTTTAAGAAAACATTTGTATTTTTCAAAGTTATTTCATTAAGTATATCTTATAATTTATAAAATACTACCAGACAATTTCTGATGCTGATGAGGGTACAGTAAAATGTACAGTCATATGCTACTGATAGAAATTTTTCCAAAAGATCCTAAGGAATGGAAGTTAGAGGCACTAAATGAGACTCAAATTGCTTGCTTTGTCAGGTCTCTGTCTCTGTGCTCATTTCAGCTTTAAAGTTAGAGATATCATGTGCCAATGTAAGGAAAATGTGTTGGTAGACAAACAAATTTATTATAAAAATTGATATATTAAGTAAGATCAAAGAGCATATTTTAATAAAAGCACAGTAGGAATAGAGACTCAGGCTTGCAGCTTAAGGAAATGTAATAAGCTTGTGAATGTCTCTCAGTTAATGAACTTTATGAGCTTAGTTTTAGGCTATATTAAAAATATATTTGCTATATTTGTAATATTTCTTTGACTCATTTTTTACTTGACACTGTTTTCCCCTAAGTGCTAACATTTAGAAATGATTTTTTGGTTTTTTAAAATTTTAGAAATGAAACCACTTGCTATAATCAGAAATCTTAAAGATGGAAGAAGACTAACTTTGCCATTCCTGTTCTGTTTCAGGGCAGCTGACTCTTACACAAATGCTTGGCACAAAGAAAACAAAGCAAGATTTGATTTGAATTTGGCACCTGCTCCATTTTTTTCACGCCTAAGTCACTGAAAAGCCATGAAGAGGGTTTTCCCCTTCCCTTGACCTTCTCTCTCCAAGAACTAATAGGATCATCAGATAGGAAAACAGGATCAGAGAGTGTTGGATATTGTTTCCATTGGACTTTGTAAATGTCTGTTATGGTAAAGATCCAACCAAGCATCTTTTGTCTCCTAGGATACATTTTTGTGATTATCAACCAACCACAGAAGTCCCTGAAGTCTCGATACCCTCTTCTCTCTCTTACTTCCTCCTTATTCTTTCTCCATTTCTTCCCACTCCTCTCTCTCTCTGTCTCTCATCGTTTCTCCTTCACACAATCTTAAATCCAAAGCTACCAGTCCAAAGAGGCTTTTTCCCTGTTATGCTTTCCTCCCACAAAATAATAGCAGGGTTTATTTCTTGATTGTTGGATATTTCCCTTTTAAGAAAACATTTGTATTTTTCAAAGTTATTTCATTAAGTATATCTTATAATTTATAAAATACTACCAGACAATTTCTGATGCTGATGAGGGTACAGTAAAATGTACAGTCATATGCTACTGATAGAAATTTTTCCAAAAGATCCTAAGGAATGGAAGTTAGAGGCACTAAATGAGACTCAAATTGCTTGCTTTGTCAGGTCTCTGTCTCTGTGCTCATTTCAGCTTTAAAGTTAGAGATATCATGTGCCAATGTAAGGAAAATGTGTTGGTAGACAAACAAATTTATTATAAAAATTGATATATTAAGTAAGATCAAAGAGCATATTTTAATAAAAGCACAGTAGGAATAGAGACTCAGGCTTGCAGCTTAAGGAAATGTAATAAGCTTGTGAATGTCTCTCAGTTAATGAACTTTATGAGCTTAGTTTTAGGCTATATTAAAAATATATTTGCTATATTTGTAATATTTCTTTGACTCATTTTTTACTTGACACTGTTTTCCCCTAAGTGCTAACATTTAGAAATGATTTTTTTGTATATTAGGAAAAGAATTTTATTTTATAAGAAATGGCAAAATATTTGGTAGCAAAAACAAAAAATGGTACATATAACTCTACCACTTGGGTGATACAATACAAATATTTTAGTGTATTTCTCACTAGTATTTCTATAAATATATGCACAATATGCATGCAAATTATATAAATATGCTTATATATTATTGATTGGTACATGTCATTATTTGTAAGCACTCCATTATTATTCTTCACCTGTATCATTAAATATTCTTCTAATGCATGAGCTTTCATGTCTATATACATCCTATTTTATAAATATCCTGTTATTTGCTTCATCATTTCTCTACTATTGAAACTTAAATTATTGGAAATAAATTAATTTATAGATAGAACAGACTTGTGGTTGTCAGAGTTGGGTTTGTGGGTGGGAATGCGAAATGGGTGAAAGGATTCAAAATGTACAAACTTCCAGCTATGAAATTAAGTCCTGGGGATGTAATATGTAGAATTGTGACTATAGTTAGTATTGTATTATTGTTCTATTCTGGGAAATGGATGTTTTCATACCTGTTTTTCTAAACGATTAAATGATGAAAGGCATTTTCTTATGCTTTCAATGGGAACCTAAATTCCAGGGTTTAAATCTCCCTGAGTATTGTATTATGTATGCAAAAGTTACCAAGAGAGCAAACTTTAAAAGTTCTCATTTAGGTTTCCCTGGTGGTCCAGTGGGTAAAGACTGATCTCTGTCCCAGGAAGATCCCACGTGCTGCAGAGCGACTAGACCCGTGTGTCCAATTACGAGCCAGCACTCTGAAGCACATGTGCCCAGAGCCAGTGCTCTGCAAGGAGAGAGGCCACTGTGATGGGAAGCCCACACAGGCCAAATAATTAAAATGGATGAAAATAAATAAATGAAGGACCAATAAAAGAGGCCAAAATTAAAACAACAACAACAACAAAAAAAAAACTTTACATATAAAAGTAAGCAGTTTACCAGATTTGGCCCTGGGGAATGGTTTGTCCCACCCCTAGTGCAACCGAGAAGTCTAATTGAAAATGTGATTTTTTTTTCTCTTACAATATTTTAATGCCACTTTTCCGAATAAGATTGTGCCTATTTTGTTTAGAGATAAGAAGTGTACATCTGGCTCAGACGTGCCCAGGCAGGCCCTTGGAATTTCACATGGTTGCTTTGGTTCCCACCTTGACCTCTTCTTTAAAAATTCTAGAGGTCTAGTAATCCTCTGGTCATGAACTCTGTTGAAGATTATTACAAAGCTCTACAACTAAAAAGAAGTGAGGTTAATTAGCTTTAGTTTTTCTTCTACCCATTCTGTGATGCTTTAAAAGAATCTGCTGCTTTAATTTAAAATCTCTTACAAAAGCAACAGAGCACTTGCCTTTTTTTTTTTTTTTATATCTTCCAACATTCTTATCCTTTAAACTCTGTCCAACAGCTTTACATAGCACATGATTCTAGTTAAAAGCCACCACTAATGCTTGATGGCATTACTTTCAGCACTGATTATATCAAAATAAATTGGATGCTCTGTACACTTACAAATATATTAAAGCTTAAAAATGTTGGCTTATTTGTCCCGCCATATCTTTTCACTGTCATGAGTTATCCATCTTTGGAAGTAACCCTGTACCTTGTTCACATATATCTTAAAATCCCCTCATAGTAACTGAAGTAGTTACTTCATTACTAAAGAGAGTAAAATTTCTGAGATTAATTTAGTGTCTTATAGTAAAGGGATCTAATTCTACACTAGTTCAAGCCTTATCATTTCTTACCAGGATAACGTCAAATGCCCAGATGTCTCCTCCTTCTACCTTGTAATGTATGTGTGTGTAAGATTCTTCACTTTTTTAAGTGGTAAGACTTGTGATATTTGTGTAAATTTTATCTACTTAATATGGTACAGCTTTTTCGGAAAAGTATAATTTGGTAAAGTCTCAACTCTAACTTGTTGGTTACATAAACCTAGAAAATTTATTTTGACCTGTAAGCCTTAGTGAAGGACAAAGATGACTGGCATGCTGCAGTCTATGGAATTGGATATGACTTAGTGACTGAACAACAACAATGCCTTGGTTTCTTCACGTATGTGAAAAAAATGTTGTTTTAGTTACCTTCTATAGTTGTTATGGTAATTGACCAGATGCTAATATATTCAGGAAACTTGAAATAGACTACCGTTTCTTTGAATTTTCCATCACAGTATAAAGAACAGCTTATTCTCAGAAACTAGGAGGTGAAAAACTTAGCAGCCTATAATTTTTCAGGTTAATTTTTCAACTACTTCTAACTGTTTATTTTCATAGGATTGCAATGCATACTATAGTCCCACACCCCCACTCCACAGCCTAAACAGAAAGTGATACTCAAGGAAAGGGAACAGTGTTTGTGTTATTTGAAATGTAGAGCAATGCATGGATGCCAACTATTATTATTTATTTTGTACAGGATTTCTTAAGATTTGACTTTGAAAGTCTAATCTTCCCTTGCCTGGCTGCATTCCTGTTCCTGCTTTATGTTTAATTTAGATCAGAATGCCCATCCTTCCCATTACTTTTTATCCCATTTCACACTCTTGACCATACAGTGCTCTGCAAGATTATTACTTTGGGAAAATTCCTTTTCATGGAATATTCCTAAGCAGCACTTGAATATCATAGATTAACTTTTACATTCACAATTTCTTTTTAAAAACTCAAATACACTTGTGGGAGAAAATACATCAATACATTTTACCTCTCACCATGAATTAAAATTTTAACTCCTTTATGAGGCCGAGGTTCATGCATTTAAGAAAAATTAGTCTTCTTTATGGAACTTGACATTTTCAACTAATATGCTTTCTTATCCACACAAAACAAAACAAAACAAGACATAAAAAACAAAAAGGAACAGACATTTCCTGAACGTGGATACCATATGAGGATCACTGTTGAAGGCAATCACTATATACTCTAAACTCTAGCAAATCAAGGAGATAGATATCAGTTATCAATCAAAATTTAAAGATACTAGCTTTAAATATCTGAAAGATTAGTTTATTTTTTCAAGGTCATAAGGTTAAATAAGATTAGGAAGAAAAATCTCTTGAATGTCATAGTTAACCTAATTCTATCTTTTCTTGTTCTTTAATGAAACTGCTCACTCTGCTTGCTTTTGTTTATCACCAGTATCGGGCAGAATACAAGAGGTACAAAGAGGTGATTAGGAGTCTACACATGAAGTTCTTTCCAAAACATTTTCTGTTTTAACTATGAACCTATTCTTAAAACTCTGGGATATTAATAAAAAGAAATAAGGAAATATAATACCAGATAAAGATATTCTATTGAATGGTTTATTCAATGGTGACACTTGAAGGATTTTCATTAAATTGTTCATTGAGTTAAATCAAGCTATTAATAAACTATGGTCAGTCACTGCCTGCAAATCAAGCTATTAATAAACTATGGTCAGTCACTGCCTGCAATGCAGGAGACCTCAGTTTGATTCCTGTGTCAGGAAGATTCCCTGGAGAAAGGATAGATTACTCACTTCAGTATTCTTGGCCTTCATGGTGGTTGAGATAGTAAAGAATCTGCCTGCAATGAGGGACACCTGGACTGATCCTTGGGTTGGGAAGATCCTCTGGAGAAGTCCATGGACAGAGGAGCCTGGTAGGCTACAGTCCATGGGGTCACAAAGGGTTGAATATGACTGAAAGGCTTTCACTTTTCAGTCTAATTGTAAAGAAGATGCCATTCTTAAATAAAGTATTATAGAATATGACTAAATATAATCTATGCAATGGTAACATGCTGAAAAAAAAAGAACTATGCAAACATTACCAAATTATAAATTGTACATAATAGTTTTTTGTGTGTCTTGCTTGCACAAACACATTGATTGTACTTGATATGGCTTGGAACACCTTCTGGGTATTTAGGTAATTAAATTGCCTAGAAAAACAAAGAGTAAAAATGGCATACAAATACTTGGCATATAAGAACTAATTTGGAATTCCCACAAATTGGAAAACTCTTTAGCAAAAGGCTATTGATAAAGAATTATGAAAAACTGAATTTTTTTGGTGATTTTGCTAAGATAGACCTTTATATTTCCTAAATAAAAGCTAAGAACAAAGTCTGTGTTTCTTGCTCTCTTGTTTTCCCTATTTCCTTATTGATTGCTCCTGGGAGAACTTGCTTATTAAATCACTGGTTCTCAAATCCTAGGCTCAGGGTCTGCTTCTCAAAGATTTTGACCTAAGACAGAAATGGTTACAGATGCATTTAATAACAGTTATTTTAAAATAATAGCCAATCATGTGACAATATCTACAATAGACCCAATCTTTCAGGACAAAGAAAGCTGATACAATTCAAAAATAATTATGTTCCCAACTCAATTTCTTGATTCAAAATCTCCACAACTGTTTTTTTTCCTGACAAGAATATCTTATGTTTCATCACCTATATATTTAGTTGATTTGCTATACTTTATGAGGCAAATATATTTCACCAACTTCCTGTCTTAATCAAGCCTTGGACACCATACATCATTGGAAGGATCAAATAACTCAATAGAAATGTGAACGTTATAGTTACTTTTACATGTTCACTATAAATTATCTTAAGACATATACATTTTTCTAAAAGCTTCAAATAAAGTATTTTGTACACATTAATAGATTTATAGATAATTAGTCTCTTATTTGAATTTGATGAAGTCATGTAGTGAATAAGACATGTGCTAAATTGCTTCAATCATCTCTGCCTCTGCAATCCTATTCTCCAGGCAAGAATACTGGAGTGGATTTCCAAGCCTTCCTCAGTGAATAATTTGAACATATTTTATTTGGCAGAGCTTATTTTTAGCTCAACTTTTATTTTGCTTTTATAGCTTCATTTCTAAAATAGATATAACCTTATCTTATAGTTAATAACCCCTCAGTCCCCAAAGTATTAGGTTAGGATATAAGCAATTAAGAATTATTTTGAAACGCTAGAATTATAGACAATTTGATTCTACAAAGCATTGCTCTATGCTTTCCTGAAACACACAAGTGCTTGGAAATTCACTGGCAAGTGATTTCATTGACAAATAGGTCTTGCTTACTTTTCCACTTCCGAACAGGATCTAACAAGGTCTATTCTCTGAAAACTCTCTCTTTAAAAGCAAAAGGCTATTGATAAAGAATTATGAAAAACTGAATTTTTGGTGATTTTGCTAAGATAGACCTTTATATTTCCTAAATAAAAGCTAAGAACAAAGTCTGTGTTTCTTGCTCTCTTGTTTTCCTATTTCCTTATTGATTGCTCCTGGGAGAACTTGCTTATTAAATCACTGGTTCTCAAATCCTAGGCTCAGGGTCTGCTTCTCAAAGATTTTGACCTAAGACAGAAATGGTTACAGATGCATTTAATAACAGTTATTTTAAAATAATAGCCAATCATGTGACAATATCTACAATAGACCCAATCTTTCAGGACAAAGAAAGCTGATACAATTCAAAAATAATTATGTTCCCAACTCAATTTCTTGATTCAAAATCTCCACAACTGTTTTTTTTCCTGACAAGAATATCTTATGTTTCATCACCTATATATTTAGTTGATTTGCTATACTTTATGAGGCAAATATATTTCACCAACTTCCTGTCTTAATCAAGCCTTGGACACCATACATCATTGGAAGGATCAAATAACTCAATAGAAATGTGAACGTTATAGTTACTTTTACATGTTCACTATAAATTATCTTAAGACATATACATTTTTCTAAAAGCTTCAAATAAAGTATTTTGTACACATTAATAGATTTATAGATAATTAGTCTCTTATTTGAATTTGATGAAGTCATGTAGTGAATAAGACATGTGCTAAATTGCTTCAATCATCTCTGCCTCTGCAATCCTATTCTCCAGGCAAGAATACTGGAGTGGATTTCCAAGCCTTCCTCAGTGAATAATTTGAACATATTTTATTTGGCAGAGCTTATTTTTAGCTCAACTTTTATTTTGCTTTTATAGCTTCATTTCTAAAATAGATATAACCTTATCTTATAGTTAATAACCCCTCAGTCCCCAAAGTATTAGGTTAGGATATAAGCAATTAAGAATTATTTTGAAACGCTAGAATTATAGACAATTTGATTCTACAAAGCATTGCTCTATGCTTTCCTGAAACACACAAGTGCTTGGAAATTCACTGGCAAGTGATTTCATTGACAAATAGGTCTTGCTTACTTTTCCACTTCCGAACAGGATCTAACAAGGTCTATTCTCTGAAACTCTCTCTAAGATCTCTAAAGTCAGCAGTGACTCTTGAAATAAGACATTTCCTTTGGAGATGACCTCATTTGAAAGGTCAAGGAGTGAATAGGAAATTCTTAGAGACTGAAATGGCATTGCCAAGGGAAGGAAGAAATCACTCACATATTTTCAAAGGCCTTTTTTGTTGGAGGGTCAGATTAGGGCTTTCCATCCTGGCTTTTTTTGCCTCATAGATTTCTATGCCTCATGTGCATTTTCTCCAGATAAATTTGGAAAAGGATGACAACATTTGGTATGCAACTTAAAGAACTTGAAATAGAATTTTCTTAAATTTATCATAGTTTAAGTTATGTATATATGATATCAAATATAACAGTCATGTTGTTTTACAACATGATTGTTTTTGATATTATGCACAGAACATTGTCCCTAAATTCCACTTAAATTTTTTTCTTAATTTTCTGTTTAAAATGAGAAACATCAGTTTTATTTTACCTTTAATATCTATGTGCAGTTATTGTTTAGCTATTAAATTATGTCTGACTCTTTGTGATCCCATGGACTGTAGTCTGTCAGGCTCCTCTGCATATGAGGATTCTCCAGGCAAGAATATTGGAGTGAGTTGCCATTTCCTTCTCCAAGGGATCTTCTCAACCAGAGATGAAACCAGCATCTCCTGCATTGGCAGGGGGATTCTTTACCACTGGACCACCAGGGACTTTCCTAACATGCAGAGAATGTACTAAAATTAAAAAAAGAATAATAGATATACAATTTTAAGTCTCTTTCCTTATCCTGAGTTTACTGTAGATGCATCACCAACTCTATGCCATTCTGATAGGCAGACATTCATTGCAAATAGACGACCACTGACATGCAAGATAAGACCTATATGTCTTCTCTGATATACAATCACCTGGTCATTTTTGGCAAGAGTTTATTAAAATGAAATATTTAGTTTCCTTTGGAAAAATAATTTGAGTCTGTTTTTATCTCAAGAATCTGGAATACCCCCAAATAGTACATTCTCCTATATATTTACTTCCCAGAAAGTGATGGAAGTATAGTAATCAGTGAGAAGAATTAAACCTTAAAAAATCAATCATATATATTTTTATATTATATGAATAAAATATTTTTAAACAAATATTCACTATAATACCTTAGTGAGAAAAATGAAACCTGTATTACAGACATTTTAGCAATATATTTTCAAAGTATTGTGTGACTGTCTATGAATGTAACTGTGTACATAATGAGGAGTGCACGCCTAAATTCTGCACTCTCAACAATTCAGACAGCTCTCGGTAAGCGTAGAATAAGTACTTGATGGGACAGGGGGCAAAAAAAGACTTTGGGAAACTATGACCATCATTAAATCTCTTTCCAGATCTCACCTTATTGGGGCAAGCTGGAGAAAATGGTACGTTTTCATTAGCTTTTGCTTTGTACTAAACAATTAACACACATTATGTAATGTAATAGTTTCAGCTGTCTTATGAAGTTTATGTTACAGAAAGACCTATACTGCAGATGAAAGTATTTCAACTTGGAACTGTTAAATCACTTCAATAGTCAAATTTTAACAGAATAAAATTATGTAACATATGTGAGTTTGATGTGGGTGTTCAGTGCAGTTCAACCAGTATGTGTGTGTGCATCATCGTGTTTCTGTCCTTTAATTTTTACACATGAGATTGAGAGACCAAACAGTGTTCTTCCTGATCAAATCCAGAGAGCAACACAGATGAAAATAAGATCATTTGTCTAGATTCATTTCAGAGGGACATGGGAGAAGACAATCTAACCATCCAGGAAACTTGCCATTATAACCAGAGAAAGGACTTCTTAATGGATTGAGGGTTTCAGTGATAGAACTTCAAGTAGCAAGCTAAAGAAAAATCTTTGTTCAATTATTTTCCTTTATTTTTGCTATCATAGATGGAAAATGCCTATAGGAGGCAGTAATTATGAATAGAATATTTTTTGTTGAAGACTATACTATTTGTTCTCCACTTGTTATTTGTCCCTTCAGGAGAGAGGGAAGAAGATGACCTAAATGTAGCATTATCGTGAAGCCTGGAAAATTAGAATTACTTTTAAACTTCCCAGAAAGTGATGGAAGTATAGTAATCAGTGAGAAGAATTAAACCTTAAAAAATCAATCATATATATTTTTATATTATATGAATAAAATATTTTTAAACAAATATTCACTATAATACCTTAGTGAGAAAAATGAAACCTGTATTACAGACATTTTAGCAATATATTTTCAAAGTATTGTGTGACTGTCTATGAATGTAACTGTGTACATAATGAGGAGTGCACGCCTAAATTCTGCACTCTCAACAATTCAGACAGCTCTCGGTAAGCGTAGAATAAGTACTTGATGGGACAGGGGGCAAAAAAAGACTTTGGGAAACTATGACCATCATTAAATCTCTTTCCAGATCTCACCTTATTGGGGCAAGCTGGAGAAAATGGTACGTTTTCATTAGCTTTTGCTTTGTACTAAACAATTAACACACATTATGTAATGTAATAGTTTCAGCTGTCTTATGAAGTTTATGTTACAGAAAGACCTATACTGCAGATGAAAGTATTTCAACTTGGAACTGTTAAATCACTTCAATAGTCAAATTTTAACAGAATAAAATTATGTAACATATGTGAGTTTGATGTGGGTGTTCAGTGCAGTTCAACCAGTATGTGTGTGTGCATCATCGTGTTTCTGTCCTTTAATTTTTACACATGAGATTGAGAGACCAAACAGTGTTCTTCCTGATCAAATCCAGAGAGCAACACAGATGAAAATAAGATCATTTGTCTAGATTCATTTCAGAGGGACATGGGAGAAGACAATCTAACCATCCAGGAAACTTGCCATTATAACCAGAGAAAGGACTTCTTAATGGATTGAGGGTTTCAGTGATAGAACTTCAAGTAGCAAGCTAAAGAAAAATCTTTGTTCAATTATTTTCCTTTATTTTTGCTATCATAGATGGAAAATGCCTATAGGAGGCAGTAATTATGAATAGAATATTTTTTGTTGAAGACTATACTATTTGTTCTCCACTTGTTATTTGTCCCTTCAGGAAGAGAGGGAAGAAGATGACCTAAATGTAGCATTATACGTGAAGCCTGGAATATACTAAGTGCTCACGAAATGTTAGGACTTTTCCCTTTTTGCTTCCTCCTCTGTAAAGCAAACTGCTAACTCAGATATTTGTGGGTCATGGGACTGCTTCTTTCCAGAATTATGGGTTTTGGGAAAGTTTAGACATATGAGTATTACTTTCATGCTAATCAAAATGGTAACTCAAGATCTAGGGATTTCAGCATTGAATATAATGCTGTTACATTTCCTTTCAGGCATTTTCTAAGGCATCATGTGGCCTTTTAAGTTCCTACAAAGCCAAGTGTCTTTACTGTAAAGAGCACTTCTGTGTTTATTTTATTTGGTGCACATGTGTTCTACGGACATGTCAAAAAAAACACATCAACAATTGGGAACACATCTGCAATCTGGTGATGATCCACTCACCTTCCCCTAGGGAGCAAAATGTTTAGATATTTCATAATGTGCACCTCATGATCCTCTGTAAAGGGGCCCAGGGCCTCTCAGACTCTTTCTCTCTGCTTGGTATTCCACATTGCAAAAGAGTTTTCTAATCTGTCTTCAGGGATATGTTTCCAAGAGACATTTCAGTGAATTGACTCATTTGAAAGGAGAAAGTGGCATACCACTTGTCATGAGTATTGGTGAAGATAGTGCTATGCATAGAATACAGTCAACAGTAAAAAACAAAACAAAACAAAAAAGAAAAAAAAACAGCATGCCAAGAAGAGCCCTTGCCATGAAATTGCCTATTCAATCACCAAGCATTAGAAAAGTCATAAGTGCATGTCAAACTGTCACTGGTCAGGCAGAAACTCCAAGCATTGAGCCTGATTGATTGTTTTTTCAAGGTGCTTGCAGACTGCCCACTCTATAGACTGTAAAGTTGATCTCTAATCTTATTCCAAGAGTCATTTGTTAAATTTCAAATGCCCAGCACAAACTAGGCAAAAAAATGAGAATTTTTGAATGAATGAGTAAAAAATTAGAACAACAATATGGGCAGAAACAGTTTTATGTAAAGTACCATGATAACAATTATTGCTAGAGCCAGTCACATACAACTGTGTATACTCAAATATAGTGATTTGCTTGTATTTCTGAATACTTTTTACAATGTAATAGAAATCATAGAAGAAGAAAATGAAGGCACCAACTGGATTCATATATTTACTGACTGTGATGTGTAATTTTCTTTAAAAAACCAATTTCTTCCATCAACTTTCTTCAATAAATGAAGCACTTTGCTTTATTGAAACAAATCATATACTAGTGAATAAAAACAAGATGCTAAATAAAATGCAATCCATATGATAAATTCACAATAATGAAATGAGACAGTGGACATATTGAGTATACGTTTCCTAGAAGTTAAACAGCAGCAGATGAAAATTAGGTAGTCTGGGGTACTGTGATTGTCTCTGAAACTGGTGATCACAAACTTTAGATTTCTAGATTTATCAGAGGAGACCTCCTGATCTCTCTTCAACAATAACCAAGAAAAGAAGTTCCATTATATTTTTTTCAGGGTACTCATATTCTGAGGAATAAAGGATAAAGTGATATTTTTTCTCTCATGTTATTTTTAAAAGGACTGAAGCTGTATTTGAATTCTCATTCTGCCACTTGGAATGACCTGTGACCTAGCTGGAATGTCCGTTCTTTTCTCCATGGATACCCTCATCAGTACAATGTGAATAATAATGATAACACATTCCTGGTAGGAGAGATGAGAGGTTTTAATTATATGATACTTTGAGTATCTAGCATGTAATGTATTCTCAGTACATACTAGCTCTTTATCCTCTGTGAATGACTTACACACCATGCTCTTTAACAGTGACTGTGGAATGGCATCACATAGAGTTAAGGCAAGACAGGAAAATGCTGAAATTGCCTATTCAATCACCAAGCATTAGAAAAGTCATAAGTGCATGTCAAACTGTCACTGGTCAGGCAGAAACTCCAAGCATTGAGCCTGATTGATTGTTTTTTCAAGGTGCTTGCAGACTGCCCACTCTATAGACTGTAAAGTTGATCTCTAATCTTATTCCAAGAGTCATTTGTTAAATTTCAAATGCCCAGCACAAACTAGGCAAAAAAATGAGAATTTTTGAATGAATGAGTAAAAAATTAGAACAACAATATGGGCAGAAACAGTTTTATGTAAAGTACCATGATAACAATTATTGCTAGAGCCAGTCACATACAACTGTGTATACTCAAATATAGTGATTTGCTTGTATTTCTGAATACTTTTTACAATGTAATAGAAATCATAGAAGAAGAAAATGAAGGCACCAACTGGATTCATATATTTACTGACTGTGATGTGTAATTTTCTTTAAAAAACCAATTTCTTCCATCAACTTTCTTCAATAAATGAAGCACTTTGCTTTATTGAAACAAATCATATACTAGTGAATAAAAACAAGATGCTAAATAAAATGCAATCCATATGATAAATTCACAATAATGAAATGAGACAGTGGACATATTGAGTATACGTTTCCTAGAAGTTAAACAGCAGCAGATGAAAATTAGGTAGTCTGGGGTACTGTGATTGTCTCTGAAACTGGTGATCACAAACTTTAGATTTCTAGATTTATCAGAGGAGACCTCCTGATCTCTCTTCAACAATAACCAAGAAAAGAAGTTCCATTATATTTTTTTCAGGGTACTCATATTCTGAGGAATAAAGGATAAAGTGATATTTTTTCTCTCATGTTATTTTTAAAAGGACTGAAGCTGTATTTGAATTCTCATTCTGCCACTTGGAATGACCTGTGACCTAGCTGGAATGTCCGTTCTTTTCTCCATGGATACCCTCATCAGTACAATGTGAATAATAATGATAACACATTCCTGGTAGGAGAGATGAGAGGTTTTAATTATATGATACTTTGAGTATCTAGCATGTAATGTATTCTCAGTACATACTAGCTCTTTATCCTCTGTGAATGACTTACACACCATGCTCTTTAACAGTGACTGTGGAATGGCATCACATAGAGTTAAGGCAAGACAGGAAAATGCTGAACATGCTTGTGCTCCAGGAGATATAATAGGATGCTTCTTGCCATCACTCTCATCACAACCATCTTCAATGATCAGTGAAGATCCTGCACAAAAGTCAGGGGAAATGTTCTTTCTTTCTGTGCCTTACAAAACAGTAGTTTCCAATACAAGAGACTTTGATTCATGATGTCTGGGCTGGTCCCCAGGAATCTATATTTTAAAAATTTTTTCTTAAGTAGTTTTAGTGTGAACAATATTTTGTCATCATTGCTCTATGATGTGGATCCAATCTAAAGTCTAGGACTGGTCTATGTAGAGAAGATTAGTGTAGCCCTTGATTTGAGAGCTTAGCAATAGTTACAAGAATGAGTTCTTTGGGACTTCCCTAGTGGTCCAAAGACTAAAACTCCATGCTCCCAGTGCAGGGCACTTGATCAGGAAACTAGATCCTATATGCTGCAACTAAGGCCAGGTAAATAAATAAAAGTAAAATAAATAAAAAAAAACAATAATAATCATTTTGTAAGATCTTGGATCCATTCTGCTATCTTGAAGTGAATTGGCCTTCATGTGTTTGTCCCAAGGGTCCAATTTCCAATTTCTTTCCCCAGTGAGACTCTCTTAGAAACAATAACAAAACAACAAAAAATAGACAACAACAGATTTTCTGGATTTAACTGACACAGGCTAAACTTTGCTTATTAGCCATTACAGGGTACAATCTTCATGCTAAAAAATATATTATTGTAATATAGATATCATCAGCAGAGAATTATGATGATTATTTCACTGGATACTGTCCTGAAAATATTATACTTTATTATCCTGAGATATATTTTTTTGCTGCTTCTGGCAGAACATTTCATTCCATTTGGTTGTTTAAATTGAATTTTATTTACAATCATTAACCTTCCAGTTAAAATCACTGTGGTTGAAATTATTCTTATGTGATTGTGTCCATCTGTATCTTCTATTTTGTGTTAGGAAATAAGGGAATTGAAATACATTTGGGCTTTAAATTAAGTTAGTTTATTTAGTTACAATGAAGTTTCATGTTTCGTATCAAATCTCTTGTGTCTTTTCAAATTATGAACAATTGCAGCACTAATATTGTCTCTGAAGAATCTAGGTCTGTTAACAGCATGCTACAGTTTGTGTGACTGTCCTACCAGGAGCGTAAACTTATTATAAACATATATACACATGGGCAGTACCCTACCAAGGAATAGTCCTGAGCAATGAGAAGACTGTTAGTGACCCTCCCTTTGAGTGTACACATATGTGAAAAAAAAAAAAAAAGACTAACGTTGTTACCTGTTATCTGACTTTACATGAGCATTTACAATTTTTAGAAGCAAAATATGTGTCTCTAACTATACTAAGTAAATATAAAGCTAACTATTGAGATTCAGCTTGTAATATGCTCTATTCCCAGCAAACAACTAAGTTATATAGATTTAATATTATTGGGTTTCCCTGATGACTCAGCAGTTAAAGAATCCAATTGCAATGCAGGAAACATAGGAGACATGGATTTGATCCCTGGGTCAGGAAGATCATATGGAGGAAGAAATAGTAACCCACTTCAGCATTCTTCCTTGAAAAATTCCATGGACAGAAGCCAGGGGGTACAATTCATGAGGTTGCAAGAGTGGTACATGACTGAGCTTTACTGTAATAATATTAATTATCTGCTTTCTATTAGAAAGCTGTTGTTCTTTTCCTTTGAATTCTATGAGACCAGAAAAAAAAAACCTGACAACAACAGATTTTCTGGATTTAACTGACACAGGCTAAACTTTGCTTATTAGCCATTACAGGGTACAATCTTCATGCTAAAAAATATATTATTGTAATATAGATATCATCAGCAGAGAATTATGATGATTATTTCACTGGATACTGTCCTGAAAATATTATACTTTATTATCCTGAGATATATTTTTTTGCTGCTTCTGGCAGAACATTTCATTCCATTTGGTTGTTTAAATTGAATTTTATTTACAATCATTAACCTTCCAGTTAAAATCACTGTGGTTGAAATTATTCTTATGTGATTGTGTCCATCTGTATCTTCTATTTTGTGTTAGGAAATAAGGGAATTGAAATACATTTGGGCTTTAAATTAAGTTAGTTTATTTAGTTACAATGAAGTTTCATGTTTCGTATCAAATCTCTTGTGTCTTTTCAAATTATGAACAATTGCAGCACTAATATTGTCTCTGAAGAATCTAGGTCTGTTAACAGCATGCTACAGTTTGTGTGACTGTCCTACCAGGAGCGTAAACTTATTATAAACATATATACACATGGGCAGTACCCTACCAAGGAATAGTCCTGAGCAATGAGAAGACTGTTAGTGACCCTCCCTTTGAGTGTACACATATGTGAAAAAAAAAAAAAAAGACTAACGTTGTTACCTGTTATCTGACTTTACATGAGCATTTACAATTTTTAGAAGCAAAATATGTGTCTCTAACTATACTAAGTAAATATAAAGCTAACTATTGAGATTCAGCTTGTAATATGCTCTATTCCCAGCAAACAACTAAGTTATATAGATTTAATATTATTGGGTTTCCCTGATGACTCAGCAGTTAAAGAATCCAATTGCAATGCAGGAAACATAGGAGACATGGATTTGATCCCTGGGTCAGGAAGATCATATGGAGGAAGAAATAGTAACCCACTTCAGCATTCTTCCTTGAAAAATTCCATGGACAGAAGCCAGGGGGTACAATTCATGAGGTTGCAAGAGTGGTACATGACTGAGCTTTACTGTAATAATATTAATTATCTGCTTTTTCTATTAGAAAGCTGTTGTTCTTTTCCCTTTGAATTCTATGAGTTTTTTGAGTTACACTGGGAAACTTTTACCACAATTCCCATTGTGCCAAGTCTAGGGCCTATGTGTTAAACATGGTTTTTCTCAAAACATTCATGTGTGTGTCAAGGAAAATGTAATCCCTCTGCCTTTCATTTATTTTTTAAAATCATCAAAATGTTGTTATGTAAGACTGTTTCAAATTGCAAGAGACATTAAAGGGCTCCCAACATCCCAAGGAAATACTCTACTGAAACTAAAATATTTTAAAAACATTGTAGTAGTGAATAATGAGAATACAAAAGAAGCTAGGCAGAAATGGCTAAGGCTTCAAGTAATGTAGGAGAAATCTTCAATGCAGATGGCAGCCATTCTTTAACATATATCACAGAATCTTAGGAAAATTAAAAAGTGTCTACATATGTAAAATCATGAACATTAATTGATGGACTGTGTAAGAAACAAGTTCACCATTCCCAGGTCACTTCTTTCCATAGCTGCTGATGACCCAGAGACATCTTTTTGAGAACTGGGAAACATAAATATGCTTTTTCAAGTCTTGATGAGCTGCCATTCAACCTACCTTGCCTTCTTAGCTAGGTGAACTTGTATAGTGAAAACACACATGTAAGACTTGACTGCCTATCCTCATGAAGATAACTAGAAATTCAAAGGAGAGAGAGTAAGCTCTTCTAAAGAGAACAATGTTGGGTAGGAGTGTCAAAGATATGCAACCTCTTTTATGTTAGAATGGTGCACACTTAGATTTACTCTTCAGATTTGTTTTTCAAAAGCAAAATCCACTAATTAGCAAGCCAAGTCCTGTCTAATAAGTCAACCAGAGTTCTGTTTTAAAGAACTTGACAGAAAATGTACTTATACAGTAATATCAATTCAGACGTGATAAAAAGAAATGAACCTCAATGAAGATACCTAGTAGCATAAAGAACATAAAGGTGAAATGCCAAGATATAGACACAGAACAATTAAAATTACCCAGAGATAGCAGAATAAACTTAAATAATATAAGTGCTAAAATGGAAGATAGGGGAGAAATTATTGCTGCCATATAACAGAAACAGAAAGTCACAAAAGGGATGATCAAAGTAAAAAGTCTTGGAAATTAGATATATAGTTGCTAAAACTAAAATGTAAATTAATAGATAAACAAGAAAAAAATGTAGAGAAAATTTACAGGGAAAAGGAGGTAAGGAGAGAAAGTAAATAAGAGAAAGGTTAAGTAAAAGATGTATCATCAATCTAGGGAAGTGGTTTTCAATATATACTTTTGGGATGAACATTTATTTGTTAATTGCTGGACATTGATCACTGGAGTGCAGAGGCCCAGAATGGCTGTCATTGTGAAAACATAAAACTGCTTATGTGCTTTCAAACGTATTCTAATGAGGGAGACTCTTCTGTCAGTTGACATCTACAGATCTAGGATAGCCAAACTTACATAAACTCGAGGACACGCACACACACACACACACACACATACACATGTGCACACATGTGTATACACATAGAGGGCTATAACAAATATCTGCCTCTAGGAATACAGATTTACTGATTAAATACAAATTACAGATTTTCAACCCAAAATATTCAGTTCATAATAAAGTAAATGTTGTTTTTCAAGTCTTGATGAGCTGCCATTCAACCTACCTTGCCTTCTTAGCTAGGTGAACTTGTATAGTGAAAACACACATGTAAGACTTGACTGCCTATCCTCATGAAGATAACTAGAAATTCAAAGGAGAGAGAGTAAGCTCTTCTAAAGAGAACAATGTTGGGTAGGAGTGTCAAAGATATGCAACCTCTTTTATGTTAGAATGGTGCACACTTAGATTTACTCTTCAGATTTGTTTTTCAAAAGCAAAATCCACTAATTAGCAAGCCAAGTCCTGTCTAATAAGTCAACCAGAGTTCTGTTTTAAAGAACTTGACAGAAAATGTACTTATACAGTAATATCAATTCAGACGTGATAAAAAGAAATGAACCTCAATGAAGATACCTAGTAGCATAAAGAACATAAAGGTGAAATGCCAAGATATAGACACAGAACAATTAAAATTACCCAGAGATAGCAGAATAAACTTAAATAATATAAGTGCTAAAATGGAAGATAGGGGAGAAATTATTGCTGCCATATAACAGAAACAGAAAGTCACAAAAGGGATGATCAAAGTAAAAAGTCTTGGAAATTAGATATATAGTTGCTAAAACTAAAATGTAAATTAATAGATAAACAAGAAAAAAATGTAGAGAAAATTTACAGGGAAAAGGAGGTAAGGAGAGAAAGTAAATAAGAGAAAGGTTAAGTAAAAGATGTATCATCAATCTAGGGAAGTGGTTTTCAATATATACTTTTGGGATGAACATTTATTTGTTAATTGCTGGACATTGATCACTGGAGTGCAGAGGCCCAGAATGGCTGTCATTGTGAAAACATAAAACTGCTTATGTGCTTTCAAACGTATTCTAATGAGGGAGACTCTTCTGTCAGTTGACATCTACAGATCTAGGATAGCCAAACTTACATAAACTCGAGGACACGCACACACACACACACACACATACACATGTGCACACATGTGTATACACATAGAGGGCTATAACAAATATCTGCCTCTAGGAATACAGATTTACTGATTAAATACAAATTACAGATTTTCAACCCAAAATATTCAGTTCATAATAAAGTAAATGTTGTTTTAAGTCACAGTCTATGGGCACTTGGTTATGTAGCAGTAGGTTATCAAAACACTCCTGGTACTCTGTGAACATGAGTTTTACTAGGAAATATACTTAGTGAAATTTTTGAGTCCTAGACTTATGGACATTCCCAAATTTACAAGGTATTACAAAAGTGTTTTTTATTCTTCAAAGGGTTTATGCCAAGTTATACATACACCAGTTTAAGATGGTGGTCAATTTTTTTTTCATAGTTGTTTACATTGCATCATTCCTCTTCAGTACAGTACTTCTTTATGCCTTGCAAATTTAAGGTTTAGTTTATTTCTTAAAATTTGTAGGAGTTACAGATATTTTTAAATTGCCATTTTTTATAATATGTGGAGGAATTGATACCTTTGTCTATGTATGTATGTATGTATGTATGTGTGTGTGTGTGTGTATGTATGTGTTTTTCTAATATGCTTTGAAGGACAGGAGTTACTTTTTATCTACTCAAATTCATAAACATTTTTTTCATTCTTTATGTATCTTGTACCTTTTTTATGAAATGTATTTCTAGCTTAAGATCAAATATATTTTCCTATGCTTTTTTTCTAAAAGGTAAATGTTTGCCTTACATATCTGTCTATAATCTATCAATAGCCCCATCTGTCTGTTTTGAATATGCATGCATCTGTTCCATTGAAGTGGGGGATCAATGATACTAGCACTATTTGCTTCCTTTTACAATCAGTCATATGTCAAGTATCAATATATGCTTTATCAATATAACCAAGTATCAATATATGTAATATCTGACTTTGACATCAGTATTTTCTTTAGTTCATCTTCTTGCCTATCTCTGTACCAGTACTATACTGTCTCTACTGTATTAGAAAACTCAGGAAATAATAGATATTCAACACATACTTTTTTAGAGAGTGAGTTAATACTGCTTTATAATAAGTTTTGAAACCTAAGTCTCTGATCAATACTATGCATTTCATATTTAATTTGCTAAATGACTTGGTTTTTCAATCCTAATTATATTATTAATCTTCAACAAGTATCAATACTTTTAAATTGTGTTTCATGTGTTCCCTTTTTTTCTAAAATATTTACAAACAAATCTCAGATACTATTCAGTGTTGCCAATAAATATTTTAGTATTCATCTTCAGGAAGTCCAGACCTTACATAATTTTAGGGCTATTATCAAGCATGATCAAATTAAAGCAATTTCCTAATATAATATTGAGTTGGTCAAAAAGATCATTTGGGTTTTCATAACATTTTATGGAAAAATTTGAATGAATATTTTGACCAACCTAATACATGCTCCATTTTCAAATTTCCTTAATTGTCTCAAAGTTTTTATTTTTTTAAATCCTTAATTAATTCAATGAACTCTCAAGCAAAGACAACACATTGCTATTTTAGTTTCTTGTGTCTCTGTCTCTTCCTTCATTAAAAAATCATTTTCAAGGACTTCCCTGAGGTCCAGCGGCTAGACAGTCCACCTTGCAGTACAGGGGGCACCTGTTTAGTCCCCAGTCTGGGAAGATCCCACTTGCCGTGGAGTGGCTGGACTGGTGTGTCCAATTAGGAGTCAGTGCTCTGGAGTGCATGTGCCCAGAGCTGGTGCCCTGCAATGAGAAAGGCCACTGAAATGAGAGGCCCGCACATGCCAAAGAATAAAAGATGGATGAAAATAAATTAAAAAATAAAAAAGAGGCATGATGGGGGAAAAATCATTTTCAAGATGAATTTTTAATTTTTAATTTTCAAATTGCCCGAAGTATTAGGTACCTAGAATATATAAGTAAATAGAGAGTGATAATAAGGTTTCAGTTGTTGGGTACAGTTTTGAGAACTCAGTCAAGGTACTGCTAATAATAGAGTTCATCCTTCAGGATCATGGAAGTGATTGACATTTTGTCACATGGATACAGTGTTTGTTTGATCTGTCACAATTGATAGTTCTCATGAGTCTCTACTCTCATTTCCTCAATTTCTCCCCTGACAGTTTCATCATTTCTTATATAAGGAAATTCTTCCTGTCTCCAAACTATTTGGGCTATAAATATGTTGAGAAAATGCAACAGTGATGAATAACATCAAAAGCAACTCAAATTTTCTCCTGCTTACTTTCTGGGGTATATACTAATCACAGTCCAGGGTTCAAAATATATGGTTCTCTTTTTCATGTGTACTTCTACTATTTTCAAATTTTATGATAAACCTGTTAAGCCAGTTTAGGAATCCATCATCAAGTCTTTTTTATTCAGTGAAGCAACAGGAAAAATTGCTCTTTAAACAAATGAATTGTTCCAGAACACTCTGCTATTTGTGATGCTTTTTGTTTATAGCAAAGACTGATATGTACTTCAAGTAAAATTTGCAAGTTGAAGGACTGATTATTCTTCTAGCATCTTTGAAATCTGAAAGCTGCAGTTGAAATGAGCTTGCATCATATGTTGAATTTCTCATTGGGCATGCTTTTGAGAATATGCGATGGATTTTGATATACTTTAAAAAAACCATGCTCTTGACGGCAAGAGTCATTGGCTTGTTAATAACAGTGCTACAGATATCCAGATATGTGTCAAGTGTGGGGAGTTCAGGTCACCCAGCACAGGCCCCATCATTCTGTGATGAAGTCATTTCCTTGCAGTACAGGGGGCACCTGTTTAGTCCCCAGTCTGGGAAGATCCCACTTGCCGTGGAGTGGCTGGACTGGTGTGTCCAATTAGGAGTCAGTGCTCTGGAGTGCATGTGCCCAGAGCTGGTGCCCTGCAATGAGAAAGGCCACTGAAATGAGAGGCCCGCACATGCCAAAGAATAAAAGATGGATGAAAATAAATTAAAAAATAAAAAAGAGGCATGATGGGGGAAAAATCATTTTCAAGATGAATTTTTAATTTTTAATTTTCAAATTGCCCGAAGTATTAGGTACCTAGAATATATAAGTAAATAGAGAGTGATAATAAGGTTTCAGTTGTTGGGTACAGTTTTGAGAACTCAGTCAAGGTACTGCTAATAATAGAGTTCATCCTTCAGGATCATGGAAGTGATTGACATTTTGTCACATGGATACAGTGTTTGTTTGATCTGTCACAATTGATAGTTCTCATGAGTCTCTACTCTCATTTCCTCAATTTCTCCCCTGACAGTTTCATCATTTCTTATATAAGGAAATTCTTCCTGTCTCCAAACTATTTGGGCTATAAATATGTTGAGAAAATGCAACAGTGATGAATAACATCAAAAGCAACTCAAATTTTCTCCTGCTTACTTTCTGGGGTATATACTAATCACAGTCCAGGGTTCAAAATATATGGTTCTCTTTTTCATGTGTACTTCTACTATTTTCAAATTTTATGATAAACCTGTTAAGCCAGTTTAGGAATCCATCATCAAGTCTTTTTTATTCAGTGAAGCAACAGGAAAAAATTGCTCTTTAAACAAATGAATTGTTCCAGAACACTCTGCTATTTGTGATGCTTTTTGTTTATAGCAAAGACTGATATGTACTTCAAGTAAAATTTGCAAGTTGAAGGACTGATTATTCTTCTAGCATCTTTGAAATCTGAAAGCTGCAGTTGAAATGAGCTTGCATCATATGTTGAATTTCTCATTGGGCATGCTTTTGAGAATATGCGATGGATTTTGATATACTTTAAAAAAACCATGCTCTTGACGGCAAGAGTCATTGGCTTGTTAATAACAGTGCTACAGATATCCAGATATGTGTCAAGTGTGGGGAGTTCAGGTCACCCAGCACAGGCCCCATCATTCTGTGATGAAGTCATTTATTTCTTCTCAGTTTGAACAGGTTTAATCAGATCAAAATATTCCCTCTGAAGTATTGTTTTCAATTCAAGGAAATAATTTAAACATTATTTTAAAGAGTCTTTACAATATACCAAATTGTACTTTACTTTGCATGAACAAAGTGCACATAACAGAAATACTCAAATTCTATTTTGAAAGTCTAAACACAGTGGATTAGTCCAGAAACTGATAAATACATAGTTCTGACTTTTACTTTGATAACGCTGACAATATATTTTAAAAAGTCCACGATCTAATATGTGTTTCAAAACTAACAAATTATGTGTCTATTCAATCTTGGCATACTTCTTTGCGTTGAGTTAATTTGTAAGGAAAAACTTTGACTAAAACTTCTATCTGTACATTGATCATAAAGTTTATGATCCCATTTGTGAAATGATTCATATGAAATTGTGTAGGAAAAGGTTATTAATAATTTCTCAGGATATTAGGCACAATCTAGGGCTATTCTGACTATGCTGGTATGTATGGACATTCTATGTATAAAAGCATTTTATAGGACATTAATAAATATTCCAATGACTACAAAATTTCCCCCATTGTTAAACACTTTAGCAATTTTCTCTTAACAATTCATTTAATTGACTCCCTCTAATAAATATTCTTTTAAAAAGTTTAAAATCTATTTTTTAACATATGATATTAATTTTTGGTTTATTTGTGGAACTTAGTTTGCCTTGCCTGGAATCACTAAAATTAAAGCCCATGATGACTAGCTATAAGATTTAATGTGGTTTCCTCTCCCTTTTGCTCCAATGAAAACTGTTTCCATTTAAAATAGTCTACATATGAGAATTAATGGAAGGAAATGTCACTTCCTGGCTAGACCATAAATATTCCATATAATCATGTTAAATAACTGTTGTAAGGTAAACAATTGGTATAGTCTACATTTTCGAATTGATAGAAAACAATGTGTAATGATGGAACCCACTTTGGCCAAAGCACAGGAGGAAATAAATAGAAATAAAATATCCAACCCTAATCACAATATAATTATAATATTCTTAAAATTGAAGGCATGCTTACAACAACAAAGCAATATGAAGCAATAGACGGCAATAGAGAAAATAGACACCAGAAAAGTGTTCCCTTTGAACAGGTTTAATCAGATCAAAATATTCCCTCTGAAGTATTGTTTTCAATTCAAGGAAATAATTTAAACATTATTTTAAAGAGTCTTTACAATATACCAAATTGTACTTTACTTTGCATGAACAAAGTGCACATAACAGAAATACTCAAATTCTATTTTGAAAGTCTAAACACAGTGGATTAGTCCAGAAACTGATAAATACATAGTTCTGACTTTTACTTTGATAACGCTGACAATATATTTTAAAAAGTCCACGATCTAATATGTGTTTCAAAACTAACAAATTATGTGTCTATTCAATCTTGGCATACTTCTTTGCGTTGAGTTAATTTGTAAGGAAAAACTTTGACTAAAACTTCTATCTGTACATTGATCATAAAGTTTATGATCCCATTTGTGAAATGATTCATATGAAATTGTGTAGGAAAAGGTTATTAATAATTTCTCAGGATATTAGGCACAATCTAGGGCTATTCTGACTATGCTGGTATGTATGGACATTCTATGTATAAAAGCATTTTATAGGACATTAATAAATATTCCAATGACTACAAAATTTCCCCCATTGTTAAACACTTTAGCAATTTTCTCTTAACAATTCATTTAATTGACTCCCTCTAATAAATATTCTTTTAAAAAGTTTAAAATCTATTTTTTAACATATGATATTAATTTTTGGTTTATTTGTGGAACTTAGTTTGCCTTGCCTGGAATCACTAAAATTAAAGCCCATGATGACTAGCTATAAGATTTAATGTGGTTTCCTCTCCCTTTTGCTCCAATGAAAACTGTTTCCATTTAAAATAGTCTACATATGAGAATTAATGGAAGGAAATGTCACTTCCTGGCTAGACCATAAATATTCCATATAATCATGTTAAATAACTGTTGTAAGGTAAACAATTGGTATAGTCTACATTTTGCGAATTGATAGAAAACAATGTGTAATGATGGAACCCACTTTGGCCAAAGCACAGGAGGAAATAAATAGAAATAAAATATCCAACCCTAATCACAATATAATTATAATATTCTTAAAATTGAAGGCATGCTTACAACAACAAAGCAATATGAAGCAATAGACGGCAATAGAGAAAATAGACACCAGAAAAGTGTTCCCTGTATGGGTTGGGTTAATTATGGAGCCGGCAACTTTAAGTTAAAGAACTGTAAGGTTTATAAGAATTGTAAGGTTTAAAATATTGTAAGGTTTAAAAGCTTATAAGGTTTAAAAGAATTGTAAGGTTTAAGGATTTTTTAGTGCGTGATTGAAAGTCAAAAGCATAAAAGTTACATTTGAAAGTGTCAGGACAGCATGGTCTTAAAAATGCCCAGGCAACTATTTTGAATGCCTCTGGGTTGATCTCCAATAAAGAGAACTTGCCTTGCAGCAAGGCAGATGTGCTTGAATGTTGCTCTGGATAGCAACCTCCTCCAAGGGTTGAGGAAGAGTTTAGATTCGCTCATCTGCATTCCATTCCTTTCCACTCTCTGAAGACTAACAATCAGGGATTTGTAAAGTGGGCATTTATCCACTGCTAAGAACAGGTCTGGTACGAGTTGTTCAATTCAGGCAAACTACAAAGAAACCATCTGTGGGTGACTACTTTTGCATGAAATTTTAAATAAACTTGAAATAATGTCCTAGAGGCAAGATTCTCTTCTTTCTCTGTAACAAGTGATTCTGAGACTAAAGGGCTCCGAGCTAGAATTGACTCACTTGAAATGTACAAACATCTCCAATTGTCTTTTTTTTCTTTTTTAATCTGCGGTTAAATATGCATGTCTCCTTTAACTTGCTAGAAAAAAAAAAAAAAACAAAAACAAACAATCTGGTTTAGACATTGTATCCTCTCTCCAGTACATTGGTCACTCTCTCAATGTTGAATCTCAAGTTATATGAGGGACTAAATTTAGACGGTGTGGTCTAGATTAAATTTAACAGAGCAAACATTATGAAAAATGATATTTCTGAACAAAATGGGTTACCTTTCTTCAAATTGTCTGAGACCATAATATCCATATAATCATGTTAAATAACTGTTGTAAAAAGTTCTACATTTTGCGAATTGATAGAAAACAATGTGTAATGATGGAACCCACTTTGGCCAAAGCACAGGAGGAAATAAATAGAAATAAAATATCCAACCCTAATCACAATATAATTATAATATTCTTAAAATTGAAGGCATGCTTACAACAACAAAGCAATATGAAGCAATAGACGGCAATAGAGAAAATAGACACCAGAAAAGTGTTCCCTGTATGGGTTGGGTTAATTATGGAGCCGGCAACTTTAAGTTAAAGAACTGTAAGGTTTATAAGAATTGTAAGGTTTAAAATATTGTAAGGTTTAAAAGCTTATAAGGTTTAAAAGAATTGTAAGGTTTAAGGATTTTTTAGTGCGTGATTGAAAGTCAAAAGCATAAAAGTTACATTTGAAAGTGTCAGGACAGCATGGTCTTAAAAATGCCCAGGCAACTATTTTGAATGCCTCTGGGTTGATCTCCAATAAAGAGAACTTGCCTTGCAGCAAGGCAGATGTGCTTGAATGTTGCTCTGGATAGCAACCTCCTCCAAGGGTTGAGGAAGAGTTTAGATTCGCTCATCTGCATTCCATTCCTTTCCACTCTCTGAAGACTAACAATCAGGGATTTGTAAAGTGGGCATTTATCCACTGCTAAGAACAGGTCTGGTACGAGTTGTTCAATTCAGGCAAACTACAAAGAAACCATCTGTGGGTGACTACTTTTGCATGAAATTTTAAATAAACTTGAAATAATGTCCTAGAGGCAAGATTCTCTTCTTTCTCTGTAACAAGTGATTCTGAGACTAAAGGGCTCCGAGCTAGAATTGACTCACTTGAAATGTACAAACATCTCCAATTGTCTTTTTTTTCTTTTTTAATCTGCGGTTAAATATGCATGTCTCCTTTAACTTGCTAGAAAAAAAAAAAAAAACAAAAACAAAAACAAACAATCTGGTTTAGACATTGTATCCTCTCTCCAGTACATTGGTCACTCTCTCAATGTTGAATCTCAAGTTATATGAGGGACTAAATTTAGACGGTGTGGTCTAGATTAAATTTAACAGAGCAAACATTATGAAAAATGATATTTCTGAACAAAATGGGTTACCTTTCTTCAAATTGTCTGACCATCCTCCAAGGGCTTTGACTTTGTAATTTTAAAGGTGTTTGTAGTTAAAAAGGGATTCCAGAATGTAAGTGAACAGTGTGAGAGTAGCATTCTTTATACTGGTATTTAAATATAAATAGATATCATCTTCTTAGAAATATTTGGGAATATCAATTTAGGAATATAGATTTTCATAATACTTATTATTAGAGAAATGCAAATCAAAATTACAATGAATAGTCACCTCACACCAATTAGAATGGCCATCATCAAAGCTTCTACAATCTAAAAATGCTGGAGAGGATGTGAAGTATAGGGAACCCTCTTGCACTGTTGGTGGGCATGAAAATTGATACAGCCAGTACGGAGAACTGTATGAAAATTTCTTCAAAAACTAGTAATAAAAATATTGTGTGATTTAACAATCCTCCTACTGGATATATACCTTGAGAAAAGCACAATTCTAAAAGACACATGTACCCCAGTGTTCACTGCAACACAATTTACAATAGCCAAGACATGAAGCAATCCAGATGCCCATTGGCAGATAAATGGATAAAGAATTTTGGTACATATACTCAATGGAATATTACTCAGCCATAAAAAGGACCAAACTTGATTCAGTCCTAGTGACATGGATGAACTTATAGCCTATTATATAGAGTGAAGTCAGAAAGAGAAAAACAAATATCATGTATTAACCTATATATATATATATATATGGAATCTAGAAAAATGGTACTAATGAACCTATTTGTAAGGCAACAATAGAGACACAGACATAGAGAATGGACTTAGAGACACAGCAGGGGAAGGAGAGGATGGGAGGACCAACTAAGCAGGTAGCAATGAAACATGCATTACCATATGAAAAATAGACACCAGTGGGAATTTGCTGTATAACACAGAAAGTTAAACCTTGTGCTCTGTGACAATGTAGTGGGGTGGGTTGGGGATGAAGTTTGGAAGGAGGCACAAGAATGAGGAGACAGATGTATATGTATGGCTGATTCATGCTGATGTACAGCAGAAACAAATATAACATTGTAAAACAATGATCTTTCAATTAAAAATAAGTTTTAAAAAGGTAAAGAAACAGGAAAACCTTCTGGAAGTCCAGTCATTGAGACACCATGCTTCCAATGCAGGGAATGAAGGCTCTATTCCTGTTTATGGAACTAAGATCCCATATTTCAATGTGTCATGCCTAAAAAATTTAAAATAATAAATAAATAAGTTTTAAAGTTACTGAAAAAAGAATATACCAAAGAGTTTGGGTCATATCATACCTCTCAGCCTTTATTTACCTGTCTTAGATCATTTTTCTCTCCCATTAAAAAACAAATATTTATTCTTTGATTGAATCACCGAAAAGACAGGGTGGTGGGATCATACATATTGTGTGCAAACATTCATAGTCATTGCTATGTATATGCATGCAAAACTATTTCCTATTTGTCACCTTTAATTACACTTGCTTTAGTTTTATTAAATATTAAGAAGAGAACATATAGCTATTAGTGTAACTGTACCCTTCTAGTGAAATGCAAATATGTAAAGTTTGTCAATCATATAGAAAATTTGCATCTTATTTATAATATTGTAATCTAGTTCAGTCAACTACTATGTCAAATACTATATTTAATATTTATGATATTTATTATTGTTAAAAATATTATCTTACTAAATAGCATTTGACACTTTTTATGATGATGTAATAATTTCATCTTATTATATAATACCATTCAGTCACACCAGTATGAATAAATGTTATTTTATTATTAATAATATTTTATTAATGGCAATTTAATAACATCAAAAATCAATTAGCACTTACTCTAGTTTCCAGTTTGATCAATATATTTGTAAGGCAACAATAGAGACACAGACATAGAGAATGGACTTAGAGACACAGCAGGGGAAGGAGAGGATGGGAGGACCAACTAAGCAGGTAGCAATGAAACATGCATTACCATATGAAAAATAGACACCAGTGGGAATTTGCTGTATAACACAGAAAGTTAAACCTTGTGCTCTGTGACAATGTAGTGGGGTGGGTTGGGGATGAAGTTTGGAAGGAGGCACAAGAATGAGGAGACAGATGTATATGTATGGCTGATTCATGCTGATGTACAGCAGAAACAAATATAACATTGTAAAACAATGATCTTTCAATTAAAAATAAGTTTTAAAAAGGTAAAGAAACAGGAAAACCTTCTGGAAGTCCAGTCATTGAGACACCATGCTTCCAATGCAGGGAATGAAGGCTCTATTCCTGTTTATGGAACTAAGATCCCATATTTCAATGTGTCATGCCTAAAAAATTTAAAATAATAAATAAATAAGTTTTAAAGTTACTGAAAAAAGAATATACCAAAGAGTTTGGGTCATATCATACCTCTCAGCCTTTATTTACCTGTCTTAGATCATTTTTCTCTCCCATTAAAAAACAAATATTTATTCTTTGATTGAATCACCGAAAAGACAGGGTGGTGGGATCATACATATTGTGTGCAAACATTCATAGTCATTGCTATGTATATGCATGCAAAACTATTTCCTATTTGTCACCTTTAATTACACTTGCTTTAGTTTTATTAAATATTAAGAAGAGAACATATAGCTATTAGTGTAACTGTACCCTTCTAGTGAAATGCAAATATGTAAAGTTTGTCAATCATATAGAAAATTTGCATCTTATTTATAATATTGTAATCTAGTTCAGTCAACTACTATGTCAAATACTATATTTAATATTTATGATATTTATTATTGTTAAAAATATTATCTTACTAAATAGCATTTGACACTTTTTATGATGATGTAATAATTTCATCTTATTATATAATACCATTCAGTCACATCAGTATGAATAAATGTTATTTTTATTATTAATAATATTTTATTAATGGCAATTTAATAACATCAAAAAATCAATTCGTAGCACTTACTCTAGTTTCCAGTTTGATCAAATATGTATGTTTAATTTGTATTCATTGCTTCTTTCTTTTTTTTTTTTTTCCTCAGTAGTTGATATGCTCAGGCTTAGTTGCTCCATGACATGTGAGATCTTAGTTCCCCCGTCAGGGATTGAATCCATGTCCCCTTCAATGGAAGGCAAAGATGAACAAAATGATGGAATATCTATGAAACTCTACTTTCTCTATAAAGCACCTTAAATACATATCACAATTACTTCTCACAACCACCTTTAGACTGATACCTGGCAATCTCTGTGGTCCAGATAAGAACACTGAGATTCATAGTTTGAAGGCATAAGCTGAAAGGATCAAAATCAGAATTTTAACCAGGTGGTCTGATTTTAAATGTCCAACTTGTTCCTATTGAGTCAGAAGGTATCTATGCCTCTTTAGAAAAGCATTTGACTTATTTTGTTTTTTAATCTTTAGAGAACAGGATCAATGCCATCCTATACAATACCAAAATAAAATAAGATCAGACCATTAGATTAAAGTTTTGATTTTGCTACTTAATGTTTGTGACTTGAATCTAGGAACCTCAGTATGTTGGAGCGATATCTACCAATGAGCAAAGGAGGGCTTCCCCAATCTCTCAGTGGGTGAGGATCCGTCTACAACACAGGAGACACAGGTTCCATCCCTGGGGCAGGAAGATACCTGGAGAAAGAAAATACAACCCATTACAATATATATATATATATTTTTTATATATATATTATTTATTTATTTATTTATTTTTGTACATGTATGTTCCCGGATCAATCAGATGCATATCCCTTGACCCTCCCCCCACCCAGGATCTCCCCCATCCCTCCAGACCATTGCTCCAAGTGGTTGTAGGCACTCCTATTTCCCTAGCACAATGACAATNGCTATCGTTTCTACACATGACAGTATCGGTTCCCATGTTTCTCCCTCCCATTGTTCGGTCTCCACAATGTCTTTATGTCTATTCTCTGTTTTTCATGAGTTCACTGTGTGTGTTATCATGACCATCTTACTAGATCCCATATATATGAGTTAGTATACTATACTTGTCTTTCTCTTTTTGACTTACTTCACTTTTTATGATAGGTTCTAGAGCCAGCCACCTCATTAGGACTGAGTCTTCTGCATTTCTTTTAACAGCTGAGTAGTATTCCATTGTATATATGTACCAGAGCTTCTGGATCCATTCATTTGTCGATGGACATCTAGGTTGCTTCCATGTTCTGGCTATTGTATAGAGAGCTGCAATGAACATTGGGGTACAGGTGCCTCTTTCACTTTTGATTTCATCAGGATATAGGCCTAATAGTGGGATTGCTGGGTCATAGGGTGCTTCTATTTTTAGTTTTTTAAGGAATCTCCATATTGTCTTCCATAGAGGTTGTATTAATTTACATTCCCACCAGCAATGCAAGAGGGTTCCCTTTTCTCCACACCCTCTCCAGCATTTGTTGTCTGTCGATTTGTTGATGATGGCCATTCTGACAGGTGTGAGGTGGTATCTCATTGTGGTTTTAATTTGCATTTACAATATTATTGCCTGGAAAATCCCATGGATGGAGAAGACTGGTAAGCCACAGTCCAAAGACTGCAAAGAGTCAGACATGACTGAATGACTATGCATCCATGGATAAAGGATTCATAATTGTTTTTAACTTGCTTAACATGCTTGAGATAGGAAATAAATAACACATTCAAACTAAGAAAATTTTAAGCAAGTTTTTGGACAATAACATTGAACAAAGGTATGGACTAGCTACAGGAACATTAAACTAAAATATGGACTAACTGTAGGAGAGCCTCAAAGGAAGCTGAGTTAGCAGTAGTGAAGTTATTAGCAAGCCTAGACCAGAAACAGGGGCAGGTTACAGAAAACTGGAGAAAGATTGTCGAAAGAAAGTTGTTTTGAGAACAGTGACCTATGCCTGGAGGCAGTCTCATAAGAGGACATCCAAAAGTTTTATCTAACACCCTAAGCTTACCCTCATTCTTCCCTCTGATGGTCCATCAGGACTCCCCTGATATTTAGTTGATCACAAACTCAGTGTAAAGCCAATTAGGAGATGGAGTGCCAGCAAAGTAAAACCAACTTAGGTTTAATTCACAGACTGATAGTTTTCAGAAGAGACTGTTGACATACACACTATACCAAGTGGTCCTACAGCACCTCTTTGCTCATTGATGGGAAATTCATCTTATGGAAGCACTGAAAAAAATGCACCACTTTGAAAGGAAGACACCACTATGGTAAAGACTCTAGAATAGGCTAGCCATAGCTAATGAAAGAACAGAAATACTACTTAAATTACTTCAAGCAAAAAATGGAGATTTTGGCTCACTTAACAAAGAAGATCAAGAAGGTCATGATCTTAGGTGTCAACCCCTAAAACTGGCTCCATACCAAAGACACAGTATATACTCTGATCATTCCAACCACATGCCACTGAGATACAGTCTCCTCAAGACTACAGGGAGCAATATTCATTGGAAGGACTGATGCTGAAGCTGAAGCTCCAATACTTGGGCCACATGATGTAAAGAGTGAGCTCACTGGAAATAACCCTAATAGTGGGAAAGATTGAAGGCAAGAGGAGAAGAGGCTGACAAAGCATGAGATAGTTGGATGGCATCAGTAACTCAATAGACATGAGTTTGAGCAAACTCTGAGAGATGGTGAAGGACAGGGAAGCCTGGTGTGCTGTAGTCCGTGGGGTCACAAAGAGTCAGACATGCACGACTGAGTGACTGAACAAAAATAAATAAATAAATAAAATTGGCAGTGAGGCCCCTATTGCTACATGTGTTTCATCAAAGAGCAAAATGCATTTCTTTCTAGTTCAAAAGTTTTCTGTGTGACCTGTTAGAGAATAGATCTTGGAGACACATTTTTAAAGCTATATTAAGCATTTAAAATTCTATTTCTTTTTCCAGGAGCATCCCCCAAAGTTCTGCATGTGAAATAGAAACATCTTGCTTCAGGCAAAATGATATTTCGATGAATCACAGAATCATTTAAAAAAGCACAAAATTTATATAAGCTGACTTAATAAGTAAACTGTATGACTAGGGGGCACAGAAGGAAATGTTTCTCTTTATGTAAAACAAAACAAGACTCATCACTCTGTCCTTTTGCTGAAAGAAGGTGGGAAATATGAATATAAAAATCCCAAACTACTTTCCCTAAACTCTTTTCTCCTACTTAAAACCCTGTGACTTCTGGATGAACAATAGCCCATTACATTAAATGGAACAAGCGTGGACCCACCGTCACTGGAGAAAGACCATGTCCTCCAGGAAGGGGTTAAGAAAATCATGCTGGGCTTAGAATCCTATATTCATGCCCACTTAGAGGTTTGCTTCAAATGGGTCAAAATTAGGGAATATATCATAAAGATGAACATAACAACAACATCGTTTAGGGTCGTGGGGAGAAAAATGCTGAGAATATTTCCTCATCTGATTCCCCATGAGGCCAGACACACAGGATTGCCTAGACTGAGGATGAAAGATCAGGTGTCAACCCCTAAAACTGGCTCCATACCAAAGACACAGTATATACTCTGATCATTCCAACCACATGCCACTGAGATACAGTCTCCTCAAGACTACAGGGAGCAATATTCATTGGAAGGACTGATGCTGAAGCTGAAGCTCCAATACTTGGGCCACATGATGTAAAGAGTGAGCTCACTGGAAATAACCCTAATAGTGGGAAAGATTGAAGGCAAGAGGAGAAGAGGCTGACAAAGCATGAGATAGTTGGATGGCATCAGTAACTCAATAGACATGAGTTTGAGCAAACTCTGAGAGATGGTGAAGGACAGGGAAGCCTGGTGTGCTGTAGTCCGTGGGGTCACAAAGAGTCAGACATGCACGACTGAGTGACTGAACAAAAATAAATAAATAAATAAAATTGGCAGTGAGGCCCCTATTGCTACATGTGTTTCATCAAAGAGCAAAATGCATTTCTTTCTAGTTCAAAAGTTTTCTGTGTGACCTGTTAGAGAATAGATCTTGGAGACACATTTTTAAAGCTATATTAAGCATTTAAAATTCTATTTCTTTTTCCAGGAGCATCCCCCAAAGTTCTGCATGTGAAATAGAAACATCTTGCTTCAGGCAAAATGATATTTCGATGAATCACAGAATCATTTAAAAAAGCACAAAATTTATATAAGCTGACTTAATAAGTAAACTGTATGACTAGGGGGCACAGAAGGAAATGTTTCTCTTTATGTAAAACAAAACAAGACTCATCACTCTGTCCTTTTGCTGAAAGAAGGTGGGGAAATATGAATATAAAAAGCCCAAACTACTTTCCCTAAACTCTTTTCTCCTACTTAAAACCCTGTGACTTCTGGATGAACAATAGCCCATTACATTAAATGGAACAAGCGTGGACCCACCGTCACTGGAGAAAGACCATGTCCTCCAGGAAGGGGTTAAGAAAATCATGCTGGGCTTAGAATCCTATATTCATGCCCACTTAGAGGTTTGCTTCAAATGGGTCAAAATTAGGGAATATATCATAAAGATGAACATAACAACAACATCGTTTAGGGGTCGTGGGGAGAAAAATGCTGAGAATATTTCCTCATCTGATTCCCCATGAGGCCAGACACACAGGATTGCCTAGACTGAGGATGAAACTGGATAATAGTAAATTCTTGCTACTCAGAGTCCAGCAATAGGCAAAATGGGTCTACTATTAATCAAGGGTATTATCCTGGAGTAAGTATCCCTGTAGTATAGGTATGCAGAGAGGATGAAAGTTGAGAGTGGAACACAAACACTGAGAAAAAAAAATAATAAAAATCCTGGCACTCTGGCCACCACTTTGAACAGAAAATAATAGTCATTACAAAAGTATGTCAGGACTGCAAGAAACGGAAATAACACAAAAATCACAACTCTATTTAAGAGTAAAGTGTTTAATTAATACCAAAGCAAGTCAATCCTAAAGAAATTCAACTCTGAATATTCATTGGAAAAATTGATGCAGAAGCTGAAGCTCCAATATTTGGCCATCTGATCACAAAACCCAACTCATTGGGAAAGACGCTGATGTTGGGAAAGTTTGAAGGCAGGAGGCGAAGGAGGTGACTGAGGATGAGATGGTTGGGTAGTATCATTGACCCAATTGACATGAGTTTGTACAAACTCTGGGAAATAGTGAAGGACAGGGGGAAGCCTGGTGTCCATGGGGTAGCAAAAGTTTTGGACATGACTGAGTAACTGAAGAGCAACCATCAGGTAATTAGAGGGATAATAGCAATCCTCTCCAGTATTCTTGCTTGGAGAATTCCATGGATAAAGGAGCCAGGCAGGCTACAGTCCACTTGGTGGCAAAGTTCAGGGGGTCACAAAGTGTCGGACACGACTAAAAACTAATACATACACACAAGGATGAAAAGCAAAGGCAAGAGAAAACCAGCAAAAGAAGGTGCCAGACATAACTCAAAATATCAGTAATTATGTTAAATGCAAGTGATCTAAAAATCAATTAAAATTCAGCAATTGTTATAACAGGTAAAAATTATTATCCAATACCTCTGCGTCACCTAATACGATGACATAAATAAGTTAAAAGCACACGGATGAAAAAGAATACATCACAGAAACAGTAGAAAATGGAGTGACTAACTGAATATCAGACAAACTAGATTCCAGAGCAGAAAAATTTACTAGGAACAAAGAGAGATGCGAAGTGAAAGTGAAGTCACTTAGTCATTTCCGACTCTTCGTGACTCATGGACTAGCCATGGAATTCTCCCGGCAAGAACATTGGAATGGGCAGTCTGTCCCTTCTCTAGGGGATCTTCAGGACCCAGGGACTGAATGGGGGTCTTTTGCACTGCAGACTGATTCTTTACCAGCTGAGCTACAAGGGAGTACTGAGAGAGAGAGAGAGAGAGATTGTATAACAATAAAAGCATTAATTCATTTTCTTATCGAGAAGGTAGAAAAATTTTATTTGTGTAGAACAATAGAGCTTCAATTTCACAAAGCTGGAACTGATACAATTTAAAGGCCAAATACACAGATCTACATTACAGTTGGGAACTTCAACATTCCTCTTTCAGTTATCAATAGAATACATAGAAAGAAAATCAGTAAGAGATGGGCTTGTTGGAGAACGATTTGAAAACACTGAAATCTAATGACTATGCTAGATGCATCCAGAAAATGAAATACTGATCCACTTATACTTCCACACTACCTCTGTGTGAAGTTAGCAAAATATCTAGTAGTTTTGTTTTTGATGAATTTCACAGTAAAATCAATGACTTTCCTCTACTTTTCCATCACACACACACACACACACATATATTCACAGTCCTCCTATCCTCCTGCCAACTGTTTAAAAGTCAATAATAATTTATGCTTTCATGTGTAAAACACAAAAATTATACTACAATAAGGAGTTCACCGCAGTGGCTCTAATGCTCACTCTGTAAGCCTCAGCCAGTTTACGTTTATAAATAGCATTTTGAAAAAAAAATAATAAACTTTAAGGATGACCTTAGAAAAGTAAAAAGTTTGATTACCTGGCTTTGCCAGGGGTTGTCCATATATGTAAATCATAACAACTGAAGGGACAGACTCAGACGATCCCTTGTGTCCCCAAAGGGGGCCCAAGGCAATTTTAAGTGCTTTTGGTAACCAAAAAGATGACATAAATAAGTTAAAAGCACACGGATGAAAAAGAATACATCACAGAAACAGTAGAAAATGGAGTGACTAACTGAATATCAGACAAACTAGATTCCAGAGCAGAAAAATTTACTAGGAACAAAGAGAGATGCGAAGTGAAAGTGAAGTCACTTAGTCATTTCCGACTCTTCGTGACTCATGGACTAGCCATGGAATTCTCCCGGCAAGAACATTGGAATGGGCAGTCTGTCCCTTCTCTAGGGGATCTTCAGGACCCAGGGACTGAATGGGGGTCTTTTGCACTGCAGACTGATTCTTTACCAGCTGAGCTACAAGGGAGTACTGAGAGAGAGAGAGAGAGAGATTGTATAACAATAAAAGCATTAATTCATTTTCTTATCGAGAAGGTAGAAAAATTTTATTTGTGTAGAACAATAGAGCTTCAATTTCACAAAGCTGGAACTGATACAATTTAAAGGCCAAATACACAGATCTACATTACAGTTGGGAACTTCAACATTCCTCTTTCAGTTATCAATAGAATACATAGAAAGAAAATCAGTAAGAGATGGGCTTGTTGGAGAACGATTTGAAAACACTGAAATCTAATGACTATGCTAGATGCATCCAGAAAATGAAATACTGATCCACTTATACTTCCACACTACCTCTGTGTGAAGTTAGCAAAATATCTAGTAGTTTTGTTTTTGATGAATTTCACAGTAAAATCAATGACTTTCCTCTACTTTTCCATCACACACACACACACACATATATTCACAGTCCTCCTATCCTCCTGCCAACTGTTTAAAAGTCAATAATAATTTATGCTTTCATGTGTAAAACACAAAAATTATACTACAATAAGGAGTTCACCGCAGTGGCTCTAATGCTCACTCTGTAAGCCTCAGCCAGTTTACGTTTATAAATAGCATTTTGAAAAAAAAATAATAAACTTTAAGGATGACCTTAGAAAAGTAAAAAGTTTGATTACCTGGCTTTGCCAGGGGTTGTCCATATATGTAAATCATAACAACTGAAGGGACAGACTCAGACGATCCCTTGTGTCCCAGGCTAGGCAATAAGCTGGTGCTGGTCTAACCAAGCTTCTCAAATTTTTGGCTTCAGATTTATTTGGAAGAGCGTCTGTGTTGTAAGTGCTGTATTGGTAGAATACACAATTGAAATGTTCTGTTGGCTACTTTTAGACTCCTCTACTGAGTTCCTGCTATAAACTTGAATGGTCCACTAAGCATAACAAAAAACTCCAGACCTATTTTTCTAAGGCCCTTGACCGAGGTCTGTTCTTGCCTAATCATTCCTCTTTCGCCAATCCCCTAAACTACCTCTCTTGAGAAAAATTCTGGTAAATAGTTTCTCTACCTCCTTAAAGTTCAAATGAGCCCCAGGATAACAGGTGAAAATCAAAGGTTCCTGCTCACAAGCCATCCAACTCACTTTCACAAATGAGGCAACTGTTGTTTGTGTTCTAGCTTGTGCTTGTGTCTCACTTCCAGAGAGGCTCCCCCTCTGCACTCCCACTCACCCTGCCAGCAGAGGGGTCTTCTGGAAGAAAGATTAAGCAGCAGAAAAGAGCCTTCATCTTTCTTCTATTGAAAATTGCAAGAATAGCAAGGGGTAATTGTTAGTACTGATTTCAAACAGCCAAATAGTGTGATTGCAACACGCCCCTAACAGGGGCAAGGAGAGTTCAGATGTGTTGTTATCTTCCTTGGGTAGCTACTGATGTCTCTCTAAAGATATCTTTATGGTGACACTGATTCGTTTGGGGCATTTTTTTACTAATTATACTACTTTTGGCAGTATGCATGCTCAGTCATATCTGAATCTTTGCAACCCTTTGGACTGTGGCCTGCCAGGCTCCTTTGTGCATGAGATTCTCCAGGCAAAAATACTGGAGTGGGTTGCCATTTCCTTTTCCTTTTCCTTTCCCCACCCAGGGATCAAACCCAGGTTTACCTGCATCTCCTGTATTACTGGCAGATTCTTCACTGCTGAGCCACCAGTGTGCTAGTTGGCTAGGTTTGGTTACTGGTAGCAATTTTATAGCAAAATCACAGAAAATATTCCAATCCAAAGAAAGTTCTCCTGAAAAATGAAGAAAGTAAGAAAATGCTGAGACTAGTAGAAAAAATAAATAAATACATAAGAGCATAGACAGCTAACCATTAAAGTGTATCTGTCCTAGGGAAAAAAGATCTCCATGACCAGAAGAAAAATATACATGAGAAGCACATGGCCCACCCCCCACACAGCTATATACTAGTACAATAATCTTTACCATTTGTGAATTATTAACCATGCTTTTAATTGGATTCTCTATTCTCCATAGTTATAAATCTGACTCCTTTATGTCATAGCTTCTTACTGAATTTTGAGGTTAATGCACACAGTATCAATAGCTTACACATCTGACATTAGGAGTAGAGAAATGTTACAATTGAGATGAGAAAATCTCTATTCTAAATTTTAAATATTACAATGAAGGGGGAGAAATTCTGCCATCTGTTATTTACACTAAGAATCAGAATTATAAAATTATTCCAGATTTTAGAAATTACTTCAACATTTTTATAATACACATAAGAAAAATATAAGCATCAGAGTTGTTCATTCAGAAGGTTAGGAGCAGAAGAGTGACTAGACCCACAGTGGCCTAATTCCTTGACCAGTATTGCCGTGCTGACTCTAAGCTGCAAGTGTCTAGAGTTTTCTAGAACAAGAGATACTAGTTGGACTCCTTTACCATAGTAGAGAGAATGAGTAGACTTCAGTAGAAACACTGTGAAGCACCATTTTGTCAACTGTACAATAAACGGATGTGTTAACTTTCCATCCTGTTTCTACTCTTTCACTATCTAATTTCAGAATCCAAATTTTAATGGTTTCAGCCAGACCTTTTTTTCAGGAAAATAGAATCATTGTACAATGAAAAAGAGGCTTGGATTTTTCATTATGTACAATTCATAACAAAGTTATTAAAAAACCAAAAGAAATTGGGAAATGATACGAACAAAAAGGGACCTCTGTATTTTATGATAAAAATCTGTATTTGCTGCATGCATGCTAATTTGTTTCAGTCATGTCCATCTCTTTGTGACCATGTGGACTGTAGCCCACCAGGCTCCTCTGTCCGTGGGATTTTCCAGACAATAATACTGGAATGAGTTGCCGCGCCCTCCTCCAGGGAATCTTCTGGGCCCAGGAATCGAACCTGTATCCCTTATATCTTTACCACTAGTACCAACCTGGAAAGCATTCATTGCATAAGTATATCAAATTTAGAAATCTGCTTTCACCATTTTGAAACCAGAGATCTAGTTTATAAAATCTTATATTTTGAGTAAACTGTTGCCTTGCAACTTGTTTAATAAAAATAACGGTTGCTACTTCCAACTTACATTAGTCCTAGTGCATAGGAACGATGAGAGAATTTAAATATGTTGGCTTCATAAAAGACGGCTGGCCAGTTGTGTTTATTTTGATTCCAACTAAAGAATCAAAGGTACCAATCTTTTATATAACTTTCAATACACCCAGATCCTTAGCTCAGTGAAGTTGAATGAAAATTGTAATCAGGATTCTCTTGCAGAAAATGCCAGGAGCTCACAGTACCACTGGGGCCCAAAGTGTGCTTGGAAGAATTACTGGAGGAGCCTGGAAGAGCAGTAAGAAAAAACTGAGGAGGGAAGAGTGTGATGTAACTTAAAGTGAGGCAAAACTTCACCCTTTTTTCCTAAGAAAGTAGAGCCAAGCACGATTTCATACATGTTCCCTTGCTCTCCGTCCTGGGACCCAACTTCCTCCTCCACGGCAACACTATGTCTCTGTCTGGAGCCGAAACAGAACTGTTCTTTCTCCTAATTAAAACAGACAGGGATACTACCGATTAGAGATGTGGAAGCAGAGAATTGTTTTCATATTGTTCCAAATTAGTTTGAGCTCACCCAAGATCAAAGGAAATTCAGATTTGGGAAAACAAACAGGCCACAAACAAGTTCTTTGTTGACCTGATACCATTTCTTGGAAGTGCAATGACTATGACCCTTATGAAGGCTGGCTCAAGCAACCATGACACTGGCAAGGGGCTCTCACAACCACGAGGGTTTCCTATCTCTGAAAGTATGTTATGAAAATGAGGTTTTAATTACATAAAGTCCAGTCAGGATATTCTTAAAGCTTCAAGTGCAAGTGGATTCCCACTGAAACATGTATGCCTACACACAAGCATTTGCACACACACAAGTAGGGACTGTAGCCCACCAGGCTCCTCTGTCCGTGGGATTTTCCAGACAATAATACTGGAATGAGTTGCCGCGCCCTCCTCCAGGGAATCTTCTGGGCCCAGGAATCGAACCTGTATCCCTTATATCTTTACCACTAGTACCAACCTGGAAAGCATTCATTGCATAAGTATATCAAATTTAGAAATCTGCTTTCACCATTTTGAAACCAGAGATCTAGTTTATAAAATCTTATATTTTGAGTAAACTGTTGCCTTGCAACTTGTTTAATAAAAATAACGGTTGCTACTTCCAACTTACATTAGTCCTAGTGCATAGGAACGATGAGAGAATTTAAATATGTTGGCTTCATAAAAGACGGCTGGCCAGTTGTGTTTATTTTGATTCCAACTAAAGAATCAAAGGTACCAATCTTTTATATAACTTTCAATACACCCAGATCCTTAGCTCAGTGAAGTTGAATGAAAATTGTAATCAGGATTCTCTTGCAGAAAATGCCAGGAGCTCACAGTACCACTGGGGCCCAAAGTGTGCTTGGAAGAATTACTGGAGGAGCCTGGAAGAGCAGTAAGAAAAAACTGAGGAGGGAAGAGTGTGATGTAACTTAAAGTGAGGCAAAACTTCACCCTTTTTTCCTAAGAAAGTAGAGCCAAGCACGATTTCATACATGTTCCCTTGCTCTCCGTCCTGGGACCCAACTTCCTCCTCCACGGCAACACTATGTCTCTGTCTGGAGCCGAAACAGAACTGTTCTTTCTCCTAATTAAAACAGACAGGGATACTACCGATTAGAGATGTGGAAGCAGAGAATTGTTTTCATATTGTTCCAAATTAGTTTGAGCTCACCCAAGATCAAAGGAAATTCAGATTTGGGAAAACAAACAGGCCACAAACAAGTTCTTTGTTGACCTGATACCATTTCTTGGAAGTGCAATGACTATGACCCTTATGAAGGCTGGCTCAAGCAACCATGACACTGGCAAGGGGCTCTCACAACCACGAGGGTTTCCTATCTCTGAAAGTATGTTATGAAAATGAGGTTTTAATTACATAAAGTCCAGTCAGGATATTCTTAAAGCTTCAAGTGCAAGTGGATTCCCACTGAAACATGTATGCCTACACACAAGCATTTGCACACACACACAAGTATACACAGTCATACACACTTCGCCCACATGCAACAATTTGCTTGCCTGGTGCTTTTGCTTGTGTAGATTTGATCAAGACATCCCTTACCAACTAACAGCTCAGCCTCTTAAGATTCATGAGTCTCAGGGCTTCCAGTCAGGTTTACAATATATCTGCTTTCTTACTGTATTTAAAACATCAGACTGTTTTTGCTAGAATCAATTATTTTTATGATGTTCCCTTTCCTTTCTAGACTCTTTTCAGCGTGGTGATAAAAATCTACTCCTCCAAAGTCCTAAAACTGTCAGTTGCTTTTCCTTGAATCCCAGATGTTGGTTACAAAGTATTAGAATTTTTTTAAGATAGAGGATGGGAGAGAGTATGAAGTGAACAGCTTGGATTTGGAAATATTGTAGAAGTTTGGATTAACTATCTACTGACCAGAGACATATTAATGCATCTTGTATTACCTGGATGTTATTGACTATAATGTTTCAATATTCACTTAACATATCCCTAGGCATAAGTATTAGTTTCTGCAGAAATTCCAGGCTGATAATGTGTTAAAATAAACACGTCACAAAGCAGAGCTGTCTACCTTTCTCCCTGATTCTAAATAAAAACCCTATATATAACAATGTGGGTTTCCCCAGTGGCTCAGTGGTAAAGAATCTACTGGCATTGCAGGAGGGTCAGGAGACATGATTTTATCTCTGGGTCAGGAAGATACCCTGGATTAGAAAATGGTAACCCACTCTATTATTCTTGCCTGGACAATTCCATAGACAGATGAGCCTACATTCATCTATTGAATGGGCTACGGGAAGTTTTGATACCTCAAAAGTGTATCTTCTTTTCAAAAGTGTACTTTGGTTTTCTGGAGGAGGGCATGGAAAACACTCCAGTATTCTTGCCTGGAAAATCAGAATCCCATGGACAGTGCAGCCAGGTAGGCTATGGTCCATAGCATCACAAAGAATCAGACACAACCTTGGAAAAATAAAAAGTCCAACAGATATGAATAGAGATTTTCAGAATTTAGTATTTCATAAGATGCTTAAATTGCTCAGTTCAGTTCAGTCACTCAGTTGTGTCCAATTTGTTGCAACCTCAGGGACTGCAGCATGCCAGGATTCTCTGTCATTCATCGTCTCCCAGATCTTGCTCAAACTCATGTCCATTGACTTATGTCCATTGATGGCATCCAACCATCTTGTCTTCTGTCATCTCCCCTTTCCTTCTGCCTTCTATTTTTCCCAATATCAGGGTATTTTCCAATGAGTCATCTCTTCACATCAGGTGGCCAACGTATTGGAGTTTTAGTTTCAATTTTAGCATCAGTCCTTTCAATGAATATTCAGGATTCATTTCCTTTAGGATTGACTGGTTTGATCTCCTTGCCATCCAAGGGACTCCCAAGAGTTTTCTCCAACACCACAGCTAGGTGGTCTCTTAAATCTTCTGTGATACAGTTTGGAACAGAGTTTCTCTCCCAGAGAATATTTGGGACTAAGCTGAACAGATGAAATTAATGTATCCTCAATAAGTGTTTCAAGCTATTTATTTTGTAGCATCTGCTGAACTCTGGGCAGATGAAGATCACAAACTGAAACAGAAACAAGAACTGAGAGAAAGCCAATGACATTTCATCCAAAACTTAAAATAGTGGTTTTAAAGACAAATGTATGGCTTAAGTATGATTTATATTTTATCTTTCATAGATTTTTAAAGAAATGCAACAACATTAAGTTTATATTACCTTTAATTTATTTAAACATGATGTTTCTTTTTTTCTGTTTTATTTTTTAAAGCAAGCCTAAAAAAAGAATTCAAATGTGTACAAGTTTACAATTTCTTTTACTGCCTTTTTTTTCTTCCTAAATCTCTGTTAAATACTGGACATGTAGTTGTTTGTCCTGGCCTTTAATATGTGTAACTGTTTGCCCTGAAGTTTAATACTTAGACAAATAGACACAAATAAAGTAGTATAGGAAAAATCAAAATAGAGTCAGTACTGGTATAAATACCATGGGGTCATCAAAATAGACTGGTCCGTAACACATGGAACAGCCAGGTAGGCTATGGTCCATAGCAAAAGTCCAACAGAAATATGAATAGAGATTTTCAGAATTTAGTATTTCATAAGATGCTTAAATTGCTCAGTTCAGTTCAGTCACTCAGTTGTGTCCAATTTGTTGCAACCTCAGGGACTGCAGCATGCCAGGATTCTCTGTCATTCATCGTCTCCCAGATCTTGCTCAAACTCATGTCCATTGACTTATGTCCATTGATGGCATCCAACCATCTTGTCTTCTGTCATCTCCCCTTTCCTTCTGCCTTCTATTTTTCCCAATATCAGGGTATTTTCCAATGAGTCATCTCTTCACATCAGGTGGCCAACGTATTGGAGTTTTAGTTTCAATTTTAGCATCAGTCCTTTCAATGAATATTCAGGATTCATTTCCTTTAGGATTGACTGGTTTGATCTCCTTGCCATCCAAGGGACTCCCAAGAGTTTTCTCCAACACCACAGCTAGGTGGTCTCTTAAATCTTCTGTGATACAGTTTGGAACAGAGTTTCTCTCCCAGAGAATATTTGGGACTAAGCTGAACAGATGAAATTAATGTATCCTCAATAAGTGTTTCAAGCTATTTATTTTGTAGCATCTGCTGAACTCTGGGCAGATGAAGATCACAAACTGAAACAGAAACAAGAACTGAGAGAAAGCCAATGACATTTCATCCAAAACTTAAAATAGTGGTTTTAAAGACAAATGTATGGCTTAAGTATGATTTATATTTTATCTTTCATAGATTTTTAAAGAAATGCAACAACATTAAGTTTATATTACCTTTAATTTATTTAAACATGATGTTTCTTTTTTTCTGTTTTATTTTTTAAAGCAAGCCTAAAAAAAGAATTCAAATGTGTACAAGTTTACAATTTCTTTTACTGCCTTTTTTTTTTTCTTCCTAAATCTCTGTTAAATACTGGACATGTAGTTGTTTGTCCTGGCCTTTAATATGTGTAACTGTTTGCCCTGAAGTTTAATACTTAGACAAATAGACACAAATAAAGTAGTATAGGAAAAAAAATCAAAATAGAGTCAGTACTGGTATAAATACCATGGGGTCATTGACAAGTGTGATATATGTACTGGTCCGTAGACATCTGATATTTGGACACCTAGTGTCCTAGCAGAGGCATCCAGAACATATGCCATGGCATTAACTCAAAATTCTCATCCAACTCTTATCCTGAAATGCCTAGTGACAACATGCCTTAAAGATAAATGCTTCCTCTCTTATGTCAGAGTACAGGCTGGTGGCTTTTGCATTTATAAGCCCCTGACTCTTCCTCTCCTCTGAAGCACTCTTTAGGTTTCACCTGAATCTTTGTCCCCAGATTGTAATTTTTAAGACCCCCAGTTAAAGTCTTTACTTCTTTGCAGCCTTCTGTGTATCTCGTTTTGTTTTTGGTTGACAGGAGAATAACAAAACTTGTGATAATGTTTTTTAAAATCACCTATTCTTATAATTGACAATAAAATGTCTTCTTGATAAAAATATGAGGAAATTTAGTGAGTTCTAAATGAACTCAGAGAAAGAGAACTTGTTATGACATCCTATTCATTTTCCATTTCTGCATAACCAATTACCAAAATTGAATGACCTGAATAAGCAAAACAATTATCAGAAGACCAACAAAGTTTTCACCAGGCTGATGTCAAGGTACTGGCAAGCCATACTCCTCTCTAAAGACTTTGAGAGAAGATATGTTTTCTTTTCTTCATCTGTTTCCTCATTCAGATTATTGTCAGAATTTAATTCCTCAGCAATCTTGTAGTACTGAATTTCCCATTTCCTTGCCAGCTCTCAGCTGAGGGCCATTTCTAACTTTTCAAGGCCATCTGTATTCTTCAGATTCTGGTCCCTTTTCTCCACCTTCAAACTAGCAACCTCAGTTCTTGCCAATCTTACCTATTCACTCTTCAGATATTTTCCTTGTTTCCTCTTGTATCGTGTCTTCTAACCCAGCCAAGAAATGTTCTTTGTTTTTAGGGATCATATTGGAGGGTAGCAAGAATGTGTCATCCCAAAATACACTATTGAGAGAAGGGAGGGAAGAATCCTGGGATCCTTCTCCAGGGCATCTCCTTGACCAAGGGATTTAATCCTTGTCTCCTGCTTGGCAGGTGGATTCTTTACCACTGAGTCACCCGGAATGCTGCATATATGAGCTATATATACCAATAAACTTGTGTTTGTTTCTTACTTTGTCTTTTGCTTACAGGGTTTCCAGCTGCAAATCTAGAAGAATAGAGGCAAAATTACTTCTGCCTCCTCTTTAATGTCACTAGATTGTAATCCAAGATTACCTCAAGAACATAATTATATCAGGGAAGTACTCTTTCATGTAAGGTCATGCATTCTCAGATTGTAGTGTTTAAAGAATGATTATCTTTGGTGGGAGTTATTAATAACCATAATACAGGCTGCCAAATGATATTAACTTCTGAAAGAGATAGATGGATTTGAGCACACAAAATTTCTGAGGGAAAATATTTGTATTTTGAGACTATCATTACAATGGAACAACATTCCTGTATTACTCTCCCACAAGTACAAGCATTAATTTTTCTAGGCAATAAGTTTTATAAACTAAATACAGGATTGTTTGTGAAGAATGATGAGTATCAAACAGTATTTAGGAAAGAGTCATTTGTACAATCTGTAATTTAAAATATAAGGAGAGAATATTTTTAATTGTATTTCTTTTATTTTATTGCATGTTAGTTCTGGCTGCATTCACTAATTAGCTACTCTAGACGCAATGTCTGCAGAAAATAACAATGTTCAACAATCAGCAGATGCCATCAGAGATAATAAGTATACTAATGAATTCACAGACTCTCAGGCGTGATGGAATTGTTTATATTGCTAACTCATGTTTGCATGGACTTAAGCTATAAGATTTGATGATTAAATTCACAATAATTTTTTAACTTTTATTTTTTTGCCTACTTCATGATTCAAGGTATATATGAAAGAAATATTATTACCAATTAGGTAGGTAAATTAATTCCTATGCATAAAATACATACCGGAAAATGTTGCTGTTGTTTAGTTGCTAAGTCCTGTCCAACACTTTGTACACCCGTGGACCGTAGCCTGTCAGGCTCTCTGCCCATGAAATTGTCCGGGCAGAAGTGGGTTGCCATTTTCTACTCCAGGAGATCTTCCCAACTCAAGGATAGAACTCACATATCTTGCATTGGCAGATATATTCTTTACCTCTGAGTCACCCGGAATGGTGCATATATGAGCTATATATACCAATAAACTTGTGTTTGTTTCTTACTTTGTCTTTTGCTTACAGGGTTTCCAGCTGCAAATCTAGAAGAATAGAGGCAAAATTACTTCTGCCTCCTCTTTAATGTCACTAGATTGTAATCCAAGATTACCTCAAGAACATAATTATATCAGGGAAGTACTCTTTCATGTAAGGTCATGCATTCTCAGATTGTAGTGTTTAAAGAATGATTATCTTTGGTGGGAGTTATTAATAACCATAATACAGGCTGCCAAATGATATTAACTTCTGAAAGAGATAGATGGATTTGAGCACACAAAATTTCTGAGGGAAAATATTTGTATTTTGAGACTATCATTACAATGGAACAACATTCCTGTATTACTCTCCCACAAGTACAAGCATTAATTTTTCTAGGCAATAAGTTTTATAAACTAAATACAGGATTGTTTGTGAAGAATGATGAGTATCAAACAGTATTTAGGAAAGAGTCATTTGTACAATCTGTAATTTAAAATATAAGGAGAGAATATTTTTAATTGTATTTCTTTTATTTTATTGCATGTTAGTTCTGGCTGCATTCACTAATTAGCTACTCTAGACGCAATGTCTGCAGAAAATAACAATGTTCAACAATCAGCAGATGCCATCAGAGATAATAAGTATACTAATGAATTCACAGACTCTCAGGCGTGATGGAATTGTTTATATTGCTAACTCATGTTTGCATGGACTTAAGCTATAAGATTTGATGATTAAATTCACAATAATTTTTTAACTTTTATTTTTTTGCCTACTTCATGATTCAAGGTATATATGAAAGAAATATTATTACCAATTAGGTAGGTAAATTAATTCCTATGCATAAAATACATACCGGAAAATGTTGCTGTTGTTTAGTTGCTAAGTCATGTCCAACACTTTGTAACCCCGTGGACAGTAGCCTGTCAGGCTCTCTGCCCATGAAATTGTCCGGGCAGAAGTGGGTTGCCATTTTCTACTCCAGGAGATCTTCCCAACTCAAGGATAGAACTCACATATCTTGCATTGGCAGATATATTCTTTACCTCTGAGCCACCAGGGAAACCACTTAAAAATTTAGGGTCGCATAAATGTTTTATACACAGAAATTTCCTTTCAAATTTCATCAAATTATTCTTGAGAAAAACTGTGAGTATATTTAGTATGATACGCATTTTGCTGAATTCTAGGGATAGTATTATAAAAAGCAACAGTGTATATAGTGTACATTGACTTTTTCATTCCTTATTCAAAGAATATTAAGGTAAGGTATGGATTTGAATTAGAATTTAATGAAGGACACTAATGTAAATCTAGTGTAAATGTGGCAAAATTACCAGTGTGGGAAAATATAAAGGATAACATTTAATAATGGACAAGCTATTACAGAACATAAACATGATTGAGGCATATAATCATACCTCTTTGGAAACACAACAGATAGAGGAACTAATCTGCCTGAAGTAGTTGCACAAGGCTTCTCTAAGGATGTAGCACTTCAACTATCTTTAATAACTTCTGAGAGGTAAGAAAGCATGATGCATGCATGAAACAAGAGGGTTCCAAAAGCATCAGACAACCAAAGAGCTCTCCCAAGCTGTATGTATGAAGGAAATGAAACACTTAGTAGAAAGACTGGTGGATAAAATTGAAGTAATCTATCTCATATAATATAACTTGAAAAATTTGAATATCAAAGAGGAAGAATTTGAATACTAAGGGACCAACAAATCCAGAATATTCAGTAACCAAACAACTGGATTTTCAGAGAAAATAGAGACAGTAATGAGAGATAGTTATCAAAAATGGACAATTTGAAGAATTGAAGAACAGGATGAGTATCTAGATAAAGAGGGTCCATGAAGAATGCAATGCAATAATTAAAAATAGAAGTAGACTAAGCCAAAGATCTTGAAGCTTCAGAAGAGTGGAGACAATAGAATTACCTAATAGCTTCCAGATAGAAAGACAACACACATTCAAGGTTAACCAATGTCACCTGCATTACAAAAGAAACATTAGAACTGGAATACTATGATGAAACAATGCCTTCTAATCACTGGGAGGGAGAAAGGGAGGAATCACTTTCATTCTTCAGTTCTATACCCTGCCAAATTCTCACTAAATGTGAAAGTAGAATGGGAAGAAAAAATCTAAGAGAAAATTATTTCTAGCTTAGAATTCTCTATCTTGTTAAAACTGTTAAAATTTAAATTTAGAATAAAAGCATTTAAAAGCACACACACACACACACACACACAGAGACAACTTATAAAAAGGAAAAGTGAAAGTGTTAATTGCTCAGTCATGTCCAACTCTTTGCAGTCCCATGGAGTGTAGACCACTTGGCTCCTTTATCTCTGGAATTCTCCATGCAAGAATATTGGAGTAGTTATTTTCTTCTACAGGGGATCTTCCCAACCCAGGGATCAAACTCATTTCTCCTGCATCTTCTACATTGCAGATGGATTCTTTATCATCTGAGCCACCAGGGATCCCCTACAATTTCTAAAACAGAAACAAAAATCTCTCATGCCCTCTTTTGCAAAGCTCTCTGAGGTTATGCTGTGACAAATAAGGAATAAAACAAGAAAGGGGAAGATAGGCTCAATGAAAATGGTAATCCTATAGCAAAGGGAAGTAAGGGAATGAAATCTACAGGATTCATTGAACAATCCAAAAAATGGTATGTCAAAGAGTGTTCTGCCTATGTTTTTGTCTAAGAATTGTATAGTGTTCTCTCCATTGTATATTCTTGCCTATTTTGTCATAGACTAGGTAGTCACAGGTGCATGGGTTTATCTCTGCACTTTCTATTCAGTCTTTTGTGTTAATACCACACTAAGGGACCAACAAATCCAGAATATTCAGTAACCAAACAACTGGATTTTCAGAGAAAATAGAGACAGTAATGAGAGATAGTTATCAAAAATGGACAATTTGAAGAATTGAAGAACAGGATGAGTATCTAGATAAAGAGGGTCCATGAAGAATGCAATGCAATAATTAAAAATAGAAGTAGACTAAGCCAAAGATCTTGAAGCTTCAGAAGAGTGGAGACAATAGAATTACCTAATAGCTTCCAGATAGAAAGACAACACACATTCAAGGTTAACCAATGTCACCTGCATTACAAAAGAAACATTAGAACTGGAATACTATGATGAAACAATGCCTTCTAATCACTGGGAGGGAGAAAGGGAGGAATCACTTTCATTCTTCAGTTCTATACCCTGCCAAATTCTCACTAAATGTGAAAGTAGAATGGGAAGAAAAAATCTAAGAGAAAATTATTTCTAGCTTAGAATTCTCTATCTTGTTAAAACTGTTAAAATTTAAATTTAGAATAAAAGCATTTAAAAGCACACACACACACACACACACAGAGACAACTTATAAAAAGGAAAAGTGAAAGTGTTAATTGCTCAGTCATGTCCAACTCTTTGCAGTCCCATGGAGTGTAGACCACTTGGCTCCTTTATCTCTGGAATTCTCCATGCAAGAATATTGGAGTAGTTATTTTCTTCTACAGGGGATCTTCCCAACCCAGGGATCAAACTCATTTCTCCTGCATCTTCTACATTGCAGATGGATTCTTTATCATCTGAGCCACCAGGGATCCCCTACAATTTCTAAAACAGAAACAAAATCTCTCATGCCCTCTTTTGCAAAGCTCTCTGAGGTTATGCTGTGACAAATAAGGAATAAAACAAGAAAGGGGAAGATAGGCTCAATGAAAATGGTAATCCTATAGCAAAGGGAAGTAAGGGAATGAAATCTACAGGATTCATTGAACAATCCAAAAAATGGTATGTCAAAGAGTGTTCTGCCTATGTTTTTGTCTAAGAATTGTATAGTGTTCTCTCCATTGTATATTCTTGCCTATTTTGTCATAGACTAGGTAGTCACAGGTGCATGGGTTTATCTCTGCACTTTCTATTCAGTCTTTTGTGTTAATACCACACTGTTTTGATTATTTTAAATCTGGAAGAGCTTTACCTTCAGCTTTGTTCTTCTTCCTCAGGGTTTTTTTTTTTTTTTTTTGATATTTATGGATCTTTTATGGTTCCATATACATTTTAGAATTATCTATGCAAAATGTCACGGACAGTTTGGCAGAGATCACATACAATCTGTAGATGCTTTAGAATGTACGGCCATGTTGACAATATTAATTCTTCCAATTCAAGGGTATATTTCTTTGAATCATATTTAATTTCCTCTATTAGTCTTTTATAGTTCTCAGTGTATAAGAAAAAACCCTCTTACATTATTGGTGCAAGTGTAAATTGGTGCATCCACTATGGAGAATAGTATGGAGTTTCCTTAAAATACTAAAAATAAAGTTACCATATGATCCAAAGTCCCACTCCTAAGCGTATAACAAGAGAAAACTAATTCAAAAAGACAGATGCACCCTAATGTTCATAGCAGCACTGTTTACAATAGTCAAGACATGGAAGCAACCTATTTATAGAGTTGAATGGATAAAAGATGTTTTATATCTATATATCTCTCTATGTATAAATATATATATAGATAGATACACACTCAATTGCTTAGTCATATCCAACTCTTTTTCAACTCCATGGACTGTAGCCCTGCCAAGTTCCTCTGTCCATGGGATTTCCTAGACAAGAATGCTGAACTGGGTTTCCATATATAGGACTGTAAAAATACACACTCCCCAAGATTGCTCTACTGTTCAGGCAACTCATCTGAGCCACCAGGGATCCCCTACAATTTCTAAAACAGAAACAAAATCTCTCATGCCCTCTTTTGCAAAGCTCTCTGAGGTTATGCTGTGACAAATAAGGAATAAAACAAGAAAGGGGAAGATAGGCTCAATGAAAATGGTAATCCTATAGCAAAGGGAAGTAAGGGAATGAAATCTACAGGATTCATTGAACAATCCAAAAAATGGTATGTCAAAGAGTGTTCTGCCTATGTTTTTGTCTAAGAATTGTATAGTGTTCTCTCCATTGTATATTCTTGCCTATTTTGTCATAGACTAGGTAGTCACAGGTGCATGGGTTTATCTCTGCACTTTCTATTCAGTCTTTTGTGTTAATACCACACTGTTTTGATTATTTTAAATCTGGAAGAGCTTTACCTTCAGCTTTGTTCTTCTTCCTCAGGGTTTTTTTTTTTTTTTTTGATATTTATGGATCTTTTATGGTTCCATATACATTTTAGAATTATCTATGCAAAATGTCACGGACAGTTTGGCAGAGATCACATACAATCTGTAGATGCTTTAGAATGTACGGCCATGTTGACAATATTAATTCTTCCAATTCAAGGGTATATTTCTTTGAATCATATTTAATTTCCTCTATTAGTCTTTTATAGTTCTCAGTGTATAAGAAAAAACCCTCTTACATTATTGGTGCAAGTGTAAATTGGTGCATCCACTATGGAGAATAGTATGGAGTTTCCTTAAAATACTAAAAATAAAGTTACCATATGATCCAAAGTCCCACTCCTAAGCGTATAACAAGAGAAAACTAATTCAAAAAGACAGATGCACCCTAATGTTCATAGCAGCACTGTTTACAATAGTCAAGACATGGAAGCAACCTATTTATAGAGTTGAATGGATAAAAAAGATGTTTTATATCTATATATCTCTCTATGTATAAATATATATATAGATAGATACACACTCAATTGCTTAGTCATATCCAACTCTTTTTCAACTCCATGGACTGTAGCCCTGCCAAGTTCCTCTGTCCATGGGATTTCCTAGACAAGAATGCTGAACTGGGTTTCCATATCCATCTCCAGGGAATCTCCTGGCTCCAAAAAGCAAATCTGTCTCTGCTGTATTGGCTGGCAAGTTCTTTACTGCTGAGCCACCTAGGAAGGCCATTAGCAGATATGAACTACTGTATATAAAATAAGCAACAAGAACCAACTGGATAGCACAGGAAATCATATTCAATTTCTTATAATGGAAACAAATATAAAAATGCATATGCACATTTTCTTGTGCACATTTCTGTACACAAGAAAAGAACACAACATTGTAAATAAACCAAACTTCAGGTAAGTAAATATAGGCCAAATTTTTCTCCCTTATTGTGAGGACATGGTTTGAATAGTAGTATCAAAGAGCTGAATTCTTCAACTTTTTCCTCAAAGTCCAAATACTTATTTTTCTGGAGTGTGCATATTCATTCTATGCCATTTACTATGCATTCCATATATTAACTCAATATTAACTGAATATTGAATATATGATTCAATAACCTATTTACTTTCACTTTAGAGATGAAGGAACTATAGTAGCAACAACTTAAATGATTTGCTAAATCAATGTCACACAGCTAACAAGAGCTGGAAGTAGGAGTCCGAATTACTTTTAAAAAATAGAAAATAGAAGTAAAAAGAAGCATTAATAGAGTCATGCTATCTTAGTGCTAAAAAGGCTTTAAAGTAATTTATCATGTATTCAATTGAATGTAACTTTAAAAGGTATTCTACTTCTTTTGAACACTTCCAGTGATGAGAAATTTGCCACCAGCCAAAGCAGTTCATACTATATTTCTCAGGGTCAAGTCCCTCTAATTTTTACATGTCTATTAATGATTTCACTCCATGTATCTTAGATCAACAGCATCCTCAGAGGATACAGAGAACACATACAATGTCTTTTTACAGGACACCTTTTCATATGTTTGGAGGTATTTTAGCTTCACCCAGTACTGTGACCTCTTTATTTTGAACATAATTCAAGTGGCTTATGCCTCCTTTGAGGTGCTGCATGTAAAACTAATATCGCTAACATCATGGGAAGAGAGAGGACTGGACCATCAGGTTCCATTAAACCGTATTCTTTTTTTTTCCAGAAGTCAGACCACATTGTTCATATTATATTGAAATTGCCGTCAAGTATAACTTTTGAGTCTTTTTTCCTCTACCCCCCTACTCATTTATACCATTCCTCTCTAGTTCTTTTGAAATTGGTTTTGGAGATTCAGAGGCTTCTGCATAATTTCCTCTTGTCAGGGTAGTTGTATTGCTTTAGTATACAAGCCAATATGTTGCTACACATCAAGTAAGACATTGCTGCATATCAAGTTGATCAGCTGACTGATATGCATTCCATTATGATTTGGAGTCCTCCATACACTTGATACACATGCTCATGAGGTCCTCAGCTAAGTCTGCGAAATGGAATCCCGAACAGTATTAGGTCAAATTCTTTGTAGTATCAACTTACACACTTTGAACACTCTTACATATCAAACAAATATTCTTCCCACAATGGTTAAGAGTTGAACACAGCACTAGTCACATGAGATATGACTGAACAAAACCATAAACATGGTTTCTTCCAATAGGAAGTTATATAGTAGCTTCTATTTCCTGAAAAAAAGAATCCTTTTCCAGATACAAATAGATTTTACTACTAATTATCTTGTAGATATGATCATTAAAGTGGGTAACAATTCCATTGCAATTCAGCTTGAATTCTGCACCCTGAAGCTTAAAATATGTGATTCTGTAAATTCCCAAAGTTACTGAACAAGCTGTATTCCACATTTTTCCTGAGCTGAACTGTGTTTAGTCTTTTAGTCCTGTCTGACTCTTTCTGACCCCATTGACTGTAGCCCGCTAGGCTCTTCTGTCCATAAGGATTCTCCAGGCAAGAATACTGGGGTGGGTTGCCATGACCTCCACCAGGGGATCTTCCAAACCCCGGAATTGAACCCAGGTCTCCCACATTGGAGGTGGATTCTTTACCAGCTGAGCCACCAGGGAAGCCCAAGAATGCTGAAGTGGGTAGCTTATGCCTTTTCCAGGGAGACTTCTACACCCAGGAACTGAAATGTGATCTCCTGCATTACAGGCAGATTCTTTACCAAGGAAGACATTTCCTGAGCTAAATACCCTCTAATAGGAAGACAAGTTTGATCATATATGGTTTACACTCATTTTGAACCTGTCTTTGGTGAAACACTTCTGCTTTTGAAGCCATAACAGCTTTTCTTCAGTTTTTAGGTAATATTTCATTACCTAACTCAAGCAAAGACAGTAACTCATCACCTTTGGGCCTGGAATATAATTTGAAAGTGTTTTTATTTGATTATAACATTTTTTTGGCCACTTCTATTGATCTTTCATTTATGTATCTTTGTTCTTTGGCCTGTGTGGGCCTCCCATCACAGCAACCTCTCTAGCTGCTGAGCTCTGGCTAGGTAGTTGGACACAGTGGTCCAGCCGCTCTGTGGCACATGGGATCTTCCCAGGCCAGGGATCGAACCAGTGCCCTTGCACTGCAAGAAGGTGTCCTTACCCAGTGGACCACCAAGGAAGCCTCTTGTTATAACGTTTTTTGTAAACCTTTGCTACATATCAAACAAATATTCTTCCCACAATGGTTAAGAGTTGAACACAGCACTAGTCACATGAGATATGACTGAACAAAACCATAAACATGGTTTCTTCCAATAGGAAGTTATATAGTAGCTTCTATTTCCTGAAAAAAAGAATCCTTTTCCAGATACAAATAGATTTTACTACTAATTATCTTGTAGATATGATCATTAAAGTGGGTAACAATTCCATTGCAATTCAGATTGAATTCTTCACACTGAAGCTTAAAATATGTGATTCTGTAGATTCCCAAAGTTACTGAACAAGCTGTATTCCACTTTTTTCCTGAGCTGAACTGTGTTTAGTCTTTTAGTCCTGTCTGACTCTTTCTGACCCCATTGACTGTAGCCCGCTAGGCTCTTCTGTCCATAAGGATTCTCCAGGCAAGAATACTGGGGTGGGTTGCCATGACCTCCACCAGGGATTTTCCCAAAACCCCCGGAATTGAACCCAGGTCTCCCACATTGGAGGTGGATTCTTTACCAGCTGAGCCACCAGGGAAGCCCAAGAATGCTGAAGTGGGTAGCTTATGCCTTTTCCAGGGAGACTTCTACACCCAGGAACTGAAATGTGATCTCCTGCATTACAGGCAGATTCTTTACCAAGGAAGACATTTCCTGAGCTAAATACCCTCTAATAGGAAGACAAGTTTGATCATATATGGTTTACACTCATTTTGAACCTGTCTTTGGTGAAACACTTCTGCTTTTGAAGCCATAACAGCTTTTCTTCAGTTTTTAGGTAATATTTCATTACCTAACTCAAGCAAAGACAGTAACTCATCACCTTTGGGCCTGGAATATAATTTGAAAGTGTTTTTATTTGATTATAACATTTTTTTGGCCACTTCTATTGATCTTTCATTTATGTATCTTTGTTCTTTGGCCTGTGTGGGCCTCCCATCACAGCAACCTCTCTAGCTGCTGAGCTCTGGCTAGGTAGTTGGACACAGTGGTCCAGCCGCTCTGTGGCACATGGGATCTTCCCAGGCCAGGGATCGAACCAGTGCCCCTTGCACTGCAAGAAGGTGTCCTTACCCAGTGGACCACCAAGGAAGCCTCTTGTTATAACGTTTTTTTTGTAAACCTTTTTGTGATTTCAGACTTTCAACTTTGTTGCGCTACAGGTACATGTACTTCCCAAAACAATTGATTTTTGGAAAAAAAAAACATTTTTTTTTAGGATGCCTCTTAACTTACATGAAAAAATAAAGAGACTGAAAAAAATTAATCCACATACGCATGCCAAGTTGCTCAGACATGTCCAACTCTTCGCGACCCTAGGAACTGTAGCCCACCTGGCTCCTCTGTCTATGAGATTCACCAGGAAAAACAATGGAGTGGGTTGCCATTCCCTTCTCCAGGGACCCTCCTGATATAGTGATCAAGCTTACATATAGTGTACCAGAAAATTTTAATCCAGTTTAATGAATATTAAGATATAACCATTGCAGGCTATTTTTCTTCAAGATGAAGAAATCATTCATAGGGCACCTAGAACAGAATTAGGCATTCTATAATGTCTAATATGAGGTTACCTAATCTACACAGAGCTCTACAGGATGTTTCTCCTAAAAAGATTTTCACCTCTAATATTGAGACCTTTCATGAATGCTTCAGTGAATTGATATGTGCTAAAATATTTCACGTAAACTGTTGGGAAATAGCACTGAATGGAGTAGAAATGTACTGAATGGAACATATTAGTTCCTCTCCTTCTCCCCTTGCCATCAATTACTTTTCCCCCTTCTCTCTTAAAGTCTTTGACTTCAACTGGGATTTTAGGTAACTGCTGGGAAGTATTAAAACTCATTATTTCGTTGACCAGAATATGTGTCCTCTCTTATTTTCCAATAATGCTCTCTGAGTGATTTCCTTAATACTTCTAAAAAATGTGCAGCAGTTCAGCAGAGTACAACATAGAAGAGGAATTATAGTTATCGTTTCAGATGAGGTGTGTTGAAAGGGTCCAGGATGACGCAGTTGGCAGCATTCAGATCTTGCCTCATTATTATTACCATCTGTGTCAACTTGGAACCTTCATTACAGAGAGGACAAAAAAAGTGAAGCTCTGGTTGTGTTCAGGGGAGTCCTTTTTTTTTTTTTTTTCATTATGATTGACTCTGGTACACATACTAAGTAGGTGAATGAAACTGAAGCATTGTTTCAAGATTTTGCTGGCTATCATTTTTAACTATCTGAATATATAATTAATATTTAAAAACTTTTAACTGTACATAATCTTTTAGATATATCTCTATAGAAAAATAGTAATAGTGATGTAAAGTTATATCACTTTCTTTGAAAGTTATATCACTTTCTATCTCTGATGAAATTTGCAATATAACCATTATAGCAAATACATTATTACTGGCAAAAAAAATGTGGCTTATTTTTATAACAACACACATTGGCAGTGGAAATGAGAAAAGAACAAGTATCGTGCAGCCTATATGAAGTGCTTGGAATACTGAACTATTTGGAAGGAACCTGACTCATTTCAGGGAATTTATGTAGGTCAAAATCAACCACAAAATGAAGAAAGCAAAGAAAATGCTGAGAGTCAACTTTTAGGTTTCTCATGTTGGATTTATAAGTGGATGACATCATTTAAAGACTTTATTGTAAGAGCACATGGAAGAACATCAAATACATATTTAAGTCCTAGGGATAAGAAAACTAAACTGAGCAGTTTGTTCTTCTAAACAATAGACTCTAAATTATTCTCATCCCATGAGACCAGAATAAGACTTTTTTTTCAGTACCAGATGATAGAAAGTACCATTTCATATATGGGAAAGGTACAGAATTTAATACCAGAAACACACAAGAGAAGTTAGAATATATACATGTGTGTGTATATAGATATAGATATATAATTACACTTACTTTAAACAGTCAATAAAAGGATACATTTCTTATTATAAAATATGGAACCAGTCATCAATCCACCTTTTTGTTGGTAATAAAATGTTCAGAATAAAGGATACTAAATATCTCTTATTAAAGCCAGGTTCACCTAAATAATAGATAGTATTAAAATTCAAATGCATAAACATACAAAATTTAATTGATGTTATTCTGGAATTAATGTATCACATGAAAAAACAGTTAAAAGCTCCATTTCATGTATGAGAGGTATTAAGATCAAAGTGATAGTTGAAAGACCCCTAAAGAGTCAACATGCTCTCTGTGAGCAGTGGGTCCCACTATTACTTTTGTTTGAAAATTTTGCAATGTTTATGGATCTTAACTTTTTTAATTTAATGTAATTTAATTTCTATTTGACGTACAGTTGATTCATAGTATTTTTAGCTAGACAACATAGTGATTCAATATTTTTGAATTATATTCCTAAAATTTTTATATATTATACTTGATTTAATGTTATTACAAAATAATGGCTGTGTTTCCATGTGCTTTACAATATACCATGGTTGTTCATTTATTTTATACTTGCTGGTTTGTGCCTCTTAATCTCATTCCCCTATCTTGTCCCTTCCTTCTTCCCTCTCCTCACTGGTAGCCATTAGTTAGTTCTCTATATCTGGAAATCTGTTTCTGTTTTTCAAAATGTATTTGTTTTTTAATGTTTTTTAGATTTTAATATAAATATTTTAACATAAAAACAGATTTTCTTTCTTTGTCCAACTTATTTCACCTTGCATAATATTCTCTAGATTCATCTAAGCATGATTGTTTCAATTAAAATGTCAAATAGAAATGTCTGAAAATTCACTCTCAGAAATCTTCACTAGGCTTCCCTGGTGGTCCAGTGGGTAAGGCCACCACCTTGGCGGTGCCAAGGGGCTTGGTAAGGGGCACCGGTTTGATCCCTGGCCTGGGAAGATCCCACGTGCCACGAAGCGGCTGGACAGATGTGTCCAATTACCGAACCGGAGCTCTGGAGCACATGCGCCCAGAGCCGGTGCTCTGTGACAGCAGAGGCCACTGCGATGGGAGGCCCACAAGGGCCAAAGAACAAAGATGGATGAAAATAGATAAATGAAAGACCAATAGAAGTGGCCCGCTGGCGCCCCTCCCCCCACAACCTGCCCTCCCCCCCACTCCCCAAAAAAATCGTCATCATTTTTAGGACATGTCTATCTTGTGTCAGAACAAAAATTCCCAAAAGCATAGACTATGAATATTGGTGGGAATGTTGCTCAAGTTGATGTGATTCAGATAAACCATTATATGAAGAATATAATCATATGATATCCCCATCCTAACATATTAACAGATACATTCATTGATAATTTTAATGAAGCATTTTAACCTATGAGATTTATGAATCCTATACTTCTGACATACACTGTCTCTCAGATGGAATTAAGGGAGTGGATCCAATGAAAGACAGCATAGAGAGTGGAAAAATGAAGAATTCTCTAAGCACGAATGAGAAATAAACTCTGGAAATAAATATGTAGGAAAAGGTCTTACATGTAGGTAGAAAACAGTGGCTTGAAGTGACGTAGATTTGAAGTCTGCTCTTGAGTTTGTTCTTAGCTATGCACATTCTCATAAAAATGCAAGGATGCTTTTAAAATACAACCTGTGCAGAAAGGTATATCAGACGTTAAGGCTCTATGAGTAGATAAAGAAATCCTCAAATAATGCCTGAGATTGAAGATTCCTCACAGCACCAAGAGTCAGGTTGATTAAAAGTAACCAACATGATCGTTGGGTACAATTTTAAGTGATAAGAATTGATGATAAAAAGATTCTAATCACCCAGTTCCAAAGTGTGTGCATGCGTGTGTGTGTGTGTGTGCGTGTGTGTGGTGCAAGGGAGGAGGTTCTCCACATGCAACAATTGTCCAGATGCAAGCAGTTGACACTATCTGCTTGAAGACAGCACCAGATTTCACAAGTTAAGGGCTCAATTCCACAAGACAGCCCCACAAGAGTCCCCTCCACTTCAGATTTCAGCACAGCACCAGTGTTTCTTATCTGTGAACAATACTGTGTTTCTTATCAACTGATTAGAAATAGAGATCTCCATGACCAAGTCCTTTGGTTTGGTTAGCTTGCTAGAGTGGTTCACAGAATGTACATGCTCGAGATTACCAGTTGATTATAAATAATAGTGTTGACTAAAAAAGTGATAAAAGCTTGAGACTTGTGGGTTGTTTTAATTGGGGCACAATTAGGATTGCAGCCTCAGGGGTAGCATCGCATATAGCTCTGACAGACTGCCAGCAGGAGGAAAATCAATATGTAAGATTTTGATGAAGGAGGGTTTCAATAAATTTAAGCACTCATTTTACAAAGGGTGTTTCTGGTTAGTCATGAAGATCTGATTCACCATGAAGGGATTTAGTGCTTTTCTAGGTATGAGGAGATGTAAGACTTGAAGTCATAAAATCTTTTCTTAAAATCATCTAGCTGTCTAAAGACCTGTCCCACCAGATCCTCTGCAGCACAGAGTGCCTCACTCCACCCTGAGCTCCCTCAGTTGAGGGTTAGCAGCTGTCACAACACGGAGTTCAGTCTCCCCAGTGGGGGATGGCAAATGCCCTTGCTGTTCCGTCATTGGCAGTGTAATTGGTAACTTCCCATTTGTAGTTGACAATATTAAATGGTACAAATCAACAGCTGGATGAAAAGACACTTAAGATGAGGTCTCTAACAAAGGAGCTTCTGTCCCTTTGCAGTTTGAGCGTCATATTCTGGTTCCCCAATTTCTCTCTGAACCCCTCCCTTTAGGATTGCTATGAAACCTTCATTACATAAGCATAATTGATTATATCACTGACCATTGGTGATCTAGCTTCTCATTTCTCCTCAGAAATCAGAGGATGAAACTAAAAATTCCACCCCTCTGTTCTTGATTGGTTGCCCTGGCCTCCAGCCCCCAGCCTTAGGTGTTTTCCAGAAGTCACCTCATTAATATAAACTCAGCTGTGGTGGAAAGGTTTTGTTATGAATCACAAACACCCTCACCTTTATGACTCTGAAGTGATTTCAGAAGCCAGTTATCATAACAAAAAGATGTTACCATTGCTCTTTTCTCGCAGGGATCTAAATGACCAAATATACATTTCTTACGAATTATAATATTGCAGTCAAAAACTGTAAACTTCTGATGCAAACACTCTGTTCAGCTCCCTCCATTGAGAAGGAATGCCAGTCTAGCTTCTTTGGTCCAAGACCATGTCCCTAGGGTGACCCAAAATCTCTTAAAAAGAACCATTCATGAGAGCTGCCACAAAGAATTGACTATTTGTTCCAGCCAAAATTTAACTATATATATTTCTAATTTCTCTTTCTTAGAGCATTTACTTTTGAAAATCTATGATTATAAATCCTTTCTTTACCCCTTTGAGATGTAAATTTCCTATTACATACCACTCTTTCCTCAAAGATCTGGGAGTCCTCTCTTTGTAATGCAAGCATCTAGAGCTTAGCCTCCTAATTGCTTAGATCCTGTGGGAGTGTAAGAGCATAACTGATGCACTCTGTAAAACTGCTTCCTGCCTCAAGTATAAAATGATTATTTCTCCTCTTTGGATAAGTGTCAATTAGCAAATGCGGATGGTTTAATCACATTGTCCAACACTTGGTCCCAACACTCTGTTTTTATTTTAGCTTACCCCAGTGCTTGAAAAGCCTCATGCCTTTTATTTCAAGCTCAGTTTATCCTAAAGTCTCTCTCTCCTACTGCAGTAGTCTGAATAAAATGTCTCTTGCCATGTATGTGAGACATTGTTCTCACTCTGTATCTAATTGTGTAGCCACCAATGCTTATATTCCAGATGAGTATCTTTAATATGCATGGGTCAACAATCAAAAGCTGAATGTCAAGCACTTACAATGCAATCAAAAAGGCTAATTGTCAGATATGAATACTACTATAACAATTTCTGCTGGATAGAAAGAGCACACACTTGCTTAAATTTTAAGATTCTATAAGTACAAATAATGATTTGTGCTACTCTATGAGATTAAGTGAACAGATTTACATCTATTAACTTTAAAAAAATATTTTTTTTGGCCGCTTTTATTGGTCTTTCATTTATTTCATTTCATCCATCTTTTTTTTTTTTTTTTGGCCATTTCTGTTGGTCTTTCATTTATCCATTTTCATCCATCTTTGTTCTTTTGGCCTGTGTGGGCCTCACATCACAGTGGCCTCTGTCGCTGCAGAGCACTGGCTCTGAGTGCATGCCTCCTCCACTATTAATATTATTCACTAGAATGGTGCTTTTTTTTTAAAGCAAGGTTAAATTTACAATGACATATCTTAATTATCCAAAGTCCAGAGTTTATACCTTAGGTTTCGCTCTTGGTTTTGTACATTCTATGGGTTTGGACACATGTATAATGACATATCATTATAATATCATAATATCACACAGAGACTTTTTCAGTGTCGTAAAAGCTGTCTGTGCTCATCCTTTACTACTTACCCTGACAGGGATCACTGATTTTATTCTCTCCGTTTTGGTCTTTTCCAGAATGTCATATAGCTAAAACCACATAGCATGTAGCCTTTTCTGTTGGCTTCTTTCACTTAGTAATTATGCACTTAAAGTGCTTCCAAGTCTGTTTACAGCTTGACAGTGTATTAATTTTTAGTGCTAAATAATTTCATTGTTGGGATGTACCACATTTTATGTGCTTATTCACCTACCAAAAGACACCTTTGTTGATTTCAAGGCAAATTTTGGGCAATTATGACTAAAATCTGCTGTAGACATATTGTGGATATTTTGGTTTTGACAGAAATTTTCAACTTCTCTGGGAAAATATCAAGCAGCATGATTGCTGCATTGTACAGTAATGATATGCTTAGCTTTGTGAGAAGCCATCAACCTGTCCTGCACGTAGCCGTGTCACTTTGTTTTCTTACTATCAGTGAAGAGCTTCTGTTGCTCCACATTTTCTCCTGCAGTTAATGTCAGTGTTCCGGATTTGGGTCATTCTAATAGGAGTTTAATGGTATTTAACTACTGTTTTCATTTGCATTTCTTTGGTAAAATGATTCAAAGCCTTTTTTCATACACTTAGCTGTCCATTTGTAGATCCTCTCTGGTGAGGTGTCTGCTTCCTTATAAAATTTTGAAGTTGTCTTTTAAAAAGTATCATTATACCCAGGATCATCTAGGTTTTCTCCCATGTTATGTTTTATGAGAATTTTATACATTAGTGCATTAGATCTCTGATCCATTTTGAGTCGATCTTTCTCAAAAGGGTGCAATATTTATATCTAAATTCTTCTTTTTTGTACGTAGATGTCCAGTTGTTCCAGCACCATTTTTTGAAGAGATAGTCTTTACTCCATCATATTGTCTTTGCTCTTTTTTCAAAGATCAGTCAACTATATTTATGTGTCTGTTTCTGACTCTTCATTCTTTTCTGCTGAGCCCCTTGTCTCTTCTTTCGCCATTCTATGGGTTTGGACACATGTATAATGACATATCATTATAATATCATAATATCACACAGAGACTTTTTCAGTGTCGTAAAAGCTGTCTGTGCTCATCCTTTACTACTTACCCTGACAGGGATCACTGATTTTATTCTCTCCGTTTTGGTCTTTTCCAGAATGTCATATAGCTAAAACCACATAGCATGTAGCCTTTTCTGTTGGCTTCTTTCACTTAGTAATTATGCACTTAAAGTGCTTCCAAGTCTGTTTACAGCTTGACAGTGTATTAATTTTTAGTGCTAAATAATTTCATTGTTGGGATGTACCACATTTTATGTGCTTATTCACCTACCAAAAGACACCTTTGTTGATTTCAAGGCAAATTTTGGGCAATTATGACTAAAATCTGCTGTAGACATATTGTGGATATTTTGGTTTTGACAGAAATTTTCAACTTCTCTGGGAAAATATCAAGCAGCATGATTGCTGCATTGTACAGTAATGATATGCTTAGCTTTGTGAGAAGCCATCAACCTGTCCTGCACGTAGCCGTGTCACTTTGTTTTCTTACTATCAGTGAAGAGCTTCTGTTGCTCCACATTTTCTCCTGCAGTTAATGTCAGTGTTCCGGATTTGGGTCATTCTAATAGGAGTTTAATGGTATTTAACTACTGTTTTCATTTGCATTTCTTTGGTAAAATGATTCAAAGCCTTTTTTCATACACTTAGCTGTCCATTTGTAGATCCTCTCTGGTGAGGTGTCTGCTTCCTTATAAAATTTTGAAGTTGTCTTTTAAAAAGTATCATTATACCCAGGATCATCTAGGTTTTCTCCCATGTTATGTTTTATGAGAATTTTATACATTAGTGCATTAGATCTCTGATCCATTTTGAGTCGATCTTTCTCAAAAGGGTGCAATATTTATATCTAAATTCTTCTTTTTTTGTACGTAGATGTCCAGTTGTTCCAGCACCATTTTTTGAAGAGATAGTCTTTACTCCATCATATTGTCTTTGCTCTTTTTTCAAAGATCAGTCAACTATATTTATGTGTCTGTTTCTGACTCTTCATTCTTTTCTGCTGAGCCCCTTGTCTCTTCTTTCGCCAATACCATGCTGTCTTGATTACTGCAGTTTGTTAGTAAGTCTTGAAGTTAGGTAACAACAGTTTTCTAACTTTTTTCTTCTATCATGTTAATTTATTACTAACTCTAGTTTATACTCAGAACCACTTTTAAAATGCAAAGTTGCTTACGAAGCAGCCAATGTATACATGGAAAGATAAAAGAAAAAGACTACATATATAATAATTCAGGTCATACCATGCCATAAGCCCTGGTGAATTACTAAAGAATTGATTCAAGGTTTTCCTGATTACTACCAGCTGGACAAAAAGAACCAATCTAACCTTCCCCAGTGTTCACTATTCCAAAAAAAAAGAACTGTGATTGATCAATCTGGCGCTGAAAGAAATGTACAATATTTCTTTCTTATATCATCCTTCATATCACATACATCACTAAACAGCTGTCAATTTTACCTGTTGTGAGGGTGAATGAGGAGTATGAAAAAGCTTACTTGAAACTCATTATGAAAAAAACTAAGATCATGGCATCCAGTCTCACCATTCTATGGCTAATTGAAGGGAAAAAGGCAGAAACAGTGACAGACTTTATTTTCATGGGCTCCAAAACTACTGTGTACCATACCAACAACCATGAAATCAAAAATCACTTGTTCCTTGGAAGAAAAACTATGACAAGCCTTGACAGCATCTTAAAAACAGAGACATCAGTTTACTGACAAAGCTATGGATTTTGCAAGAGTCATGTATGGATGTCAGAGTTGAACCATAAGGAAGACTGAGTGCTGAAGAGTTGATGCTTTTGGATTGTGGTGCAGGAGAAGACTCCTGAGATTCCCTTGGACAGCAAGGAGATCAAACCAGTCAATCGTAAAAAAACATCAACCCTGTATATTCATTGGAAGGGCTAGTGCTGAAGCTGAAGCTGATTTTGGGAAAGACTGAGAGTAAGAGGAAAAGGAGGCAACAGAGGATAAGATGGTTAAATACCATCACCAATTCAATGATAGGAATTTCAGCAAACTTCATGGGATTGTGAAGGACAGGGAAGTCTGGCATTCTACAATTCATGAGGTTGCGAAGAGTCAGACACTATTTAGCAACTGAAAAACAGTATGTCTCAAATATATTTCCTTCTTTTTATTTCCACCATCACTAATGGGCCAAGCCATTACTTCTGGTCTGAACTATTGCAAAAAACTCCCATTCTGTTTATTTTCCATCTTTCTGTGAGAAATGCATCCTTTCAAGGCAAAGTAGAGCATGCCAATGCTCACTGTTGCCCCAACTATACTTATTTCTGACCCTTTATCCTCATCCAAATTATATTGTTTTTTACCTTTAAACACATAGCATCATTAACTTACTTACTGTCTTTGCTAACACATATTTGCAAATATCCAAGCAATGACCTATGGTAGATTGACAATAAATATTTGTAGAATGGCTGTTGAATGCTCTTAGGATGAAAGCCAGCACTCTTTGCCTGGTAAACAAGTTTCTGCATTATCTCACCTGCTTTCTTCTCCATTCTCATATCACTTAACCCTATTCCTCATTTTCTCTACTCTAAACTCACTAGTCTTTCAGATTTATTACCAAGATTTCAGTAAAAGACAGCGGGGGTGGGGGGGGAGTAGAAATGCTTACATTCTTGAGAAACAATTTTTGAGGGTGCAAAAAAATGCAATTGGTAGTAGCTAATTAAAATAAGCAAAATAACATAATGCTATTGACAGAAGCTTTTAACCTTAACAGTGCTACTACTGCATTTTTGGCAAACTTACATTTTTTGCCTCAATAATTTCTGAACATTTTGTAGTCCTCCCATCAGTTTTTGATGAAATTTTCCCAAAGAGCAGAATTTCTCTTTTCTCTCTTCGAACATTGTTTCTATCTCAAAGAAACCATATTCTAATTTATAGCTAGGCATGATTTTATGCAATTGATTGTGAAAATTACCTTCTCTATTGGAATACAGGTTTCTTGAAAACAATTGCATATTTTACAGAGTTAAGAACTAGAAAATAATTAACTAATATGTGTTTATATCACTTGCAAACTTTTGATGACAAGGGGAGGAACAAAAGAGAGAAAAATGTAATAGCTTATCACACAGTAGTCACAATTTCCAATGATGCTGATAAAGCATAGTAGACATGAAATCTCATTACAAATCTCATGTATGAGAAAGATAAAAGAAGGTGAAAGAGGAATGACAACATGGAAACTTAATTTAGTTTCTTCAGGCTTCCCTGATGGCTCAGCAGGTAAAGAATCCACTTGCAATACAGGAGACACCGAAGACATGGGTTCAATCATTGGGTTGGGAAAATTCAATGGAGGAGGAAATAGCAACCCACTCCAGTATTCTTGCCGAAAACATCTCATGGACAGAAGAGCCTGGATGGCTATAGTCCAAAGGGTTGCAAAAAGCTGGACATGTCTGAGTGCACATGTTAGTTTCTTCATCATCTTTGGTTTTAATTCAAATATTCTAAGTAGTATTATATAAAGAATCTACTCTGTGTGTGTGTGTGTGTGTGTGTGATTGATACTTGCTATTTAACCAGTGAACACTGCATTCATGTATGTGTGTATAGTATAAATTCTTTCAACAAATTTTGATGCACTGAACTTTGGAATACATGATGGATAGCTTATGACAGGCTGATAATCCTTTAAAAGTGATCTCAGAGCTATTCTTTCTTGGTTCCATGTGGTTCTATTGTCAAGTTCCCACGAATGTGGGAAATCAACAAAGCCAGCTATGGGCATGTGTTATTCTTCTGATGACCGCCATACCTGAATTCACACTGAAAGAAAGCATCGGGAATATTAAGGTTTGAATGTCTGCCAGACATAGCAACCAAACACTGTTAGGATAAAATCTAATGTTTTGAATTTTTTCCCACAATGAGCAGAGGAACAGTTAAATTTACCCCCTTGACTTTACTTCTGTGGACTACTGTTTATGATTTTTTTATTTTTACACTCAATGAAGTACCTGTTTCCTGTTGACTAATACCATCTCTGTGAATTTCATTTCTAATTCATTCGATCTGAAAGTTTCTCAGTTTTTACTTCTTGGTCTATTTAATTTTGCTTTTGGTTTGAATCTCACTTTATTACTTTTTTGTTAGGGTTCTGGGTACAATCTCTTACTATTATAGACTCAGTTTGCCTTGTTTTGCTTGTGTCGTACTAGTATAACTCTCTTATCTTTTTGTGGAAAGATAAAAATATTAGTCAGGCTCATTTTTATGGACTGGAAGCTACTTATTTCATAGAGTGAATTTGTTCTATCTTTGCTTCCAGAAAGCCTAAGCAATACACTTTAATTATTGAAGGCTGTGTAAAAGAAGATGTATTCATGTAAAACAACAAGATAAAACAACAACCACCCTTCTCCACCACAAGTCCCAATAATCACAGCCAGGATGGGAGGATTTCTAGGAATACTTTTTTTGCAAATTTGATGAAAAGTAGATATATGTGAAGGGAAGATTTGCAGCCAGTTTTTTGTTTTACTGAAATTTGATGAAATGGAAATTGGGAAACAGTTTGGTGAGACTTAATCACAGAATATTGAAAAGAGGTCAATTGAGAAAAGGTTGAAAAGACTCAGGAGAAAGTATAGACGTCATAAGAAATGAATATTCGAGAAAAAAATTAAGGGAATTTATAGAAAATGCTTTAGTGCAATTTCCTCTTCCATCTTTATTTAAAAAATTTTTTTTTTAATTTGGCTTCTTTTACTGTTTTTTTATTTATTTTCATCCATCTCCACCTTCTGGCCTGTGTGGGCCTCCCATCACAGTAGCCTGTCTCATTACACAGGGGAAAACTTTTTTTAAATTGGCTCTACGGTATTATGTGGGAAATCAACAAAGCCAGCTATGGGCATGTGTTATTCTTCTGATGACCGCCATACCTGAATTCACACTGAAAGAAAGCATCGGGAATATTAAGGTTTGAATGTCTGCCAGACATAGCAACCAAACACTGTTAGGATAAAATCTAATGTTTTGAATTTTTTCCCACAATGAGCAGAGGAACAGTTAAATTTACCCCCTTGACTTTACTTCTGTGGACTACTGTTTATGATTTTTTTATTTTTACACTCAATGAAGTACCTGTTTCCTGTTGACTAATACCATCTCTGTGAATTTCATTTCTAATTCATTCGATCTGAAAGTTTCTCAGTTTTTACTTCTTGGTCTATTTAATTTTGCTTTTGGTTTGAATCTCACTTTATTACTTTTTTGTTAGGGTTCTGGGTACAATCTCTTACTATTATAGACTCAGTTTGCCTTGTTTTGCTTGTGTCGTACTAGTATAACTCTCTTATCTTTTTGTGGAAAGATAAAAATATTAGTCAGGCTCATTTTTATGGACTGGAAGCTACTTATTTCATAGAGTGAATTTGTTCTATCTTTGCTTCCAGAAAGCCTAAGCAATACACTTTAATTATTGAAGGCTGTGTAAAAGAAGATGTATTCATGTAAAACAACAAGATAAAACAACAACCACCCTTCTCCACCACAAGTCCCAATAATCACAGCCAGGATGGGAGGATTTCTAGGAATACTTTTTTTGCAAATTTGATGAAAAGTAGATATATGTGAAGGGAAGATTTGCAGCCAGTTTTTTGTTTTACTGAAATTTGATGAAATGGAAATTGGGAAACAGTTTGGTGAGACTTAATCACAGAATATTGAAAAGAGGTCAATTGAGAAAAGGTTGAAAAGACTCAGGAGAAAGTATAGACGTCATAAGAAATGAATATTCGAGAAAAAAATTAAGGGAATTTATAGAAAATGCTTTAGTGCAATTTCCTCTTCCATCTTTATTTAAAAATTTTTTTTTTTAATTTGGCTTCTTTTACTGTTTTTTTATTTATTTATTTTCATCCATCTCCACCTTCTGGCCTGTGTGGGCCTCCCATCACAGTAGCCTGTCTCATTACACAGGCCTGGCTCTGGACACATGCACTCCAGAGCCCTGGCTCCTCATTGGACACACCAGTCCAGCCGTTCCATGGCACATGGGATCTTCGCAGGCCAGGTATTGGACTGGTGACCCCGGCACTGCAAGATGGACTCTTTACCCACTGGACCACCAGGGAAGCTCCTCTTCCACCTTTCCATAAAGGAATTTAGAATAAATTTAGAATTTTTAATATGTCCATGAATGTCTTCAAAGTTGGATGTGTGTGTGCACACATGTGTGCATGTATGTGCTATGTGACAAGTTTCATAAGACAGTCTCCTCGATGGAAGCTGGATGAGAGCAGACCCATGTTCTATGACTTATTGTGCTGTTTAGTTGCTATGTCATGTCCAAATCTTTGAGGCCCCCTGGACCATAACCTGCCAGACTCCTCTGTCCATGGGACTTTTCAGGCAAAAATATTCAAACAGGTTGCCATTTCCTTCTCCAGGGCATCTTCTTGACCCAGGGACCAAACACACAGCTCCTGCATAGCAGGAGATTCTTTACTGCTGAGTCTCCTGGGAAGTCTTAGAATCCTTTATTCTAGCACAGGGGTCCCCAACCTCCAGGCCACAAATCAGTACCTCCTGTCAGAACAGTGAAGGCATTTCACTAGAAATAAAGTGCACAATAAATGTAATACACTCGAATCATCCTAAAACTACTGCTCCCACTGCCTCTAATCAGTGGAAAAACTGTTTTCCATGAAACAGATCCTTGTCGTCAAAAAGCTGGGGGACTCTATTCTAGCACATAGTCTTCATGAGAATGTAAGCATAACTTTAACATCCATTTCCTCCAAACATATTAACTGAGTGTCTTCTACATGCCAGAACACGTTTTCTAGGTGCTTGGGATGCATCACTTGAGCAGAACAGACAAAAACATTGTCCTTGAGAAACTTACATTCTAACTGAGGAGGAAATGCAATAGAAACTAGAGATCATAAAATAAGAAGCAAATGACATAATAGCTTAGATGATTATGGTTAGTATGAAAAAAGGAATAGGCAGGCAGGAAAAGCAGTGTAAGGAATTGTGATGTGGAGGAGATGGGATGGAGTTTTAGATAGATCCCCAGGTTTGGCCTCAGTGAGCTCATATCTGAGAAAATTCCTGAAAGTTGTGCAAGAGTAGGTCCTGAAGGAAGCTCACAGAGAGTTCCTCACAGGAGGGAACCATCAATGGAACTGGTTTTAGGTGGAAATGTGACTGATGTGTCTGAGAAAAGCCAGGACAGCTCCACTGGATTAGAATAAGAAAGCAAAGAGTAGAAGGAGATGAAGGTAGAGAAATTGAAGGGAGAAAGAAACACAGATTACATAGCACTCTACAGGGTATTTCAAGGAGTTTGGCTTTTACCTTGAGAGAAACAAGTGGGTTATTGGAGGTTTTCACTAGAGTGATATGCACCTGACTTATATTTTTAGAGGATCTCCATTAACTTAGGCACTGTAAGGTATTCAGTTCAGTTGAGTTCAGTCCCTCAGTTATGTCTAACTCTTTGGGACCTCATTGACTGCAGCACACCAGGCTTCCCTGTCCTTCACCATCTCCTGGAGCTTGCTCAAACTCATGTCCATTGACTCAGGGATGTCATCCAACCATCTCATCCTCTGTCATCCCCTTTTTATTCTGCCTTCTACTTTTCCCAGCATCAGGGTCTTTTCCAGTGAGTCATTGCTTCACATCTGGTAGTCAAAGTATTGCAAATTCTACTTCAGCATCATTCCTTCCAATGAATATTCAGGGCTCGTTTGCTTTAGGATTGACTGGTTTGATCTCCTTCTAGTCCAAGGGATTCTCCAGAGTCAACTCCAACACCACAGTTTGAATGCATCGTTTCTTCATTGATCAGTCTTCTTTCTGGTCCAACTCTCACATCCATGCATGACTACTGGGAAAGCCATAGCTTTGACTATGGGACTTTAGTTAGGAAAGTAATGTATCTCTCTTTTTTTTCTTTCTAAATTTTTGCCTCTTTTATTGGTTTGTTTATTTTATATATTTTCATCCATCTTTTTATTTTTTGGCTTGTGTGGGCCTCCTATTACAGTGGCCTCTCTTGTTGTAGAGCAACAGCTCTGGCTCTCAACTGTACACACCAGTCCAGCTGCTCTGCAGCATGTGGGATCTTCCCTGGCCAGGGATTGAACCAGTGCCCCTTGCACTGCAAGGTGAACCTTTTGCCCACTAGACAACCAGGGAAGCCCCTATGTCTCTTCTTTTTAATTCACTGTCTAGGTTTGTCATAGCTTTTCTTCTAAGGAGCATTGTCTTTTAATTTAATGGCTCCAGTCTCTCCATCTGTAAGGCATTAGATTGACAAATATTGGCTTTCCTTGTCGCTCAAAGAGTAAAGAATCTCCCTACAATAAAGGAGAATTCAGGTTAGATCCCTGGGTTGAGAAGGTCCCCTGGAGGAGGAAATGACAACTCATGCCACTTGCCTGGAGAATTTCATGAACACAGGAGCCTGGCAGGCTACAATCCATGGGGTCGCAAAGAGTCAGATAGAACTGAAGAACTAACACTTTTACGCCATACATCCAAAGGCCATTTGCTAAATTGTAAAGCAGCTATGTGAAAATGCAAGTCTACTTAAGGCAGATCAACACAAACCTGGGATCAGGTAACCTGAGTTGTAGTCCTGATGCAGCTTGCTCAAACTCATGTCCATTGACTCAGGGATGTCATCCAACCATCTCATCCTCTGTCATCCCTTTTATTCTGCCTTCTACTTTTCCCAGCATCAGGGTCTTTTCCAGTGAGTCATTGCTTCACATCTGGTAGTCAAAGTATTGCAAATTCTACTTCAGCATCATTCCTTCCAATGAATATTCAGGGCTCGTTTGCTTTAGGATTGACTGGTTTGATCTCCTTCTAGTCCAAGGGATTCTCCAGAGTCAACTCCAACACCACAGTTTGAATGCATCGTTTCTTCATTGATCAGTCTTCTTTCTGGTCCAACTCTCACATCCATGCATGACTACTGGGAAAGCCATAGCTTTGACTATGGGACTTTAGTTAGGAAAGTAATGTATCTCTCTTTTTTTTCTTTCTAAATTTTTGCCTCTTTTATTGGTTTGTTTATTTTATATATTTTCATCCATCTTTTTATTTTTTGGCTTGTGTGGGCCTCCTATTACAGTGGCCTCTCTTGTTGTAGAGCAACAGCTCTGGCTCTCAACTGTACACACCAGTCCAGCTGCTCTGCAGCATGTGGGATCTTCCCTGGCCAGGGATTGAACCAGTGCCCCTTGCACTGCAAGGTGAACCTTTTGCCCACTAGACAACCAGGGAAGCCCCTATGTCTCTTCTTTTTAATACACTGTCTAGGTTTGTCATAGCTTTTCTTCTAAGGAGCATTGTCTTTTAATTTAATGGCTCCAGTCTCTCCATCTGTAAGGCATTAGATTGACAAATATTGGCTTTCCTTGTCGCTCAAAGAGTAAAGAATCTCCCTACAATAAAGGAGAATTCAGGTTAGATCCCTGGGTTGAGAAGGTCCCCTGGAGGAGGAAATGACAACTCATGCCACTTGCCTGGAGAATTTCATGAACACAGGAGCCTGGCAGGCTACAATCCATGGGGTCGCAAAGAGTCAGATAGAACTGAAGAACTAACACTTTTACGTCATACATCCAAAGGCCATTTGCTAAATTGTAAAGCAGCTATGTGAAAATGCAAGTCTACTTAAGGCAGATCAACACAAACCTGGGATCAGGTAACCTGAGTTGTAGTCCTGATGCAGCTTCTAAGTGGCTCTTGAATTGGTTTAACCCTTTCACTTTTGTAGCATATAGGACTTTAAAGTTCAAAACAAGCCTGCAGGGCCAGGTTTCCTTCCAAGAATTTCTCACTTTCATAGCATTCTTAATATAGAATGTAAGTGCCACGAGGTGTTGGCTTTTGTTGTTTTCTCTGCAGTACCTCCAGACAGAACTTACTGCTCCACCTAAAAAATGCTAAATAATCTTTGTCAAGTGAATTTTAGGTCTGATTCTTTCGTTAATATCTGTGAATAAATGGTTATGTATTGAACATATTCTCCCTAATTATCATTTTATAATGATTATCCACTGCAAAGTATAGGGTATTTCATAAATGAAACTAATGTAAAAGAACTATTAGTACCTTTAAATGAGGCCTATGTATAATTCTTAACCACTGCACAGAATTTTGAAGGAAACACTTCTTATGATCTATGTTAGCAGTTGTATCAGATCACTGAATTTGAAGAGTAGCTGTGGAAAACTATATAGATGGTTATTATTTTTCTATTTTTATCCTGGTTATTGCCCCAAACATGTGAAGTTCTCTTCAACACAAATGAAACTAGTTAAAAACAAAAAACAAAAAACAAAACCAAAAAACCTCTACCACAGTGTGCATGGAAGTAGTGAAAATGGATGTCCTTGATTTGTCTTGAACTTAAAGGTAAAGCACTTAGTCTTTCAACTTTAAATTTAATGTTGGTTTTTGGATTCTGGTTGGTGTTTTGTTCAGTCACCCTGTCATGTCCAACTTTGCAACCGTGTGAACTGTAGTATGCCAGGCTTCCCTGTCCTTCATCATCTCCTGGAGTTTTCTCAAACTCATGTGCATTGAGTCAGTGACGTGCTCCATCCATCTCATCCACTGTCATCCCAATTTCCTCCTGCCTTCAATCTTTCTAAGCATCAGGTAGCCAAAATATTGGAGCTACACCTTCAGCATCAGTCCTTCCAATGAATATTCAAAATTGATTTCCTTTAGGATAGACTGGTTTGATCTCTTTGCATCCAAGGAACTCTCAAGAGTCTTTTACAACAGTTCAGAAGCTGCTCAGCCTTCTTTATGCTCCAACTTTCACATCCATAAATGACTACAGGAAAAAAAAAAAAGCATAGATTTAACTATACAGAACTTTGACCTTTACTTTTGGTTGGCAAAGGAATATCTCTATACCTTTTAATACACTTTCTAGGTTTGTCATAACTTTTATTTCAAGGAGAAAGTGATTTTTAATTTTATGGCTGCAGTCCATGAAAGCATCCGTAGTGACTTCTGAGCCCACATAAAGCAAGTCTGTCACTGTTTTTATTGTTTCCCTATCTGTTTGCCATGAAATTCTGGGATGTATGCCAGGTCTTCATTTTTGAATGATGAGTTTTAAGCATGCTTTTTCACTCTCCTCTTTCACCTTCATCAAGAGAACTACTTTAGCTGCCCTCTGCTTTCTGCAATTAAAGTGGTATCATGTGCATATCTGAGGTTGTTGCTACTTCTTCTAAAATAGCAGTCTTGGTTCCAGCTTGTGAGTCATTCAGCCCAGCATTTTTTCATGGTATACTCTGCATATAAGTTAAATAAACAAGGTGACAATGCATGGACTTGACTTACTCATTGCCCAATTTTAAATGAGTCTATTGTTACATGTCCGTATCTAACTTTTGTTGCTTTCAGTTATTTCAGGTCTATATATAGGAGAGGAACTGCTGGGGTCATATGGTCATTCTATGTCTATTTTTTTTTAGAAACTTCTTAACTATTTTTAATCATCAGCTTCATTCACTATTTTACATTTCCGTTGGTTTTGGATTCTGGTTGGTGTTTTGTTCAGTCACCCTGTCATGTCCAACTTTGCAACCGTGTGAACTGTAGTATGCCAGGCTTCCCTGTCCTTCATCATCTCCTGGAGTTTTCTCAAACTCATGTGCATTGAGTCAGTGACGTGCTCCATCCATCTCATCCACTGTCATCCCAATTTCCTCCTGCCTTCAATCTTTCTAAGCATCAGGTAGCCAAAATATTGGAGCTACACCTTCAGCATCAGTCCTTCCAATGAATATTCAAAATTGATTTCCTTTAGGATAGACTGGTTTGATCTCTTTGCATCCAAGGAACTCTCAAGAGTCTTTTACAACAGTTCAGAAGCTGCTCAGCCTTCTTTATGCTCCAACTTTCACATCCATAAATGACTACAGGAAAAAAAAAAAAGCATAGATTTAACTATACAGAACTTTGACCTTTACTTTTGGTTGGCAAAGGAATATCTCTATACCTTTTAATACACTTTCTAGGTTTGTCATAACTTTTATTTCAAGGAGAAAGTGATTTTTAATTTTATGGCTGCAGTCCATGAAAGCATCCGTAGTGACTTCTGAGCCCACATAAAGCAAGTCTGTCACTGTTTTTATTGTTTCCCTATCTGTTTGCCATGAAATTCTGGGATGTATGCCAGGTCTTCATTTTTGAATGATGAGTTTTAAGCATGCTTTTTCACTCTCCTCTTTCACCTTCATCAAGAGAACTACTTTAGCTGCCCTCTGCTTTCTGCAATTAAAGTGGTATCATGTGCATATCTGAGGTTGTTGCTACTTCTTCTAAAATAGCAGTCTTGGTTCCAGCTTGTGAGTCATTCAGCCCAGCATTTTTTCATGGTATACTCTGCATATAAGTTAAATAAACAAGGTGACAATGCATGGACTTGACTTACTCATTGCCCAATTTTAAATGAGTCTATTGTTACATGTCCGTATCTAACTTTTGTTGCTTTCAGTTATTTCAGGTCTATATATAGGAGAGGAACTGCTGGGGTCATATGGTCATTCTATGTCTATTTTTTTTTAGAAACTTCTTAACTATTTTTAATCATCAGCTTCATTCACTATTTTACATTTCCATAAGTAATGTGGAGAGTTCATATTTCTCCACATTCTCATCAACACCTGGTATTACCTCTCTTTATTCTAATTATAGTATTTCTGGCAGGTATGAAGTTGTATCTTGTTCTGCATTTGATTCACATTTTCCTAATGACTAACAATGCTAAAAGACATTTGGTCATTTGGATATCTTTTTCAATAAATGTTTATTCATGTCCTTTATCAAATTTTTAGTTGTTTTCTTTTCATTATTTTGTTTGTCACTGTAGGTATTCCTCGTATATTCTGAATGTTAAAATCTTATTAGATATATTATTTGAATATATTTCTCTTATTCTGTGAGTTATTTTTTCACTTTTTTTGTAATGTTCTTTGATCCACAAAATTCTTAAGTTTGAGGAGTCCAAATTTGTGTGTTATACCTTTTATTGCTCCTATGTTTGGCATTATATCAAACAATCCAACATTTAATAAGGAAAACTAACTCATATACTTGTTTTCCATATCAAGAGAATAATTAACTCACATGTTTTCTTCTAAGAGTTTTATGGTTTTGATCTGTATATAGGTCCTTAATCAAGTTTGAATTGAGTGGCAGGGGCACAACTCTTCTTTTGCATATGTAAATTCAGTACTCCCAGTACCATTTGTTAAAGAAACTATTGTTTCTCTGTTGAATATATTTGGAACCCTTTTGAAAATCTATTGTCCATAAATATTTTGTATGGACTCTCAATTTTATTTACTGTGGGTAGTATTTAAATCATAACAATATTAAAGCTTCCAATCTTGCATGTATTTAAGCCTTATTTAGTTGCTTTCAATTGTTTTGTAGGTTTTAGTGTATGATTGTTTTGCCTTTTCGGTTAAAATTTATTCTTAGATGTTTTGTTCTTTTAGATGATGTTGTGAGATTGTTTATTAATTTCCTTTTGGTGTGTATATTCATAAGTGATATTGGCTTGTGAGTTCCTTTTCCTTTCATGTTTCTATCTAGCTTTGGTGTCAAGATAATGAATTCCTTTTATAATGACTTAGGAAGTACTCCTCCTATGCTATTTTTGGAATAATTTGTGTTAATTGTTTTTTAAATGTGTAGTAGAATTTTTCAATGAGGCCATCTTACTCTGGGCTTTTCTTTTTTGGAGAATTTTCGATTATTAGTTCAGGCTATATAATTATTATATAAGACTATTGAGATTTTCTATTTCTTATTGAGACACATTAGGTACTTATTGGGTTTGTAAGAATTTGTCTATCTCATCTAACACATTTAGTTTTTGCACACAAATTATCCGTAATATTCTCTTATAATCCTTCATGTTACTAAAGATATGTATAAATTGATAAAGATAAAAATGTAAGACTTTTCTATTTATACAAGTGTCAAGAGGAAATTATCCAGTTCTTAAATTTTCACTATGGCTAATCTCTCAATATTAATATTATCCCTTCTGTGAGTTATTTTTTCACTTTTTGTAATGTTCTTTGATCCACAAAATTCTTAAGTTTGAGGAGTCCAAATTTGTGTGTTATACCTTTTATTGCTCCTATGTTTGGCATTATATCAAACAATCCAACATTTAATAAGGAAAACTAACTCATATACTTGTTTTCCATATCAAGAGAATAATTAACTCACATGTTTTCTTCTAAGAGTTTTATGGTTTTGATCTGTATATAGGTCCTTAATCAAGTTTGAATTGAGTGGCAGGGGCACAACTCTTCTTTTGCATATGTAAATTCAGTACTCCCAGTACCATTTGTTAAAGAAACTATTGTTTCTCTGTTGAATATATTTGGAACCCTTTTGAAAATCTATTGTCCATAAATATTTTGTATGGACTCTCAATTTTATTTACTGTGGGTAGTATTTAAATCATAACAATATTAAAGCTTCCAATCTTGCATGTATTTAAGCCTTATTTAGTTGCTTTCAATTGTTTTGTAGGTTTTAGTGTATGATTGTTTTGCCTTTTCGGTTAAAATTTATTCTTAGATGTTTTGTTCTTTTAGATGATGTTGTGAGATTGTTTATTAATTTCCTTTTGGTGTGTATATTCATAAGTGATATTGGCTTGTGAGTTCCTTTTTCCTTTCATGTTTCTATCTAGCTTTGGTGTCAAGATAATGAATTCCTTTTATAATGACTTAGGAAGTACTCCTCCTATGCTATTTTTGGAATAATTTGTGTTAATTGTTTTTTAAATGTGTAGTAGAATTTTTCAATGAGGCCATCTTACTCTGGGCTTTTCTTTTTTGGAGAATTTTCGATTATTAGTTCAGGCTATATAATTATTATATAAGACTATTGAGATTTTCTATTTCTTATTGAGACACATTAGGTACTTATTGGGTTTGTAAGAATTTGTCTATCTCATCTAACACATTTAGTTTTTGCACACAAATTATCCGTAATATTCTCTTATAATCCTTCATGTTACTAAAGATATGTATAAATTGATAAAGATAAAAATGTAAGACTTTTCTATTTATACAAGTGTCAAGAGGAAATTATCCAGTTCTTAAATTTTTCACTATGGCTAATCTCTCAATATTAATATTATCCCTTTTTGGAAGCTTTCATGTTTAGTACCATAGAGAATGCTAAATTTTGAAATTTGATTTTGGAAAATTATTGACAAAATTCTATCTGGTGACAGTCACTAGTGGAAATTATTGATAAATTTCTTGCTAGTATGAGACAATTTTATTCTTTGGGAAAACCTTCAATAAGTTTTCATTTTTACACTGCTACAATTAGTATTCATAAGCAATGTAATAACTGATGTCTAGAACTTTCATCTTTTACTTTCACCCACTATTCAGGGAACTATGAAAAATTCAGATAATGTGGGTTAAGCTCTCTTATCATTTTATTATTTGATTATGTGTTACAAGCTACCCCCTAACACAGACACACCATATACACACATACACACACACACACACACACACACACACACACACTGATGCATATATACACTTCTATCCAAAGACCTTTAACAAGCTCCAATGCAGAAAATTTCAAAAAAGGGGCATATTTGCTTGGGAACATTTGGATGAATAATTTAGTGGTAAGGGACAATAGACATTCAGAAGTCCTCTTCTTTACCTGTGAGGGAAATGATTCAAATGCTTAGTTCTGCCAACCTGTAGAGTATCTTGTCATGTTCCTGGCCTGATCAAATTCAGGATGATCAGTAAGTTTTCCACTGAGTAGAAAACACTGACTGAATAACGACTGATTTTCTTCCAGTTTTAAGTTTCTATCATTTAAAATAAGTCTGTGGTGTCTAAGGTTGTGTTTCTTTGTCACTGGAAATCCCCACTTCAAATCTAAGAACAGGCCATTCAAAAGCTCTCACTGAGGCAACACATTTAGTAGAAAAGCATGACTTAATTTTGGCATGATTTGTCTTCAAATCAGGTCAGTGATTTAGATGTGAATGAGTGAATTGTTCATGGGCACTGGATCAAATTAGACTTTCATTTATTTTTAGAAATTCATTAGACCAATTATGACAACCACAAAAGGATGTCTTATGACTGAGAAGTGCAAATTATAAGAACAGTAATATTCATTGTTAGGTGTGAGATAAAGTTTCTGTGTAGCATACTCATTAAAACCTGTTTCCTTTTACAGAAATATCTTTTATATAATGCAGATTGCAGGTAAAAAAGCACTGTACCAAAACATAGTTGCTTAGTATACAACATTCTGGTAAATCCAAATTGTTTGTAAAATAAATTTAGGTCAGAATTTATAAAGAAAATAATAAAAAAACAAGTTTCTCTTTTATAATTGTATTCTAAGCTGTGGAAATTCACTAACTGAGAATCATACAAGTAGAAACAGAAGATAAAATTATTATATACTTGTGACTGATACCCACAATTAAACAATTCAGATAAAATGTGTAGTATATACCCTAGTCTAGGAAAAGTGCATAGATTCTGTAGTTAGATTCATTTACGTCTGATTGTAGTCCTGTTTGGCTTTTGGTATCTCTCTTAGATTCTTTAATTCTTCAACTTTGTTTTACTCACTGGTAAAATAGGGACAGTTGTTGTTATCTTTAAGAATAAAACCTCAAGTAAGCAAGAAAAAAGATGTATGTGATACCCCTGACATCTAATTGACTCCACCTAAATACCAGCTAATTTGCTGTAATATCACATACTTAAGCACATATCAGTAAATCAAAAAATATTAGCATTGAATTTATACTTTTCTTCACAAATCCTTAAATCACAAATTAAGGGTACATATTTATATAACTACTTTTCATTTGCCATGGTTGACTATTTTCTAATCACTTAAATCTCTCAACAAAAAGAGAACCATGTGCAAGAATTTCTAAAAACTATTGGCATTAAATGAAGGCTTCCATACACTTTATATTTTTGTTGTAATCAAAACTTCTAGTTAAAGAGAAAACATTAGTCATTTTGCAAGACTGAAAAACAACCTACTAACATATTCACAGCACACACAGAAGGATTTGATGCTTAGAAAATTTAAGTGAATTGTTCATGGGCACTGGATCAAATTAGACTTTCATTTATTTTTAGAAATTCATTAGACCAATTATGACAACCACAAAAGGATGTCTTATGACTGAGAAGTGCAAATTATAAGAACAGTAATATTCATTGTTAGGTGTGAGATAAAGTTTCTGTGTAGCATACTCATTAAAACCTGTTTCCTTTTACAGAAATATCTTTTATATAATGCAGATTGCAGGTAAAAAAGCACTGTACCAAAACATAGTTGCTTAGTATACAACATTCTGGTAAATCCAAATTGTTTGTAAAATAAATTTAGGTCAGAATTTATAAAGAAAATAATAAAAAAACAAGTTTCTCTTTTATAATTGTATTCTAAGCTGTGGAAATTCACTAACTGAGAATCATACAAGTAGAAACAGAAGATAAAATTATTATATACTTGTGACTGATACCCACAATTAAACAATTCAGATAAAATGTGTAGTATATACCCTAGTCTAGGAAAAGTGCATAGATTCTGTAGTTAGATTCATTTACGCCTGATTGTAGTCCTGTTTGGCTTTTGGTATCTCTCTTAGATTCTTTAATTCTTCAACTTTGTTTTACTCACTGGTAAAATAGGGACAGTTGTTGTTATCTTTAAGAATAAAACCTCAAGTAAGCAAGAAAAAAGATGTATGTGATACCCCTGACATCTAATTGACTCCACCTAAATACCAGCTAATTTGCTGTAATATCACATACTTAAGCACATATCAGTAAATCAAAAAATATTAGCATTGAATTTATACTTTTCTTCACAAATCCTTAAATCACAAATTAAGGGTACATATTTATATAACTACTTTTCATTTGCCATGGTTGACTATTTTCTAATCACTTAAATCTCTCAACAAAAAGAGAACCATGTGCAAGAATTTCTAAAAACTATTGGCATTAAATGAAGGCTTCCATACACTTTATATTTTTGTTGTAATCAAAACTTCTAGTTAAAGAGAAAACATTAGTCATTTTGCAAGACTGAAAAACAACCTACTAACATATTCACAGCACACACAGAAGGATTTGATGCTTAGAAAAAAAAATTTTTTAAGTTTGAATTAGCAACTTAAGTTTCTTCATGATTATCACAGCCACTGAGGAAATGAGAAAAAGAAACTTCTGAATGGCATTAATCTCACTTACCTAAATGTTAGATTATGGAAATGTCTTGACGTTTGTCTGTAAGTAAACAATTAATAAAGAGAAATTTATATAATAATACATTTTTATTTGGTGATTTCAGTGAAAATGCCTGTGGAAAAGCTCTCACAGTACAATTACATTGTATATGTTTGACTTGAGGAGTTCTCGGAATCTGAATAATGTGTTTGTAAAGCAAATGTTTTGTTTTATCTTGAAGAAACAAAACCAGGCATCATTTATGGGAACTGGAAGCCAAAATTACTGTATAAGCTAAACTTGTTAAGTCAAATTGTCTACAGATAAAAGCCCAGGCTCTAGTTCCTTTGTGAGATCTGTTTCAGATAAATACAAATAGATATAAAAATTGATGGTATGAGATAGGCTTTAGGGACAGATGAATATGATCTCAATTCAGGGGTGCTAAGAACTAAATAACTACAGCTCCCCTTTCCTGAAATTAAAAAAAAATAACATGATTTTGTGGAGGATGAGGATGATTGCAGATAATCTTGATGGAATTATTAGATAGGCTGCAGATTAAAAAATAATACAGACTGAGCACTTTTTCCAGATGTTGAATGACCACTCAACTTCTTTTGCTTAGTTTGTTGCTTGTGAGGGAGTCAGTTAAAACTTTCACTAAGACTGCCAAGACCTTTACAACTAACAAAGAAGCTGTAGTTTTCATTTTCATTGTTTGTACCCTTGGGTAGGCCTGTAAACACGGAAAATTGTTTAAAAAAAATAAAAGATCCCTGCATGAGTAGCCAAGGCAGTAATCAGAAACCACGTTTGCATGTAGATTTCTCAGTTGGATTAACTTGACAAGAATATACCAAAAACCAAGTTACACTCTAATGAGGTATTTTTTATAGGAATAGAATAATACTTCAACAAAGCAGACTCAGTGTCTGCTTAGGCCCTTATCTAATTACCTGTAAAAGGTCATAAGATCAAAACTTCTAGTTAAAGAGAAAACATTAGTCATTTTGCAAGACTGAAAAACAACCTACTAACATATTCACAGCACACACAGAAGGATTTGATGCTTAGAAAAAAAATTTTTTTAAGTTTGAATTAGCAACTTAAGTTTCTTCATGATTATCACAGCCACTGAGGAAATGAGAAAAAGAAACTTCTGAATGGCATTAATCTCACTTACCTAAATGTTAGATTATGGAAATGTCTTGACGTTTGTCTGTAAGTAAACAATTAATAAAGAGAAATTTATATAATAATACATTTTTATTTGGTGATTTCAGTGAAAATGCCTGTGGAAAAGCTCTCACAGTACAATTACATTGTATATGTTTGACTTGAGGAGTTCTCGGAATCTGAATAATGTGTTTGTAAAGCAAATGTTTTGTTTTATCTTGAAGAAACAAAACCAGGCATCATTTATGGGAACTGGAAGCCAAAATTACTGTATAAGCTAAACTTGTTAAGTCAAATTGTCTACAGATAAAAGCCCAGGCTCTAGTTCCTTTGTGAGATCTGTTTCAGATAAATACAAATAGATATAAAAATTGATGGTATGAGATAGGCTTTAGGGACAGATGAATATGATCTCAATTCAGGGGTGCTAAGAACTAAATAACTACAGCTCCCCTTTCCTGAAATTAAAAAAAAATAACATGATTTTGTGGAGGATGAGGATGATTGCAGATAATCTTGATGGAATTATTAGATAGGCTGCAGATTAAAAAATAATACAGACTGAGCACTTTTTCCAGATGTTGAATGACCACTCAACTTCTTTTGCTTAGTTTGTTGCTTGTGAGGGAGTCAGTTAAAACTTTCACTAAGACTGCCAAGACCTTTACAACTAACAAAGAAGCTGTAGTTTTCATTTTCATTGTTTGTACCCTTGGGTAGGCCTGTAAACACGGAAAATTGTTTAAAAAAAATAAAAGATCCCTGCATGAGTAGCCAAGGCAGTAATCAGAAACCACGTTTGCATGTAGATTTCTCAGTTGGATTAACTTGACAAGAATATACCAAAAACCAAGTTACACTCTAATGAGGTATTTTTTATAGGAATAGAATAATACTTCAACAAAGCAGACTCAGTGTCTGCTTAGGCCCTTATCTAATTACCTGTAGCAAAACAAGGCAGAAGGGGAAAGACCCAGAGATCAAATCACCCTACATCCTCTAGAGAAAAACAGAGCACTAAAGGGGCAGACACTGCCCTTTGGAAAATAAAAGCCTAAGTTTACCAGAAGTTTGAATTCCAGATAAGCAGTCTGAAAACTTTAAGACAGAGAGGAGAGTCCTCTAGAAAGAAGAGGGTGTTAGCCAAGGCTACACACAGAAAATAAGTCCATTCATAAATGTCAATTGGCACTTGAGGAACAAAAGTATGAACTGAAGTAGTTAGGCCTCTACTAGAATAGGAACAAAGGCCCAAGCTGTAAGATTGAGGCCAAGGACACATTCAACAAAAATCATCTGTTGTCTTTTACATCTTTGGTGATTAGAAAGGATGACGTGCTTTCTATCATTTATGCAAGATGTCAGCAAACTATATTTGTAGAGGTCCAGATGATAAATATATTGGGTTTTGTGTGCCATACAATTTTTATCACAACAGGCACTTAGTCAATGAACAATCTTGACTGTATTCCAGCAGCAGTTTATTTATAAAAACAAGAGATTAGGCCAAATTTTGCTAGCCCCTGATTTGCAGACCCCTGATTTCAGATGCTAGAAAACACACATTGCCTATCATATGAAAATTTTGTGCTATTCTGTGCTAGTTAGACTAATGCGGTCTGCTGGAATTTGGAACCAGACTGAGTGAGTGCCAGGAGTAGTGAGTTACCAGCCCAGAATTCTTCTCTGGCCTCACCTCTTACTGCTTAATGCCTTGTTTGCTCTAATTGGCCATACAAGACTTCTTGTTGCTCAAATATCAAAGGAAGTTATAATCTCAGCATCTTTGATCTTGCTGCTGCCTTTGTTCAAAATAGTCTTCTCCTAGGTACCTTCCTTTAATATTTGTTCAACTATACCTCTATCTGTCAAATTTTACCTTGGTTTCAGGAAATATGCATGAGTAGCCAAGGCAGTAATCAGAAACCACGTTTGCATGTAGATTTCTCAGTTGGATTAACTTGACAAGAATATACCAAAAACCAAGTTACACTCTAATGAGGTATTTTTTATAGGAATAGAATAATACTTCAACAAAGCAGACTCAGTGTCTGCTTAGGCCCTTATCTAATTACCTGTAGCAAAACAAGGCAGAAGGGGAAAGACCCAGAGATCAAATCACCCTACATCCTCTAGAGAAAAACAGAGCACTAAAGGGGCAGACACTGCCCTTTGGAAAATAAAAGCCTAAGTTTACCAGAAGTTTGAATTCCAGATAAGCAGTCTGAAAACTTTAAGACAGAGAGGAGAGTCCTCTAGAAAGAAGAGGGTGTTAGCCAAGGCTACACACAGAAAATAAGTCCATTCATAAATGTCAATTGGCACTTGAGGAACAAAAGTATGAACTGAAGTAGTTAGGCCTCTACTAGAATAGGAACAAAGGCCCAAGCTGTAAGATTGAGGCCAAGGACACATTCAACAAAAATCATCTGTTGTCTTTTACATCTTTGGTGATTAGAAAGGATGACGTGCTTTCTATCATTTATGCAAGATGTCAGCAAACTATATTTGTAGAGGTCCAGATGATAAATATATTGGGTTTTGTGTGCCATACAATTTTTATCACAACAGGCACTTAGTCAATGAACAATCTTGACTGTATTCCAGCAGCAGTTTATTTATAAAAACAAGAGATTAGGCCAAATTTTGCTAGCCCCTGATTTGCAGACCCCTGATTTCAGATGCTAGAAAACACACATTGCCTATCATATGAAAATTTTGTGCTATTCTGTGCTAGTTAGACTAATGCGGTCTGCTGGAATTTGGAACCAGACTGAGTGAGTGCCAGGAGTAGTGAGTTACCAGCCCAGAATTCTTCTCTGGCCTCACCTCTTACTGCTTAATGCCTTGTTTGCTCTAATTGGCCATACAAGACTTCTTGTTGCTCAAATATCAAAGGAAGTTATAATCTCAGCATCTTTGATCTTGCTGCTGCCTTTGTTCAAAATAGTCTTCTCCTAGGTACCTTCCTTTAATATTTGTTCAACTATACCTCTATCTGTCAAATATGGGTTTGGAAAAAAATTTCACCTTGGATTTTCTAATAAGGAGAATTTAGTCAATAATCTACTCACGTATTTGTGGGGATGATTAAAGCGAACACGAAAAAAGTGGTCTAACAAGAGGATCGAAAAAGAGCAGAATGGGAAGATCAAGGGAGGAATCTCTGAGCTAAAAGAACAATGAAAGAGTCACAGTACTTGAGTGAGGATTAAGAGTAGAAGACCACACTGGGCTTCATTCCATAGATTTCCCTGATTATGGAAAAAATATCATGCAGATGAACACATAGGATTGGGTTGAAAGTATGTAAATTGTTTTCTATGTCTTTCATAGACACTTACTGAAGGTAGATCTTGAATAACTGAGAGAATAGGATGACTGGTGTCCAGTGTCAACCAACCTGCATTTTAGGCCAGCCTTACATGTACAACCCTACATATGTAGGTCACTGTGGTGGCTGTTAGCAACCCCAATAGTGTGGGACTTCTCACAAACACTGATGTAGCTACTCCTGCTGCAAAATATCCATTCTATCATCATCTGAGACTGATACCAGGGCTTCAATATGGCACTCTTTTGAGGGGGTCAATCAATCACTTAGCTGCAAGTATTTTGGATCCTTTCATAAAAGGTCAGCAATTGGTCCTGATCAGGACTCAGGTAAAATTTTGTTTTCTTGTTCCCAGTGTATCGGATACCACCACTACCAGAGGGTTCACAGATATTCTGAGTTATTTGCAGACCCCTGATTTCAGATGCTAGAAAACACACATTGCCTATCATATGAAAATTTTGTGCTATTCTGTGCTAGTTAGACTAATGCGGTCTGCTGGAATTTGGAACCAGACTGAGTGAGTGCCAGGAGTAGTGAGTTACCAGCCCAGAATTCTTCTCTGGCCTCACCTCTTACTGCTTAATGCCTTGTTTGCTCTAATTGGCCATACAAGACTTCTTGTTGCTCAAATATCAAAGGAAGTTATAATCTCAGCATCTTTGATCTTGCTGCTGCCTTTGTTCAAAATAGTCTTCTCCTAGGTACCTTCCTTTAATATTTGTTCAACTATACCTCTATCTGTCAAATATGGGTTTGGAAAAAAATTTCACCTTGGATTTTCTAATAAGGAGAATTTAGTCAATAATCTACTCACGTATTTGTGGGGATGATTAAACGAACACGAAAAAAGTGGTCTAACAAGAGGATCGAAAAAGAGCAGAATGGGAAGATCAAGGGAGGAATCTCTGAGCTAAAAGAACAATGAAAGAGTCACAGTACTTGAGTGAGGATTAAGAGTAGAAGACCACACTGGGCTTCATTCCATAGATTTCCCTGATTATGGAAAAAATATCATGCAGATGAACACATAGGATTGGGTTGAAAGTATGTAAATTGTTTTCTATGTCTTTCATAGACACTTACTGAAGGTAGATCTTGAATAACTGAGAGAATAGGATGACTGGTGTCCAGTGTCAACCAACCTGCATTTTAGGCCAGCCTTACATGTACAACCCTACATATGTAGGTCACTGTGGTGGCTGTTAGCAACCCCAATAGTGTGGGACTTCTCACAAACACTGATGTAGCTACTCCTGCTGCAAAATATCCATTCTATCATCATCTGAGACTGATACCAGGGCTTCAATATGGCACTCTTTTGAGGGGGTCAATCAATCACTTAGCTGCAAGTATTTTGGATCCTTTCATAAAAGGTCAGCAATTGGTCCTGATCAGGACTCAGGTAAAATTTTGTTTTTCTTGTTCCCAGTGTATCGGATACCACCACTACCAGAGGGTTCACAGATATTCTGGTATACAGTTCTGTATTATGTAATGCCAGGTAGAGGAGCCTATTTTACAGTGAAAGAGGTAGAACAGTGAAGACAAGTCATTGTATAAGAAATACCACATCATCCCAAAAGAGGTAGCCTGAGAAAGTGGGATTCTGTGGTGGCTAAGTTAGTAAAGAATCCACCTGCAGTGCAGGAGACCGGAGTTTGATCCCTGGGTTGGGAAGATCCCCTAGAGGAGGAAATGACAACTCACTCCAGAATTCTTGCCTGGACCATCCTCTTGGACAGAGGAGTCAGGTAGACTGCAGTCCATGAAGTTGTAAAGAGTCAGACATGACTGAGCATCTTTCACTTTCACTTCCCAAAAGATGAGTACAGACACTTAGAAGGATCCTGAGATATACCAGATTTGACTGACCCAGGCAAATCAAAATGATTGGCCAAAGGAAACCCAGAAGAAATGCCCCATATAAGAGATTTAAAGTACCATGAGGGTGTGAGTCAAGCACTCCCTCTTGAGTCTGCCCTTGTGTCTATCCACACTTATTGTACTCTTTTCCCTCTTAGCAAACACTTTCCTTGCTTCATTACTTTCTGTCTTTGTGGGAACTCTTTCTGCAAAGCCAAAGGACCAGGCCCTGACCACCTACAGCTGGCCCAGTGGCTAGCAGTTGGTGCTCTTTCCACTGCGACCGAACCTCAGTCTCTGGCTGGGAACCCAAGTCCCTGCTCCAAGCCATTGCAGGCCAAGGCCAGCAGAGATTATGGTGGAGACAGGAGGATGAGAGGGAGGTCCAGGCAGGAGGGGATATGTATAAACATATAGCTAATTCCTTTTGTTGTACAGCAGAAACTAAACATTGTGAAACAACTTTGTCTTATAAAAAAAAATAGAAAATATCTAGCAAAAAAAGTAAAGCTAAGCACAGTCTTGAAGATAGTATTCACACAGTTGGGATGGTGTTCTTGGAGAGGCAGAATGTACTGTCTTGATTCATTTAACCAATAAGATAGTCTATGTGAGTCTAGGAACCAGATGTTTCCTTAGTCCCAGAGTCCAGTGCTACTTTCTAAGAGCCAGCCAAGGGCCTGTCCTAAAAGCTCACATTTTGGGAAATGTGAAAGATTTGAACCTGCTGAGTTAACTCTTTCTTACGTGTTCTTTAGAAATATGGAGGTAAATTTCAAATTAATACAAAAACAAAATCAGAAAATGCTGAAGTATTTGTTTCCACCTGAAACAAAGGGAGATGTAAAAGTTTGAGCATGGCACTCCTGGTTGGAGTAATAACTCTTATGAGAGGCAAGGCCAGAAGGCATCGTGATTTAGTCATATGCAAAATATGCATATATATCTCTAATACCTACTCTGAAATAAGCTATTTATCTATAGAGTCTTAAGTGAGATTGATATCTTTAAAATGACTTTCTTATAATAGTTAAACTGAAATTACTTTTTAGAAAAAGTTGATTCTATGACCGGGGGAGCAAATCTCACTCCAGAATTCTTGCCTGGACCATCCTCTTGGACAGAGGAGTCAGGTAGACTGCAGTCCATGAAGTTGTAAAGAGTCAGACATGACTGAGCATCTTTCACTTTCACTTCCCAAAAGATGAGTACAGACACTTAGAAGGATCCTGAGATATACCAGATTTGACTGACCCAGGCAAATCAAAATGATTGGCCAAAGGAAACCCAGAAGAAATGCCCCATATAAGAGATTTAAAGTACCATGAGGGTGTGAGTCAAGCACTCCCTCTTGAGTCTGCCCTTGTGTCTATCCACACTTATTGTACTCTTTTCCCTCTTAGCAAACACTTTCCTTGCTTCATTACTTTCTGTCTTTGTGGGAACTCTTTCTGCAAAGCCAAAGGACCAGGCCCTGACCACCTACAGCTGGCCCAGTGGCTAGCAGTTGGTGCTCTTTCCACTGCGACCGAACCTCAGTCTCTGGCTGGGAACCCAAGTCCCTGCTCCAAGCCATTGCAGGCCAAGGCCAGCAGAGATTATGGTGGAGACAGGAGGATGAGAGGGAGGTCCAGGCAGGAGGGGATATGTATAAACATATAGCTAATTCCTTTTGTTGTACAGCAGAAACTAAACATTGTGAAACAACTTTGTCTTATAAAAAAAAATAGAAAATATCTAGCAAAAAAAGTAAAGCTAAGCACAGTCTTGAAGATAGTATTCACACAGTTGGGATGGTGTTCTTGGAGAGGCAGAATGTACTGTCTTGATTCATTTAACCAATAAGATAGTCTATGTGAGTCTAGGAACCAGATGTTTCCTTAGTCCCAGAGTCCAGTGCTACTTTCTAAGAGCCAGCCAAGGGCCTGTCCTAAAAGCTCACATTTTGGGAAATGTGAAAGATTTGAACCTGCTGAGTTAACTCTTTCTTACGTGTTCTTTAGAAATATGGAGGTAAATTTCAAATTAATACAAAAACAAAATCAGAAAATGCTGAAGTATTTGTTTCCACCTGAAACAAAGGGAGATGTAAAAGTTTGAGCATGGCACTCCTGGTTGGAGTAATAACTCTTATGAGAGGCAAGGCCAGAAGGCATCGTGATTTAGTCATATGCAAAATATGCATATATATCTCTAATACCTACTCTGAAATAAGCTATTTATCTATAGAGTCTTAAGTGAGATTGATATCTTTAAAATGACTTTCTTATAATAGTTAAACTGAAATTAAGAAACAATATTTTTCATAGTGAATTATTCAAGGGTGTTTAACCCACTGACAATTTTCTAGATATTTTCTAAGTTCTTCCTTGATTTCACTTCCATATGTGCACAATATACTGTACTTTGGGACATTAGAATCAGCTTGGCACTTTAGCATGCATATAAGCTTTTCTGAACACACTGAATTTTTAAACAATTTACGTTACTAACCGTAATATTGGTTTTCTATGTTTTTAAACAAGACCATATAAATATCTAATGTTACCAAAGGCAAGATTTAAAAACCTTTTCAGTTACTATGCAAACTGTTGGAAACAGTGTCAATAAAAAAAAATATGCCATATCTTTCCTTTAGCCAAGTAAAACCAACCATTTCAAACTGTCTCATACTTATTAGTTTAAAACATTTGCACCTGAAAAGATACTGATTCCATTATAAAGATAAAGATAATGGAAATGTGGTTATGTAAATCACACTGTCAAATAAGAGTTTTTTCTGTTGTGATTTTAGAAGCATATCCATTTCCTTTGTCAGCAAATCTTTTTCAGCATTGGATTATCATATTCACATTTGATACCAAAGACAGAAATGCTTTTGATCTCTTAAGATTAACAGGATTCTAGTTTGTAATGGAGTAAAGTTTTAAGTGGATGCCAACAGAGGGTATTATATTAGTTTGTTTATATAGGTATTAAATGAAAAAAAAATTTCTGTTGTGAATGGATGACATTTCTTGTGTTTTCATGATCACAAGTGATTCTACTGGATGTAATTTATTTGACCCCTTCTAAGACTAAGAAGACCTTGAAAAGTATCATTCTGTCATTTTAATATTTGTGTCTATATGTGAAGAAATGAGGCTGAAACTTTTAACAAGAAGGTAAAGCATTTTTTATATTATACACTGTAATAGGTATGAGAATAGATTTCTAGAATCAAACTTTTCTTGGAGAAAATGTTGTCATCCTATTTCAAATGACAGAAGTACCAGTAAAAAAGATGCAATTGTTGAAAAATTTTAATACTCATACATACCAAAAGGAACAAGTAGATTTTTTAATGGGACAGGATTCCTAATATGCTACATAGCTTTGCCTTTTATTTTGATTACTTTTTCACTTAAATTTCTGTTTCTCCAAGGTACTCACCTGTTCTCTGCACTAGTGAGTGTAATAAGAATAAACACACTTCTGAGGCAAAAATGAACTCTGGTAAATTAGAGAAACACTGGTATACCTTCATTTTTTATGAAGGATAATGGCCTCAAATGATTAAATAAACCACTTTGAAGCAGAAAAAAAAAAAAACATTTTTATTGGAATGTCAAATATAAGATGCAGAATAATTGCATAATTGCATGGTTACAGAAACAGCAAATGTAATCCCAATTTAGTTCCAGCATATTAAATCTCAATTTGAAAAGTTTTCTTTTTTGAAAAACAAAATAGTACTTTAAATATGTTATAGAAATCAAGTCTCCAATAACTGGTGACTTAGCAATGGCTAGGGTAGTAAAGAGTAGTGGCTCTTTTCCTCCATGTATGTTTCAATAATGAAATAATTTGTTTTCTTTTCATTTAGTTAAGGAAGTAAAAGAAACAATATATTGCCAGACAAACTTACATAAAATAAAGACATAATAATAAAGACAGATCAAGCTTGCATAAAATAACAAAAAATATTATTGACTGTTATTAGTGCAATGATTGAATGCAAATAGTCATTCCTGTTTTGTGACTCTCTAAAAAGACAAGAGTGGGGATTCCCTGGTGGTCCAGTGGGTAAAGAGTCCACCTTGCAGTGCAGAGGGCACCGGTTAGATCCCTGGCCCTGGAGGATCCCACGTGTCGAGGAGCGGTTGGACCTGTGTGTACAGTTGCCAGCCAGGGGTCTGGAGCACATGCGCCTGAAGCCGGTGTTTTGCCGCCAGAGAAGCTGCTGCGATGGGAGGCCCACACAGATCAAAGAATAAAGATGGATGTAAACGAATAAATAAGGAACCAATAGAAGAGGCCAAAAATTAAAAAAAAAAAAAAGCCGAGTAGTTTTTTTTATTTGTAATAAAAAGATCATTTTATGTCAGAGTAATTGATTTTTGTCTGCTTGTGGGTCCTATAAATTTATTTCAATTTTAATCTGACAGAGACTAATATACGACCTTTATAGCAGATTGTGTGTGTGTGCATGTACACTCGGTCATGTCTGACTCTTTCAGACCCCATGGACTGTGATCCACCGGATACTCTGCCCATGTAATTTTCCAGGTAAGAATACTGGAAAGGTTGCCCTTTCCTTCCCCAGAGGATCTTTCAGACCTAGGAAAAGAAGCCAGCCTTTTGTATCTCCTGCATTGACAGGCAGGCTCTTTATCAGCTGAGTTAACAGGATTAGTCAGTCACAGGCACTCTAGTCTTGTCCAATTCTTTGAGACTCCATGGAAGCACACCGGGTTTCCCTATCCTTCACCATCTCTAAAAGTTTGCTCAAATTCATGTCCACCGATTCACTGATGACATCTAACCATCTCATCCTCTCTTGTCCCCTTCTCTTTCTGTCTTCTATTTTTCCCAGCATCAGGCTGTTTTCCAAAGAGTTGTCTCTTCCCATCAGGTGACCAAAGTATTGGAGCTTGAGCTTCAGCATCATTTCTTCCAATGAATATTCAGAGTTGATTTCCTTTAGGATTGACTTGTTCGATCTCCTTGCAGTCCAAGAGACTCTCAAGAGTCTTTTCCAGCATCGCAGGTAAAAGGCATCAGTTCTTCACAGCTCAGCCTTCTTTATGGTCCAACTATCACATCCATACAGGACAACTAGTAAAACCATAGCTTCAACTAGATGGACATTTGTTGACAAAGTCATGTCTTGACTTTTGAATTTGCTGTTTAGGTTTGTCATAGCTTTTCTTCCAAGGAGCAAGCACCTTTTAACGTCATAGCTACAGTCACCATCCACCGTGATTTTGGAGTCCAAGAAAATAAAGTCTCTCACTGTTTCCATTGTTTGCCCATCAATTTGCCATGAAGTGATGGTGCTGGATGCCATGATATTCATTTTTTGAATGTTGAGTTTTAGGCCAGCTTTTTCATTCCCCTCTTTCACCTTCATCACGAGGCTCTTTAATTCACTTCTTCACTTTCTGCCAAAGGGTGGTGTCATCTGCATATGTAAGGTTATTGATATTTCTCCTGGCAATTTAGATTCCAGCTTGTACTTTATTCAGACTGACTTTTTGCATGATATACTCTTATAAAAATTAAATAATGTTATAGCAGATTGTGTGTGTGTGCATGTACACTCGGTCATGTCTGCCTCTTTCAGACCCCATGGACTGTGATCCACCGGATACTCTGCCCATGTAATTTTCCAGGTAAGAATACTGGAAAGGTTGCCCTTTCCTTCCCCAGAGGATCTTTCAGACCTAGGAAAAGAAGCCAGCCTTTTGTATCTCCTGCATTGACAGGCAGGCTCTTTATCAGCTGAGTTAACAGGATTAGTCAGTCACAGGCACTCTAGTCTTGTCCAATTCTTTGAGACTCCATGGAAGCACACCGGGTTTCCCTATCCTTCACCATCTCTAAAAGTTTGCTCAAATTCATGTCCACCGATTCACTGATGACATCTAACCATCTCATCCTCTCTTGTCCCCTTCTCTTTCTGTCTTCTATTTTTCCCAGCATCAGGCTGTTTTCCAAAGAGTTGTCTCTTCCCATCAGGTGACCAAAGTATTGGAGCTTCAGCTTCAGCATCATTTCTTCCAATGAATATTCAGAGTTGATTTCCTTTAGGATTGACTTGTTCGATCTCCTTGCAGTCCAAGAGACTCTCAAGAGTCTTTTCCAGCATCGCAGGTAAAAGGCATCAGTTCTTCACAGCTCAGCCTTCTTTATGGTCCAACTATCACATCCATACAGGACAACTAGTAAAACCATAGCTTCAACTAGATGGACATTTGTTGACAAAGTCATGTCTTGACTTTTGAATTTGCTGTTTAGGTTTGTCATAGCTTTTCTTCCAAGGAGCAAGCACCTTTTAACGTCATAGCTACAGTCACCATCCACCGTGATTTTGGAGTCCAAGAAAATAAAGTCTCTCACTGTTTCCATTGTTTGCCCATCAATTTGCCATGAAGTGATGGTACTGGATGCCATGATATTCATTTTTTGAATGTTGAGTTTTAGGCCAGCTTTTTCATTCCCCTCTTTCACCTTCATCACGAGGCTCTTTAATTCACTTCTTCACTTTCTGCCAAAGGGTGGTGTCATCTGCATATGTAAGGTTATTGATATTTCTCCTGGCAATTTAGATTCCAGCTTGTACTTTATTCAGACTGACTTTTTGCATGATATACTCTTATAAAAATTAAATAAGTAGCACGACAATGTACACCAGGTTTAAGACTAAATCAGCTATGGAATATAGTAGTTGTTCTTGCTTTTAAGAAAGAATATGAATTTGAAAAGATTAAATTACCTTAAATAACTGAAAATTGTCCTAACTGATCATCTCAAAGTATTCATTCAGTTTTTCGTTACTTGCACTCATTCTCCTGACTAGCAGGACACTTCTAAAATATGAAGCCAAGAATGACTGGTATGCTAGGGTAAAGTGTGCTTCTAAAAACCAATATAATTTCCCTCATAGGTTGTTGTTTTCCTGTTTATTTTACAATGTCCTGTTTATATGTCCAAGAAAGCAGGATCTCTATCTACCACCTCCTCTAGTTCTTATTCAGTGTGACTCAGTAACTTTGGACTTACTTTAAGAGACACTGTATTTTTAAAATTGCCACCTATAACTGGTAAAAAAAAAAAAAAATCATGATTTTTACTGTCTAATGGTTTACTCCATCTCTCTTTTTTCTTCCTTTTCTTACCTTTTTATAAGGCTTTCTGAAAAGCACATAAATATTTTGTGATATTGAGCCTACTTTGGAGTCATGAAAAAATGAATTTCATTATAGGTCATCATACATGGCAAATCAAGCATGTCACTATACTATACAGTTGTGTTACTGCTAAATCAGTAAAACATTTTGAATTTGTACAGGCTTTTCAAATCTTCAGAAAACTACAACAGGAAACAAAAACAGTTCTTCAGTGACATATATTTACATCCTTATTTTATAGCATAACAAAATTAAACTTCCTCAAATAAAGACTGATAATAAATATATTCTGCATTTTAGTTCATGACATTAGCTGTGCATTGTTATTTCTACACCATCCACCGTGATTTTGGAGTCCAAGAAAATAAAGTCTCTCACTGTTTCCATTGTTTGCCCATCAATTTGCCATGAAGTGATGGTACTGGATGCCATGATATTCATTTTTTGAATGTTGAGTTTTAGGCCAGCTTTTTCATTCCCCTCTTTCACCTTCATCACGAGGCTCTTTAATTCACTTCTTCACTTTCTGCCAAAGGGTGGTGTCATCTGCATATGTAAGGTTATTGATATTTCTCCTGGCAATTTAGATTCCAGCTTGTACTTTATTCAGACTGACTTTTTGCATGATATACTCTTATAAAAATTAAATAAGTAGCACGACAATGTACACCAGGTTTAAGACTAAATCAGCTATGGAATATAGTAGTTGTTCTTGCTTTTAAGAAAGAATATGAATTTGAAAAGATTAAATTACCTTAAATAACTGAAAATTGTCCTAACTGATCATCTCAAAGTATTCATTCAGTTTTTCGTTACTTGCACTCATTCTCCTGACTAGCAGGACACTTCTAAAATATGAAGCCAAGAATGACTGGTATGCTAGGGTAAAGTGTGCTTCTAAAAACCAATATAATTTCCCTCATAGGTTGTTGTTTTCCTGTTTATTTTACAATGTCCTGTTTATATGTCCAAGAAAGCAGGATCTCTATCTACCACCTCCTCTAGTTCTTATTCAGTGTGACTCAGTAACTTTGGACTTACTTTAAGAGACACTGTATTTTTAAAATTGCCACCTATAACTGGTAAAAAAAAAAAAAAATCATGATTTTTACTGTCTAATGGTTTACTCCATCTCTCTTTTTTCTTCCTTTTCTTACCTTTTTATAAGGCTTTCTGAAAAGCACATAAATATTTTGTGATATTGAGCCTACTTTGGAGTCATGAAAAAATGAATTTCATTATAGGTCATCATACATGGCAAATCAAGCATGTCACTATACTATACAGTTGTGTTACTGCTAAATCAGTAAAACATTTTGAATTTGTACAGGCTTTTCAAATCTTCAGAAAACTACAACAGGAAACAAAAACAGTTCTTCAGTGACATATATTTACATCCTTATTTTATAGCATAACAAAATTAAACTTCCTCAAATAAAGACTGATAATAAATATATTCTGCATTTTAGTTCATGACATTAGCTGTGCATTGTTATTTCTACACATAATAAAATGCTTGAATAAAGTATTAAAAATTACTTGATTTCTATGCTTTGTGACATTACATGTCACCTCAATATAATAATTACAGTACTAAGCTTTGGGGAACTAGTCTGATAGGATTTTTTCTCATTTTTTCTTTTATAAGAAGAATATTTTATATTCTTAGCAGTCTTATTTTGCTTCTACTTTTTATCATTCTTTATAAAGTCACAAATAGTCTCTATATTGTATAATTTATGAGAAAAAATATAGAGTGAAACATAAACTTCCCTTGAAGTGTGGAAATGAACTTTTATTCCCCTTAGAAAACATTGTAATATCCAGGTTTAATAGGCTCTCCAAGAAAACCTTTTTGTTTCTCATTATAAAATATGAAAGAATGTGTCTATGTCAAGATTTCTTTAATAACCAGAAAATTCTTCTCACTTTATGTGTACTAGGGTCAAGGTTCACAAGGTTTGCTCATAGCATACCACATTTTTTCCTAGGGAATGAACAACATATAAAAACATTCTAAAAGGAATCTACTCTGTACTTAAAGTAAGTTTGAAAAATCTCTTGCTTTTTCCCCATCAATTAGAGCTAATATGAAAATTCATATTGATTTTATTTTGATAGAAAGAATATTATATTTGACATTATTTTTCTTTTTAAAACTCATACACATATTGCTAATTATACCTATCATGCAAAGCAACCACTGAAACAATTAGAGAACCAGGGATTAAAATTGACCAAAAATATTTGCAAATATTAAACTAATGAAAAATGAAATAAAATTGAAATTATTTGCTAATTAAATTTAAAAATTCTTTCAAATTTCCCCAGGTAGTGTATCGACTAACTTCAAGTAAATCTTTGAATATGCTAAAGCCTTTGACTGTGTGGATCACAAGAAGACTGTCAAAAATTCTTAGAGAGATGGGACTAAGAATATGGTGGCATTTCCTTCTCCAGGGGATCTTCCCAACCCAGTGCTGGAATTAATGTCTTTTTCATTGGCAGGCAGATTCTTTACCACTGAGTCACCTGGGAAAGCCACTTTAAGAGTCCTGACCTCAAACGAAGCTTAAGGAATAATTATTATGGAGCTGATTTTAGTTAACACTTGTGAGTCTGTAAAACAATGTTAGGCCCTTGCTTTTAGCAGATCTGAGGCATGGTCAGAGTAGAGAAGTTGAGGGGTAGTTAGTCAGAGGTGTCTCTTGTGGAAAGTGAATGGAATATAGAAGTTTTCTCTTAATAGGCATAGGATTCCATGGTGGATCAGATGGTAAAGAATCTTCCTGTTGATGCAGGAGACCTGGATTTGATTCCTAAGTTGGGAAGACCCTCTGGAGCACTGAAATGATAACTGACTCCAGTATTCTTGCCTGGAGAATTCTATGGTTCATTCATAGGGTTGCAAATAGTTGGACAAGACTGGATGGCTTTCACATTTCACTTTTAATCATGAGATAAAATGATGGTGAAGGTGAAGGATGAGTAGTTCACATGATGCAGTTTAGCCTAAAATTTATATTTTCTGAAGATGGAGAAATAATCAGTGAAGAAATGGTTGATTTTCAGAGAGAAGTAGCTTATATCCCAGGCCAATATTAATCTAAAAAAATGAGGCCATACTTTAGAGTCTGCACATTTCACTCATGTCGGTTTCCCTATTCAAAACAGACATAAGCTTGTAAGGAGCCATTTGCTGTATTTTGGGGAGTTTACCCTAAAATTAGACATATTATATTTTTAAAAAAACATTATTTTTCTTTAAAACTCATACACATATTGCTAATTATACCTATCATGCAAAGCAACCACTGAAACAATTAGAGAACCAGGGATTAAAATTGACCAAAAATATTTGCAAATATTAAACTAATGAAAAATGAAATAAAATTGAAATTATTTGCTAATTAAATTTAAAAATTCTTTCAAATTTCCCCAGGTAGTGTATCGACTAACTTCAAGTAAATCTTTGAATATGCTAAAGCCTTTGACTGTGTGGATCACAAGAAGACTGTCAAAAATTCTTAGAGAGATGGGACTAAGAATATGGTGGCATTTCCTTCTCCAGGGGATCTTCCCAACCCAGTGCTGGAATTAATGTCTTTTTCATTGGCAGGCAGATTCTTTACCACTGAGTCACCTGGGAAAGCCACTTTAAGAGTCCTGACCTCAAACGAAGCTTAAGGAATAATTATTATGGAGCTGATTTTAGTTAACACTTGTGAGTCTGTAAAACAATGTTAGGCCCTTGCTTTTAGCAGATCTGAGGCATGGTCAGAGTAGAGAAGTTGAGGGGTAGTTAGTCAGAGGTGTCTCTTGTGGAAAGTGAATGGAATATAGAAGTTTTCTCTTAATAGGCATAGGATTCCATGGTGGATCAGATGGTAAAGAATCTTCCTGTTGATGCAGGAGACCTGGATTTGATTCCTAAGTTGGGAAGACCCTCTGGAGCACTGAAATGATAACTGACTCCAGTATTCTTGCCTGGAGAATTCTATGGTTCATTCATAGGGTTGCAAATAGTTGGACAAGACTGGATGGCTTTCACATTTCACTTTTAATCATGAGATAAAATGATGGTGAAGGTGAAGGATGAGTAGTTCACATGATGCAGTTTAGCCTAAAATTTATATTTTCTGAAGATGGAGAAATAATCAGTGAAGAAATGGTTGATTTTCAGAGAGAAGTAGCTTATATCCCAGGCCAATATTAATCTAAAAAAATGAGGCCATACTTTAGAGTCTGCACATTTCACTCATGTCGGTTTCCCTATTCAAAACAGACATAAGCTTGTAAGGAGCCATTTGCTGTATTTTCAAAGGGCGTAGAAATTAAAACTAAGTGAAATGAAACAACATTCCTAAGATCATGCAATATATGAGGCAAACCCAGGCTATGGGCAAGAAAAATGTATGTGGCTTCAGATGTAAGTGCCCATCATTATAGCATACTGTGATTAATCTGCCTATGATTATCAATAATACTGAACATAAAGCCTAGCTCTCTTCAGAGTTTAAGGTAAGAAAATTTGGTGTTTTAAATTTTTGTTGTAAATTGTTAAATTTTACTGATATGTATGGTTTTATTATGAATAAAATACAGAAGTAGGAAATGTACAAGAGGCAAATTATGTTTGAATCAATGAGTAAAATTTAAGCATGGGTATCATTCACCACATATCATTTAGTACCCATTATATGTGAGGAATTGTTCTCAGGTGGAGGATCTGATGTTGAATAAAACAGATACAACTATTGCCTATGTGGGGCTTATAGATAATATTTATCAAATGAATGATGTCCATTTAAGCAGCTATTACTGGCAAAAAATTGAATCAATATTTTCTCTCTGATCATTAGTAGTCATGATACTAATGTTTGTGGTAGCAAAGATGCTATATATTTTGGGTGTTGTGGCAAATAATTTATATTTGAGGACAATCATAGCATAAAGAGTCATTCACTAACTCCCATGATAAAATTGAAAGTTTCACTATATTGTTTGATTAAGGAGAAAGGGAGAAATAGTTCTAGTGTTTTTAGAAGATAACAATTACCTAAATTGACCTTAGACTAAAAGTGATGGTACTTGGGAAAAATGATGAACTAGACACTCATCTGGACAGATTACTTCCTTTGTATTGTTGTTGCTGCTGTTTAGTTACTAAGTTGTGTGTGACTTTTTTGTGATCCCATGGACTGTAGTGCACCAGACTCTTTTGCCCATGGAGTAGTTCACATGATGCAGTTTAGCCTAAAATTTATATTTTCTGAAGATGGAGAAATAATCAGTGAAGAAATGGTTGATTTTCAGAGAGAAGTAGCTTATATCCCAGGCCAATATTAATCTAAAAAAATGAGGCCATACTTTAGAGTCTGCACATTTCACTCATGTCGGTTTCCCTATTCAAAACAGACATAAGCTTGTAAGGAGCCATTTGCTGTATTTTCAAAGGGCGTAGAAATTAAAACTAAGTGAAATGAAACAACATTCCTAAGATCATGCAATATATGAGGCAAACCCAGGCTATGGGCAAGAAAAATGTATGTGGCTTCAGATGTAAGTGCCCATCATTATAGCATACTGTGATTAATCTGCCTATGATTATCAATAATACTGAACATAAAGCCTAGCTCTCTTCAGAGTTTAAGGTAAGAAAATTTGGTGTTTTAAATTTTTGTTGTAAATTGTTAAATTTTACTGATATGTATGGTTTTATTATGAATAAAATACAGAAGTAGGAAATGTACAAGAGGCAAATTATGTTTGAATCAATGAGTAAAATTTAAGCATGGGTATCATTCACCACATATCATTTAGTACCCATTATATGTGAGGAATTGTTCTCAGGTGGAGGATCTGATGTTGAATAAAACAGATACAACTATTGCCTATGTGGGGCTTATAGATAATATTTATCAAATGAATGATGTCCATTTAAGCAGCTATTACTGGCAAAAAATTGAATCAATATTTTCTCTCTGATCATTAGTAGTCATGATACTAATGTTTGTGGTAGCAAAGATGCTATATATTTTGGGTGTTGTGGCAAATAATTTATATTTGAGGACAATCATAGCATAAAGAGTCATTCACTAACTCCCATGATAAAATTGAAAGTTTCACTATATTGTTTGATTAAGGAGAAAGGGAGAAATAGTTCTAGTGTTTTTAGAAGATAACAATTACCTAAATTGACCTTAGACTAAAAGTGATGGTACTTGGGAAAAATGATGAACTAGACACTCATCTGGACAGATTACTTCCTTTGTATTGTTGTTGCTGCTGTTTAGTTACTAAGTTGTGTGTGACTTTTTTGTGATCCCATGGACTGTAGTGCACCAGACTCTTTTGCCCATGGATTTTCTCAGGCAGGAATATTGGAGTGGGTTGTCATTTCCTTAGGAAATTAAACATGTACTTGTTTTCCATGAAAATAATTTGCTTTACATTTCTGACAATACCTGAAAGAAAATAAATATATTAATAAAATCATCTTATCAAGTTAAAACACATATAAACACAGAATCCACTTTATGAGGATTTGAGCACTGTCTTTTTAGGGTGAAAACATGAAATTTCAGAAATTATACCTTTAACAAGCTATTTGATGGTAGCATGGTATGAAGTACCAAACCAAACAGAATTCCTTAAACATATAGCAAGAGCATGCAAGTTTGAGAGAAAAGAAAGAATTATGCTTCAGCTCCATAGAATAATGTGTGGCCACTGTATGTCCTATGTAGGAGATTTACAGTTAATTACTCATAATCACTCCATTAACGTTAAATCTCAGAAGGGAGACAATCATGATAGGTGATTCTAAAGTTTCAGGGAATTTACAGGAAAGACATGTGTTAAAGGAAAGTCATAAGGAAAGAAACTATATCCAATTATTTACAGCTAAATTGGGTTATGAATATTGAAGAATATTTCCTAAGATGTCAAGTTTAAGACTGAGTCTTGATTATAAATTAGACTTAAATCATACATACATAGATAAATGCTTAGTCATTCAGTTGTGTCTGACTCTTCAAGACCCCATGATCTGTAGTCCACCAGGTTCATCAGTCTATGGAATTTTCCAGGCATGAATATTGGAGTGGGTTGTCACTTCCTACTGCAGGAGATCTTCTGACCCAAGGATTGAACCTTCATCTCTTGCATCTCCTGCATTGATAGTTGAACATTTTACTACTGGTTCCACCTGAAAAAACCATATATATTACCTTACAATTAATATTTATTTGAAAGTTCTAATAAAAATATTTTCATTTCATAATAAATCATACTGTAAATGAAATAGAAGTGATATCAGTGAACGTGGTAATGGGAAGACATCTGAAAGTGATTTCTTTGGTAAAAATAATGAAAAAAATTGGCAAAAATAATCAGAATCAAGTTTTATAGAACTTTATAAATGAACCAAATATTTTCAGGAGTCTAGACAGGGTTTATTAAATTTTATTTTTATTTTAAAAAAGTTTAATTTGGGGGAAAAATTTTATGTTTTAACTTGCTTTATTCTCATTCTCCTGCCTATAGTGCCATGGTAGCCCTAAAAACAAAGAGCCGCAATCACTGGTTAGCCCTTTAAATAAATATATTAATAAAATCATCTTATCAAGTTAAAACACATATAAACACAGAATCCACTTTATGAGGATTTGAGCACTGTCTTTTTAGGGTGAAAACATGAAATTTCAGAAATTATACCTTTAACAAGCTATTTGATGGTAGCATGGTATGAAGTACCAAACCAAACAGAATTCCTTAAACATATAGCAAGAGCATGCAAGTTTGAGAGAAAAGAAAGAATTATGCTTCAGCTCCATAGAATAATGTGTGGCCACTGTATGTCCTATGTAGGAGATTTACAGTTAATTACTCATAATCACTCCATTAACGTTAAATCTCAGAAGGGAGACAATCATGATAGGTGATTCTAAAGTTTCAGGGAATTTACAGGAAAGACATGTGTTAAAGGAAAGTCATAAGGAAAGAAACTATATCCAATTATTTACAGCTAAATTGGGTTATGAATATTGAAGAATATTTCCTAAGATGTCAAGTTTAAGACTGAGTCTTGATTATAAATTAGACTTAAATCATACATACATAGATAAATGCTTAGTCATTCAGTTGTGTCTGACTCTTCAAGACCCCATGATCTGTAGTCCACCAGGTTCATCAGTCTATGGAATTTTCCAGGCATGAATATTGGAGTGGGTTGTCACTTCCTACTGCAGGAGATCTTCTGACCCAAGGATTGAACCTTCATCTCTTGCATCTCCTGCATTGATAGTTGAACATTTTACTACTGGTTCCACCTGAAAAAACCATATATATTACCTTACAATTAATATTTATTTGAAAGTTCTAATAAAAATATTTTCATTTCATAATAAATCATACTGTAAATGAAATAGAAGTGATATCAGTGAACGTGGTAATGGGAAGACATCTGAAAGTGATTTCTTTGGTAAAAATAATGAAAAAAATTGGCAAAAATAATCAGAATCAAGTTTTATAGAACTTTATAAATGAACCAAATATTTTCAGGAGTCTAGACAGGGTTTATTAAATTTTATTTTTATTTTAAAAAAGTTTAATTTGGGGGAAAAATTTTATGTTTTAACTTGCTTTATTCTCATTCTCCTGCCTATAGTGCCATGGTAGCCCTAAAAACAAAGAGCCCGCAATCACTGGACACTTGTTATCTGGCAGCCACAAGTCTTGTTCCCAGAAAATTAGCATTATGTGACATGGGTACGGGGGTAACTCACTGGAAAACCCTACTTACTTCTGCCTGTCTGTGAGTTAACTTGGGCCTTTCCCAGTGTGAGAAGTTTTTTCTCCCAGGACACCTGTTGAAAATATCAGGAGGCAATTTTTTCAAATTTCATGGCAGCCTGAGGTGGTAGATAACAACAACAAAATAATAGTAGGTGGCGACGAAGTTTGAAAGAAAAAAATATTGAATGAGGCGTCCGTTGTGATTTTGAAAAGTTCTGACATGTTCCTGGGAATAAAATAAGTTCATGCACATGCATGTGGTGCTGTACATTCCAAGCACAGGGCCTATGTTCAAAAAAGATATGAGAAGACTAGCTCTCACTGCTGGCTGACCTGGAGGCTCTGGGACAGCTGGAAGTGAAAGACAAGCTCTTTTCAGCTGCCAGGCTGGGTGTTGGAGGTGTGACTCAAAGTGAACGCACAGCGTCTCAGCAAAGAGTAGCAGAATAATTGGATACAAGCACTTAATTCCATCTTTGCCCAGTCATTCACTGTCCACTAATCTAACAGAGCAGAGACTTCAGTGTCCAAACATGGTAACAACAAAAAAAGTTTGGAGCAATTGATTCAGAAAAGATACTAAACCAACATCTACAATAACAACAAACTACAAATCCATCAGACCCTAGGGCTTGGGAAGAATATAATTTTCAGGGTAGTGAAATTATTTAAAATGTCTTTTATTTTATTATTTAAATACAAAGGAAAAAAATAAAGGAAATGAAACAATCAATAAAAGTGTCCATGAGTTAACTTAGATTTTGCTTATTAGACAAGATTTTCAAATTAGCCATCCTAAAAAGGAACTGAAATAAACCATGTCTAAAAGAACTAAATAAAAATATGAGATTAATATCTAACCAAGTAGACTACCAGAACACAAATGGAACAAGTTTTTTGAACCCAAATATTCGTTATTAAAAAAAAAACTTGCTTTATTCTCATTCTCCTGCCTATAGTGCCATGGTAGCCCTAAAAACAAAGAGCCCGCAATCACTGGACACTTGTTATCTGGCAGCCACAAGTCTTGTTCCCAGAAAATTAGCATTATGTGACATGGGTACGGGGGTAACTCACTGGAAAACCCTACTTACTTCTGCCTGTCTGTGAGTTAACTTGGGCCTTTCCCAGTGTGAGAAGTTTTTTCTCCCAGGACACCTGTTGAAAATATCAGGAGGCAATTTTTTCAAATTTCATGGCAGCCTGAGGTGGTAGATAACAACAACAAAATAATAGTAGGTGGCGACGAAGTTTGAAAGAAAAAAATATTGAATGAGGCGTCCGTTGTGATTTTGAAAAGTTCTGACATGTTCCTGGGAATAAAATAAGTTCATGCACATGCATGTGGTGCTGTACATTCCAAGCACAGGGCCTATGTTCAAAAAAGATATGAGAAGACTAGCTCTCACTGCTGGCTGACCTGGAGGCTCTGGGACAGCTGGAAGTGAAAGACAAGCTCTTTTCAGCTGCCAGGCTGGGTGTTGGAGGTGTGACTCAAAGTGAACGCACAGCGTCTCAGCAAAGAGTAGCAGAATAATTGGATACAAGCACTTAATTCCATCTTTGCCCAGTCATTCACTGTCCACTAATCTAACAGAGCAGAGACTTCAGTGTCCAAACATGGTAACAACAAAAAAAGTTTGGAGCAATTGATTCAGAAAAGATACTAAACCAACATCTACAATAACAACAAACTACAAATCCATCAGACCCTAGGGCTTGGGAAGAATATAATTTTCAGGGTAGTGAAATTATTTAAAATGTCTTTTATTTTATTATTTAAATACAAAGGAAAAAAATAAAGGAAATGAAACAATCAATAAAAGTGTCCATGAGTTAACTTAGATTTTGCTTATTAGACAAGATTTTCAAATTAGCCATCCTAAAAAGGAACTGAAATAAACCATGTCTAAAAGAACTAAATAAAAATATGAGATTAATATCTAACCAAGTAGACTACCAGAACACAAATGGAACATATTGCAAAAAAACAAATAGTGTAAGGGGGTTCTCTTTTCTCCATTTTCTCTCTACCATTTATTGTTTGTAGCATTTATTATGGTCATTCTGACCAGTGCGAAGTGATACCTCATCGTAGTTTTGATTTGCATTTCTCTAACAATGAGCAATGCTGAGCATCTTTTCATGTGTTTATTGGCCATCGATAGGTCTTTGGAGAAATGTCTGTTTAGGTCTTATGCCCAGTTTTTGATTAGGTTGGTTGTTTTTCTGGTACTGAGCTGCATGAGCTGCTTGAATATTTTGGAAATTAGACCTTTGTCAGTTGTCTCATTTACAATTATTTTCTCCTATTCTGAGTGTTGTCTTTTAATCCTGTTTATTATTTCCTTTGCTATGCAAAAGTTTCTGCATTTAATTAAGTCTCATTTGTTTACTTTTGCTTTTCTTTCCATTACTCTAGGAGGTGGGTCAAAGAGGATCTTACTGTGATGTATGTCAAAGAGGGAGGGAGCTACAAGGGAGGTTAAGGAGGGAGGGGACATATGTATGCCTGTGATATACATATCAACGTGTTGACTGATGTTGATGTATGGTAGAACCCAATACAATGTTGTAAAGCAATTAGTCCCCAATAAACATAAACCAAATAAAATGATGAAATTAAAAATATAATAACAACAAAAATTTCCTAGAAAAGGTTTATAGTAGATTTGGACAGAAAGAAAAAACATAAATCATTTAACTTGAAGAAATGTCAGTAAGATTATCCAATCTAAGAAACAGAAAGAGAAAAAAATGCAGAATGAAGAAAAATAGTCTCAGAGACTTGTGGGATACCATTCAGAAAATGAAAATAGGCAAAATGGGAGTCCCAAAAAATAGAGAGTAGAGAGAAAGGTACAAAGTATATTTGAAGAAATGGTGATTGAAAGCCCATAATTTGAGGAAAAACATTACCTAAACAACCAATGAATTTCAAGTCAGAAAACTCAAAGTGATTCAGTTAAATAAATCACATTAAACTGTCAGAAGTCAAAAACAAAGAGAGACTCTTGAAAACAACACAAGAATGATTCATGATGTACAAGAAGGTCCATGAGCATTTTCATAGATTTCCCATTAGAGATTACAAAAATAGATGAGTTTCAGATGACACAGTGATCAAAGTGCTGAAAGAAAATGACAAATAACTATCAGCAAAATAAAAAGGCAACCTATCACATGGGAGAAAATATTTGCAAACCATTTACCTGATAAGAGGCTAATATTTAAAATATAGAAAGAACTCATGCCACTTAAGAGCATAAAAACAAATAATCTGATTAAAAAATGAACAGGGAGTCTGAACTGACATTTTTCCAAAGGTGTTATGCAGATAGTCAACAGGTATGTGAAAAGATGGTCAACAACACTAATCACGAGAAAATCAAAATTATAATGAGATATCTCCTCACAACTGTTTGATGTCTATTAACAGAAAAGACAAGAATTAAGTGTATCTAAGTAAGTGGAGAAAAGGAAATCCTTATGGACTGTTAGTAGAAATGTAAATTGATGATGTCTGTAAGAGTAGTATGTTTAATTAAGTCTCATTTTTTTACTTTTGCTTTTCTTTCCATTACTCTAGGAGGTGGGTCAAAGAGGATCTTACTGTGATGTATGTCAAAGAGGGAGGGAGCTACAAGGAGGTTAAGGAGGGAGGGGACATATGTATGCCTGTGATATACATATCAACGTGTTGACTGATGTTGATGTATGGTAGAACCCAATACAATGTTGTAAAGCAATTAGTCCCCAATAAACATAAACCAAATAAAATGATGAAATTAAAAATATAATAACAACAAAAATTTCCTAGAAAAGGTTTATAGTAGATTTGGACAGAAAGAAAAAACATAAATCATTTAACTTGAAGAAATGTCAGTAAGATTATCCAATCTAAGAAACAGAAAGAGAAAAAAATGCAGAATGAAGAAAAATAGTCTCAGAGACTTGTGGGATACCATTCAGAAAATGAAAATAGGCAAAATGGGAGTCCCAAAAAATAGAGAGTAGAGAGAAAGGTACAAAGTATATTTGAAGAAATGGTGATTGAAAGCCCATAATTTGAGGAAAAACATTACCTAAACAACCAATGAATTTCAAGTCAGAAAAACTCAAAGTGATTCAGTTAAATAAATCACATTAAACTGTCAGAAGTCAAAAACAAAGAGAGACTCTTGAAAACAACACAAGAATGATTCATGATGTACAAGAAGGTCCATGAGCATTTTCATAGATTTCCCATTAGAGATTACAAAAATAGATGAGTTTCAGATGACACAGTGATCAAAGTGCTGAAAGAAAATGACAAATAACTATCAGCAAAATAAAAAGGCAACCTATCACATGGGAGAAAATATTTGCAAACCATTTACCTGATAAGAGGCTAATATTTAAAATATAGAAAGAACTCATGCCACTTAAGAGCATAAAAACAAATAATCTGATTAAAAAATGAACAGGGAGTCTGAACTGACATTTTTCCAAAGGTGTTATGCAGATAGTCAACAGGTATGTGAAAAGATGGTCAACAACACTAATCACGAGAAAAATCAAAATTATAATGAGATATCTCCTCACAACTGTTTGATGTCTATTAACAGAAAAGACAAGAATTAAGTGTATCTAAGTAAGTGGAGAAAAGGAAATCCTTATGGACTGTTAGTAGAAATGTAAATTGATGATGTCTGTAAGAGTAGTATGGAGTTTCCTCAAAAAAGTAAAACATATGTACCATAGATCCAGCAATTCCACTTTTAGATATTTATCCAAAGGAAATTAAAAACAGTAACTTGAAAGGAAATATGCACCCCATATTCACTGCAGCACTATTTACAATAGCCAAGATATGGAAGCAACCTAAATGTTCACCAATGGGTGAATGGAAAAGAAGATGTGATATGCACATGTATGCACAATGAAATGTTGTCCAGCCATAGAAATCTTACCACACACTGTGACAACACGGAACTTATAAGGCATTATCCTAAATTAAATGATTTGGACAGAGAAAGAAAAATATCACATGATAACTCTTATATGTGAAATCTAAAGAGCAAAACCAAAATCAAAATAAATTAACTCACAGATACAGAAAATAGATTGGTGAACCCCAGAGGTAGGGGGTGAAGGTGGGCTAAATGAGTGAAGATGGTAGATATAGTTGACTCGATGTGTAATAAGATCCCTCTTAAGCAGCAATAGATCAATAAAATGAAGGCTTTTCCTTCAAGTCTAGTAATTTTAATCAATCTGATTGGAGGCAGGAAAAAAGGGGACACACACATTGGATAACTGATAAGTATTTAATTACGAATTACATAGTTCTGGTAGAGTTTACTGAAGTTGATAAGGGATGACCAAGTAACCTTAGGCAAGGAAAACAAGGGGTTCCTTACTTCCCCTTGGCCTGACAAAGTTAGAAGAAGGACCAACTACCAGAACTATATGAGAAAGCAACTATACCAACATGGCTGTATAACATGAACTGTGGCTTTTAATAAGGGACACAGTCCATCTACTCTACCCAACCAAAGGTAATGGTTGATAGGTATTTAGTTTCATGGTAGAAATTCTCTTAATAAAAAAGCCAGAAAAGAAAAAAAGAAAATTAAGTTTTGTTATGCAGATAGTCAACAGGTATGTGAAAAGATGGTCAACAACACTAATCACGAGAAAATCAAAATTATAATGAGATATCTCCTCACAACTGTTTGATGTCTATTAACAGAAAAGACAAGAATTAAGTGTATCTAAGTAAGTGGAGAAAAGGAAATCCTTATGGACTGTTAGTAGAAATGTAAATTGATGATGTCTGTAAGAGTAGTATGGAGTTTCCTCAAAAAAGTAAAACATATGTACCATAGATCCAGCAATTCCACTTTTAGATATTTATCCAAAGGAAATTAAAAACAGTAACTTGAAAGGAAATATGCACCCCATATTCACTGCAGCACTATTTACAATAGCCAAGATATGGAAGCAACCTAAATGTTCACCAATGGGTGAATGGAAAAGAAGATGTGATATGCACATGTATGCACAATGAAATGTTGTCCAGCCATAGAAATCTTACCACACACTGTGACAACACGGAACTTATAAGGCATTATCCTAAATTAAATGATTTGGACAGAGAAAGAAAAATATCACATGATAACTCTTATATGTGAAATCTAAAGAGCAAAACCAAAATCAAAATAAATTAACTCACAGATACAGAAAATAGATTGGTGAACCCCAGAGGTAGGGGGTGAAGGTGGGCTAAATGAGTGAAGATGGTAGATATAGTTGACTCGATGTGTAATAAGATCCCTCTTAAGCAGCAATAGATCAATAAAATGAAGGCTTTTCCTTCAAGTCTAGTAATTTTAATCAATCTGATTGGAGGCAGGAAAAAAGGGGACACACACATTGGATAACTGATAAGTATTTAATTACGAATTACATAGTTCTGGTAGAGTTTACTGAAGTTGATAAGGGATGACCAAGTAACCTTAGGCAAGGAAAACAAGGGGTTCCTTACTTCCCCTTGGCCTGACAAAGTTAGAAGAAGGACCAACTACCAGAACTATATGAGAAAGCAACTATACCAACATGGCTGTATAACATGAACTGTGGCTTTTAATAAGGGACACAGTCCATCTACTCTACCCAACCAAAGGTAATGGTTGATAGGTATTTAGTTTCATGGTAGAAATTCTCTTAATAGTTGGATGAAACAGGAAAACTGGTCCCTGTCTCAGCATCTGCTCTCCCACTTCTGTGCCAGAGTGCACAGTCTTAATACCCTCTCCATTGCTACAGACATAACATTAATGACTGGGGTAAATCTTAGGCTTATCCTTTCTCTCATGCATGAACCTATACAGACATTCTTTGTCTTTGTGTATTAAAGCCTTTTGACCTTGCAATTAATTTTCAAGGTGCTGCTGGTTAGGTAGCTAGAGGAGAATAAAAGAACAACAACAAAAGTCAGCAGTGTGGATTAATCTGAGAAGAGTCATGATGTCAGAAATGGAGGTTCAGATTGGTGGACTATATATCATATTTGGGTTGCCATGGAAATTATGCAGAAATGGAACTTTGAGCATCCAATTAAGGATTATCACCAGCCATAACTATCTAAGGAACATGTTTTTAAAAACAGGAAAGAAAGGAAAAAAGAATTAAGAATATGTACTGGGAGGACTGATAAGACAAAACATGTTTCTAATAATAATAATAGTAACAGTAATAGTAATAATGGAGCTTCTTCCATTTTTCAAAACAAGCATCTAGAGTGTTTAAAGATGGATTTGGTTTAGATGACTAGCTTAGTCCTAAAACCTTCTCATTAAAATAAAGATCAGCATTCATTCTCAGTCTTCAGATGATATTTTTTGGCATTGTTTTTCAGAAAGACTAAGCTTTTACCAACTGGGTCACAAGGGTACTCGATGTGTAATAAGATCCCTCTTAAGCAGCAATAGATCAATAAAATGAAGGCTTTTCCTTCAAGTCTAGTAATTTTAATCAATCTGATTGGAGGCAGGAAAAAAGGGGACACACACATTGGATAACTGATAAGTATTTAATTACGAATTACATAGTTCTGGTAGAGTTTACTGAAGTTGATAAGGGATGACCAAGTAACCTTAGGCAAGGAAAACAAGGGGTTCCTTACTTCCCCTTGGCCTGACAAAGTTAGAAGAAGGACCAACTACCAGAACTATATGAGAAAGCAACTATACCAACATGGCTGTATAACATGAACTGTGGCTTTTAATAAGGGACACAGTCCATCTACTCTACCCAACCAAAGGTAATGGCTGATAGGTATTTAGTTTCATGGTAGAAATTCTCTTAATAGTTGGATGAAACAGGAAAACTGGTCCCTGTCTCAGCATCTGCTCTCCCACTTCTGTGCCAGAGTGCACAGTCTTAATACCCTCTCCATTGCTACAGACATAACATTAATGACTGGGGTAAATCTTAGGCTTATCCTTTCTCTCATGCATGAACCTATACAGACATTCTTTGTCTTTGTGTATTAAAGCCTTTTGACCTTGCAATTAATTTTCAAGGTGCTGCTGGTTAGGTAGCTAGAGGAGAATAAAAGAACAACAACAAAAGTCAGCAGTGTGGATTAATCTGAGAAGAGTCATGATGTCAGAAATGGAGGTTCAGATTGGTGGACTATATATCATATTTGGGTTGCCATGGAAATTATGCAGAAATGGAACTTTGAGCATCCAATTAAGGATTATCACCAGCCATAACTATCTAAGGAACATGTTTTTAAAAACAGGAAAGAAAGGAAAAAAGAATTAAGAATATGTACTGGGAGGACTGATAAGACAAAACATGTTTCTAATAATAATAATAGTAACAGTAATAGTAATAATGGAGCTTCTTCCATTTTTCAAAACAAGCATCTAGAGTGTTTAAAGATGGATTTGGTTTAGATGACTAGCTTAGTCCTAAAACCTTCTCATTAAAATAAAGATCAGCATTCATTCTCAGTCTTCAGATGATATTTTTTGGCATTGTTTCTACATCCCAAAGTCAGAAACCTCACTTGGAATCCTCATGACTAAGCTAATTTCACCAACTGGGTCACAAGGGTACTTTGTGATATTATTGTACAGCACAATCTTTGCTAAAGAATGGCTCCTAAGGTTGAAAATCTCATCCTAATTCAAATCATAGAGCCCATAATTTCCCAGTGGGGAAACAACCCCAGTGGGCAGGCATGAACACAATTTGGCCACAAACACTAGTAATCACTATTCTTTTCCCAAGCTTTAATAAGATCTTTGTGGCTACAAAGTTATTTGCCAATGGACAGAAGCCCTCATATCAACCGCAGTCATGAGTTTGATTTATTTTAAAAAAGGGGCCATCTGGGTAAAATCTACTACCTGTGGTATGAACCTTGGCAAACCCAGTAGAGCCACCATCTAGAATCAGAATCCCTGAGTTAAAAAAAAAAATGGAGTGAATAATAAAGAAAACATGGGCAAAAAGAGATAAAACAAAGTGTTTCTGAATACTCAAGTGTCAGAGTTAATGCTCCTAGACAATAACAATTCTTTTTTTCCTTGAAAAAGTAGAAAAATAGTTCTTCAGTCCTTCCACTTTGTTTTGTCCAGAAAGGATGATGATAATAAAGTAACGACAACCTATTAATAATTGTTGAATCCAGAAACTGAATTTGATACTTTAAGTCGTAACTCTTCTGATCCTCACAAGTAAAGTCTTAGAAAGATAGGAAACTTGTATACCTTCTTAAGTCAGTAAATATTGATCATGATGGATGCAGATGACTATTTCATAACAGAAATTTCAGGGCACAACTGTAATATTAAGGAACAGTTTTTAAAAAAAAACAGGAAAGAAAGGAAAAAAGAATTAAGAATATGTACTGGGAGGACTGATAAGACAAAACATGTTTCTAATAATAATAATAGTAACAGTAATAGTAATAATGGAGCTTCTTCCATTTTTCAAAACAAGCATCTAGAGTGTTTAAAGATGGATTTGGTTTAGATGACTAGCTTAGTCCTAAAACCTTCTCATTAAAATAAAGATCAGCATTCATTCTCAGTCTTCAGATGATATTTTTTGGCATTGTTTCTACATCCCAAAGTCAGAAACCTCACTTGGAATCCTCATGACTAAGCTAATTTCACCAACTGGGTCACAAGGGTACTTTGTGATATTATTGTACAGCACAATCTTTGCTAAAGAATGGCTCCTAAGGTTGAAAATCTCATCCTAATTCAAATCATAGAGCCCATAATTTCCCAGTGGGGAAACAACCCCAGTGGGCAGGCATGAACACAATTTGGCCACAAACACTAGTAATCACTATTCTTTTCCCAAGCTTTAATAAGATCTTTGTGGCTACAAAGTTATTTGCCAATGGACAGAAGCCCTCATATCAACCGCAGTCATGAGTTTGATTTATTTTAAAAAGGAGCCATCTGGGTAAAATCTACTACCTGTGGTATGAACCTTGGCAAACCCAGTAGAGCCACCATCTAGAATCAGAATCCCTGAGTTAAAAAAAAAAATGGAGTGAATAATAAAGAAAACATGGGCAAAAAGAGATAAAACAAAGTGTTTCTGAATACTCAAGTGTCAGAGTTAATGCTCCTAGACAATAACAATTCTTTTTTTCCTTGAAAAAGTAGAAAAATAGTTCTTCAGTCCTTCCACTTTGTTTTGTCCAGAAAGGATGATGATAATAAAGTAACGACAACCTATTAATAATTGTTGAATCCAGAAACTGAATTTGATACTTTAAGTCGTAACTCTTCTGATCCTCACAAGTAAAGTCTTAGAAAGATAGGAAACTTGTATACCTTCTTAAGTCAGTAAATATTGATCATGATGGATGCAGATGATTTGGTTCCTGAATGCTTACACCTAATCATTATGTTCCGTCACATCTCACATAATCAGTGGGAATCCACAGAGTGGATGGTAATTAATTTTGATATGTAAAAAGAGTGGAGAAAATAAAACTGTTACCTAAAGGGTTTCTTAACTATCTAGAAGTGTTAACACTTCCGTTAGCTCAGTGGTACCAACATGCTACATACATGTCTTGATCCCGTGTCTGAGGAATACAGGTGATCATTCTGGAGCATTTCTCTAAGTGATAAGACACTCCGTGCCAAATTCCCATTCTCTTTTACTTCAGAAGTTTTCTTGTTGACAATATTGCTGTTTAGGAAAGCTACATTCTGTAATTTCATGGCGAGAATGAATAGTCAACAGGTTGCTTTAGAGCACTGAGAACCAGACTGAGATTTTCCATAAGCTTCCTAAGGATCACTCAAAGTATAGGAATGTGCTTGTGTGTTTAGTTATTTAGCTGTGTCTGACTCCTTGCAACCCCGTGGCCTTTAACCCACCCGTCTCCTCTGTCCATGAAATTTTCTCAGGTGAGAACTCTAAAGTGGGTTGCCATTTTCTTCTCCAGGGGATCTTCCTGACCCAGAAATTGAACCCAAGTCTCTACATTGCAGGCAGATTCTTTACCTGTTGAGCCATTAGGGAAGTCCAATTATAGGAATATATGCTGTTTAGTTGCTCAGTTGTGTCCAACTCCTTTGTAGACCTACAGACTGTACTCCACCAGACTCCTCTGTCCATGGGATTTCCCAGGCAAGAATAATGGAGTGGGTTGTCATTTCCCTTCTCCAGGGGATCTTCCCGATCAAACCCACATCTCCTGAATTAGCAGGCAGATTCTTTACCACTGAGCCACTTGGGAAACCCTTCCTTTCCTTTAGGAAGTTTGAGATATTGGAAAATACTGGAACATGATAGTGGGCATTCAACATTTACCTAATTTGTGTTTTGAGAAATAGTAATCACACTTTTAATGAGATCATTACTGTAAAAATTTAAGAAACAAACAAAGAAACAAAAAAACACTTGGATTTATAAATAAAAATAGCATGCTATTTTTAAGACTGAAAACCATAGATAATGATCAACACTAAGATTGACCTTGTGTTAATTATTAGATATGAAGAAGAAAGAAAAAAATGATTGGCATCTAGACAGAAATAAACAAGTCTCTGAGACTTCCACTGTTGCCCATGAAGAATTATTATCGTCAGAATTAACTTTCCATTGTAAACATGTAGAAATCCAGAAAAAGACTATCCATAAGGTTGTAACACAGTGAGCAAATAAATAAGAAACTGTTTCCATACGTTAAACTACAGGCAACACAAGATTGTTATCCATGAGAAGGGAAAGAAATTGTGCCCTAGATTGCACCAGCTTCTCCCCGAAAGCAGCTTGCAGCCTGCTACACAGGGAGAGGAAATCCAAAAAAGAACAGCATGATTTGCAACATGTAAGTGTCAGATATCAAAGTCTAGGGAATCCAGGGCAGCAAAAGCAGCAGAACAGACTAATGGAAGGAAACCGGTTTCCCAAAGAAAGAAGCTTGTAGGTTTTCCGAGAGATCCCCTGGAGTCCTTGGGTAGATACTGATGTGTGCTGGCACGAAATAAAACACTATGAGAGAGAAAAACAAGTACCACTACAGGGTGTAGGTGAAAAGAATTCCTGAGATTCACTTGGACCTTGGAAGAACTTACATTTGTTCCAGTCAGGGGAAAACACATACAATACAGAGTGTATCAGGTAGAGTTCCCAGAAGAATCACATTTTACTAGTGGGCTAATTGACCTCTGGAGTCAAGGCTGCTCTGAACTCATCATAACCAAGCTTACATGTAAAACTACACAGTCACTCAGCTCATCCCATGCACATTAGTTGCATGCCAGAGCAAAACCTAGCTCTTTTTGAAGAAATAGGATGAAATCTCTCACTCAGTAGAGTAAAAATAAACTATCCAGTGCATGTTAAAAATTATGAGAAATGTAAAGAAGTTGGACAGTCTGACCCATAGAAAGAAGAAAAGTCAGTTGATTAAAACCTGACTAAGTGATCACAGACATAACTCAATTAGCAAAAAAAAAAGAAAAGAAAAGAAACGAAAATAGAAACTATATATTGTCAGATATTACAGGCACAATAAGGTACTCTAATTATAAAAGAAAGCATACATATGATGAAGAGGAGGCTAAAAGATATAAAACTGATTCAACCTGCATGCTCAGAGACAAATATATAGTATCCGAAAATAATAGACTGAATAATATTGAGGCAGATGAGACACGGGATGAACATAAATAAGATGAAGAAAAAGGGAAGGCTAAAGAGATAGAAAAGGGGACGTTACAATATCAAGCAGCTTAAGAAATTCGTCAGAATTAACTTTCCATTGTAAACATGTAGAAATCCAGAAAAGACTATCCATAAGGTTGTAACACAGTGAGCAAATAAATAAGAAACTGTTTCCATACGTTAAACTACAGGCAACACAAGATTGTTATCCATGAGAAGGGAAAGAAATTGTGCCCTAGATTGCACCAGCTTCTCCCCGAAAGCAGCTTGCAGCCTGCTACACAGGGAGAGGAAATCCAAAAAAGAACAGCATGATTTGCAACATGTAAGTGTCAGATATCAAAGTCTAGGGAATCCAGGGCAGCAAAAGCAGCAGAACAGACTAATGGAAGGAAACCGGTTTCCCAAAGAAAGAAGCTTGTAGGTTTTCCGAGAGATCCCCTGGAGTCCTTGGGTAGATACTGATGTGTGCTGGCACGAAATAAAACACTATGAGAGAGAAAAACAAGTACCACTACAGGGTGTAGGTGAAAAGAATTCCTGAGATTCACTTGGACCTTGGAAGAACTTACATTTGTTCCAGTCAGGGGAAAACACATACAATACAGAGTGTATCAGGTAGAGTTCCCAGAAGAATCACATTTTACTAGTGGGCTAATTGACCTCTGGAGTCAAGGCTGCTCTGAACTCATCATAACCAAGCTTACATGTAAAACTACACAGTCACTCAGCTCATCCCATGCACATTAGTTGCATGCCAGAGCAAAACCTAGCTCTTTTTGAAGAAATAGGATGAAATCTCTCACTCAGTAGAGTAAAAATAAACTATCCAGTGCATGTTAAAAATTATGAGAAATGTAAAGAAGTTGGACAGTCTGACCCATAGAAAGAAGAAAAGTCAGTTGATTAAAACCTGACTAAGTGATCACAGACATAACTCAATTAGCAAAAAAAAAAGAAAAGAAAAGAAACGAAAATAGAAACTATATATTGTCAGATATTACAGGCACAATAAGGTACTCTAATTATAAAAGAAAGCATACATATGATGAAGAGGAGGCTAAAAGATATAAAACTGATTCAACCTGCATGCTCAGAGACAAAATATATAGTATCCGAAAATAATAGACTGAATAATATTGAGGCAGATGAGACACTGCGGAAAAAAAATAATAATGAACTTGAACAGATAACAGTAAGAACCACCAAAATGTAGCACAGAAAAAAGACAGCAAAGCTGTGACTTAGAAAAGCAGAGACTTAGAAAAGTGGTGACGTTACAATATCAAGCAGTTCAGCAATATACGTGATTTGAATCCCAGAAAATGCAGAGAAGACTAACAGTATTTGTTCAAGTAGTGATTGAGATATTTGTCAAATCTGATAAAACTGTAAACCAAAATAAAAGAGGCACAGTGTACTCAAAGCAGAATAAATATAATAACCAAACTGAAAAAACACATGGCTATAAATTGAAAACTTAGAAACAGACAAAAACCCATATATTTTGACAAAGGGTCTAATATAATAAATATTTCTCATTAGAAACATTTGCGTCATTAGACAATGGAGCAACATTTTAGTAGGCAAAGTAAAACAAGCAAGCAAACTAGTCTAGACATTTATTCAAATAAAATTTTTAAAATCAAATAAAAAAATTGTCATTTTCAACAATGTGAAGCTGACAGATTTTACCATGAGCACACATGTACTACAAGAAATGATAAAAAGAAAGCAACGGGAGATGAAAGTGTAGATCCTTATAGAACAATACTGAATGTTAGAAATGAAAAATACATGTTTGGGCTTCCCTGGTGGTCCAGTGGGTAAGAACACCGCCTTGCAGTGCAAGGGGCGCCAGTTCGATCTCTGGTCTGGGAAGATCCCACGTGCGTGGAGCGACTGGACCGATGTGTCCAATTACGGAGTCAGAGCTCTGGAGCGCATGCGCCCAGAGCCAGCGCTCTACGACGACAGAGGCCACCGCGATGGGAGGCCCACAAGGGCCAAAGGACAAAGACGGATGAAAAATAGAGAAATCAAAGACCAATAGAAGTGGCCCACCCGTCTCCCTCCCTCCCGACCCACATCCCAAAAATGATAAATAAATAAAATAAATCTTTAAAAAAGAAAAATACATGTTTTTCACGTTTTAAACAATGCTCAAAGGTAATCAATTATTAAAGCATAAATAGGGGCTTTCCTGGTGGTTCAGTGGGTGGAGAGTCCGCCTTGCAGTGCAAGGGGCACCGGTTCAATCCCTGGCCCAGGAAGATCCCACGTGCTGCAGAGCGGCTGGACCAGTGTGTCCAATTAAGAGCCAATGTTCTGGAGCACCCAAAGCTGGTGCTCTGCAACAAGAGAGGTCATTGCAATGGGAGGCCCACATGGGCCAAAGAATAAAGATGGATGAAAATAAATAAATTAAAAACAATAAAAGTGTTTAAAATAAAAAAAAATATATATATATATATATTAAAAAACATACATAATAAAATGTGTGAAGTATATAATATATAAAAGAGAATAATGTAAGACAATGTGGTAACAATATGATAAAGAACTGTGATGAGGATTGTAGAGAAAACATGGATGTATAGAGCTGTAACATTTTAAAACTATATTTAAAGTACTATAATGATTCTCTGGAAGGATTCACATAACTCAGAAAATGTTTTTGTTTTTTTTTTTCTCCCCACAGTTCTAGCAAAAGCAAAAAAGGCAAGCTGAGCAGAGACCTGGAGAAACCAGACACAGGCTTCCTCTTGGAAGGGTCTTAGTAGAGTGCTCAAATCTCTTAGCAACAACGTTGCCATACAGGGGCAGCTAACCTGAGCCTTGGTATGCTAGGTTTTGTGGGGAGATTTCCCATGTGTGCACAGTCCATGTGACTGGCTTTAGTGCCTGAGCTTCTAACCTACCCATCCCCAATAGAAGCTAAATTGATACAGCATAATGCAAAGATATAGCATACAGAAACTTATATTCACCATAGATCACATTGTTAGCATAAACTGTCTTCTGTGGTCTACAGTTTCAGGTAGAATATTCCTAGAGCTCACAGGTTATCCCCCAAGAGCTAGTGAAGAGACAGTCCTGAAGACCTTTAGAATGTGCATTGTGGACCTGGGCATTCTACATTAACCCTTTAGTGCGTACCTTCTAAGACACTTATGATCTTTCCAAACCTTTGATAACTTGCCGCCCAAGGTTAAGTTAACTAGTAACAACAGTGAACTCCACATTTGAAACAAAGACCAGTGTCCCTGATCTGTCTTTCCTTTGTTTCTTTTAAAAATTTATTTTTTGTTTGATATAAACCAATTTTAGTCTTTATTTGATTTATCACAATATTGCTTCTGCTTTATGTTTGTTTTTTTGGTCACAGAACATATGGGATCTTATGTCCCAGATCAGGGATGGAACCCGTACTCCAGACTTTAGAAGGCAAAGCAAGTATTAACCACTGAATGAAGCTATTTGATCTCTGCTCATGTTATCTCATCTTAAAGGTATATACACACTTGGACTTACAAGTACATACACACACACATACACATGTATATAGCATATATTTATGTATATAAATCTTTCAGAGACATATCAAAGACCAAACCCATGAATACAGAGAACAGAAGGAGGATGTAGGGACACATATAGAGATTACTGCTGTGCAAAGATGTAGGTAGCAAACAAAGAGAGAAAAATGAAAGAGAGATCAGGAGTAGAATTTTAAGAAATTTAAGAAAGAAAAGTAGTGTCATAAAACAGTTCAAAAACAGAAAAAAAGAAAAAAGCCAATGAATTTTTATAAGTAAGATAATGGAGTTAGTTTTAAAGGCCTAGTTCTATATATTTAGTTCTCAATATCGCGGAGCCCTCTCTATACAAATGTGTCCCATATATACATGCTATTTCACTAGGTTTTTAAAAGGAGAACATGTAATAGAAAAAGATTAAAACATTAATACGCACCCTATTTCATTGATCCTACAATGCATATTTTCTGTATTTTAACACCTATAAAGTCAGAGTAACTATTTATTTTTCTTTTTTTAATTTTTACTTCGTATTTTTTTTTACAGGGATTTGTTGTTTACTGACATGCATCAACCTGAATCCTTTATTTTCTCAGGACTTAGTTGCAGAACATGGGAGCTTTGTTACATCATGTAGGATTTTGTTGCAGCATGGACTCTCCAGTTGTGGCAAGTAGGCTTAGTATCCTGACCAGGAATCAAACTCATGAAGGCTGTCTCTAAGGCAGACTCTTAACCAATAAGGATTTTGTTGCCCGCATGGACTCATCAACTTGCAAGGTTAAGTTAACTAGTAACAACAGTGAACTCCACATTTGAAACAAAGACCAGTGTCCCTGATCTGTCTTTCCTTTGTTTCTTTTAAAAATTTATTTTTTGTTTGATATAAACCAATTTTAGTCTTTATTTGATTTATCACAATATTGCTTCTGCTTTATGTTTGTTTTTTTGGTCACAGAACATATGGGATCTTATGTCCCAGATCAGGGATGGAACCCGTACTCCAGACTTTAGAAGGCAAAGCAAGTATTAACCACTGAATGAAGCTATTTGATCTCTGCTCATGTTATCTCATCTTAAAGGTATATACACACTTGGACTTACAAGTACATACACACACACATACACATGTATATAGCATATATTTATGTATATAAATCTTTCAGAGACATATCAAAGACCAAACCCATGAATACAGAGAACAGAAGGAGGATGTAGGGACACATATAGAGATTACTGCTGTGCAAAGATGTAGGTAGCAAACAAAGAGAGAAAAATGAAAGAGAGATCAGGAGTAGAATTTTAAGAAATTTAAGAAAGAAAAGTAGTGTCATAAAACAGTTCAAAAACAGAAAAAAAGAAAAAAGCCAATGAATTTTTATAAGTAAGATAATGGAGTTAGTTTTAAAGGCCTAGTTCTATATATTTAGTTCTCAATATCGCGGAGCCCTCTCTATACAAATGTGTCCCATATATACATGCTATTTCACTAGGTTTTTAAAAGGAGAACATGTAATAGAAAAAGATTAAAACATTAATACGCACCCTATTTCATTGATCCTACAATGCATATTTTCTGTATTTTAACACCTATAAAGTCAGAGTAACTATTTATTTTTCTTTTTTTAATTTTTACTTCGTATTTTTTTTTACAGGGATTTGTTGTTTACTGACATGCATCAACCTGAATCCTTTATTTTCTCAGGACTTAGTTGCAGAACATGGGAGCTTTGTTACATCATGTAGGATTTTGTTGCAGCATGGACTCTCCAGTTGTGGCAAGTAGGCTTAGTATCCTGACCAGGAATCAAACTCATGAAGGCTGTCTCTAAGGCAGACTCTTAACCAATGGACCACCAGGGGAGTCCCCCAAATGAGCCCCACTCTGTCCCCTAATGAATCATCACATGAACCACCTCGAATCTGCATCACTTTTCCAGTTCTGATGAATCAGAGCTGTGAATGTATTAACTTAATGTTTTTATCTGATCTTAGCATTGCTTCCCTTAGTAAGTAAATAACATTTACCAGATAGGATTCCAGGAGTCTTTCTTCATCTCTTTGACTTCAAAGTCTAATTTTTATAAGGAAATAATAAATTCTTATTGAAAGTGTGCTTGAAATATATGCCAAATAAAATGCTCTTGCACATAGACCTAAAGTGTTTCACAAACATATTAATAAATTGATAAATTAATAGAGTAGATTCATTTGAATGCCTGTGTTTATCACATTTTAGCTTCTAAGAAATGTCCTTTTCATTTTTACATAGCTTATAAATAATGTCTACATGTTTTGCCAAAGTATAATTTTAAAAAGTCAAAATGTGTTTCACAATGACCTGTCCAATGGACATGTGTCAAAATGTCTTCAACTGACCAGTGGCAGAGCCAGTATATTGACAATGAGGGATAAAGAAATTTGAAGGAAGTGGATATCGATAGGCATTTTGAGAAAAAAAAAATATTAGAATAAGCCTGTATTGGGAGATACAAACTGATTACTGTCTTAAAGAGAAATAATACATATTCTTCAGAAATACATACCCTTTTGGGCAGAAGTCTCTCAGTTCATATGCAATTTCACACAAAGAATAAATCATAAAATCAGAAGCAGATAACATTTTCTAGGAAATTAAATAATCCTTTTAAGCAATGTATCAATATGACATTAAAAGACCATGTTACTCAATCTTGGTCTAATTTTCAATTGCTAAATAATTATTTGTTACATGCACTTGAATCTTCAGCACATTTCATGTTGCACACCTTTGTAATGCTATGATAGATACTACAAGTAAGGCAGTAAGCAGTCTAAGTTGCAGAACATGGGAGCTTTGTTACATCATGTAGGATTTTGTTGCAGCATGGACTCTCCAGTTGTGGCAAGTAGGCTTAGTATCCTGACCAGGAATCAAACTCATGAAGGCTGTCTCTAAGGCAGACTCTTAACCAATGGACCACCAGGGGAGTCCCCCAAATGAGCCCCACTCTGTCCCCTAATGAATCATCACATGAACCACCTCGAATCTGCATCACTTTTCCAGTTCTGATGAATCAGAGCTGTGAATGTATTAACTTAATGTTTTTATCTGATCTTAGCATTGCTTCCCTTAGTAAGTAAATAACATTTACCAGATAGGATTCCAGGAGTTTTTCTTCATCTCTTTGACTTCAAAGTCTAATTTTTATAAGGAAATAATAAATTCTTATTGAAAGTGTGCTTGAAATATATGCCAAATAAAATGCTCTTGCACATAGACCTAAAGTGTTTCACAAACATATTAATAAATTGATAAATTAATAGAGTAGATTCATTTGAATGCCTGTGTTTATCACATTTTAGCTTCTAAGAAATGTCCTTTTCATTTTTACATAGCTTATAAATAATGTCTACATGTTTTGCCAAAGTATAATTTTAAAAAGTCAAAATGTGTTTCACAATGACCTGTCCAATGGACATGTGTCAAAATGTCTTCAACTGACCAGTGGCAGAGCCAGTATATTGACAATGAGGGATAAAGAAATTTGAAGGAAGTGGATATCGATAGGCATTTTGAGAAAAAAAAAATATTAGAATAAGCCTGTATTGGGAGATACAAACTGATTACTGTCTTAAAGAGAAATAATACATATTCTTCAGAAATACATACCCTTTTGGGCAGAAGTCTCTCAGTTCATATGCAATTTCACACAAAGAATAAATCATAAAATCAGAAGCAGATAACATTTTCTAGGAAATTAAATAATCCTTTTAAGCAATGTATCAATATGACATTAAAAGACCATGTTACTCAATCTTGGTCTAATTTTCAATTGCTAAATAATTATTTGTTACATGCACTTGAATCTTCAGCACATTTCATGTTGCACACCTTTGTAATGCTATGATAGATACTACAAGTAAGGCAGTAAGCAGTATCTTCCAAGTAACATATTTCTTAATGAATTTGAGAGAAAATATCAGAAATGTTGGAGATAGGACTCAGCATCAGGAAATGTTAAAAGCATCTTAGGTTATTTCAGTTGACAACTAAAAGTGCAATCCACTATTCATTTATCATACTCCTTCACATTCCTTGCTGAGAAGGAGTAAATAATTGGCTTTGGGCAGCTCCAGCCTTCCCCAAAAGCACAAACCTCTGAACCTTTAAAACTCTACAAATTTGTGATGCCAGATACCCTTTCTATTAGTGCCTAGTATTACTAGTGCACATTCAGTAAGATAGAAATTATCCGATAATTCAAATATAACAATGCTTAACACTGGTATATATTTCTCAACTTATATCTTACTTTCAGTGCATAAAATAAGTTGATGCAAAGATGAATGAAACACTAGCAAGTTCTATATTAAAATGACTTAGACTGAAAAAATGAAATGAGATTAAGCATGTATAGAGAAACTAACAAGTGAAAATGAAATGCCAGAAGTTCAGGCATATAGCGTTCTTTTCTTAGAGCTACCATGACTAAGGAAAAATCTCCAGGGATACACACTGCATAAAATAACCATTTAATAACATGTATTGCTGGAATTTTTTAACCATCTGAAGTTACAAGAGAATTACCAAAAAGCTAGGCTAATGCTTTTAATTTTAGTCATTTTTACCTAGTTGCTTCTCTTGCTCCTTCTTTTTTTCTTCTTCTTTTTGGCTTTTCTTTTAAAGGCAACACTTCTCAAGTACATTAAAAAGTTTAAATAAATTTATGTTTATTCTAGAAAAAAGTTGAATTAAGAATCTGAGATTTAACATGAAAGAATATGTTAAATTATTAATAAAGAAAAACAGTGTGTCCATCTGCTTATTATAACACATATCCTGAAGTGGGCAGAGACAGGTCGTATAAAAGCCAAGATTCTGCCTGCGTTGGCTTAGAAGTTTATTGTAAAACATTTTGAGCCAAGGACATTTAGAGGAGCAAAGCCAAGTTAATATGAAGGTGCCAATGTAGAATAATCTTTAAAAGATGGAGACTCCAACACTGGAGTAACTGGAAGTACAATTCATGTCACGTCAATTTAACTGGAGACATCTGTTATCGAGATACAGAGGCATATTTTGTCTTAGGCTGTGCTCACTCATTTAACTTTAATAACGGCCTTATTTGGCCGGGGCCATCTTAGGTTATTTCAGTTGACAACTAAAAGTGCAATCCACTATTCATTTATCATACTCCTTCACATTCCTTGCTGAGAAGGAGTAAATAATTGGCTTTGGGCAGCTCCAGCCTTCCCCAAAAGCACAAACCTCTGAACCTTTAAAACTCTACAAATTTGTGATGCCAGATACCCTTTCTATTAGTGCCTAGTATTACTAGTGCACATTCAGTAAGATAGAAATTATCCGATAATTCAAATATAACAATGCTTAACACTGGTATATATTTCTCAACTTATATCTTACTTTCAGTGCATAAAATAAGTTGATGCAAAGATGAATGAAACACTAGCAAGTTCTATATTAAAATGACTTAGACTGAAAAAATGAAATGAGATTAAGCATGTATAGAGAAACTAACAAGTGAAAATGAAATGCCAGAAGTTCAGGCATATAGCGTTCTTTTCTTAGAGCTACCATGACTAAGGAAAAATCTCCAGGGATACACACTGCATAAAATAACCATTTAATAACATGTATTGCTGGAATTTTTTAACCATCTGAAGTTACAAGAGAATTACCAAAAAGCTAGGCTAATGCTTTTAATTTTAGTCATTTTTACCTAGTTGCTTCTCTTGCTCCTTCTTTTTTTCTTCTTCTTTTTGGCTTTTCTTTTAAAGGCAACACTTCTCAAGTACATTAAAAAGTTTAAATAAATTTATGTTTATTCTAGAAAAAAGTTGAATTAAGAATCTGAGATTTAACATGAAAGAATATGTTAAATTATTAATAAAGAAAAACAGTGTGTCCATCTGCTTATTATAACACATATCCTGAAGTGGGCAGAGACAGGTCGTATAAAAGCCAAGATTCTGCCTGCGTTGGCTTAGAAGTTTATTGTAAAACATTTTTGAGCCAAGGACATTTAGAGGAGCAAAGCCAAGTTAATATGAAGGTGCCAATGTAGAATAATCTTTAAAAGATGGAGACTCCAACACTGGAGTAACTGGAAGTACAATTCATGTCACGTCAATTTAACTGGAGACATCTGTTATCGAGATACAGAGGCATATCTGTCTATTAATTTCTAAGTTGAACTGTTCAGGCTGTGCTCACTCATTTAACTTTAATAACGGCCTTAGAAAAGATTCTTTTCAAATGCTAATTTTTATGAAGTCAACTTTCAGTCTCTGATATTCTTGGTCATTATGTCAATTTTAAAGTATAGGTAGAAAAGGAGATTTATCTAAGTTACTAGGAATCAAGCATCATTTCATTGGTGATCCTTCCAGATATGTGTCTTCCATTTCCTTGTAAGACCTAAAATTTGTTGTGGTTTAGTCACTAGGTTGTGTTCAACTCTTTTGCAGCGCTATGGACTGTAGTCCAGCAGGCTCCTCTGTCCATAGGGTTTCTACGGCAAGGATACTGAAGTGGGTGGCCATTTCCTTCTCCAGGGGATCATCCTCATGCACTGACACATGGATCCTTTGCCACTGAGCCACAGGGGAAGCTCTAGAAAAAGAGAAGGGCCTTCAATGCGAAAACCTTCATACCTGCTGGAATCTCATTGTTTCTCAAGAGATGCTGTTTTTATTCAATATTTTTGCCACAGTAAGACCTGGTAGCATCCATGTTACCAGATGCCTATGCATTCCTCACTAATCTATTTTGTTCATTTTTAATCTCCTTTGAACTGGCTTGAAATATAAGTTTTCACTAAGTATTTTCTCAATGAATATCAGTGAAAACCCTAGGCTTTTTATACGAATAGAAGCAATGAATAGGTTAATGATAGAGTTTCTGGAAAATCAAGGACTTGCTAAATAAGATAACGAATTAAAGATGAAGAGACATACTAACCGCAACAAATACAGTATTTGGACAGATAAATATTGGTGACACATCAGTGGGTAGAATCTCACATTTTAAGCTGTCAATAACTCATTCAATTATTTTCTTCAGGGCTTCCCTGGTGGTCCAGTGGCTAAGAACAGCGCCTTCTAGTGCAAGGGGCGCCGGTTCAATCCCTGGCCTGGGAAGATCCCACGTGCCGCGGAGCGGCTAGATTGATGTGTCCAATTACTGAGCCGGAGCTCTGGAGCACATGCTCCCAGAACCAGTGCTCTGCGACAACAGAGGCCACCACGATGGGAGGCCCACATGGGCCAAAGAACAAAGATGGATGAGAACAGACAAATGAAAGACCAATAGAGGTGGCCCGCCTGCTCCCCTCCCTCCCCTACCCCCCCAAAAAAATAAAATAAATAAAACAAATTATTTTCTTCAACAATTGATTCCTCAACATTTAATTTAACTTCCCAGCTGTTACAAATCACACTTAAAATAATGGATCTTCTCACTGTATCATTTGTGTACTGATGTGCTCTATAACATACAGAACATGCAGTAAACCTATTATCCACCATGAAACACTACAGCTCATCTCTCTAAAACACAAAGGCAACAATCACTCAGGATCACTCAGTGATCACCGTAGCATCTCAGATGGTTCAGAGCTAACACTGTTTTCAGTCACTTCTTCAGGCAAGTACTCTGGGGAAGGGCTTGGCACTGGCATTGAACAGCTAACCCATAATATACGACTCTGTTCTAATGCTCAATGTCAGTAAAAACTTCACCAATTGTGTCTATTTAGGTTACATCCATACAGGATTAATTTATTTAAAATAAGCCAATCTAACTTAAAAGAGTCCTATCGGCCATCGTAAGGTTTAAAGCTGAATAGAGTTTGTTGTAGGTGCATCCCTAGTGGCTCAGTGGTAAAGAACTGTTTGCAATGCACGAGATGCAGGTTCAATCCCTGGGTCAGAAAGATCCCCTTGAGTGGAAATGGCAACCCACTTCAGTATTCTTGCTTGGAAAATCCCATGGATGGAGGATGAGCTCTTAAAGAGTCAAACATGACTTAGTGAGCAAACAACAACAAAAATAAATCATAAGACAACCTAGACTCTTCTCTGGTTCTACAGTAGACTTTTTTTAAACCTAATATTTCAGTTACATACATTATTTTAAAGTACCACATAAAGCATTAAAGTCTCATAATTTCTTATTAGGTCTTTTTGGATTTTCATATTTGTGTCCATTAATTTGAAGTTTTCAGTTAAATATGGAACAGACTATTAAGTTTGGCCCCTCCCTAGGGCCATTACTGAGCCGGAGCTCTGGAGCACATGCTCCCAGAACCAGTGCTCTGCGACAACAGAGGCCACCACGATGGGAGGCCCACATGGGCCAAAGAACAAAGATGGATGAGAACAGACAAATGAAAGACCAATAGAGGTGGCCCGCCTGCTCCCCTCCCTCCCCTACCCCCCCAAAAAAATAAAATAAATAAAACAAATTATTTTCTTCAACAATTGATTCCTCAACATTTAATTTAACTTCCCAGCTGTTACAAATCACACTTAAAATAATGGATCTTCTCACTGTATCATTTGTGTACTGATGTGCTCTATAACATACAGAACATGCAGTAAACCTATTATCCACCATGAAACACTACAGCTCATCTCTCTAAAACACAAAGGCAACAATCACTCAGGATCACTCAGTGATCACCGTAGCATCTCAGATGGTTCAGAGCTAACACTGTTTTCAGTCACTTCTTCAGGCAAGTACTCTGGGGAAGGGCTTGGCACTGGCATTGAACAGCTAACCCATAATATACGACTCTGTTCTAATGCTCAATGTCAGTAAAAACTTCACCAATTGTGTCTATTTAGGTTACATCCATACAGGATTAATTTATTTAAAATAAGCCAATCTAACTTAAAAGAGTCCTATCGGCCATCGTAAGGTTTAAAGCTGAATAGAGTTTGTTGTAGGTGCATCCCTAGTGGCTCAGTGGTAAAGAACTGTTTGCAATGCACGAGATGCAGGTTCAATCCCTGGGTCAGAAAGATCCCCTTGAGTGGAAATGGCAACCCACTTCAGTATTCTTGCTTGGAAAATCCCATGGATGGAGGATGAGCTCTTAAAGAGTCAAACATGACTTAGTGAGCAAACAACAACAAAAATAAATCATAAGACAACCTAGACTCTTCTCTGGTTCTACAGTAGACTTTTTTTAAACCTAATATTTCAGTTACATACATTATTTTAAAGTACCACATAAAGCATTAAAGTCTCATAATTTCTTATTAGGTCTTTTTGGATTTTCATATTTTTGTCCATTAATTTGAAGTTTTTCAGTTAAATATGGAACAGACTATTAAGTAACTTTCAAAACCCAGGTTTTCTCAAATAAGGATATTATTGGATATTGATTAAAATATCTTAAGCAGGAACCCGTTTTTATTGCTTTTGGCTTTAAGCAGTGAAGTTAAGGCCAATTGTTTGGGAAGTTAATATTTAGGGTTAGATGAGTGAAAACTCAGCTGTATATTTAGGTAGCAACAGTTAAATACAGGTTTGTACATTAAATTTAGTTAGTTGGACTCCAAAGTGACCTCAGATTTAGGGGAAATAAAGTGTACACTTCCAACTACTTATGCAAACCCCCTGCTGTGAGGTCAAAGCTAACTCAACCGAACAAGGCATGTTTTATATATTTCACTAGTATTTACCAGTTTCTAGGCCAATGGTAAGCTTATACAGTAAAGCAAAAACTGTATTTTCAATGTAATTTTTAAATTTCATTTTTAGGCTAACCAGAAAACAAATTTGAAATAATTTAATTTTTTAATATCAAGTTTTCACCTAATTTTCCTATGTAGTCTTTGAAGTTATATTTTAAACACCAAGACTACCTATTCACCAATACAAAGTAGCCACCAGTCTCCATTTTTCAGCAGGAGATGTTTAAGCTCACGGGGGAGATACATAAATCAAATAATGAAATACTTGCAGTATGCTTTAAAAGAAAATATTTTAGAGAATTATGTGGAATACCATCCTTTAGAAAAATACCAATATCAAGATCAAGCTGTGAAAATGCTTTTAACTTCAGGGCCATTTTATTATTAATAGGTGAATTATTTTATTGTAACTGTATTTAAAAGTGTAAATGAGCTGTGTTTTTAACTTGTGACTATTTCTCTCTATTACACTGTAATTGCCAAAACCACCAATGTCAGGAACAACAGTTCAACTGTTCTCCAGATGCCCTTTGGGACTTGGGACACAGAAATGAATCATTCGTTACTACTCAGTATGTAGATTTTGAATCAGAAGTTGCTTTAAAGTCACCTTACCACTAAGGTGACAGGAAGTGTTCCAAGTTAACCCTAAATTCTGGATTAACCGCCAGCATAAACACACAGGTGTTGACATTAAAAATAACCTCTTATTAGAAGAGACATGAAAAAACACTTCTGTTAAATAAGGTGTTATGGGGGTGAAGAAGACAAGGGAAAGTAAAAGCAGCATAAAACGTTATATCATTGTGAAGTTAAAAGAAAAGGCCTCCCTGAGAACCGTGATTTTGGTTCCATCCTCTCTCTCCTGCTTGCTTATTATATATCATCAAAAAAGCGAAGAATGAAGTCCTAACTTTATAACAATTTTCAGGGATATAAGCCCTTTGTATCAAATCACGTAAGAAATGAAGGTCATATATAATCAAAACATTAATGTTATAAATAAATCTATTACTTAGCTAGTGAAGAAGTTAGCACTTATATGTAGTGAAGGGTGGAGAGCTAAACAAAATATGTACTCAGAAAAGCATCTATTACTCCTAGTTAAACTGAAGGCAGAAGAAGTTGAGAAAACGACTTTGGAAATTTGATTTTGGTGTAACTAAGCTAACATATAAGGCATAATCCTTTCTCTCCAATATTTCTCACCTTTATCATCTTTCAAATGAAGTTCTTGATTCAGATCATTGATGACTCTATAATTAACTCTAGCCAAATATGTGAAAATTTTAATGTTAGTCTTTGGTTTTTAGCTTCATTCTGAGTTTTCCTGTTTGACACAGTCATAGTGTTCTTTAGGCTCTTGGATACAGGTGACCAATTATCCTTCATTTTTGCTCATTCTCATTTCAGCATAATGATCACCCTTTAAACACATATACTTATGATAGAATGATAGAGTACCGTAACAGATATTTTACAGTTGTGAAGTTTTAAACAAAATTGAGAATAATTTGAAGAGAGAAAGTCTGCTGAAAGTAAAGATTGCTAATACAGTTGACTTCAAGACTAACTTGAAAGTAAACTTAATTCTGTTTTGAAGGTGATACATGTAAAGGATAGTTTCTTTCAATCCAGAAGTCTTTCCAACCCATCCCCAACTTGGCCAAATAGGACTATATTCAAATTTCTGTTCTGAGTTTATTTTCAGAAGTTGCTTTAAAGTCACCTTACCACTAAGGTGACAGGAAGTGTTCCAAGTTAACCCTAAATTCTGGATTAACCGCCAGCATAAACACACAGGTGTTGACATTAAAAATAACCTCTTATTAGAAGAGACATGAAAAAACACTTCTGTTAAATAAGGTGTTATGGGGGTGAAGAAGACAAGGGAAAGTAAAAGCAGCATAAAACGTTATATCATTGTGAAGTTAAAAGAAAAGGCCTCCCTGAGAACCGTGATTTTGGTTCCATCCTCTCTCTCCTGCTTGCTTATTATATATCATCAAAAAAGCGAAGAATGAAGTCCTAACTTTATAACAATTTTCAGGGATATAAGCCCTTTGTATCAAATCACGTAAGAAATGAAGGTCATATATAATCAAAACATTAATGTTATAAATAAATCTATTACTTAGCTAGTGAAGAAGTTAGCACTTATATGTAGTGAAGGGTGGAGAGCTAAACAAAATATGTACTCAGAAAAGCATCTATTACTCCTAGTTAAACTGAAGGCAGAAGAAGTTGAGAAAAACGACTTTGGAAATTTGATTTTGGTGTAACTAAGCTAACATATAAGGCATAATCCTTTCTCTCCAATATTTCTCACCTTTATCATCTTTCAAATGAAGTTCTTGATTCAGATCATTGATGACTCTATAATTAACTCTAGCCAAATATGTGAAAATTTTAATGTTAGTCTTTGGTTTTTAGCTTCATTCTGAGTTTTCCTGTTTGACACAGTCATAGTGTTCTTTAGGCTCTTGGATACAGGTGACCAATTATCCTTCATTTTTGCTCATTCTCATTTCAGCATAATGATCACCCTTTAAACACATATACTTATGATAGAATGATAGAGTACCGTAACAGATATTTTACAGTTGTGAAGTTTTAAACAAAATTGAGAATAATTTGAAGAGAGAAAGTCTGCTGAAAGTAAAGATTGCTAATACAGTTGACTTCAAGACTAACTTGAAAGTAAACTTAATTCTGTTTTGAAGGTGATACATGTAAAGGATAGTTTCTTTCAATCCAGAAGTCTTTCCAACCCATTCCCTAGGCACGTGAGTGCTTCCTAGGGAGACTGGTCCAAATTGATAGGGACTATATTCAAATTTCTGTTCTGAGTTTATTTAATATCCCTAAAACTGATTTCAACATAGAGAGCACCAATTGTTCTCTGGTTGGCCCTCCACTTTACCAATTCATGATGCTGGGCTTCTTCCTTTATATTTTAAAACCATTATTACTGATTTTCTCAGTCACTCTTTTGGGTCTAAAACTTTTAATGTACACTGTTTTTTAATTTGTTTTTAATTTTTTCCAGAGTTTTATTGTATACTGCCATACATAAACTGAATTTTCCATAGTTATACATATGTTTACCCTCCTCCCAAAACTCCCTCCCATCTCCCTCCCCATCCCACCCCTCTAGGTCATCACAGAGCCCCATTTGAGTTCCCTAGTCTCACAGCATATTTCCCTCCCTCACCCCAATGTCTGTAAGTCTGTTCTCTATATCTGTTTTTCCATTGCTGCTCTGCATATACATTTATTGGTACCATATTTCTAGGTTCCATATATATGTGTAAGTGTACAATATTTATCTTTCTCTTTCTGACTTACATCACTTGCATATTAGGTTCTAGATTCACCCACCTCATTAGAACTGACTCAAATGTATTTCTTCATAAGGCTGAGTAAAATTCCATTGTATGTACATACATTTAATGGTATTTTTGAGAATTATATTTCCTTCTTTTCCTTTTATCTGATAATCCATAATACATTCCTAAAACACTAATTAAATATGTTTTCACATTTGAGAAATGCATTTGCCATTGGAATGCTACTCTATAATGTGGTTTGCATTTGGTTACAATAAAACTTGAAATATGTAATGTCATGTGTGCTGTGCTAAGTCCCTTGAGTCGTGTCTGGCTCATTGTAACTTTTTGAACTGTAGCCTGCCAGGTGCCTCTATTCTCCAGGCACGAATTCTGGAGTGGATGGCTCTTCCCTCTTCCAGGGAGTTTTCCCAACCCAGGGATCAAACCTGTGTTTCTTATGTCTCATACATTGGCAGGTTGGTTCTTTACCCTTAGTGCTACCTGGGAAACTGTGCAATGTTAATTAAGAAAGTTAATTTTCAAAAGTCTTTCCAACCCATTCCCTAGGCACGTGAGTGCTTCCTAGGGAGACTGGTCCAAATTGATAGGGACTATATTCAAATTTCTGTTCTGAGTTTATTTAATATCCCTAAAACTGATTTCAACATAGAGAGCACCAATTGTTCTCTGGTTGGCCCTCCACTTTACCAATTCATGATGCTGGGCTTCTTCCTTTATATTTTAAAACCATTATTACTGATTTTCTCAGTCACTCTTTTGGGTCTAAAACTTTTAATGTACACTGTTTTTTAATTTGTTTTTAATTTTTTCCAGAGTTTTATTGTATACTGCCATACATAAACTGAATTTTCCATAGTTATACATATGTTTACCCTCCTCCCAAAACTCCCTCCCATCTCCCTCCCCATCCCACCCCTCTAGGTCATCACAGAGCCCCATTTGAGTTCCCTAGTCTCACAGCATATTTCCCTCCCTCACCCCAATGTCTGTAAGTCTGTTCTCTATATCTGTTTTTCCATTGCTGCTCTGCATATACATTTATTGGTACCATATTTCTAGGTTCCATATATATGTGTAAGTGTACAATATTTATCTTTCTCTTTCTGACTTACATCACTTGCATATTAGGTTCTAGATTCACCCACCTCATTAGAACTGACTCAAATGTATTTCTTCATAAGGCTGAGTAAAATTCCATTGTATGTACATACATTTAATGGTATTTTTGAGAATTATATTTCCTTCTTTTCCTTTTATCTGATAATCCATAATACATTCCTAAAACACTAATTAAATATGTTTTCACATTTGAGAAATGCATTTGCCATTGGAATGCTACTCTATAATGTGGTTTGCATTTGGTTACAATAAAACTTGAAATATGTAATGTCATGTGTGCTGTGCTAAGTCCCTTGAGTCGTGTCTGGCTCATTGTAACTTTTTGAACTGTAGCCTGCCAGGTGCCTCTATTCTCCAGGCACGAATTCTGGAGTGGATGGCTCTTCCCTCTTCCAGGGAGTTTTCCCAACCCAGGGATCAAACCTGTGTTTCTTATGTCTCATACATTGGCAGGTTGGTTCTTTACCCTTAGTGCTACCTGGGAAACTGTGCAATGTTAATTAAGAAAGTTAATTTTCAAAAGTAAGAGCTTTTAAAAACTCCGTTGATAATCATGTAAATGCAACCATTAAACTAGATGATAGTAGCAGACTTCTCTTGGTTCTCAGGAGTGCACTCTCTTGGTCAACCAGCTTCAGTGAAGCTGCTGTTTATACCCTGATGGAAATTAAAATTGAAAGAGACACCTTGGGGCTTCCCCTGGTGGTCCAGTGGGTAAGGACACCGCCTTGCAGTGCAAGGAGCGCCAGTTCGATCCCTGGCCTGGGAAGATCCCACGTGCCGCGGAGTGGCTGGACTGATGTGTCCAATTACCGAGCCAGAGCTCTGGAGCGCATGCGCCCAGAGCCGGCGCTCTGCAGCGACAGACGCCACCGCGATGGGAGGCCCACAGGAGCCAAAGAACAAAGACGGATGAAAATGGAGAAATGAAAGACCAATAGAAGTGGCCCGCCCTCTCCCCTCCCTCCCTAACACGACCCCAAATAAATAAATAAATAAATCTTTAAAAAAAAAAAAAAAGAAAAAGAAAGAGACACCTGTACCTCAGTGTTCATTGCAACACTAGTTATACAATGACTAGAACATGGAAACAACCTAGATGTCCATCGATGAATGAATGGGTAAAGAAGCTATGGTACATATATACAATGGAATATTTCTCAGCTGTAAAAAGAAATGCAGAAGAATCAGTCCTAATGAGGTGTATTGTTTATTTATAGGCAGTTTTCCAAGGTTCTAACGGCTCCCACCCAGTGAATGTTGTGAAGCCTTTCTAGGGCTCTCTGCCTAAATCCTCTTTTATGAAAGACAAAAGCCTATTCAGTCTGCAAATAGAAAGCCAGGAAATGCTAGGAGATTAGAGCTTCTGAGAGGGGCTTCCCTGGTGGCTCAGACAGTAAAGAATCTGCCTGTAATGCTGGAGACAAAGTTTGGATCCCTGGATTGGGAAGATCCCCTGGAGAAAAGGATGGCAAACCACTCCCATATTCTTGCCTGGAGAATTAAATGGACAGAGGAGCGAGAAGGCCCCAGTCCATGGGGTTGCAAAAAGTCAGGCATGAGCAAGTGACTGACACTTTGACTTCAGAACCTCTGAGAGCAAAATTCAACTAATGAGAATCAAGAAATAGAAAGTCATCCTCTCCATTCTCCAGGGGGATAATTCTGAGATACTCTCTATAGCGGTCTTAAGAGTGTCAGTAGCAGGATGGATCCCATTTGGCCATACGTGTAGCTCAGTAATACCTTCACTGATTTTTTTATCTATGTGCTGTCTTACTTCTACTACTTTATTTATACTTTAAGAATACATAGATAAAATACATTCTGTATGTTCCATTTGTAGCTTCTAAGGAACCCAAGCTATGATTATTACGTACCTTTATACCATCCCACAACATTTTACTCAGAGAAATTGAATCACTTAATAAATGGTAAATGGAAGCTCACTGTTAGTGAACCATTAACTTTGTGGCTTTGATAGACATCTGCTGTGAAACTGCCATCACTAATGTCATGTCACTATCATGAATTCACCACATAAAGGTCCCCTCACATATCTAATAAATGTCTTCATCATAGAGATCATGTCTTAGTAAAGGCTGTATTCTCACAAGCTAACACAGCCCTTGGCATATGATAGCCATCATGGAATGATTTATAAAATGAGAGGATTAATTCAGTTAATTCGGAGCACCGGCTTATAATTGGACACACCAGTCCAGCCACTCCGTGGGACATGGGATCTTCCCTGGTCAGAGATCGAACCAGTGCCCCTTGCACTGCAAGGTGGACTCTACCAATTGGACCACCAAGGAAGCCCTGGAAAGTATACTATATGTCTTATTAGTTTAATTTTAGACAGAATTTTTTGGTTAAAAAAAGAAGAAAATTATATTTGTTAACATTCGGATATTGTCCAAAAGAGTAGATGATGTAGGTCATTTGAGTTGAGTTGATGTTTGGTATTAGCTCTCAGTCAGCCAGTGCAGCTGTTCATTTTATTGGGCTTCTGTTCAATTTCAGTTAATGTACTTAAGAACATTCCAAGTATTATCAGCCAAGTTTTTTTTTTTTCTATTTTTCAGTTTATTGTCAAGTTCTTTTCTTCTGTGCCTGTTAAATTCGGCTGAGGTTTAATTATTAAAGGTTTATACAGTGATTGTAGATACAAATGGAAGTGGAGCAGTCAGTAGCTTTGTGAAAGGCATTAGAGAATTTATAGAAAATAACAGAGGAATGATGCTCACTTGAGCACAGAAAACTAGAAAATACAATCAGTGAGGAAGGATGACCAGCTCCTTATCTGCTGCATAGTTTTGTATTTCCCTAGATGATTAAATAATCTCTGTAAAAAAAAAAGGATGTATGTCTAAGAAATATTTAATAAGAAAAATGGTTGATCATTTTACTAGGTTCTTACATTGTAATCCTTATGGCTAAGGCAAAAAAAAAATAGGAAAGGTCTAGAATTTCATATGAGAAAAAGATTTAACTTTTTGTGTGTGTGTATATTTGTGGGTATGCTTGCTCAGTTGTGTCCAGCTCTTTGCATCTTTTGTACTATAGCCGACCAGGCTCCCCTCTACTTGGGATTTTCCAGGGAAGAATACTGAAGTGGTTGACATTTCCTCCTCCAGGGGACCTTCCAAACCAAGGGGTTGAACCAGAGTCTCCCGCGTCTTTGTATTACCAGGCAGATTCTTTATATGCTGAGCCATCACACATATGAGTATGATATATATATTTATGAGTTATATCCAAAACATAACTTATAAACTATTTGATCTGTTTTTACTCACATTTTATTGATCTTAAGTTTTTTGAAGTTTTTCACAATATGGCCCACTCCTTTGTAACTCTTTATATTCAATGCAAAAAGCCCTTATGCCATAGAGCCTTTTCTTAATGTATAAACATTATTTGCTCTTTTCTCTGTATTTCAAAGTTTGAAGTACACCTGCAGTACACACATTTTTTTCATTTATTCTTTTTTCTTCTCTGTGTTTATGAAGACATGCTGTTTATTGAAGATAGGGCTACATGTAAGAAATGACAGATCTCTAAGAGCTAAGGGCTTTCAGTTCTATAATCACAAGAAATAAATTCTTTCAATGACCATGTGAGTTAAAGAGTACCTAGAACCTCAGATAAGACCCAACACCAGTGGATACCTTGATTATAACCTCTGAGATGCTTAACAGAGGACCCAACGAAGCCATCCTGAATCATGGGAGCTGTAAGCTACTAAGCAAGAATTGTTTTAAGCTGCTATGTTTGTGATGACTTTTTACACAATGTAGAGAAGTACATCTTCAGGAGGGCCTACTTTTGGAATCAACAACCTTTTTTTTTTTAATCTTTATTTTGCTTTTAACTTTTACAGAGTTTTGTTGTTTACAGATATGTATGTTCCCAGATTAGTCATATGTATACCCCCCCACCTCCCACTCCTCCCAACCATCACACAGCACCCCTGAAGGATCCCCTTTTCTCACAGAACAATGACTATAGCTATTTTCTTCACTTATGATAGTACAGGCCTTCATGCTACTTCCTTTATGCCTCCCACCCTCTGTGGAATCAACAACATTGATAGATATATTATATGCAAATTTAAAATACAAAGTAAATTATGTGAGCATCATGGGGCAGATGAAAACAGATGGATGAGAATTTAGAAAAAGAAGTGAGAAGTTCTTTCTTAAGAAGTCAAGACACTTCATAAATAGGCAGTTCTGTGTTCATTTAAAAATGAAGATAAACATGGGAAGGGCATCAGAGCTGATAACTTACATAAATAAAGGCATCTAGACAGTTGTGTGCATGTTAGTTAGCTCTTCACATGTGAAGTTTGTGAAGAGGAATAGTGAGGATTCAAATTAAAAAGTAGTTTGAAGACTTTTAAATACTTTACTTGCTAGGTGTTATTACTAAAGATGGTTTTGATAGGCAAGAAATTGAGATGAATTTCCACTTACTAACTTTTGTGACCTGGCACAAAGTACTGCCGTAAGCCTCACTCTTCTCATCTATGCAATGGGAAAAGAAAAGACCTACTGAGTAGAGTTGCTTACACAATGACAAAGGTACTAGTTGCTCAATGCAGGGTAGAACAGGAGGTTATTACTACAGAGAAGAATGTGGAGGCTAAATTGGAGGGAAGAGGATGATGATGGTAAGCTAGAAGGTTTTGTGATGGTTGTGGCCAACCTCTGTTAGCAACAAGAGGAAAAATCATGAGAGAGAGAGGAGATGCTGGAAAGACACAAAGAATGAAGCATACTTTCTTGCCAATAGAAATATTGGCAATATTTCTGAAAGTAAAAAGAAAGAATTACAAGATATTAAGAGTTCAAAATTCAAAAAATATTACTTTATATTTGTTTTAACTTCTGAATTCAATATGGTAATTGCTGTCATCAGGCAGTTTTGTTGCTGTTTTGCTAATCAAAGTGATTAAACATTAAATGTTCTGAAACATGGAATGATGTGATTATGTGTGTTCTTGGGGAATATAAATATCATGACATAGGAAAGGCAAATAGCCAAGTGTGGCATCAGTGAATAGAGCATTGAGTACTATTGTGTGATCTGGTAGAGAGACCATGAAGAGATCCATGTTGGTGTGAATAGAAAGGGGATAATAATTCTAGACATAACCCAAAGGCAGAATTTTAGGAGTTGCTGAATGAGTGAATATGGAATAAAATTTAGAAAAAGAAGTGAGAAGTTCTTTCTTAAGAAGTCAAGACACTTCATAAATAGGCAGTTCTGTGTTCATTTAAAAATGAAGATAAACATGGGAAGGGCATCAGAGCTGATAACTTACATAAATAAAGGCATCTAGACAGTTGTGTGCATGTTAGTTAGCTCTTCACATGTGAAGTTTGTGAAGAGGAATAGTGAGGATTCAAATTAAAAAGTAGTTTGAAGACTTTTAAATACTTTACTTGCTAGGTGTTATTACTAAAGATGGTTTTGATAGGCAAGAAATTGAGATGAATTTCCACTTACTAACTTTTGTGACCTGGCACAAAGTACTGCCGTAAGCCTCACTCTTCTCATCTATGCAATGGGAAAAGAAAAGACCTACTGAGTAGAGTTGCTTACACAATGACAAAGGTACTAGTTGCTCAATGCAGGGTAGAACAGGAGGTTATTACTACAGAGAAGAATGTGGAGGCTAAATTGGAGGGAAGAGGATGATGATGGTAAGCTAGAAGGTTTTGTGATGGTTGTGGCCAACCTCTGTTAGCAACAAGAGGAAAAATCATGAGAGAGAGAGGAGATGCTGGAAAGACACAAAGAATGAAGCATACTTTCTTGCCAATAGAAATATTGGCAATATTTCTGAAAGTAAAAAGAAAGAATTACAAGATATTAAGAGTTCAAAATTCAAAAAATATTACTTTATATTTGTTTTAACTTCTGAATTCAATATGGTAATTGCTGTCATCAGGCAGTTTTGTTGCTGTTTTGCTAATCAAAGTGATTAAACATTAAATGTTCTGAAACATGGAATGATGTGATTATGTGTGTTCTTGGGGAATATAAATATCATGACATAGGAAAGGCAAATAGCCAAGTGTGGCATCAGTGAATAGAGCATTGAGTACTATTGTGTGATCTGGTAGAGAGACCATGAAGAGATCCATGTTGGTGTGAATAGAAAGGGGATAATAATTCTAGACATAACCCAAAGGCAGAATTTTAGGAGTTGCTGAATGAGTGAATATGGAATAAAATTTAGAAGAAAAAAGGATGACTCCATTGGTATCTTAGGTAAACTTTTTACTGACTCTCTAGAGCATAATTTGCACATCTGTCCCCAGTTTCCTATCTAGTGATATCAAATCATTCCTTCAATTAGCTACAACATTACACACAGCATTATAAATTTGCACCATTTTTATGGGAAAGAGGCTGCTAAACAAATGTTTCTGAGTTTTCAAGTGAAAACTGAGCAGCTAGGAAGATAGTAGTTCTGCAAATTGAGAAAGATTAAATCAAGAGAAGAAAAATTTCAATTGAAAAAGGTAAGTGAAATAAAAGAAGCATGACTTTCTGCTGAAGGAAGGGGAAAAAGGTAAGTTTTGATCGTGTCTTGGATTGAGATTCTAGAGGTTAGCACTGTGCTTGATACTTGCTTCTATATTCTTCTACTATCGACTGAATGATTAACTTGAGTGTCACCCAATGAGAGGAATCTATCAGGAAACTGGGGAAGTGGAATCTGCAGTTAGACTACATACACATGTACATACATACATGCCCAACAGATGGCGCTAGTGCTAAAGAGCACGACTGCCAATGCAGGAGGCCTACCAGAGCAGGTTCTATCTCTAGATCAGGAAGATCCCTTGGAGGAAGGTACAGAAACCTACTCCAGTATTCTTGCCTGGAGAACTCCATAGAGTAGCCTAGTGGGCTACAGTCCATAGGGTAATAAAGAGTTGGACGTACTGAAGAAACTTAGCATGTACATGCAAACAGCTACACATACACACACATACATACTATATCTATCTATCTATCTATCTATCTATCTATCTATCTATCTATCTATAGTCATCTATATGACATGGTATTTGAAATAATAGCAAGAAAGGATTTCAAGAACCACCATATGACCCAGCAAGCCCACTACTAGGCATATACCCTGAGGAAATCAAAATTGAAAGAGGCTCATGCACCCCAATGTTCATTGCAGAACTATTTACAATAGCTAGAACATGGAAGCAACCTAGATGCCCACTGACAGATGAATGGATAAAGAAGCAGTGGTATATATATATGCAATAGAATATTACTTGGCCATAAAAAGAAATGCATTTGAATCAGTTCTAATGAGGTGAATGAATCTAGAACCTATTATACAGAGTTAAGTATGTCAGAGAGAGAAAGATAAATATTGTATACTGACACACACACACACACACACACATATATATATATGGAATCTAGAAAAATAGTGCTGATAACTGAATATGCAGAGCAGCAATGGAGAAGCGGACATGGAGAGCAGTCTTATGGACATTGGAATGAGGGAGGGGAATATGCTGTGGGACTAGGGGATCTCAAACAGGAGCTCTGTGGTGACCTGGAGGAGTGGGGAGGGAAATGGGCGATGTCCGAAGACATACTTATGTATACCTATGGTACATTCAGGTAGATGTGTGGAAGTAAACAAAACACTGTAAAAAATAAAATAAAATAAAAATGTGTGTGGAGTTTAAATAGGAAGATAAAGGGGAAAATTTTGATTCAAAATCATAAGAAGAAGGAAGTGAAACAGGATTGCCACAAATATAGTGGGGGAGGTGGGAACTGGGGTGAAGATTAGACAAGGAATGAAACCTGAGAATCTGCCAGAGGACTGGGTGAATTGTGGTCTGTGGGATGCAAAGGTATTCAGTGGGCAGATCTAGACAAAAGGAATGGAAAAATCCCTTTTTGGAGGAAGGTACAGAAACCTACTCCAGTATTCTTGCCTGGAGAACTCCATAGAGTAGCCTAGTGGGCTACAGTCCATAGGGTAATAAAGAGTTGGACGTACTGAAGAAACTTAGCATGTACATGCAAACAGCTACACATACACACACATACATACTATATCTATCTATCTATCTATCTATCTATCTATCTATCTATCTATCTATAGTCATCTATATGACATGGTATTTGAAATAATAGCAAGAAAGGATTTCAAGAACCACCATATGACCCAGCAAGCCCACTACTAGGCATATACCCTGAGGAAATCAAAATTGAAAGAGGCTCATGCACCCCAATGTTCATTGCAGAACTATTTACAATAGCTAGAACATGGAAGCAACCTAGATGCCCACTGACAGATGAATGGATAAAGAAGCAGTGGTATATATATATGCAATAGAATATTACTTGGCCATAAAAAGAAATGCATTTGAATCAGTTCTAATGAGGTGAATGAATCTAGAACCTATTATACAGAGTTAAGTATGTCAGAGAGAGAAAGATAAATATTGTATACTGACACACACACACACACACACACATATATATATATGGAATCTAGAAAAATAGTGCTGATAACTGAATATGCAGAGCAGCAATGGAGAAGCGGACATGGAGAGCAGTCTTATGGACATTGGAATGAGGGAGGGGAATATGCTGTGGGACTAGGGGATCTCAAACAGGAGCTCTGTGGTGACCTGGAGGAGTGGGGAGGGAAATGGGGGATGTTCGGAGGGGTACTTATGTATACCTATGGTACATTCAGGTAGATGTGTGGAAGTAAACAAAACACTGTAAAAAATAAAATAAAATAAAAATGTGTGTGGAGTTTAAATAGGAAGATAAAGGGGAAAATTTTGATTCAAAATCATAAGAAGAAGGAAGTGAAACAGGATTGCCACAAATATAGTGGGGGAGGTGGGAACTGGGGTGAAGATTAGACAAGGAATGAAACCTGAGAATCTGCCAGAGGACTGGGTGAATTGTGGTCTGTGGGATGCAAAGGTATTCAGACACTGGGAGCAGAATCTACAGTTACAGTTTCATAAGAAACTGGAGGATTTTTTAATGCAGATCTTGAGGTTCCATCCTTAGTGATTTTGATCCATTAGTGGGTTCAGGCAGGAAATCACGGTCAGTTGTTTCAGAAACCTTGTAAAAGGGATTGAAAAATAATAGGAAATAAAAAATAGAACTACAAGGCTAGGTGCATAGTTTTCTCTTTCTTGCATCTCCAGTCCCTGGAGAAGAGAGAGACATAGGGATTTTTACTGGAAATGGGTTCATGAGTATATTTTCAAGTTAGGAATGGTTTAAATGTATTGATTAAAAGAACATGCAGATCAGAGAAAAGAAAAAGACCAAAAATAGAGGGGCCAAAAAAGGAGAAATAACTTGAGCATAGCTTTGGAAGGAGGAGAAGTGGTTACATAGTTTTCAAGATGGCCAGGGAGAGGTAAAATGATGGCATTTAAACTAAGTAAAGAAACTTTTGTTCAAGGAAGCACTTAAGTGTGGAGCCCGTTGTACCATATTCACTTGATAAAACTAACAGTTGTCATTGAATATGTCTATCTTAATACCAAATAAAATATATTTGACAGGAAAATGAGAGATTTTCCTTTTAAAACTTAAATTGATTCATTTTCCATGAAGCTTTAAGATTCCATTCATACCTGAAGGCATTAAACTGCTTTTATTTTCCCCCAAAGGATTATAGCTATAAGCAAAGCTTGACTCTTTCCCTAAAATGGCTGTATAATTAGGAAGTCACTCTTTCATTGACAGCACTTGGGCCTTTTATTTCTAGGAGCAAGGGCCCCAAAAAAGGATGTATAGCAACTCTGTGGTGACCTGGAGGAGTGGGGAGGGAAATGGGGATGTTCGAGGGTACTTATGTATACCTATGGTACATTCAGGTAGATGTGTGAAGTAAACAAAACACTGTAAAAAATAAAATAAAATAAAAATGTGTGTGGAGTTTAAATAGGAAGATAAAGGGGAAAATTTTGATTCAAAATCATAAGAAGAAGGAAGTGAAACAGGATTGCCACAAATATAGTGGGGGAGGTGGGAACTGGGGTGAAGATTAGACAAGGAATGAAACCTGAGAATCTGCCAGAGGACTGGGTGAATTGTGGTCTGTGGGATGCAAAGGTATTCAGACACTGGGAGCAGAATCTACAGTTACAGTTTCATAAGAAACTGGAGGATTTTTTAATGCAGATCTTGAGGTTCCATCCTTAGTGATTTTGATCCATTAGTGGGTTCAGGCAGGAAATCACGGTCAGTTGTTTCAGAAACCTTGTAAAAGGGATTGAAAAATAATAGGAAATAAAAAATAGAACTACAAGGCTAGGTGCATAGTTTTCTCTTTCTTGCATCTCCAGTCCCTGGAGAAGAGAGAGACATAGGGATTTTTACTGGAAATGGGTTCATGAGTATATTTTCAAGTTAGGAATGGTTTAAATGTATTGATTAAAAGAACATGCAGATCAGAGAAAAGAAAAAGACCAAAAATAGAGGGGCCAAAAAAGGAGAAATAACTTGAGCATAGCTTTGGAAGGAGGAGAAGTGGTTACATAGTTTTCAAGATGGCCAGGGAGAGGTAAAATGATGGCATTTAAACTAAGTAAAGAAACTTTTGTTCAAGGAAGCACTTAAGTGTGGAGCCCGTTGTACCATATTCACTTGATAAAACTAACAGTTGTCATTGAATATGTCTATCTTAATACCAAATAAAATATATTTGACAGGAAAATGAGAGATTTTCCTTTTAAAACTTAAATTGATTCATTTTCCATGAAGCTTTAAGATTCCATTCATACCTGAAGGCATTAAACTGCTTTTATTTTCCCCCAAAGGATTATAGCTATAAGCAAAGCTTGACTCTTTCCCTAAAAATGGCTGTATAATTAGGAAGTCACTCTTTCATTGACAGCACTCAAGATTTGAAAGAGAAAGCCACTTTATGTGGGGAACTGGTCCGAAAGGTGTTAGAAAGTCTGGAGGAGCAAGGGCAGAAGGTGTTTCACTCAGAGTTTAGGGAGGATGGAGGCCGTCGACCTGCCCTGGAGGTGGCACCACCATTGGCACTAAACTGGAGCCACCCAGCCACGCCAGGGAACTGCTGATGGTGCTGGTACCCAAAGCCCCAGTTACGGCACCTGCTAAGACTAGAAACATGATAATGTCTCCTTTCCTCCTGCTTCTAATCCACTGAATATCACAAGTAGTTCCACAGGCCAAATTCAGTTGACTTTCATTGCGCAAAGGAGTCTTGGGAATGCAGTGAGCAAGCTTCAGACCTCTATGATACTGAGAAGAGCACCGGAAGGTTAGAGTGGAGATCAATGCCCAACAGCAGGCAATATCTGCCATATTCACATCTATCATCCCAAAAGGGAAAAATGGGGTGCTTGAAAACATAAAAATACAATTTGAATAATAGAAGAAATGCTCTAAAAACAATTTTAAAGAGACTGGCCATAAAATAAGAGAGGCCTTTTTCTTCCATTTTTCACTATATTGTTACTGATGCCTTAATTGAGAGGTTGTTCTGTGAGCGTTGAAAGACACACACACACACGCACACACGTACATAAACATTTATCTATCTATCATCGATTTATGTCTCATGTTTGTGAGGCGATACATTTTTTAAATTAATTTTACTGAAGTATGGGTGATTTATAATGTCTTGTTACTTTCTGCTACACAGCAAAGTGATTCATTTATGCCTATATACACATTCATTTGCATACTCTTTTGTTATGATTTATCACAGGACATTGGGTTATATTGTAAGATGTTATTGTTTATCCATTCTATATATAATAGTTTGTATCTGCTTATCTGAGGCAATGCATTTTCTAAGAAACTCTTTAAAAAAAAAAAATTAAATTGATTCATTTTCCATGAAGCTTTAAGATTCCATTCATACCTGAAGGCATTAAACTGCTTTTATTTTCCCCCAAAGGATTATAGCTATAAGCAAAGCTTGACTCTTTCCCTAAAAATGGCTGTATAATTAGGAAGTCACTCTTTCATTGACAGCACTCAAGATTTGAAAGAGAAAGCCACTTTATGTGGGGAACTGGTCCGAAAGGTGTTAGAAAGTCTGGAGGAGCAAGGGCAGAAGGTGTTTCACTCAGAGTTTAGGGAGGATGGAGGCCGTCGACCTGCCCTGGAGGTGGCACCACCATTGGCACTAAACTGGAGCCACCCAGCCACGCCAGGGAACTGCTGATGGTGCTGGTACCCAAAGCCCCAGTTACGGCACCTGCTAAGACTAGAAACATGATAATGTCTCCTTTCCTCCTGCTTCTAATCCACTGAATATCACAAGTAGTTCCACAGGCCAAATTCAGTTGACTTTCATTGCGCAAAGGAGTCTTGGGAATGCAGTGAGCAAGCTTCAGACCTCTATGATACTGAGAAGAGCACCGGAAGGTTAGAGTGGAGATCAATGCCCAACAGCAGGCAATATCTGCCATATTCACATCTATCATCCCAAAAGGGAAAAATGGGGTGCTTGAAAACATAAAAATACAATTTGAATAATAGAAGAAATGCTCTAAAAACAATTTTAAAGAGACTGGCCATAAAATAAGAGAGGCCTTTTTCTTCCATTTTTCACTATATTGTTACTGATGCCTTAATTGAGAGGTTGTTCTGTGAGCGTTGAAAGACACACACACACACGCACACACGTACATAAACATTTATCTATCTATCATCGATTTATGTCTCATGTTTGTGAGGCGATACATTTTTTAAATTAATTTTACTGAAGTATGGGTGATTTATAATGTCTTGTTACTTTCTGCTACACAGCAAAGTGATTCATTTATGCCTATATACACATTCATTTGCATACTCTTTTGTTATGATTTATCACAGGACATTGGGTTATATTGTAAGATGTTATTGTTTATCCATTCTATATATAATAGTTTGTATCTGCTTATCTGAGGCAATGCATTTTCTAAGAAACTCTTTAAGAAGTAGCTTATTCACACAAGATTTATAGCAGAGATTTGATAATTTGTTGAGTTATTTACGAACCAATTATTGATGGTTTGCTAGGTCCAGTGGAAAATACAATAACTGATAATGTCAGCTAACAATTACAGGAAACTGATTTGTGCTTAGATCTTTTCTAGGTGGGTAATATGAAGCATTTCAAGACCTTCACACCACTACCTTGTGAGGTAAATAAACTTACTGTACACATGCCCCAGACAGAGAACAGTAAGGAAAAAAATAAATAACAAACGAAAGGGAAGCACAGAAAGATTTTGTTGCTTGCCTAACATCACATTCCATAAGTGGTACAGTAGTCGAGACAGTGAGGTTTCTATACTATTCTTAGGAAAATATATTATATGTAAAAACAGTTTAATAGAAAATATTAATAAAAGCTTCTACAATGATAACAAATAGGATTGGTGGAAAAGTTACTTATTTAAAACCAACTTTTTTCTATGTTGGTATGAATTACAGCTAGGTCATCAATATCCAAATATCCTACTTCCTATTCAAATATATTTTATGAAATGTTATTAAACCCACCTGAAAAATGTGTGACTGTGTAGGTATGTGTGTATGACAAAATAGAAATAATTTTTCAGAATGGCTTTTCTGAAGTGCTTACTTCAGAAGTAATTGAAAAAATTGCAATATACTTTTAGAAGGACTGTGATATGATATTTAATGTTAAGACCACTATCGAATTTCTGAATTTAGGACAAAAGGAATGTTTTTGTATACTCTAGGGTATGGTGAAGTTTTGCCCTGTGGCACAGAGACCAGTCCCAGAGAGCACAGGATACTACTCCACTCGCATAAGATTATACTATTCTCTGTAAGTTCCTTTGTATTGACCTTAGAATGCTAGCCAGGTCCCAAATCACACCCTGAGACAGAAGGAAGTTGTTTGGTTTAATTCTTTCTGACAATTTGTACAAACATCTGGGCAAGATATCTCAGACAACCTAACCAGATCATGTTGAACCATAATATCTCTAATCAAATTAAAATGTTTAGACAATCAAACCCATTCCCACTGCATTGATAGAGTGCATTTTTCTCCAATTTTAAATCTGCGATTATCTACGTAACTTATACAGGAAGTCATGGAGGTAGATTTCATGCTTTGTTTTCTTTCTTTCTTGGAATGTGAACAAACAAAAAAAAGAAAGCAGAAACAACGGTTTAAAAAGATTGACCCTAGAGCATCAAACAATTTCTTATCAAGAATTAGGTTGGATGCTAGAAGTTAGAACAATTACAAAACAGCAGAAAAACAATTAAAATAGAGAAGAGAATGGTAACCAGGATTTTTGAGAGAAGTGGAGTCAAGCATACATGCCTATAGGTGCAGGGATGCGATGTGCAATGAAACATGCAAGTGTGTATCTTTGTCTAAAGCTTAAAAACAATGAATAGACTTGAAAATGAGAGAAGAGAGGGTGAGAAATTCCTCTGAAATTTTGATCAAATGTAACTGCTGTTGTTTTAAATATTAATAAAAGCTTCTACAATGATAACAAATAGGATTGGTGGAAAAGTTACTTATTTAAAACCAACTTTTTTCTATGTTGGTATGAATTACAGCTAGGTCATCAATATCCAAATATCCTACTTCCTATTCAAATATATTTTATGAAATGTTATTAAACCCACCTGAAAAATGTGTGACTGTGTAGGTATGTGTGTATGACAAAATAGAAATAATTTTTCAGAAGGGCTTTTCTGAAGTGCTTACTTCAGAAGTAATTGAAAAATTGCAATATACTTTTAGAAGGACTGTGATATGATATTTAATGTTAAGACCACTATCGAATTTCTGAATTTAGGACAAAAGGAATGTTTTTGTATACTCTAGGGTATGGTGAAGTTTTGCCCTGTGGCACAGAGACCAGTCCCAGAGAGCACAGGATACTACTCCACTCGCATAAGATTATACTATTCTCTGTAAGTTCCTTTGTATTGACCTTAGAATGCTAGCCAGGTCCCAAATCACACCCTGAGACAGAAGGAAGTTGTTTGGTTTAATTCTTTCTGACAATTTGTACAAACATCTGGGCAAGATATCTCAGACAACCTAACCAGATCATGTTGAACCATAATATCTCTAATCAAATTAAAATGTTTAGACAATCAAACCCATTCCCACTGCATTGATAGAGTGCATTTTTCTCCAATTTTAAATCTGCGATTATCTACGTAACTTATACAGGAAGTCATGGAGGCAGATTTCATGCTTTGTTTTCTTTCTTTCTTGGAATGTGAACAAACAAAAAAAAGAAAGCAGAAACAACGGTTTAAAAAGATTGACCCTAGAGCATCAAACAATTTCTTATCAAGAATTAGGTTGGATGCTAGAAGTTAGAACAATTACAAAACAGCAGAAAAACAATTAAAATAGAGAAGAGAATGGTAACCAGGATTTTTGAGAGAAGTGGAGTCAAGCATACATGCCTATAGGTGCAGGGATGCGTATGTGCAATGAAACATGCAAGTGTGTATCTTTGTCTAAAGCTTAAAAACAATGAATAGACTTGAAAATGAGAGAAGAGAGGGTGAGAAATTCCCTCTGAAATTTTGATCAAATGTAACTGCTGTTGTTTTATTTTTTCCATTATCTCAGATCTTGGGTAAAATCTTATGTATAATACCTAAGAATGAATCATTAACTGGGAGGGCTTCTAACCTTCAAAGGACCTTTTCCTTTTAAGGATAAAAAGATGGGGTCTGAAGAATTTTTGATCCATGTGAGGGCCAACGAGAATCAGTATTCATGTCTGTACTATTTTATATATTTCTCTTGGGAAACATCACATCTGTTTTTTTTCTGGTTTATCCTCACCATAACTCTGTGAAGTTGGAAAGACATATCACACTCTTCATTTTATAGATGGGAATTTGAGGTGCATTAAGGTCAAATGACTTGGCCAGAGCTGAACAACCAAGATTAGAACCCAGGACCCCCAAAGCTTCAGCTAGAACTCTTTCTAACACACCCAGATACCTTCTATTTAGGCCTCTTGAAAGCAGCCTTGTGATGTAAGTGTGAGACAAGTTTTCTTTTTTCCGATAAGTTCTTTTCATTTGCTTTATTTTCCTGAATTAGGAATTTTGAGAGAGCTAACACCTTAGTGTATGTACAATGGATTTTTCCTATTAGGTAACTCTGCCCTTTGCTTCACCCACCACACAGCTGGGCTAAGTAATTCTAAAGGAATGTTGTCATGCCAAAGACTCAAGGAAAAGTAGGTTGAGTTAAAATCAATTTATTAAAACAAATCCAGGTTTTTTCATTGGTTACTCTTTTTAAGAGTCCCTTGGTTAAACATTAAGGTGTTCTTACCACAGAAATAAATAATAATTTTATGTGTTTGGATATATAGCAAAAAAGTTAAAAAAATTGCATTTTCTGAAAATGTGACTGTTTACAAAGTCTTAGAATGTGTACTTTCAAAAAGCTTAGAAACCAAACTCATAAAACACAAACAACAGTGCTTTGACACATAAGAGTACTAGAATGTAGAAGAGTTATTTAGACTATAATAACAATGCCATCATTTTTTGCTCTTAGTGATTGACTTAGTTGATTTGTTTGGGAAGCCTCTGTCCATCTCAGAGCTGGATTTGTGCCAAGAGTTCATAAGGAAAAAAAAAAAAAGAATATTCAGCAGTCAAAGTTAAGGTCTAGTTTTGTTTTCCTTTGGCCTAGAACTTGACTTGTTTTGCTCCACATGAGATGAAACTCATGTGATTTTTTTTTTTTTTTTCCTCACTGCAATCTAATCTGTTCCTGTACAGAGGATTCATAGGAATTGGTTCAAAAAGATCTGTTTATCTCAAAAGTGAGATCCCTTTAAATAGAAGGCACTTGAAATGACACTAGGGTTTATGTTTCACTCATGGTAGATAAACATTGACAGCTTTGAATTAGAGTACTTGATTTTCCTCAAGGTTTCAGTGACCCTACAATGTTGAGTGAACTGAAACCAGAAAGAGAGTGATACTGCTGCTCTGATAAGCACTGGGGAAAATGTAGGTACCTTGAATGGTCTAAGGATAGATGGCAACACATAACAATTTCTACACGTTTAATGTGACTCTAGCACCAAACTATCTACTAGAGGGGACACCGAGCTTTAGTATTTGGAGAGATAGGTCAGCAGACAGTTTTAGCCAAGATGCCCAAAGAAGGGACTGATAGACTGTCAGAGCATAACATAGACAATACAAAAACTGAACAAACTGGGAAATGCTATCTTGGTCTGTGTGTTTGTTTTGATTTGCTGACCAAGTGTGTTTATATTCTTGAGTAAAAGAAAAATAGTGAATTGAGGCACTAGTGAAGAGCAATCTGATCTGTTTGCATGAAAGTGAAAGCTGCTCAGTTCTTGTCCAACTCTTTGTAACCAGATGAACTGTCACCCACCAGGCTCCTCTGTTCAAGAATTCTCTAGGCAAGAATACTGGAAGGGGTTGCCATTCCCTCCTCCAAGGGACGTTACCAACCCCGAGATTGAATCTGGGCGTCCTGCATTCCCCAATGGTTCAAGCAGTAAAAAAGCCACCTTCTTTACTTCTTTGCAGGAGATACAGGAAACTCAGGTTCTATCCCTGGGTCAGGAAGATCTCCTGGAGGAGGAAATGGCAACTCACTCCAGTATTCTCGCCTGGAAAATCCCATGGACCGAGGGGCCTGGGGGATTACAGTCCAAGTGGTCACAAAGACTCAGGCACGACTGAGCACACAAGTATTATCATTAGCTTTATTGAGGGAGTAATTTTACTGTCTGAGCCACTAGGGAAGCCTGGTTTGTTTCCATGGGTAATAGCTAAATGGTTCATTTTAAAATTCTATTTTACAAAGTAGGTTTGGAACCCCAGCGGATGTCCCTTTTGGGATAATACACTACTAGAAAACATTACAGCCCACTCAATGGATACAAAAGACATTTCTATTCAAAAAAATACTAGGAAAAACTCCCAACTCTTGTCATTCTCGGGAGTCATAATTGGGTATGAATTTCCACAAAATTACCATGCTCACCTGACAAAGAATCTTAGAGGTTCCCAAATCAACCTGTTCCTCAAGTCAGTCTAGAAGCTCTGAGATGAACGTAGTGTATTTCTACGGTGGAATAAAGGCAATTGCTCCATTGCTGGTTCACCTACAGACTCCTGGCACTTGTTTCTACTCTTTTTTAAAAATTAATTAAGTAATTTACTTATTTGGCTGCCTTGAGTCTTACTTGCGGCACAGGATCTTAGTTACATCATAAGGGATCTTTTTCTATTTCTTTTTCTCTTTTTTTGATGCACATTGTTTCTCTAGCTGTGGCACATGGGCTCTACAGTTGTGTTGCACAGACTTTGTTGCTTTGAGACACATGGGATCTTAACTTCTCTGATAAGGGATTGAATCTGTGTTCCCCTGTATTGCAAGATGGATTTTTAACTACTGGATTTTTTTTTCAGGGAAGCCCCTGTATCTACTCTTTACTGGAAAATTATGGGCACTTGGGTAACAGGCACTTCTGTTGTATCATTGTATGGATATCAGGAAAAAGATGATATTCTTCAGTTGTGTTCAGCTCATTGTGACCCCTTAGCCAGGCCCCCCTGTCTGCAGGATTCTCCAGGAAAGAGTACTGGAGTGGGTTACCAGGCCCTCCTCCAGAGGATTTTCCTGACCCAGGATTTGAACCCGAGCCTCTTAAGTCTCCTGCATTGGGAGGCAGGTTCTTTATCATTAGTTGCCCTGGGAAAAGCTTGAAAATGATGACAGTTTATGCATAATTTGCATATAATAATTCACCCTCAAATTGACCCCATATTTCAGAGAAGGCTATTGAGACACAGAGAAAGTGGGGCATTCCCTCATGATCTGATAATCAGTAAGTGGCAGAGCTGATGCTTCCTCCCAGATAGCGTGGTGCTCAAGGTTCTTCTCATCTCCAGTGCTCTGTAGCCTTGCGGGAAGTGTAGAGAAATGTCTCAATGTGTTTTAGGGTGCTCTGCTATATCTGTGAGGCAGTGATGCACCCTCTGGGCTTCCCTGGTAGCTCAACTGGTAAAGAATCCTCCTGCAAGCAGAAAATCTGAGTTCGATCTCTGCGTTGGGAAGAAACCCTGGAGGAAGGCATACCAACCCACTCCAGTATTCTTGCCTGGAGAATCCCCATGAGTAGAGGAACCTGGTGGGACCCGGACCATGGGGATGCAAAGAGCCAGACACAACGCATCGACTAAGCATAGCACAGCACTACCTCTGTGATGTAGTTGTAACACTTCTTCATCATGTTCTCTAACCTGGAGATTTCTCTACAAAATCTGCTGTTTTGTCTACTCAAGCTTCCAAATATTCTCTCATTTAAAGTTTTCCATTCTGCAAGTGTTCATTCTCCAGAAATACGCATAAAAGACCTCAAGCAATTTCTCTAGCTGTGGCACATGGGCTCTACAGTTGTGTTGCACAGACTTTGTTGCTTTGAGACACATGGGATCTTAACTTCTCTGATAAGGGATTGAATCTGTGTTCCCCTGTATTGCAAGATGGATTTTTAACTACTGGATTTTTTTTTCAGGGAAGCCCCTGTATCTACTCTTTACTGGAAAATTATGGGCACTTGGGTAACAGGCACTTCTGTTGTATCATTGTATGGATATCGGGAAAAAAGATGATATTCTTCAGTTGTGTTCAGCTCATTGTGACCCCTTAGCCAGGCCCCCCTGTCTGCAGGATTCTCCAGGAAAGAGTACTGGAGTGGGTTACCAGGCCCTCCTCCAGAGGATTTTCCTGACCCAGGATTTGAACCCGAGCCTCTTAAGTCTCCTGCATTGGGAGGCAGGTTCTTTATCATTAGTTGCCCTGGGAAAAGCTTGAAAATGATGACAGTTTATGCATAATTTGCATATAATAATTCACCCTCAAATTGACCCCATATTTCAGAGAAGGCTATTGAGACACAGAGAAAGTGGGGCATTCCCTCATGATCTGATAATCAGTAAGTGGCAGAGCTGATGCTTCCTCCCAGATAGCGTGGTGCTCAAGGTTCTTCTCATCTCCAGTGCTCTGTAGCCTTGCGGGAAGTGTAGAGAAATGTCTCAATGTGTTTTAGGGTGCTCTGCTATATCTGTGAGGCAGTGATGCACCCTCTGGGCTTCCCTGGTAGCTCAACTGGTAAAGAATCCTCCTGCAAGCAGAAAATCTGAGTTCGATCTCTGCGTTGGGAAGAAACCCTGGAGGAAGGCATACCAACCCACTCCAGTATTCTTGCCTGGAGAATCCCCATGAGTAGAGGAACCTGGTGGGACCCGGACCATGGGGATGCAAAGAGCCAGACACAACGCATCGACTAAGCATAGCACAGCACTACCTCTGTGATGTAGTTGTAACACTTCTTCATCATGTTCTCTAACCTGGAGATTTCTCTACAAAATCTGCTGTTTTGTCTACTCAAGCTTCCAAATATTCTCTCATTTAAAGTTTTCCATTCTGCAAGTGTTCATTCTCCAGAAATACAAAGCATAGGAAAACTGTACTCCATCAGTAAAATGGAATCAAGTTGCAGGAATGGGAAGGAATTTGATTAAATGAATTCTTCCTAAATGAGAAAAGATACTGGCAAGCTTGTATTGTCCAAAAGAGCAAGAATTATTCAATTACTCTTGAATGCATTAAATTTCAGACAAGCTCTCTACAAGGTTTAAAATGTATAGATATATTTACATTAAATGGGTGACCCAGTGGAAAAGAATTCACCTGCCAGTGCAGGAGACAAGAGTTCAGTCCCTTGATTTGGAAGACCTCCTGGAGCAGGAAATGGCAACCTACTCCAGTAGGAAATTCTATGGAAAGAGGAGATTGTTCGCAATTTCATGGACTGTAGCTTGCCAGGATCCTCTGTCTATGAGATTCCCCGGTCAAGAATACTGAAATGGGTTGTGATGCCTTTCTCCTAGGGACTGTCCCAACTCAGGGATCAAATCGGGGTCTTCCACATTACAGGCATATTCTTTAATATCTGAGACACCAGGGAAGGCCAGAGTAGTTGGACACTCCTCCCCCTTCAGAAATGGAACCCTGGTTTCCCATGTGACAGGCAGGGATTTGCAGGATCATGCACCATCTGGTCAGGGTCCTGGTTCTCTCACTGGGAGCCTGCTCTCAAGGGCCTTGTGCCTCTCTGCCTAGGGAAGAGTGGGGAAAACACCCTGTCATCAAGCACCAGCTCTATTGCTTATTGAGCTGTGTGACCAGCAGCACTGTACTTAATCTCTCTGAGCCCAACTACTCTTCAGATCTCCAGAAATTTCTGACCCTGAATCATTGTTGATCAAAGAGTCTTTTCTTCTTTCTCCATACGTAGCCAGGCTGCAGCTGAGTATAGAAGGCATGGTCCCCTCAAAGTTGTGTTTTGGTATCAGGAAGACTGTCCATGATTATCTTAAGGGATATGTTTGCCTTGGACTACAGGTTCCAATAAGAAGCCCATCAAATACTAGGAATAAGAACATAATCTTAAAATAAACTGATATCCACCTATCTGAATTTGTAAGCAAAACTCACAGGCACAAAGTCAAGTAAGTAATTGTAAGATTTGCACCTTTTTGTATATGTATTTGCTCTAGTCAGCCACTCACTCTATTTATTTTGATTCCTGTTAGATCTACTAGATAGCACAGTGGTTTAAAAACACGCCAAAACTCCGCCTGCCAGTGCAGGAGGCTCAAGAGATGCGGGTTCAAATCTCAGGGTCAGGATAATCCCCTGGAGGAGGAAATGGCTACTCACTCCAGCATTCTTGCCTGGAAAAGTCTGTGGACAGAGGATCCTGGCAGGCTACAGGCCATGGGGTCGCAAAGCATTGGATAGGACTGAGTGCACACACACATACACACACAGAGCAGATTATTTCTCATGAAAAGCACTCTCAGTGCCATTCAACTGTCATTATTGTCTACTGAGATCTCTTTGGGGATCATACAAATAAAAAAAATTTAAATTAAAAAATTAAATCATTTCAAATATGTGATTTCTCTAAGCTTATTCAAAGAGGGAGAAGGGTTCACTTTAGAAGAGAATAAGGAAAAATCTGTGGCTCTATTTTTTTTTCCTCTCTGCCCTGCTTTTTGTACTAAAAGAAGCATGTGGTAAAATGCTTCTTGCGCCACAAACACTGGCCTTTTCTTCTTGTGGAAAAAGGCACTGCTGTTTTACGGTGGCCTGGAGGCCAGCAGGAGCTTACTGCCAGGAGCTGCTGCCCTAATGGTTTCACCAAGCAGGCAGCACCAGCTGGGAGCCTAGAAGGCTGAGTCTGTTCACCATTTGTTTGCCCAGTAACCTGGGGCTCAGGTTCTCTGCTCTCCAGAACCTTGCCTTCTCTTTCCTCTTCCCTTCGCTCTTTTCCTCGGCTGCCACTTAATCAGAAATTTCACAGAAAGTTTTTCAGAGTTTTCTCATTGCAGTTGAAGAGGGCAGTTTTCTTGGATTATTATCAGACTTGATATACCTAGGATGTAATATTGATGCACCAGGTTATTATATTTAAGCCATCAAAGTTTATAAGCCAGACTGCTGTTAACAAAAATCTTAGGAATAAGAACATAATCTGAAAATAGACTGATATCCACCTATCTGAATTTGTAAGCAAAACTCACAGGCACAAAGTCAAGTAAGTAATTGTAAGATTTGCACCTTTTTGTATATGTATTTGCTCTAGTCAGCCACTCACTCTATTTATTTTGATTCCTGTTAGATCTACTAGATAGCACAGTGGTTTAAAAACACGCCAAAACTCCGCCTGCCAGTGCAGGAGGCTCAAGAGATGCGGGTTCAAATCTCAGGGTCAGGATAATCCCCTGGAGGAGGAAATGGCTACTCACTCCAGCATTCTTGCCTGGAAAAGTCTGTGGACAGAGGATCCTGGCAGGCTACAGGCCATGGGGTCGCAAAGCATTGGATAGGACTGAGTGCACACACACATACACACACAGAGCAGATTATTTCTCATGAAAAGCACTCTCAGTGCCATTCAACTGTCATTATTGTCTACTGAGATCTCTTTGGGGATCATACAAATAAAAAAAATTTAAATTAAAAAATTAAATCATTTCAAATATGTGATTTCTCTAAGCTTATTCAAAGAGGGAGAAGGGTTCACTTTAGAAGAGAATAAGGAAAAATCTGTGGCTCTATTTTTTTTCCTCTCTGCCCTGCTTTTTGTACTAAAAGAAGCATGTGGTAAAATGCTTCTTGCGCCACAAACACTGGCCTTTTCTTCTTGTGGAAAAAGGCACTGCTGTTTTACGGTGGCCTGGAGGCCAGCAGGAGCTTACTGCCAGGAGCTGCTGCCCTAATGGTTTCACCAAGCAGGCAGCACCAGCTGGGAGCCTAGAAGGCTGAGTCTGTTCACCATTTGTTTGCCCAGTAACCTGGGGCTCAGGTTCTCTGCTCTCCAGAACCTTGCCTTCTCTTTCCTCTTCCCTTCGCTCTTTTCCTCGGCTGCCACTTAATCAGAAATTTCACAGAAAGTTTTTCAGAGTTTTCTCATTGCAGTTGAAGAGGGCAGTTTTCTTGGATTATTATCAGACTTGATATACCTAGGATGTAATATTGATGCACCAGGTTATTATATTTAAGCCATCAAAGTTTAGGCTACATACAGACCTTTGATTTCTCTGCTACTGCTGTTGCAATTTTATTATTGATTTTAGCCAAAAGATTTAGTGAGAAACGTGTTTACAGGAGTGTAAAGGGGTCAGGCTCTGAAATAAATCTTGGTTCTGTGACTTAAGGACTTTGTCAGTTTTTCTGGGCCACTGTTGCTACATCTGCAAAATGCAGGACTGAGGTAAATACTAAAAGATTATGGGAGAAAAAGCCCAGTTTGTGTTTGGCAATCATGCATCTTTGTTTTTTGTGTGTTATTAGAAAACTACTTGTATGGCATGCTGAATAAAAGTGGAATTATATTGTGGTTCTTGTAAAATATTAACTAAATGCATAAAAAATATTTGCCCCATTTAAACCCACTTCATTTTATTATGTTAAAGTATTAAGTGAAAATATATTTTGGAATACTTGGAAAAATAATTATTTTAGAGCAGATTAAATTCAGAGGTAAATTTTCAAATAAACAATTTTCTCAAAGTAAAAAAAAAATCTTGTGCATATTTTCAGCCCTAATTCCATGCAATTAACATCAATAATTTTCAAATAGATTTTCAAATGTTGAAATGTATTTTCAAATCTCTGAAACTAAGAAGGAAAAGGGGGACACATTGAGACAGTAGCATTGA